>VMRM01000004.1:26464766-27664766 GCA_010277075.1 Poeciliopsis retropinna
CTCACTGGTCATTTTATTAGGTACATCTTGCATCAGTTCAGTATGAGGCAGATGATCTGTAAAAAAAAAAATCTCCTCTGCATTTTCCCAGTGCTAACTGGAAACAACCAATCAGAGCCAGGAGGCGGATCTTAGCACTCTGCTACACCACAGCTATGCTAGTTAGCAACAATGGATAAACAGTTTTCCTGGAACAGTATGTTGTTTCCACATCATTAGCATATTTAGCAATGAGTACATCTTACATCTTTCATAAGTAAGAAAACAGTTTTTATAGAAGTTAAATCCTGCAGCTTTAAGTCACCCAAATTTGTGATAATGCTGAAATGTCCAGTTGTGCTCATCAACACAGATTCACTCTAGATTCGAGTCACTCCATCATTTATCATCTCACCTGTCTCTAATTTACTGAATGGATCTGTATTAATATTCAGACATGAAGCAGATCACTGTGAGTCTGTGGATGAGGGGAAGGCAGGCAGGGGAGTGAAGCTCCAAGGAGTAAAAGTGTTGAAGGCAGATAGTTTGAAGTTAAGGTCAGCAATCTAAAGCAACAGGCACCAAGAGAAGTGAAAACAGAGTGCAGGCAGGTGGAGTGGGTGGGTGGAGGTGAGCATCAGGGGGGGATTGGTGACTGAAGGACAGCTGCAGGTGTGGAAGGAGACAAGATGTCAGTGAGACCTGCTGTGATGTAAGCTTTGGAGATCGATTGCTCGAACAAAACGAGAAAGCTTAAATACATAATATGCAACAAATAGTTCATGTTGAGGAGTTTGGAGACAAAGTTAAGAGAGACGAGATTCAAATGGTCTGGACATGTACAGAAGAGAGATTAGGAGCAGGAGCATGCTGCACTCCAAACACAAAGTTTCACTAGTTTATTCTAGTTTCTAGTGCAAATATTCTAGTACACATGAAATGACATGAAATTGTCAAGCCTTCCAGTAATATTGGTCTCAATATTACTGCAACAACTGCAGACCGGGTTAACATGGTGAAACAGATCTGGGTTCTGGAGAGACAAAGGGCAGAGGGACACTTTCTACAGGTTATGGTCAAAGTGGACAGAGGATGTCCAGCCTGTCAGGTCTGGGTTTTTTGTAAACCTTTCTGTCACTCAGATTGATGCTTTGATTGGAAATCTGACGTCAAAGATTGGAAAATATACCAGCTGCCTTCCATCTAAGTTCTGCTTTTTTGTTTGTTTGTTTTGTTTTTTTCTTGGGAAAAAAAAGTGTCAAAAGTTAGAACAAAAGCAACATAATTATGTTATTGCAATGTAGTGAAATGACACAAAGTTAACTTTTCAGTCAGATGTAGGAGCTCGTTTTGAGTCATCAAGGTGCCTGGTCCACAGTGAGGCAGAGCTGACTTAACATCTGTGATAGAATCCATGTTCAGAGTCCGCCCTTCACTCTACTGTAGACACAAACTGTAGACCTACATTTTGATTCTGATCTTGTATTAAATGTCATAATTAACAGAATCTGTATTTGTTGTATAGAAAATGTTTGAATGAATTTATTTCTTATTTCGTCTGAAAAGCTCCAGCCTGTCCACACCAGCTGGGTTTTCTTCCGTCTCCAAGACTCTGAATGTATTTATTTTTCTCTCTTTTCTTTCCGTTTGTGAAGTGCAGAAATAGAAACGTTGCCAGTGTGAAGTTAATGAACTAATTATTTTCATTAGCAGCAAACATCAAACCCCAGACACGATCCTTGTTTCTCACTAAGTGGTCATTTAAACTCTGAGCGCAATTAGATTTCACTGCCACTAATCTCTCACTGGTTAAAAGTTTGTTTTAAATGCTGCTCAGTGTAACAAAGTTCAAGATGTTCTATTATAATGTATTAATGTTAGTTATCATTGCAGATCCATTCAGTAAATTAGAATATTACTGAAAAGTCCATTTATTTCAGAAACCCAGACACTGGGTGAAACATATTACATAGATTAATTACATAGATGGATGATGGAAGCCTTTATCTTAAACTGATTTATTTTAGTTTAAGATAACAAAAACATGATATTTAAATTTTGAATATTATATTAGACCATTCAAAAAAAAAAACATTCTTAAAAACAGAATTGTGAGTCTGGAGAAAATATGTTTGGTGCCTGCTTAAATCTAACAAATAAGCCTCATCTGAGAGCCTCGTTCTAAATTATTGAATAAGACTGTTTATGAGCAAGACGTGACAGTCAGGTGATTGACATTTGACAGGAATCCCAGCTTATCTCAGGACCCTGAAGGGCCAATCGTCTGGCCTGGTTTAGGGAAACAACATGTCCCTAAAGATGAGAAGCTGATCTGGCTACTTTTAACCAGGTTCCTTTAATCCATCTGACTCGTCCTGCTTCTATGTGTGGAGCAGAAATGTTACAGCTGCTGCTCATTTCTCCTGCTTGTCATTTTGTACTCTTGCTGTTTTGACTGTTTTGTCTTGAAGCCAACATGATGAAAATGAGAGCTGTGCTTTGGAAACCGACGATTAGAACTTATTTTTATCTGCTATTATCTGCTGTTGGTCTGCTGCCCAGGGCGTACCTGCCTCCTGGATAGCGCCCTGCAGAGCAAGCCAGCGCAAACAATGAGTGCAGCAAGGAATTATGGTTAAATAGAACAGAAATATTCTAGAAATTCAGACGTGACATCGGAAAAGCGACAGCTACTCGAGGCATGTAGGTCCACACCAAAGTTTACAGTTAACTAACCAACCAAATAACAAAAACTGAATTTGAAAAAAACATTTTGTTAACTTAAATAAATAAAAAACAATCATTAATGAGGAAAAACTATTATTAACTAGAAGTATATTGTGAAATTATAAAACTACAATATCTTTTATTTTTGTGTTTCTGAATCTCACAGTATTTTATTAATGTAATGTATTAATGTAATAAAAACTAGCAAACACACTAAAAACGAATTACTGAATTAGACCACAAGAATTAAACTAAACTATGATAAAAAGCCCAAAACTATTATAACCCTTGTTCACACAAGGACGAAAGTCTAAAAATAATATTGATATACTGTACAGTAAGGGCAAAATGACTGTGTAGCTGTCAAACATAATGTACCACACTCAGATCCAAGGATGTTTGTGCATTAAAAAACAACAAGCTATTTGCAATTTACAAAAATGAAAACAGAGCACCAGCACCAGCAGGGATGTGAACACTTGGTGAGTTTGTTGGGAGCAGCTGAAAGTCAGGATCTATGAAAACGCTGCTTTGTGCATGTAGAATGAAGTTCGTTGACCGCTAACTCTCAGCTGCACATTATAGTGACTGATGCTTGCCTGGAGGCCAGCAGGGTCTTCAGTAGTTTGCAGACTAATTGCAGACAAAACTAACACAAAAAAGACTCTAAGCGAATCAAAGACCTCCGGATTTCCAAACGCCTTCACTTCAAAACGCGTCTTCATTTTTATAACCCAACAAGATTCTAAATATTAAAAGTATCAAATTCCAAGCACTTAATTCAGATGTGTGTCTTCCGAAATGACAAACAGCTGTGCTGGACTCTAAATCCATCTGGATCTGAGCTGATCAGACGGAACAAGTTTTCACCAGAATACTTCTGCTTTATTTTAACGCAAGATGCATCATCCTAAGTATCACTGCCGTGAATTCAGTCACGTTTAGAATTGCTTATTTATGCCTCGGGGAGCAATTTGAGGTTCGAGTGTTCACCAGCGTACATGCACACAAACAAACCATTCACACACAAAACATAAAAATACAAAATATAACAGAGGAAGAACAGAAAGGGGGTTAATATCTGTGCTCCTCTCTGCTGCTGGCAAGAAAACAGCAGCGTGTCAGGGAGCAGAAACATTAACATCATGAAGGAGTGCAATTATTACACTGTAGACAAGGCAAACTGCCCATCTCTTGTACTTATATTTAATCTTTATTTTGTAAGTAGTACAATAAGGCAGCGTACAAAACCCCACATTTCTGTATTAGATTTTTGAAATCGTAATAAATTCATAAATGAGCAAATAGGGGAATATGAAGATGTCAACCAGAAGATTTCTGGAGTTTAAAGAGTTCTGTCAAAGTGTGTGCAGCAGTCGGACCTGAACCAGGGACTGAAAATTAGCAACAATGCTAAGGTTAGCTGAAATGTAGCCAGTAGCATGTGGGGTATCACTAAGTGGATTTACACTGACTTAATCCATTCAAGATGCAAGAATTAGTTTATAAACTAAAATTATAATCTAAACATTGGCATTCACATGCATTCAAACCAGAATGGACCAAACTTCCTTGTTTCTTATTTTAGTTGGATCACATTTATTGCTCCTTTGTTTCAGATCAATAAACACATTTATGTTTTGCTAAAATGAATTTATGTGATTCCTTTTATGTCTAAATTCTTCAGTTGGTTTGCTCTTGCACTGCAGCCCAATTTACAATTCTACACACACGACAGGTTTTTTGTTGGACTCATTTTGAGTATTAATTTGAGATTGTGGGTTTGTGTAATGTCATAAAATGTTATTTCTATTTTAACAGGCAGCATTATGAAGTTTGTGCTGAATTGCAAATATAGTTTTTTAACCTTTATTTTTAAAAAATCTGTCAGGAGGCAGCCACAAACACAACACAAGAGGTTACAGATAAAATCAAAAACTGGTACAGATCACTGAACCTTCAGACGTTTAGATGTGAAAACACTAAAAGAGCCGAATTCAGTCAGTCTCAAAGTTTCTTGAAGCCAGTTCCATGAAAAGGGAGCAGAGATAAACACATAACTGATGCAAACACAAAAAACTCAAAAGCAACAAGAAAACGCTGCAAACAAAGAAATTATCTTTAGTACCTCAGAGCTGCAAAAAATAACATTTTTGTTTTGTTGGTTGCAGATATTTGCTTCTATTTTCTGGGACTGTAGAATGTTTTCCTTGTAGTGTTTTTCTGTTGGATTTTGTGTGTGTGTTTCTCGGTGTGTTTGCGCCTATCTGCCACTTTATCAGCTGGCTGAAGAAATGCTTTAACATGTGGACTTAGAACACGGTGACCCAAAGACATCCAAATGTCTGGTGAATAACTGAGGAGGAGAAAAAAAAGTCGTGGACAAAATGACGACGTGTGTGGATTAGAAAAGTAGTTTGTTCGATTCATTCAGTAATTTCACATTAACTGTTGATAATATTCCTCTGTTATATTTAGTGTTTTTATGTTTTGCGTGTGAATGGTTTGTTTGTGTGGTGTTCTTTATTCATTTTAAACATATCCAATGGGATAAATATCTCACTTCATCAGTTACAAACCGATCTAAACTGATCTGTTACTGATTATACAATCAATATAATAAGACTGATAAGTGTGTCATTTTTGTAACTTTCTGCAAAGCAGAGCTCTTCCTTCTAAAGAACATGTGGATTACTGTGCAGTGGCTGTTACCTTCTGTTATTTTTTAAGTTTAACTTTATATAATTATTGTTAATCCCTTAACAATCAAGCTGCCAGCTTCAGTTTATGTGCTGCCCTACTCTTCTTCCTACACATGCATGCTAACCGTTTCTTGTCACTGACTGCCCTCCATATCTCTGCTTCCTGCTTCACATGGACACAGTTATCAAATCTTTCTGCCCTCAGCTCTATTGTCTGTGAACCATCTGAAGAGCTGTTGTTGTTCCCTGCAGACAGAGATGGTTCATTATTAATCAGACTGGCTTTGAAGTAGATCTGATTGATTTGCCAATCTGCAGTTTGAAAAAAAAAGAAAAGAAATCTGTACATATTACAAAGTCCAGAGTGTAAGATCAATGGCTAAGTACTTGATGGATTTTTCAGTTTTGCTGCTTTACTGCAGGTACCATGTGCATGCAAACCTGATCAGCTCCAACAGCTCTGAATTTTTACTGCATTAATGTTTGTTTTCACTTTTATGTCTGACAGAACGGCTCGACTCGAACGCTGCCTCACTCACTCCGTAATTTTCCTGGGGAAAATGTCTTCATGATGTAACCCTGAGAAAGAATTAGGGATGCAGAAAAGGGCTTGGATGTGACATGTGAAAACTTTTGTGGGAGGATGGAAAAAGACAAAACGAACGAGGTTGAAGAGGAGCGAGAAGGCCTTAAGACCAGAGAGAGAAAATATCCGAGGTATTCGCTGTTTTCAGGAAATGTAGAGAAACAGAGGTTTAATCATCACTTCAGCCGCAGAACTACCTCAAAATCTATTTATAGTAGCAACGGATTTGAGGGGAAAAGATATTTCCAGTTCCCATGACGATACATGAAAAATACATGTCGGGAAAATCCAGCTATCCTTCCTTTTTTGTTTTTTGCAAAGGCTCCAGAAATCACAAACTATTTTTGAAAATCCTTCATCTGAACCTTTTGATTCTTTATATTGCAGTTGTAATGCTTTTGAAATTCTAAGTTAGAACCAGTGAGAGTGCTCCCAATAAGTCACAAAACATTTTAGACGATGATCAAATGAAGCCAAGTTAAAAAAGAAAACAACAACAAAGAATTATTCATAATAGTTCTTTAACACAGACGGAGAGCTCCAACGCAGAGACTCAGAGGTGATCTGGTTTTCATTCTCTCTTGGTTCTACTGACGAGCCAAACTGCTGACCTATGACCTGCTTCAGTACAGCAGAGGTTTGTTCAGTGCTAATAAATAAACGAATCATTTCAAGAGCGTTAAAAACTGCTTCCTGTTTTAATCCAACATAAGAAGCTCAAACACAGTGAGTCACTGCAACACTTTCCTAGATGAATGTTGTCCAGCAGCCTGAAGCAAAGTCAACACAACGAGGAAACAGTTGAACTAATACTTCCTGTCTAACTTCAGAATAAGAGTCTGGTTCCAAAGCAATGCTTTATGGGCGCCTAAAGTGAATTCACTTATTCATTAGATGAAGAAGCATGCTGACAACATTCACTGGCACTTTGTGATGATATGTTACAACAATTTAATTTCGCAAGATGCTACGTCCCATGACTGTACAGAAAACCCAGTTCACCAGCAGAGAGGCTTCATCTCTGATCATTTGTTGAGGATTTGCTTCATATCTGTGAATAGCTGCACTCTCTAGAGGTTTTACACATTAATTATAATCAAAGAAAGAGATTGTTTCATTCACATGGCAGGAATCTGATAAACTCCCTGAAGAGAAGTCAGCTGCTTTGCTCTAATGACTTCAACAGGCTCTTGTTTCTGCTTGAGGCCAGCAACAGCGGCTTCCTTTGAAACATCATAACAGAGAATCAGGAAACAGAAAGTTGGTTTGGTTGGACATCATCACCACACGCTTCTCAGTAGGGACAGTGTGTTGGTGGTGATGTGCAGTGTTCGGTCTTTGATATCACCTGCACAATTCTTGCATCCAACCAACTTGTGAGTTTGTGGAAAGTTTCTGCTTGTGAGCCAATAGTAGGTTCATGCACTGCAAGCCTCTGGAGGATCCTCCATCTTGAGGTTCCAGAGGCACCAGCAGCTTCAAATAACTGTTTGCTGCTTTGTAAAGACATTTTAACAGCTGCTCTCTTAATCCCATGAATTTGTCTAACAGAAACCTTCCTCATTATGCCTTTATCTGTACAAAAATCAAAAGCTATTTCAATCTTTGTTCTGAATCAGACACAAATCTCTTCACAGTACGATAACATTTCAGTTTTTGCTAAATATCTAATGTTTTCATATCTTATCATAAGGCACGACATTATCTGATGATTTTCATCAGCAGAGATTCTTTCTCTTTCACATATTGCTTGAAACCTGTGGCCTGCTTAATAATGTGGAACATCCTTCTTAAGTAGATTTCCTTTAATTGAGCTCACCAGATAAACTAATCAACCAGCTCTCTGAAATTAATAAAAGAGCCCTGACGCACAATACAATCTATAAATTTAATAGCACAACAACAAATTTAATCTTTATGACACTAAAATCCAATTTGCATAATAATTTGGAACACGGTGTAGAGGACACTCAGCGCCTTGTAGATATTTTCATGTCTCAGGACGAGCTGTGGCTCATCCTTCACCATGACAGATGGTGTTTTTGTAATAGTGTGATGAGAAATAGGCTGTGTTCACACAGCAGGTCTTGATGCTCAATTCAGATTTTTTCTTGCTGAAATCAGACCTCTGTGTGAATGTTTTATGACCCCAGAGCGACTCAGATGCGCAGAAGAACTCAGACGTGACGCAGCTGTGCTCTGTTTGGTTTGAAATATTGGACAAAAGAAACAGAAAGCACAACTAACAGCGACAACCTTTTGTGGATCGTCGACTGCAGTTTCTGAAAAGTCTGTCTGGATGTGGAGTCCAATCCAAGAGCGGGTCCAGGATGTGATGCACTTCAGTGGAGCAGACTTCTTTCATAATTTATATTTATGATTTATTTGTATTTTTGTGTTCAGTCTGGTTCCTTCAGGTGCAGAATTATGATGCAGGTCTCAGGTCGGTGACATAAAGGTCGAGCTAAATTCAGGAGGACTGTTCTGACTGGAGACGCTTTGAAAACAATCATCTGATTTAGCTCCATATATGGAAATAGCAAGTCAGACTTCTGAGATCTGATTTGGCCGTTCAGACTGCTGTGGAAGAGTAGATATAAGCACAAAAAAAAAAAAAAGATCTGGTCTGGGTTGCATTTTCCTGCTGTGTGAATCCTTTTCCAAATAACAACAATGCAAAGTGTTTGAGGTCCAGTCGAGCCACCACCTGTAGGGTGATTCTACTGTACGGATAACAGAATAGCCCAGACCTGCATGCTAACATATTTTGCTAAAATCCGGAGCAATGTTCCTTTAATTCCGTTATCCTGCTGAATGCGACCCCACTTCCCTGAGGAAACTGAGAGAGATTAATCAAATCAGCAGCAGCAGCAGCAGCAGCAACAGCAGCTGCAGCAATCTCTCACTGATTAATTCTATCAAACAAAACTCGCCTTTCAAAATATCTTGTTAATTTAGACAACGGAGGAGTGATACCTGACTGACGAGCTCGTGTTTACAGGAGCGGGTGTTAATAAATCCTGTGTGTTGTGTGTGTGTGTGTGTGTGTGTGGAGATGAACAGCGCTCGTGCACAAACCTCCGTCTCTCCGTCAGCAAGTTTTCAAATGTAAATACAAAAATAAGCCAACAGGGAGACGTAATCTCTCGTTATGATGTGCTGCAGTCACGCGTTTTTGCGTGGAATGACTGACAGCGATACGTGCGTGATACGCACCACTGAAGCGGGACAGTAAAACATGTTTCCTTCTTCGGAGAATGAAATGTTTCAACCCTGCAGCAGCAGCTGCTCCAGGAGGAGATGTTGTTTCGCGCTGGGTCGTCAGGAATGCTCGGTCCCCCTCTGATTACATCAACTGCAGCCACACACACACACCACCCACACACACACAACACACACGCCCTCCCGTATGCGTGTGTGAGTCTCCCCTTCTTTGCCTCCACGCATCTGACAGCGTCCCTCCCTCTCTCTCCTCCTCCTCCCTCATTAGGCGTTTACACCGGCAGCTCACCGACCCACTCCCTCTCCTTCTAACCGGGAAATAAACACAGAGCGGCGGCAGCAGGACTGAACTCCCCGCGGTGCCCCGTCCACGGTCCTCTGGATGCCTGTCTGACAGGAGACAGGTATGTTGGCAAATCCACCTTGTATTTTCCTCTGACAGCTGACTGCGTGTAAACACGGTGTTTGGTTTCGTTAAATGCTCCTATTTTTTATTATTATTATTATTGTTTATATTTGTTTTTATGCGCATAATTCGCAACTGATGGCGGTTTTTTTTGTGTGCTGTGGATCGAGCCGAGGCTGCTCCACACATCGGATCATTTTCTAACACGCATGGACTTTACCCTGCCGGAGGAGGGTGAAGACAAAAAAAAAAAAAAAAAATCCTGGGAATGAAGCAGGAGCAAGTTGTTGCGTCGTTTTTATTTTTTTTGTTTTTTTTTTTTGCGCCCACTGGCTCTGCAGCCTGTAGACTACAGGAACCAGAACACGCTGGTTCCTCCTTCGCTGCGTGGAAAACCTGCTACTTTAATGCTCTCAAGCAGCCATAACCTTTCTTGTCATGTTTTAAAGCTTCAGCTGCTCTGCTCATGGCCCAGCCCGGCAGAGCAAACTGGATCTGCTTGTGGATTAGTCAGTGTGTTCTCAAACACACCCATTGCTAATAACTCAACAGCCTCGTTTTGCACATGTACAGAGCCTTGCAGAAGTGTTCATACCCCTTGAACCTTTTCTGTCTTTGCTCCATCAGCTTCATGTGTTTTTTGTGTTTGGTCTGTCTCTTATTCACATGTTGACATTTTTGCCCATTCTTCTTAGAAAGTAGCTCAAACTCAGTTAGATTAGGCTGAGTGATACCGTCTAATCTAGTATCACTAGATACTAGATTGATGTTCAAAATGTGTTTGAACATCACATTTTAAAATTTTGCTACATATTCTCATTTATTTGGATCTAAGTGTGGGCTTTGACTGGGCCGTTCGAACACATGGAAATGCTTTGATCCGAACCGTTCCGCTGAATCGGCTCCAGTTTCAGGTCTCTGAGCTGCTTTTCTTCCAGGATTCTCATGTGTTTTTGCTTTTTCCATCGTCCCACCAGCACTGATTAGCTTGAAGAAAATCATTTCCACAGCACAATGCTGCCAACACCATGTATCACTGTGCGGGTGGGGTGTTGGTTTCCCACCATATATGCCATATAGTTTTGGCATCTTGGCCAAAACATTTAACTCTGGTATCATCTGACCAGATCACAGACGCTGTCCCCTACAAACACAAAAACTGAAAGCATGATTTTCTTTACACTTACTGTATTTATGCTTTAGCAGCCATAATTATACTGAAATTATTTAACACTGAGGGTGACTCCATGTACTACTTACTACTTCCAGGTATCAAAGAGGCTGAATACCAGTGATGGACACTGCTAACTAAAAAGTTTGCTATACTAACGCTAAATCATAAGCAATTATTCTGCCAACACTAAAGCACTACACTAATTAGCAGAAGCTAGTGCTAAAGTGCTAACTTCAGTTCAAACTACATCAATTCAATTTTTACATGATAATTTACACATTCTGCATTACCTGCAGATATCATATGTATGTTTATATCTTGTTCCAGTTAGTTAGTGCTTTAGAATTGATCAGGGAAATGAATTTAGAGGAAGCTAAGTGAGCTAAGCATTTTCAAAGTTAACCAAAGCACTAAAGCGCTAAGTGAAAAATTAGCTCTGCTATTAGCACAGTGCTGAACACTAATGCATACCACACTCAGAGCACAGCCATAAAGCTCTTTGCTTTTTGTTTTTTTTGTTGCTCCACAAGTATACACTGCCTTTTGTAGTTTTCTCACATAAAATCCCATCAAAATACAGAGAAGTTTGTGGATGTGACATAATAACATGTGAAAAGGTTCAAGGGGTGTGAATACTTTTGAATGCTGTACACTCAGCATGTGTTGGGCTCTCAAACTGTGTTGCACATGTTCCACCAGCAGCAGCACAATGTGGTTATTTTTTGCCTTCAGAAACAAAGAGTAACTAAACCTGCCCTCAGCTCATGGTGAATGAAGCTGTCAGTGTTCAGTGTGGAAAGGGCTGACTTCAGTAAGCAAATCTGTCTGCAGAGGTGGAGCGCGCTTAGGCAATTCCTTACAAGCTATGCAAATAGCTTCACAATTATTCCCCCGGCTGTCACAGCCTATGTAGAAATTTTCTGGCCTACTGTGGAATATCCAAGGAAGCTGTAAGAGGAACTTCTTTTTATCTTAAAAATGATCACGTATGTGAATTATTGACCATTTAGTAACATCTGAGAATACAGCGACATGCCGTTTTTAAGTGTTGTTGTTGAGGCTGTTACTGCCAGAGGCTAAACATTCAGAATGACAGTTAGTCATTAAACATGACTGTTTAATCCAAACTGTTATCAAATGCAAATGCACTAAAAGCTACTTTGATCTTGTAATCCGTTTAAAGATTTGTCTAAGGTTCTAAAATGTAAATATGTTCCATATAAACATATTTCTCCCCAGGCCTTTTCCTTTAAACACGGGAGGTGTGGTGTAGTTTTTGTTTCTTGGATCCAGACAGCAAAAGACCTGTAGCTCTCTGATTTATGCACCTAGATGACAGATAGTCTGCTATTAGAAGCCTTGAAGAACCCATGTTTTACATCACTGGTTATCCAAAATGTTCGTCCTGACATTCAGTGTCTTGTAAGTGGAAGTAAACACCCACTAATGCACACTTGTAAGGTTCCCTGTTGACCCTCATCCATGACCAGGACATACACAGGGTCATGTGGCAGGTTTTAGAAAACGCACAGTAAAAACAACTTCTGAGGTATGAATAATGAAGAACTGCATTTTGTCATCAGACAAAATCTTCAAATTTTGTCCTTCATCAAACTGAATGGTGAAGGACATTTTTAATGAGTTAGCATTTGGTTATCCAAATGAACTTAACCCTGCAAAGTCAATGAAACAAACTTTGCACAACTAAAATCAAGCAACATCCTCTTCAGATCAGATAAACTGAGCAGCCTTTTTGATTTCAAATTTTACTGCAGAGAAAAACCATCAGTTCAACAAAATGACTCAAAAGAAAGAGAAGAGGTTTTGTTTTTATGGGTCTGCATCACATTCTTCAGGCTGTTGATGGGGCTGCTTTGCAAGTGCAAAAAGCCAAAGATTCACATAAACCAGTGTTTCTCAATTCTGGTCCTCACGCCCCCCTGCCCTACATGTTTTAGGTGTTTCCCTTATGCCACACACCTGGATTGAATATGTGGGTGATTAACAGGCTTCTGTAGCACTTGATGATCATGCAATCATTTGAATCAGCTGTTCTGGAATAGAGGTACATCTAAAACATGCAGAGCAGGGGGGCCTGAGGACTGGAATTGAGAAGCGCTGACATAAATGCACATTAACAATATTTCAAATCCTCTGATTTACTTTAAACTGAGTATTGATTTTATATTTTCTGTCTTTTTTCATTATTTTGATGTGATGGGATTCAAACATGCTTTTGAATGCAGGCGTATTCACACTCCTCCAGTGAATACGCGCTGCTCACATAGTGCTGGTTTCACAATATGTTGCAAAAATGGAGATGTACATAAACAGTCTGCCAGGTATTGTGATGCCTAGTGTTGCCTTGCACTTTGCAAAGGCAAGTATTTTTACAGGCTCAGGTGGACTTTTCTTTTACATATTCAACACATTTAATATTATATTGTATCACTTAGTTAACTATTTTATGTAAGGTTATACAGCAAGAATAAAATAGGGCCTAAAACAAAAATCCTGAGAGACCCTGTTCTATACATTTATACTCTTTGTCATAATCTGATTTATACACCCACTAATAGTCCCTTTTAAAAACTCTGCCAACATTGTATTAAACTACAGAAGTGTCCTTTGGACTGTGAACAGTTTGGAGTCAGGTTTTAATATTATTGTTTTGATCATTAGTCCTGTCTTTTTTTCTCATAAGTGATATTGAGGATACGCCATAAAGATTTTAATGCTTGCATGATTAATTATGTCCTTCCTTTAGTCAATGATTCTTGCCGGTGTTGAGTGGCGAATGAAAGGGAATGTTACAAAATTTGGCTATGTGGTCTCTGGTTGACATGTTCATTATTGGTCACCATGGCGCTGCATGTCCTGCTTTAGTCCTGAGACGACATGTGACTCAGTTTCATATGTGTATCTGTGGTTCCAGTTCTGTTCTACCTTAACATTGTTGCTCAGTGAAGGCTCAGAAGTCCTGCCTTGAATGATACTTAACCTTTGCCACAACACTTATCATGAGGCAATATCAAAAATTGTTCTAAAGTCCAAATGCTGTAAGGTTTTGAATTTGTCAGCTCTAATTCAAGCATGTTCTACTGACTTTGACATCCTAAAGTTCTGCGGCGTTTAGCAGATTGCTTGTCTTTGGCCATTCGATCAATCAAACCCTCTTAGGCACCTTCCCACTTCCTACTACCTTAGACAAATTATTTCATACTGTAAAGATTATTCCTTTATGCAGATCTTTAACCAACCAGAGTTGTTTAAAGAGTTGCTATGGGTGAGAAGCAAGGTATGAATTCAGCAAGTCCCTCCAGCTTCAGCTGCCTGAACATACATTAGCTAATCACGAGGGTACACCGATAAATCAGCCTCGAGTTCCTTCATTTTGGGAAATGGTTGATTGGTCAATAGTTGCATGAGAAACTGGTCTTATCCTCCAAACTTATCTACCTCTACAAAGGTCAGAATCAGCCACGGTTCCCTTTTGCTGTGCTGTGAGAGGACTCACTGTCAGAGTTGTCCACCAGGTCAGCTTAGCAACAAATTCAGTGACAAAATCGATATCAACCAAAACTCTTTGCACAAGTTAGAGTACATTTCTGCTTCTGCATGCGTCCTACCCTTACCATGCAAAGTCATAAACATCAATAAAACATTTAAAGAATACCGATCCTCTTGAATCTTTTGGCTTCTGCGGACAAACGATTCACAGAAGCAGGACGTATGTTCCGTCATACGTTCTGCTTCTGCTACTTTAATACAGAGAATAGACATAAGGCAGCAAATGACACACATGTGAAAGATGAGCATATGGGAGTGCAGAAAACATAACGTTAATGTTCTTTATCATCACAAAAATCTTCAAATTACACATTAAATTTAAATCGATTATATACTTATTACACCCTTTTCTTGCACTCTATTTCCATTTGTCATAGTTGATTATAGTAATGAGTTCCTTCCATGTCGGTTAACTCTTATGCAACATGACTGATCAAACCAAAATAATAACTACCTGCCAGAGACCTGATTCACCTCCTGCAGGTAGATGATATTCATCAGTCATGGAGTGAAATGTTAACAGTAAATTATAGAAAATGACTTTTTTAAGTCATCATTTGTCCAAGTGATTATTTGTCCTTCTGGCTGTTGCCATACTGTTGACCTGAAGAGCAAAAGGTGACTCCATTTTGTGCCAAAAAAGTGAGCATAGAGAACAATAGAGGATTGCTGCTATGCTAAATCCCCCGCTGCTGTACAGGTGGGCTTCTAAAAGTCTTTTAGTCATCCTCTTCCCCCAGACTGCTGGAACTATAATCATCATATGGCAGCCTGGCTTTCAAATCTCATTAGCAAGGTAGCTAACGTTTCATCTTTGTAGTAAACTGCATGAAGGTCAGACCTTTTAAAGTGACTCAAACATAAATATTCTCCATATTTGTCCTGTACATGGAGCCCAGGCAAAGTCTCGCTCCTGGTGAGTTCATGTCACTTTTTGTGTATTGACTTCAGCTGCCAGAGGCTTCTGTTGGGATTTCGCGGCTCAGCATGCTGCCTCCCAACATTTGCAATTCAGATGAGCTGGTATGAAGCATCCGAAGCAGTTGTCCTCCTCTCCCGTTCTGTTTGGAAGCAGTCATTCCCTGCACTTGGAAGTTAACTCAACTGTTTCGTATTTTAGTTTTACATCAGTGTCGGGGGGGGAATAAAAAAAAAGGGGGTGCAGCTGATTACCTGTCAAATTCAAAGGGGTGGAATAAAGACGGGCTTTTTTCTCGACTTGCCGTCGATTTGGTATATGCTGTGTCATTTAGCGCATTCTTAGATGGCTGCATAACGATGTGAGGTCGCTGCGATTTGACCTGCGCTGCTGACAGCAGGCTGTGTGTTCGTGTGCGGGGGTGCTTGTATGCGCACGCAGGTGTGTGTGTGTGTGGATGTCCTGCACTTGGCTGTCATTGGTTTTGGCTCAGTTGAACGTTATGTGACCCGTCATGATTGGGTTGCTTGGTGAGTGCGGTCACGTCTCTTCCTGTCTGCTAAACTCCACTGACCAGTCACACGTACACACACACCCGTGTCCTCTATACTTGTGAGGACTCTCTGAATCAAAGCTGCATGCTTCCTGGATAAATTCACGCCACCTTGTACTGTAGGCACAAGCCTTGATAGAGGTACATCATTTCATCTGCTGCTCATCTTACCCCTCTGCCAGAACAGAATAAAACACGACTCATGGCCTTTTTCTATTTCCCTAAGGACCGATCTTTATGTCTGTAGAAGATTGAATCGAATTTTTTTTTTGAATATCCTTCATGATAAGTGGTCTTCATAAGGTACTTGTGTAGTTCAATTACCTTAAGTACACTTCCTTTAGTGAGAGCAGAACTCTTCTTACTTTTTATTATTAAACCTTGCTCTCAGGATTATGTCTGCCTCTGCCTCTTTTCAGTGTGACTTCACGCAACTGCATTCCAGTATTTTTCACACCACTTTCCTTGAGGATGGTGGTACTCCACTTCCACATCATAAATTATGTTCATCCTTATCTTAATTGGCGCAATCTGCTTAGAAAGTTTGTTAGAACAGGAATTTGACCTAACGCTGTAGAATGTATTGATTTGTAATCATCATCACAGCACCAGTGTTTGCATCGCTAATGCCATAAAAAAGCAGCAGGACGTAAAGTTTTGTGGTTTTACTGTTTGCTGGGGGTCAACATCGTCCTCTGAAGGACAAACAGAACGGAGCGGGTTTATGAGCTCTGTTAGGAACAGAGCTATAATCCGCGTATGATGCTGTTGTTCGTTTGTTTGCTTAGACGTCAGTGCAAGCGATCAGTGTCGTTTGCTTACCCACAAAGTAAAAAGTTCCTGTTCTGTTAATTCTAAAATCTCCATTTTGGACATTGCTTCTTAAAATTAGGAGCAATATTTTCTCACCAAAACGTCTGCAGAGAAGTGCGAGTTTCTTCAGAGAATTTGAGGACACAAAACCCATTTTCCAAAAATATCCGTGGAGATATGAGCAGGGCTTTAAGTTAACATGGATTGAATAATAAAAAAACATTGATATGAAATTGTGTTTTTGCGTTTTCACCAAATGGATAAAGGTTTTATAAATTCAGTGAAGTTTTGATCTGTCAGTCAACAGCAACTCAGAAAGTAATCATCTTTTTCATGTTACCTACTGATCTACGTGTCAGTGTTAATAGAGTCTGACGTTTGTGGATGAATGTGACTCTAGAGTAAAGAACCTTGACTTGTTATAAAAGGTGTGGAGTATTATCTGGACAATAAGTCACTCTGGTGTGTAAGAAGCGTTTATTTAGAAATCAGGGACTTCGTCCATGTTGGGATCCTTCAAGCCGTTTTCTTTAGCTTTCTTCACAGCTGCAGTTGGTAAAGTTCACTCCTTGATTCATGTCAGTCAGTTTGAATTAATATTTAACATATCTGTCAAAATATATGTAATGAAGAGACATGTAGCTTACACCTGGCTATAAAAGAAACTGTGGCTTATAGTCCAGGTAATACGGGATATAAATGTAGTCGTTCTCTAGTTTGAGTGCGCAGCTTTACTGATGCTAAAAATATCTAACATTTAGTTTTCTTCGGTCAGTAGCAGCTGCCGTACTAAAGAGTTGTAGCAGCGATATGTTGCCTTCGCTGGCCTGAAAAAGGTCAGATTTCTTTAGCTTTCTGAGCTGCCAGGTCAGTGTAATTTCTGGTTTCTGGCTGAATGAGCGCCTTTCATCTCCCAACCAGGCACAGGCTCAGTTCTAAAAGCTGTCCAGATGGACCTCAGGCAGGATTTTTGCCTTTGCTCCACACAGAGTAAGCGGTGTTTGGGTCTGAAAGGTTTGGAGCGGAGAATCCCGACACCTGATAGCAGATGAGTCGCGGTGTGGTATTGATTGTTGGCTGACAAAGCTGTAATTTTACTACTACACCAAAGTACTACACTGAGACTACGTGTTTGTTTGCCACATGTGCTCCTCTGTTTTACCCCCTCCTAGCATTACAGCGCTGCTGTCCTTGAGTCTGACAGTTATAATCACAGTGGTGGCGTGCTTTTTGTTGTAAGGCAGCTGAATTAAGCCCTGTAATGATGCAGCCTCCACTGCAGATGTGTCAAATTTGTATTTTCCAGGGCAGCCTACAACGTTATTCAGCTTGAATAGAGTGTCAGGGATTTGCCTACAGCAGTGATCACTGGTTTGGTCCTTCCATGATTGAGAGTCCTTTCCCAGAGCAGTTGTCGTCCTGCTGTTGTCTGTGTCATCACGGGCTTTTATTTATATTTTAAATTTATTTTCTTGATTTTGGTTTGCCTTCAGACAGCTTTGGGGAAATTTATCGCCTCCCTCAGATTGCATCATTCTGTTTTCAAAGAGAGAAAGGGGACCTATTTCACGTCCCGAGACAGTTTTATTTGACCGTTCTATTTCCAATCGCCGCTCATACGCCGTCTCAGGGCTGATGAGAGTAATATCACCATGTCCTTCTGAAGGAGAAGCAGCGAGGGGCTCTAGAGCCGCCTCAGCCCCATGACTGCCGTGAGTCAGCAGGTTCTCCTTTCTCTCTCTCTCTCCTCCTCTGCATTACTACACTTGTCTCCCTCGTCACGGCCTCCTTCTTTGAACAAATCTCCTGCCTCTCACGGATGAGGCTCATCGTGTTGTTTTTGACTTTGATCTTGAGTATTGGCGTTCAAAACGGTGCTCAACGCTCCCTCTGTGTTGCAGCAGCAGAATGCATGTTGTGGGGGAAGCTTTGTATTTGTGGGGAAAGAGAACAGCCGTCTGTTATTTTCAGGCTGTTTGTACAGTCTCTGCAGAAGTCTGCTCCGGAAATAATCTTTCTCCAGCTACTCTATTTTGGCATCTCTTGACAAGCTCCACCAGCAGCCATTGTTTTCCTTTGGCTACTTCACACTTGCTAGTCATTAATTAAAGCCTTGGCATCCAGCAGTTGTGGAGGAAGACTATTTCCATTGTCTGTCAGTGCTCAGTTCTCTTATTAGTAGGATTGTTGATTTCCTCAGTCTTGCACTGGTAGATGAAGTATTCAACCCCTTAAACTTTATCACATACTGACAGAAGTTTCAGCTGCCACAAGCCACAGACTCTCAGTAGGACTCAGGCCTGGACTTTGACTGGAACAGTCAAACTCATGTTTAATTTCCCTTTGGGATCAATAAAGTATTTTAATTAAATTGAATTGAATTGAATTGAATGACCATTCTTTGATCTAAACCCTTCCATTGAGACTCTGTGCTGTATGTTTAGGTCGGTCAAAGGTGAACCTCTGCCCCGGCCTCAAATCTTTTGCTGCCACTAACATTCTTCTATGTGAGTTCTGAATGAAAAATGTATGACAAAATGTATGGCTAATCTTTCAACTTTATCTTAGGAACATGATTTAAAAACCAGTTGTGGGCACACTTATCTAATCCGCTAGAGAGCTGAGCTTCGTTTAGCGATTTTTCTAACTTTGAAAAAGCTTAGCTCACCTAGCTTCCCCTAAGTAAGTTCTAATTTAGTTTAATCTTTTAGTTCAATAAAGTTCAACTTCTGTGATGAAGCTTTGGTTATTGACTGTTAAGAATTTTTCACATAGCTAAGGACTTTTACTGTAGTCCTACAGTGAACCCTTTACTGATACTTTCTGACCCAAACTACCATAGCCAACCAGGGAAAATCTGCAACGGAGTTAGAAAAAGTCAAGAAGTGAGTAATCAAATCTCAAAAAAAAAAAAAATAAATAAATAAATATATATATATATATATAAAACCCAGTGTCTCTGAGTGTATGCATTAGCATAAAAACAATGTTTTGTTTGGGATAATTAAACTGCAGATTGCAGGTAAAATGGAGCTAAATAAAGCCTGTGGACTGAGATTGAAATTTGTTGTTGCCTCTTTGTGCGTCACAAGATATAAAACTAATCTGAGGGCTGAGGGTTCGCTCTGACCTCTTCATTATGTTTCCCTGGTAATTATAGTGAATGATGATTGTGCACCAAATGTCTGGTGAGACAGGTGGGTGCAGTCTGCATGCTGGCTGCATTGCCGTTTATTTTGTACAGCTTCTATGTTTCTCACCAACACACTGTTTTCCTGCTCAGGAAAACGGTGGGACCAGGCGTCAGCCCGCCTGAGCTTTCGGCTGATGGGATGTTCTGAACTGGTCCAACAGGTTGCAGTGCAGATCCACAGCGGTGACTGTGCACTCCCGATTAGAGCCTGTGTTTACTGTTCTTGGTTCTGATCCGTGGGCGCACTCCACAAACATTGTGTGTGTGTGTTTTCTGTGTGGTTAGCCTTTTGTTGCTCCACCTCGCTGTTGTTGCTGTGTTTTCAGCCTCGTGGAGGATCAACTGCACTGTATCCTCATCCAGGCTTTCAATCTGGATCGTGTGGGAAAGCCTGTAAATTATGCGCTTCTGTCTAATCTCTAATTCTCAGGGAGAAAACTCTATTTATCTTCCCTGTGTGGATTGTAATTTAGTTTTATTTCCGTTGATTCTCTTATTTTCCTTTAAATGAGAACACTGTGCATTTTTTTTTCTGAATCTTTCTTCAGCCTAAAGTAGAACTTTGCACATTTATTCAACATGGCAAGAGGACTTTGGAGAACATCTGCCACGAGGATTTAGCTCATTGTGCAAAGCCGTTTCTATTTCTATGTGTTAACATCTTAAAAATTAAATTCACAAGCTTGTTCTTACATATGAGACCCGTGTTCACTCACTATATGTTGTCCTTTCCACAGACTGGCAATTCATGCAAATTCCAGTAGCATGTGACTCGTTGCTAGAGGAACTTTTATTATTGTTGTTAATGATAGCCAGTATTCATGCAGCTTACAGAGACACACCACAGAATACCGTCAGTACAGTGACATGCAGAAGAAGTTATCCATATTTTGTCGTTTCACAACAACAAACGTTTTTAGCAGGACTCAGTTTGACAGGCCAACAAAGAAAGAGCTATGTTTGCATTCAGTTGGGATGAGAATTCTTTAGCAAACTTTTAAAAATATCACAAAGAAGAAAACAAAGCTAATTAAGGGTTTTTCCATCTACTGGTTTGGAGCAAATCAACCAGGCAAAGTTTGATTTCATCAGATGTTGATGCTATATATTGCTATTGGCCCCTTTAAGAGACAATTTCCCAAGGTTTGAATGCAGCTCTGTTAAATTCATTGTCTGAAAATAGAGTGTGGCACAACTTCAACCTTACCAAGACATGGACATCGTCCTAAACTGACCACAGTATTACAGCCAGGAGTCCTGTTGACTCTGGAGGAGCAGCAGAGATGCCAGAATCTATTCACATGCTCCACAAATCTGTCCTCAGTTGAAGACAGGGAAGATTGTCAAACTGTTAAAACACAGCCAACAAAGAGTTATGCTCAGGTAAGACTAAAACATTCTGGCCATGTTCGGCATTTCACATTTCACTCAGCAGCCGATGAAACGTTCAGGTGGCGTCGGTGGTTTTGCTGTTCGCTGTAATTCCCTCTGTGGTGAGGAGAATCTAAGCTTTTTGATTGTAAGTTCGGTTGATTACATGATGTGAGTCTTCAGGATTTTATGGTTTGAAGGAATTGGAGGTTGGCTGAATTTATTTCTTTTTTTCATCGGGAGAATTGCGATAACATTGATCTCTGTAAAGTCAATCCTTCCTTTTCCTTCTTCTCCTCTAAAATGTTTCTTCTGTCAGAATGCAAGTGGCTCCAGTGTGCAGGATGTGGGGGCGTGATCACAGATGATGAGCCTAGCTCTACACGGTGTTTTCTAGAGACCGTGGCCCTGCTGGGATAGTAGTGGTGCTTGGATAATTCTCTCTGATGTTCTCACTGCTCTCTGCGGAGGCTTGCAGTGTTTGGTGCTGCCTCAGTTCCACACAGTGATCAGATGCTCTGATGCAGCTATTGAACTATTGCTCCAATAAGTGCCTATCAGATTAAACTGAGCTTACATGATGGTAGGGATCATGTAATTGCACTTATGATCGTCATGTGTGAGTTTTATCATTTTGGCGACTAAAACCAAGCAGAGGCTCATTAGGGACAGTACAAGTCTATCAGCTTTCTAAATATGTTACTAGCATACACCATGTGAATGCGTTACCCCAGTATGCACTTTTTTCATTACTTTGTGTGTATTTTTGGCTGAACAAGAAGATGTGATCACTTATTGTGCATTTTCTTTTAAAGACATAAAATATCTAACAGGTACGGGTGTTTCAGCCTGGAGGTAAAGAAAGCCGGAGATGGTGTCCGATGGGAAATATAGCCAGAAGGATTACACCGGCTAGCGCTTCACGAGACACACTTCACTTTTATCAGACATTCCTTTTACTAGACTGAGATCTTATGCCTTGAGATAAAATACAAATCATAGATGTAGCTTGTTTAATTTGTGGTTTGTTTGGTATAATTATGGCTGGGAAATTTTACTGTGCTAATAGTTGGCTTCACAATAACAAACAGCAAAACAAAGATGGTGGTCAAGAGTAAGACAATGTTTTCAGTGTTTTTAGTCTTCACGTTTGGAAACAAGCTTTGGAAAGTGAGCGCTCGAAGGAAGAGAAGCAATAATCTACTGGAATAAATAATTTAGCTCTTCAGTTATTCCGTGGCCTTCGACGGGGTTTTGGAGGAGCAAATGCTAAACTGCAGAGAAGTTTCAGAAAGCGCGAGGCTTTCTGTGTAAAAGGTTGGTGCGGCTTAATGATGCCAAACTCACATTAACTCACGTCCACAAGAAATGTCTCATGAAGTCTCAGAGCTCAGGTTTATTTGGGATATACTAAGAATTTTTATAATTATTTGTATAGCATTTTAATTGTTAATAGTTGTAATTGTTGCATAACCTTTGCTGCTTTTGGCCAAACAAGATTTTTTAACCTGAAAGGGACTTTCTTGGTTAAACAAAGATTTAAAAAAAATAAAATAAAAAGGACAGGAGACGTAAGACAACTTTAATTTTGTAGAGTCGTCTCTTTAAAACGTTAAACAAAGCAATAGTTTAAACATGTTTTACTGAATAGATTTATCTTTTGGTCAGTTAAGTTCTATTTAGTTTAATTTAGTTGAAGTCAGTTTAATTTAACTAAGTGTAATCTAGCAAATTTGTTTTCAATTCATTTAACCAAATTTAATCCAATTCATTTTAATTCAGTTCAATGCAGTGTATTCAAATTATTTTCAGCTTTATCTAGTTTGGTTTCAATTATATTTCCTTCTGTTCAGCGAGATAGAATTTGTCTCAGTTTAGTGATTCCAGTTCATTTCAACTTAAATCAATACTGTAAATCAGTTTGAATCATATTAATCCGATTCAGCACAAATGTAGCTTAATTCACTTTAATTCAGTTCATCATTCAAACCAATTTAAGTTCAGTTTTGTTTAATTCAGCTCCTTTTAGGTCATGTTTTTACAGAAGCAGTTCACATCAGGAGTCATTATAAAGCACAAATAAAACCCTCAATTTGAATCTAATTCAATACAAACCATAAACCAACTATTTGATTTTTTTTTTTAAGTTAACTGTTCACTTCATAGGTGAGCTAAAATTCTGACTACAGTGCATTATAATTTCTAAAATTATATGTAAATAACCATTTACTATTTTGTGACTGTAAAGATGTTTTAGTTGGAGCATTTTCACAGCATAGCTGCAAGTTTACTTCTTTTTTTTTTTTTCTTGTTCAAAGCTTGAACTTGTTTCTTTCATCCATCAGTGTTGAATTATCTTTCCCCTCATTGTTCTCATTAACCATCTCTTCCCTTCATGTCGCCGTGTCGGGTTCCGACTCCATTAATAAGCGTGTTGATTTATGCTCAGCAGGCTTGGCTGTGACGACGGTCTGGGTTTCATCGCTGAGGCTCCGGCGTGTGTCTCTGGCTTGTGTTCAGCTGTGGTCCTTCTCAGCTGTGGGTGTGGAGGAAGTTGGTATTTTTTCTACTTTAGGTGGTCCTCTCTGCTAAGTGTTTGATCGCTCAGGCGTTAGTGTTATCTTTCCTCGCAGAACACTCTCACTCGCCCCCCTCCACCTGCACTCAGACTGTGGTCAGGCTGCTTCTCATCGCCACAAACCACTCACTGTTTTGGCATCAGCCGCTTCGTTTCATGTGACTACGAGCTTTTCTCTGATTGCTTCGCAGTTTTCGGTGCCTTTCGCCCATGGATGCTCTCGTCTCATCCGTCGGTTTTAGTTTTTGCTCATGTTTTGACGTTGGCAGTGATAATGAGAGGCTCGTTTATAATTCATGGCGTGATTGATGTCCCTCTCGTAGCGGCATTTGTGCGGCAATCTCACCAGACGTGTCGCTGCCAGCAGCGGGTACGCCCCATCAGAAACTCTGCTGGCTGCCGGTCCTGATGAATGATTCTGACTTGAAAAGCTTAAAGGGCCAGTATTATGTAAAATCTACTATTTTGAGCTTTATATCATGATATAATGTTGTTCCCTCATCATAAACATACTTAGTGTGCTGCCGTTATTCTTTCTTGCATGTTTGCGAAATCCTTTAATCACCATGGTAACTATTCAGCTGTACAAAATGCTTATGTGGACCTAGCTCCGCCTTCAAGGCAAAGCTCCTTCTCCTGCAGAATTATAGCTTCTGAACTTCTGCCTCACAAAGCAGCCCTCCCACACTCAGCACCTTCAGACTAGCCAGCAGTAATTAGCAAACCCTGGTGAAACTGAGCATCTGCTGAGCTCATTATAGGAGCTACTTCTCAGAGTAAAAAGTTTGTTAAAGGGTTCATAGAGGAGCCAGATTGTTATTACTTCCTGAAAGTGGAGTTTCAGTAAGAGCAGAAGCTTCTTAAAGAGACAGAGGGCCAATATGAAAGAGCAAAATTTCATGGAAAATTTTATTTTAAGTCATACTTTGGATGTTCAGCATTTATAACAATTGATGGTTACATAGTTACTTGATTGTGCTATAAAATGGCGCTTTGTGCCTCGAAAACACCTGATGCCGCCCCTTTAAGAGACAAGCTTTGATGGCTTTTGATGTTTTTCTGCTTGTAGCTTTTCACTCTTAAGCAAATAAGATTGAGCTTCTTGTTTGGAGTCTTTACAAATCTTCCTGACACAGACACAGGCGACACAGAGAGGCTCCTTTCTGCCACAGCTCTGATCCAAATAAGGACATGAATGGCTCTATACAGGCAGCAGAGTCAGCTTGGACGTGTGCCCACTGCCTGAGTCTTTGTGTTCCCAGGGCGTAGTGCTAGTTTCAGACCCCCCCCCGACATCCCCTGATGTGCTTGTAGGCCTCTGCTAAATTGGCTGGCGGTCAGGTCAAAGGTGAACAGGATGAACGGCTCCCACAGCTACATTTCTGGTCAGAACTGATCATTTGCTTGTTTTTGCTTCAAGCAATGTTCAAAACAACTAACTTCATGGCAAAACAAAAAACTGCCAGTAAAATAATGCTGCTCTCCTCATGTCAGTCAATGTATGAAATACGAGAACTTCCAGACGCAGGACACAAATGATTCCTGTCTGAATGGATGTAAATATCAATAAGTCATAAATGTGTTAAGAATTTTGTATTTCTTGTACTTTTTTTGTTATTTCACTTTGTTTTGCCAGCTTAAATATAAGTCTTGAATGAGGTCAGTGATAGCGACATTAGGCTACGGAAAGCAAATGCTACCCAAGCGCAGTTTTTTTCCGCAGCATTCTGAATGGCTCAATGCCGACGTTTTTACCAAAAGAAGAAAAATACAATTATTGCCACTTCCATATGTGTTGCTAAGTAGGATATGTTTTGGAAGTGTGTGCCGTCTGAAAGGTCTTGTTGAGTTTTATGTGACTTTTATGTCAGTGAGATGAGACGTACGTCATAGTTCTCCAGCAGAAGAAGCCTGACGCTGCAAGTCAGGATGTAAACAATGAAAAATAATGATTAAGAAATGATGAAAGATGTCACTGAAATACATCACACCACAATCCCACCACAATCCCACCACTCTGGGCTCTGACTTCACATCCAAACAGGTTTCTCTGTAGACCGTGAAGTCAACGCTCCGTAAAACTCCATTGCTATTAGTTGTGCTTTTTTTTTAGCTTCCTTCATATTATGATTTTGTGATGATCCTGTCTGCTCCCATTCCTGTATAACTTTAGAAATTGACCCATACACAATTCAAACATACTTTATTAACCCCAAAAGGGAAATTACATTTCAGTACAGCCTGTGAGGCATCCAGTGTTACTTCCTTAAACAGAGCGCTGTTGTGTGACATCTACACTCTTCTTCTGCGCATGTGGGGCAGAACATTCACTGTGAGGGCGCTGTAAGGTCACTGTGGGGTTGCTGTGAGGTCGCTGTAAGGTCACGGTGAGGTCGCTGTAAAGCCACTGTGGGGTCGCTGTGAGGTCACTCTGAGGTCGCTGGGGGGCCGCTGTGAGGTCATAAACCGTTTACGTATCATTTTGATCCCTACTGAGCTAATTATAGGAGCTACTTCTCAGTGAAACGCTGGTAAAAATGTTGTTAAAGAGGAGCCTTGTTGTAATGACTTCCTGAAGGCGGAGTTTCACAGAGAGCAGGAGTTTTTTTTAAAGAGACAGAGACCCAATTTCAAGGCTTTAAATTACAAAGTCAAATTTCTTTCATATGTGACATTCGTATAGCAGTTTTATAAGAATTGACGGTGACATAGTTACATGATTGTGCTATAAAATGAATCCTTGTACCTGAAAATACATAATACTGCCCCTTTAGTACACTGGTTTGTTTTTATACAGGTATTTGCAGAAATATTCTGCCCCACAAACTCCATCACAGTCATGCTGTTACTCCTACTTCCACTTCTGAGTCCTCCGGGTTTCCTTTGGTCAAGTGAAGACTTTTATTTTACATTTGTGAGACTGTCTGATCCTCTTGAAGGCCAAGTTCACAATTCTAACCCAAAACGTTCGCATTTTTATATTTTCAGGGATTCATTTGTTAGTCACTGGAGAAATTAAGCAGACTACTCTAGAAACAGTAGAATCAGTGCAGCCTGGTCAGTCGTACTCACATCAGCCTCCCATCGGCTGATCCGTTATAATCCCTCAAGTAGCGCTGCTTCGTTTCCTCTGCCCCAAAACAGCATGTTAGGACTGCAGCTGTACTATACAATTGTTTAACTGTAATGTGTGTGTTTAGCTCACACTTCATTAAGAGCAACTGATTGCTGCCTGGGACTGGCTCCAGTATGAAGGACAGAGCAGCAGCCCTTGTTCAGACAGAAGATTAGTCTGAAATTAATGAGCAAAAAAAAAAAAGAGGAAGGATAATGGAAAGGTCATGTAGTGATGGAATAATGAGAATCAGGAGGAAAACACTTTCCATCAGAAGATAAAGAAAAAACAGTAAGGGCAGAGGAGGAACGGCAGATTAGATGTTTATATCCCTGATGATTCCTTATTTAATACGGCGGTTATGTGAGTTTGCTAATTGGAATTATTCTGTTAATGTTTGCCTTTAGTTTCTACATGCATCTTTTTTAAGAGCGACCTTACCTTATCCAGCTTCTTAAGCTTGAGCAGCCATTACCCACAAGATTAATAGATTTAATCCTGAAATCTAAGCATCTTTGTCACCGAGTGAAATTGAGAAGCCATGCTTTAATGCACCTTTGCCTGCTTCAAACAGTTTCACTTTGACAGTCTGTTAGGGGTTTGACTATTTTAAACTAGTCAATACAACAGTAACTTTTTAAGATGTTACTTTGCATTGAAATTTATTTAAATTGAACCATTTTCATCTTGGGTTGGTGCAACAAACGCTGCAGACACACAAGCTGTGTTTTCATCCAGTTGTCATACGAATTTCAAGCAAATTTTTAAAATCTCGCAGAAATAAAATGTAAATTAGCTATATTTCCATCTGCTAGGTTGACAAGAATCAACCAGGCCACGCAAAGCGTCACAAACTAGCATGGACTTCTAGGCCTGACACAATAACTCATTTTGCCGGAAAATAAATTGTCCCAGAAATTATTGTGATAAACGGTAATATTGTCATGTTGAGACCATTCTAATTCATATAATAGTAATGGCATAATAATGCAAGCACACTCTCTGAAAAAACATGGAGTTCTCCTCTGAACTGGAGGTTTGGACTTCAGAGTTTCGTGCCTCTGGTAAGGCACAGACCCTCCACTGGATGGCAAGGTTTGCTCTGTCTGAACTTGTTCAGCAGCTAATCATGACTGTTTCCGCTGTTAGAATGATTAGAATAGCATTTTTCTTTTGAGCATAACATCAGCAATACTAGTTGACATGACAGAACAGGTACAACTTCCTCACTGGCAACACATTCCTGAAAACCTCTCTCCATTGTTCTGAGATTACTGGATGAATGGTAGTTTGCAACCTCTACTTCCTGTTTATTACAGCCAGTTTGCACCTAATTCGCATTTTCATTTTTTTTTCCTTTTCTTTTTTTTGCCATATTTTAAAAGTTCACTCAAAATGTGCATGACAATTGGATGGCGCCAGTAACTAGCGGCGCTACTGGAGTTTATAAGTTGTACATTTGGACAAACAGCCTCCATTAGGTAAGCTAGACGTTGGTTTGTCATTATTCTGTTGTGGTAACTCCTTGGTGTGGCCCTGGTAGACCTGCTGGAAACCAGTTTATTCCTGGAAGAGATGAAGCCTGTTAAACCTCGCCTTAGTTTAGTCTACCGGTTTAGCCCTTGTGTCTCTGTTTGATAATTAGCATGTCGGAGCAGGAAGGCATCAGAGGTGAAAATATAAAATCTTCCTCTTGACTGAATCTCGGCCTCGCCCTCTCCTCTGGCTTTTCCGCTTCACAGTTTTTCATGACCAAAATCTAAATGTGACTTTGATATCTAAGCACGCCTTAAAATTTTATGAACTCCCCTAAACTCTCACCTTCTTGTTTTACTTTCTCAACTCTTATAATGAACAATAATTCAGCCAGTAGTCCGATAAATCACTGACCCCTGACCTAATAGGATGCAACGTTTTTCTGTTTATGAACAATACATTTGTCTAGATGTGGTGTTTTCTGCGGATCGATGTGTCCAGAGAAGTGTGGACTGTTTTCAGTGGGAACATGAGAGATGAATGGAGCCAGCGGGGCTTCGGCCTCTCTGTGTCGGCTCATGAACATCATTGATTCCTGCATCTCTCTGTTTGTCATGCCCACTTTAAAAACTCATGCTTATTATACTTTAAGATTTCTCGTACTTCACGGTTGAGGAGGTAGCCAGTTTTTCAACGGCTCCCGCCTTGCATGGCTTTGTTTGTGTTTGCATTAATATTTAATGTCTGAAGATGAAGTAAGCAGCTGGAGCCCGTTAAACCCTGTCAGCAAGATGATTAGTGATTTTGGGGAAAATCTTGATGCATTATTGTTTGTCCATTGAGCTGTGCTCAGTCGAGTTTTTCAGCTAATTCACACGATTCTATCTGTGAAATGCCGGCTTTCAAACGTTCTGCAGAAAGCTTCAGTGTGTGTGCGTGCGTGTGTGTGTGTGTGTGCGCACTTGGCTGCATACTTCAGCTTTGAAAGATCATAACTTTGCACATCTGTCTTTCTTTCTCCAGTGACAAAATTGCCTTGGTTTCAAGGTTTTTTTTATTTACATTTTTAAAAGTCACTAAAATATATTGATTTTTCTGCATTCATTTATTAAAACCCAGGAGGAAAATAATGGGCCGTGTGAACTTTTCAGCTGTTGAAGTAATTGAGCTGGGAACGGTAATTTGATTAGGAATAAAATGTTCATTTGGGAGCAGAAATGTTGACTAAGATAAACTGTAGATTTGGTTTTAATCTCATAATTCAGGCTTGTGGTCAAAAGATCTTCTATTAATTGTATATTTTTCAACCGCGTAAGATGAAAAGTACTTCCTGTACAAAATAATTTCAATTATCTCTCATGTTGTTTGGATATTAGCAGATTCTGAAAGAGTGGAAGAAAACCCAGACTTTGGTTTAAATTGAGCTCGACATAACATGAACCTCACAACATGTCAGTATTTTATTGACATTATTATTTTAGTATATTAGTAGGTAGACGCCTGAAACAATGAGATAAGTTCAGTGTAAACTCAGAGAAAGTTTTAGACATTCTCTAAGAGGGTGAAGTTACTCACAAACCAAATCAAATGTCTATTTAATGGTCTGTTGTACTGATTTGATCTTGAGTCCCAGAGTTTATTTTGTTGTGTGTTTTTCCAGGCTGGCTTCCTGTAAATAATGGCTGACAGGTTGCCATTTATTTGTCCGGGGAGTATTCCATCAAGCAACATTTCAGCTCTCAATTTTTTATCTCTTTCTTTTCGCCGTTACGTCCCCCTCCAGTCAACATCTCACCTCAGCTCTACAACTTTTAACTTTCTGTCCCTCTCGTATTGAACATGACATGGGTATGCTAGGAACACTTAGAGGCTGCATCGATTAAACAGGGCGACAAGTTATTAGCCATCTCTTTTGTTTGTCCAACTCGATGGACTCTGGCAGAGCAGGAAGCCGGGCGCAGATCAATGTCGGATAGAGTCGGGCCTCTTTATCACGTAGCATCAATCACAGGTGTCTGCCACCGAGTCATCCTTCATACTCATTTGATAGAATCTCTGTTTAGCCACGCTCTCAAGGTTATCACAATGGCTCCTCAACGGCCACAGCCGTGTGAGTTTCTATTCAAAGTACAGAAGAGGGTGCCGCCCTTCATGTGTGAGGGCTGTTTACTGAGGCCGGCTGAGGGAGCTGATAACACAAAGCAGAAAGAAGAAGTTAACTTGGAGCACGCTGAATACAGAAAATGAATACAGCCACTGGGGGTCAAAAAAGTCACATTTCGAATGCCAGAGGATAAAGTCCAACTCTGTGCATGAAGCAGAAGCAATGGAGGATGTATTTTTTACATCAACTATAAATGGGGGTTTTGTGTGGGAGGACTCAAGGGTAGCCCAAGGAAATCCACAAAGATATATTAGGATTTTCCAATTTCACATAGACGCAAATCTGAAATTTAACCAAGGGCACTTTAAGAGTTCTAAACCAGTGTGCAGTCGAGCATAACACAGTCACTGGTGAAAAAAGTGAAGCATCCATAGAGAATGGTACAAGTTAGATGTAATTCAGAACACAGGCAATGATTTTATTTGCTTCTCTAGGCAACAGTGGACAGAAGTGGTGCCATCAAGGGTTGAGAATCCTTTCAGGCAGTTTCCTGAAATGACAGGCTGACATTCCAGTTGAGCTTCTGAATGAGGAAGAAAGGGGATCGAGTGACTTTAACTGTGCAATGTTGATTGGCGTAAGATGGGCTAGTCCAAGTATTTCAGGAACTTGCTTATCTACTGGAATTTATTCGCCATCTGCTCAAAGCAAACGGAAGATGCAAACCTCAACAGCTCCTCATATAGAACACTGTTTATAAAAAAAGGTATTGTCTCTGAATATACAGTAGTAGTATCAGAAAACCAAGGCTGTAGTTTACACAGACTCACTAAAATCCATCAATAACTGATCAATGATTGAATTATACCTGCTGCATTCCAATGGTATGGTAGCCGTTTGATGTCCATACCGCCATGTATCAACGGTTCGGGTTGGTGTTGGTGGTGTTTCTGTGTGCAGAATGTTTTCCAGACACATTTTGGCCCCTCTTTGCCAACTGGGTTTTGCTTAAATGACATCATCTCAAACTGGTTTCTTAAACATCGAAATGGGTTGATTGTACTCCAGTGACCAGCACATTCACCAGATCTCAACCCACCTTATGGATGTTTTGGAACAAGTGCTTCAGACTATATAACAGGAATGTGTCTTGACTCCTTGTTGGGTCTGAAGATTTCAGGACATGCTGATGGTAGAGAGAGGCTCAACCCAGTTTTAGATGTGCAATGGCTGATGACTGGATGTGGTGTTGTATTTCTCACCAAAGTCTTCACCTCTTCCGCTCTTTACTTGTTTGCATTGCATCCTGTGGATATGGGCATGTAAACAGAAAAAAAATGCCTTTATCAGATGTTTAAAATGAAAAGTTCAGCTCCCACCACTGCTGGAGTCTGTAGATGCTTTCAGGAAACAAGACTTTGTCGTTTCAAGGGCAGATTTACATCAGGACCCATGCAGATATCGGGCTGATTCCAACCCACCCTTGTTAGGCCTGTAAGAGAGTTCATCAGAGTCGAGTTGGTGAGTAGGTGTGAAGAGACCAAGGCCGCTGAAAAACAATCTTTAGATGGGCGTCAGGAACAGCTTTATTAAAATGCCTGTCGTTGTTCGCTTGTCTGTGGATCAGATTTGTTGGACAAAGTCCTACACAGCTGATGGTTTATCAGACACTAAGCATTACACTGATCTGGCCATTAGATTGTTTCAAAAGGTTTGTACATTTCAAATGAGTAATAGTAAAATAAAACAGCATGTCTTAATAAATGTCAAGTCAACAATATTTAGCTGTGAACATTGGTTTGAGCTCACCAGTGATCTGAAATTCTATTTCTCTAATATTTATTCTTAATGCCTCAGGAAGAGTGAAAACAGTTTCATGGGTTGCTTATTAATTCTTAACTTTAATACATGGAGCTGTGGGCAATTATGATCACCTCGTTTCCATCTCCTGACCTTTTCTGCGTTCTGTTTTGAGCTCTGTTGACATCTTTAATAAAACTGGAGCTTGAGGTGCACAGAAATCAATACCTGCTTTTTTTTTTTTATTCAACAATGTTTCCAATTAATTTTGACATTTTTGTATTTTGAGGTTGCAGAAATAACTAATAACTCATGAAATTAGCACAGAAAGAAGGAGCCAGTGGAATGAACTGATAAAACCCCCCAAAACAGTTCCACCCTGGCACATCGCTTAGATCCGGCCCTCATTTATACTCCAGTCATGCAGCTGTGAGTCTTATTCATCGCTGTGCCAGACAGCGCCTGGAGAAAGGTCTAGTGAAAACCGCGGTTTGGGGGAAAAAATGTCCTCTCAGGTTATTATATTTGCATTTCTCTTGGCCGGCCTTAATAATCCACTACAAATCTCTCAGGACCCGACTCTAATTGTTGTTTTCTCTATGAAGGAGTGTCTGGTTGTGAACTTTGAGGGGGCGTGTGAGTGTGGGCTGGCAGTCATTCAGACCGTCAGCAAAGCTGAGTGGACAGATAGTTACCTACAGTGCTGGGTCAGCATGCTCAGCTTCTCTTATTTCACTGTGGCAGGCTGCCAGCTAATCTTTGAAAGGAAAAGAGAGACACCTGAAAGGTGTTTTGTGTTTGTTTTTGTTCAGCGGTGGATCACCTGCTGCTGCTCTTTAGACTCATACTGATGTAACATAGAGATAGACATGTGGGCCTGTGGTTGGAACCTTTTTCTGATGAAGCCAGTTGGACATATTTGATTCTCAGTGTCATAAACATCTAATCGTCAAATATGTAACTATGTGCACATCAACACACCGCTGTACGGGTAAGAGCGCAAATTTATTCACAATCTTTTTCTGGCCTTCATATGAGAAAAACTAAGAACTCAAAGCCTATTTTTTAATTCACTATCGTGCAAAATGTTCACAGACACACAGCGCTGTTAGGCAAGTAATGCTTAATGATTTCTAAAAATCCAATTTCCTGTTAATTTTGTCCATGACCACTGACAGTTCCCCTTAACCTTATGTTGTTTTTTTTTTTTCCATAATGGGGAAAGTTAGATTAGCAGGTTGGCTTTGAAGAGCAGCATTTATCAGATAGTCACTAAGTTCTCATTTCTCGCCTCCAGTGAGACCATTTGTTCCATCTCTCTATTCCTTTCAAGGGCAAACATTTTCTTCAAACTAACTTTTTATCTGAGCATTGGCTAGCTAGCAAGTTAACAAGCTGGCTATCTGGCCGTCTCCTCTCCTTAGTTCAGCTTCAAGCCCTGTTGGAAGGAACATACTGACAGGCTGAGTGGAATCACAGCAGTGTTTAAGATTCCCGTTTATTAAAGAATCAAGTTAGCAGAAATCCTAATCTTTTTGTCTTGTTCATGCTCGTCTCATCATACGGTGATTCCACTGAAGACTAAAGTTGTCAAAAACAGATCTCTTTGTTTTCACAAATGCAATAAAGCTTTAATAAATCTCAGACTATGTTTTCAGAGAATTTTTGTTTTTAATCATTGTTAGACACTAACGCTGGTCAACGTCACCAACAGTTAGCAGAGGTCTGGAAGGTCTTAAGTCTGGCATGTAATAATTTAATTATATACCTTAGTAAATCCTCAGTGCGTCCAGATTTTACATATCGCATCTTAAATTACCTTAAATTTCATAAATTAGCTTTTTCTTCCATCGACTGTTTCACTCACCAACTTTTTCCACTCCACTGCTTCGTGTTGCCTCAGAGTCCCATCAGGTGCTCTGATGATGAGTCTTATTGGCTGAACAAATCCACACTCCACAGTGCTGAGCCAGTAAGAACTACTTTTACCTTGAATGCTGCTTTATTGTTTTCCTGAAACGTGATAAAGATCACCCTCGAGAATCAATTATTCAAGCGCTGCAGGTTTTGTTGGAAGGCGATTCTTGTTTTGTTAAAAGTTTCAAGGCAAAATAAAGAGGAAGATCACTTTTTTTTTTTTCTAGCTTCGGTCATCATTCCAAGAGATTAGCATGTCTTTGAGGTGACACAGGGCAACTCTTTTGGGCCCAGAGGACACAACAGAAGTTAGCTTTAAGAAGTGGAATACATTATTGAAAAGGGCACTCTCTGGAATAAGAAGGGAAATTAAAAGCAGCAGAGAAGCTCTTGACCTGAATTCACTATGATCACTGATAATAAACAGAAGCAAACATCAGCATGAATGCAGAACATCAGAACTCACAGAGGGGATTCATGCATCGACAAGGAGCATCACATGGTAAGAAGCTGCTTGTGCCGCAGAGCATTCCGCTGGATAATTTAAAGGCTTGATGATCGAAATGGATTATGGGTAACACGCCTGCAGCACTCAGACCCCCCTTCTCCCCTCCTCAATTATTCATCCATTCAAGTTCCAGATCAGCCCTTATTAAGTACAGATTGATAGATTTAATAAATGGCAGGTTTTGTTTTTTAAACTTATGGCTCCAATTCCAGGGCCTGGTTTAGGACGGGCATATTAAACAGGAGATTATGTTCAGTGCCTTCTGCTATCGATCTGCAGAGGTGTCAGGGATAAAAAACAGTGAAAGTGAATAGGTGTGTGTGTGTGTGTTGGTGCTGATTTAGAGCCAGAGGGCCGTCCAGTTCGGCCTGATTACAGAAAGTAGAATCAGGTGGAGAAGGGTTTGGCTGGAAGTGGGAAGAACATCTTCAGGAAATGGAAACTTTTGTTTCTTTGCTTTGTGTGCAGCTCTGTTTTAACAGAATTTATTTACATTCTGTCTTTGCACCTACCAATGTATGTTGCTATGGTGCTATAGAAGCCTGCCCCCTGTTCACCGTGGAGAGTTTATTCCAGCCTCTGGCGGCTTTCTTAATGTTCTGGAGCTTTTTATCTCCTCCATCCCGCCTGATGATGAATGCTAGCAGCCAAAGCAAACCAAACTCAAAAGGCAGTAATACAAGTATTGATGTTTATTTATATTTTTGTTTTTTTTTATGGCGCTTGAATTTCTTGAAATATTCTCTGTTGGTGTTATAAAGTGTTCCTCCAAACGTTTTATGGTTTCTTTGAACATTGACTGCTCCCCGTAGTGTTAGGTAAATGTATGTATATTTGGAGAGGGGGTGATGTTACACTGTGTGAGTGTGGGAGCAGGTTGAGAGGAGGGATAGCGGTTCATATTGCACAACCCTGCTACTACATAGGATTTTTTTTTTTACTAACATTTCAAATCAAAGATTACAGGGTTGCAGAGTTGACATTGCAAACCATCTTTAGCATCTTGTATGCTAATCATGCAATGCTAGCATCACTATCACAGTTTTTTATAGTCACTTTTGTGCTTCTAAACACATCATTATTTCTTAAATACATAACTGAACATTGTTCTAACAGAACCAGCTGCCAGACAGAAAGGTCTTCTGCTAATTTATGGCGAGTTTACAAATCAAAGACGACTGGGTGTTTGTTTGCTGGCTGGTCAGTTGTTTTTTTTTTTAAAACATAAAATCTGATTCTGATCAGCTGCTGAATTTTCTCAAAATTGTTTTAAGAAAACTGAAAATAAAAACAGTGACAGATCTCAAAAGCTATCTGGAGAGCACAAGCAGTCAGCAAACACATGGTGGAACTGATCTTATCTGAACTACAAAACTTGTAATGAATGGAGAAGCATTGCTGTGATGATGCTGAAGGGGGAGTGGCACAAAGGGTTGGAGGTTCTTAAAGAGACAGAGACTAATTTAAAGACATCAGCTATGACTATAATACAAAGCCTTTCTTTGAATTGTTTTTGATATGTTCAGCGTTCAACAACCGAAGGACACATAGTTACTTTAATGTTGATTAAAGTGCCGGTACTAATGGAGGTGGTGAGATCCCACACATCTGCTGCATGCTGACTGTGCTCGTAAATTAATGTTTGAAGTGTTTATGTCGTAACATATTCAAAAATCAAGGCACCCAGATTTTGGGGGACAGCATCTTCTTCTTGGAAAACATATTAGTGCATTACCACCAACTGGTGGTATGAGTGACACATTACAAGAGAAGAAGAGCAACATATGTGAAACAAGCTTTTTGGAAATGACTGATATTTGAGTCTGTACACCTCATCAAACTGTGTTACCTTCACTGCCCATCCGTCCTGTTGTATCTGATTGTTCACTCCAAACCCACATGTCAGGTTCTTGCATGCAGATGAATCAGTTGATTTTCTGTGCTGCAGTAGCTGCTGTTGTTCCCTCAGCTGGAGGAGGGAGGAGGCTGGAAGCCATTTATGCCCTCATTTAAACAACGAGCAGCCACTAAATTAGTGTTTGTTTGAGTATCGAATAACACCCGAAGTCAGAGCTGAGTCATATCGTCCCCTGAGCCGGCTGAAGTGTGGATTTATTGCTCATGCGCATGTTCTCATCTCTCCCCACTGACATCCGTCAGGCACCGTGCTCATTGACGATGAAGGGTCCGCTGGGCACTCCGCTGTGGATTCCAGTCAGACCAGGAAGTAACTTCTCATTGCACAAGTGTGTCAGCATGAGGCCTGTTTTTATCCTGCTGGCTTTACTGTTGGAATGTTGTTTGTTTCCCTCCTGAGGCTGCGACTGTACACTGGAGCATTATGTATAATGATATGGTGATGGCAGCACTAAGTCCAGCCTAAACAGGAACAGATTATTTGGAAAGGACCCAAAGGGACATTTGAGGGGACTCATGTTAGGAGCAGTGTGTCCATTTCACCCTGGTGCTTAATGAGCGCCAATAAGAATAGTTTTTTTTTCTGGTTTGACAGCTGCAGTTAGTCGATAGAATAATTTTTAAGTCATATTTGCTGCAGTAGCAGCAGCAACAGTGTTATTTTTGGGAGAGAAGGAGACCTTGGTTTTAAAGCAGAGCAAAAATGAAGCTTAATATGTCGGCAACAGTTAAGGTTCATTGAATCGTCAATTGAATTGAGGCGTAGTGCTGTGAATCATTTGCTGGGTGAAACTGTGTGTTGAACCTTGTAAATGGATTTCAAGAATTATTTTTATGCCACATTGTATTCTTTTATTATTATTTTGGTGTTATAATGCAGAAAGTACATGAATTTGTCTCAATAATATACTGTAACAAAGTGAGAAGCCCATAAAGTTCATTTGCAGCTTTCATAGATTAATTTCAGTGAGAATAATCAGTGAGGCTGGAGATTGCAGCTCCAAGGCTGAGGTCAGTGTAAGTGGGCGGGGCTTTGCGTAAAAAGGCGGAGCTTCGCATGAATAGGCGAGCTTTGTATTGGTAAGTATTTAGGCTGCCTCAAAATGGTTGCCATGGGAGATTAAAGCTTAACACAAATCAACACTCAAAGTATGTTTTCAATAGCTTAACAAATTACAGCTGAAAAAGTCAAGTGTACATAATACTCTGCTTTAATTAGTCTATAAACAAGAAGTGGAAACACAAATTTGTGCTCATTGTGGTACGAAGAAAAGCGTAAAACAAGGAGCTACATTTGAGCGGACTGCCTCCAAACGGTTCCCCTCAGATCCACGGATGATGGTTGAAACCTGGACAGAGCTGGATGTTCTGACAGGTCAAAGATCAAACCTGATTTCTGCAATGTTTAAAGCTCCTGCTATTGTTCTGACCTCAGCACTATTAGAAGTTTATGGAGTGTGTTTAAAAGCAAGTAAATGAGAGAAAGCAACTTTGATATCCATCCAAAATAATCTCAGACGCTTGTTGATGACTAACAAAAAGTTTTCCCAAATACATGTAATTGTGATCCTGCTTTAGTTAGAGGAAATTCACATCAATAAACATGTGCTCTTGACTCTCAATGAATATGACCTTCATGCCCATGATGCACATTTCTGAATTCAAATAGCTTTCTGAGGATTAAAAAAAAAACAAAAAACTTGTTGCATTTCTGTTTTTTTTTTTTTTTCCCTTTTCTTTCCTGCAGCAGAACTGAACCTGCGCTTGGTTCTAAATATAAGACTAAGATGTGAAACTCTTGCTGCCATGTTGGAGTTTATGCTTGGAAACAGTTTTACATCATCATAAAAACAGCATTCTTCCGACTTTCTGCCTTTCACTGCTGCTGCAGACATTTAGCATCTTCCTGATAAACACCAGGAAGCCCAAAAAAAGCCCAGAAAGGGTCTCGGATTCTTTGTGCTTTAAGCTTGACACTTTGTTTCAATACCAGTAGGATCCGTAAAACGAGTTCTCATGGAATACCTCAGTCCTGACTTGGGCATTTATGGCCGACTGAGTGAGATTTCAGCTTTCTCGTCTTCATTAAATGTCAGCAGAAGCTGGACTGGAGGAAAAGTCGGCTTACTTCCAATCTGAGTGGACCTGAAAGCAGAAACGGCCCCCACCACCCCCAACACCCCCACACGCACATTGAGAGGAGAAAATAAATAGCTTTTCGAGTCAATCTCATCTTCAATTTGCGTTTTCACTGTTGAGGCAAAAAGAGATGCAAGAAAGCATCCTAATGAGATGTGGAGGATTCCTGGCTGCTTTTTCAAACAATACCTATTGTTTTGCACCTTGGAGACAATGTGGAAGGAAAAAAAATCCCAAAAGCTCTCAGGTCAGTGAGCCATGAAGCACAACGCCGCGCCGTCCACTCCTTCAGCTTCAGCTGATTCTTAAAGGTGTTTATCACTTTAATTCTGGAGGAAAACCAGATTCTCCTGCTTTACCCGACTCTCTCTGTTGTGTTTTTATGCACATTTTGAAACCACTGGCCTGTTGATCTGAACTTCTAGGGATGTGTGTTGGCTGAATGAACTGGGATGCAGGCATCAGATTGTTTTGATCTGTTTTTTGTATCTGACCCTATCAAATGAACAATCAAATGAATAATAGAAATATAGACTTTTGAAATGTATAATTTCTCCTAAGGAGAATTTACAAGGAAATCCAATGTTTTGGACAAATATTCAGACTCAAACTTTTCCTCATGTTATCATGTTACAACTGCAAATGTTAATGTATTTTATCCTGATTTTATGTGACAACACAAAGTAACACATTACTCCGAATTTGATGGAAAAGGATCATTTACAAAATTAAAGGTTATTAGTAAGGCAGTTTGTGGAAGGACTTTGTGAACTTTGAAAATGCTGTATGAAATATAAATGTTTCGAAAATGGAATAAAAAAATCTTTTGCAAGAGTTCATGGATGAGGCAGTTTTAGGTACTCTGCTGGGTGAAATGGTGACTGAACTGCACATTCAACATAACTGGATGTGTTGTGCATTGGATTATAAAAAAAAACAGAAAAAAGTTTTTTGTTGTTTTGTGTAAAATTAGGACCACATAAATATCACTTAATTAATTACACGCATCTCAACATGTTAAAATTTTAATGCTTTTATACACATCACTACATATGAAAGTCCCGTATTTCTCTTGTACCACGTCGGGTTAATCTTTGCATCAAAAAATGGTCCGATTGGATGCTGGAAAAGACTGCTTTTGTTGTGCTAAAAGCAGTTAGCCTGTTAACGAAGCTATTTAAGCCTAAACTTGCATCTCAGTACAAAACATGCAGCAGCAGCACAGTCGTTTAATATCACTTTGTACCAATCATTCATTAATATTCATTTTTTTTGGTTAACTAACCAAACTAACTAAATTTTGGTTAGTCGTTCAGACAAGGCAACACATTTTCAGCAACCTGCTGAATTTCTTCACGCTATCTTTGGAACAGTTCATGACACGACAGTCAGTAGTTCGTGTTGGTAATCAGAAACTGGGTGTTCAGAACTTTTTGATGGTTGAAAAACTAAATAAATTAAAAACAATAAATATCTTTGTGATTGAGCTCATATGTCTGTTTATTCAGTGATGTAGTAGCAGAAAGAATTTTTGAATTGAAAATGTTCAAGTTTTGATTAAAATGTGAATAATTGTGATTAATTAATTACAGTTCCTGTAATTAACTCTTAAACATTTGAATAGAGTCCTACTCCACTTAGGATCAATATAGTTGCAATGATATCTTGCAGGATTCTGTATGCAGAAGCTGGAGACTGCATAACAATATATTAGAGCCGGGGAATGAAGTAAAAATATAAATATTGAACCGTGGGAAGCATGTGTATATGTATGTACTGGATGAGTCAATGGGGGTAAGTTTTAATAAGCGTCAACTTCTTCCCACTCCGTTTTGAACTAAATATGAAAGTTTTACTTTCATGTTTGACTATTATCTACATATTTTAGTTTTTTGTCAATTTACTCTTTTTTTTTTTTTTGCATGTTCGAAATAAATATTTAATCATCAACGTTGTTACCCTGACCCTCTAAAACATCTAGTAAATGTGACATGCATCCAGTTCATTCAGTTCAGGTAGACATCATCACTTTTCCAAGTCTTTCCGCAGATTTTCAATTAGATTTAGACTGGACTTTGACTGGGCCATTTTAAATCTTGAATGTTCTTTGATCCAAACCGACTTGTAGCTCTGGCTGCACGTTCAGTCTTGGTGAATGTTAGTGTTTTGCAGCCTCCATCAGGTTTTTCTCCTTTGTGTTTTGCTCTGTCCGTCTTCCCATCAACTGTAGCACAGCTTCCCTTCACGTAGCAAAGAAAAGCACCCCCACATTATGACACTGCCACCACAATTCTCCATAGGGGACGCTGAGCTCAGCATGGTGTGTAGTGTTAGTTTTATGGACGTACATGGACTACTCCCTGTTGGTGGGGTTTTCAAACGCTGGATCTGTAAATCCATCTAATCTCTAGGATAACTCTCATATTTGTCTGAGTATCTTGTGTCCCCTGTCCTCCTGCCTTGCCGTGTCTTTATCTAACCTTGTGGTGTGAAATGCTCCGCCCATGTTGGAGGACTGAGCCACAGATGTTGATCGCAGCTTGAGGCGGCCCACTAAATGCCCAGCGTGATTCTTCTTCCAGACGAGGAGGTCACTCTGAGAAGGACGGATGGACGGCGGGAGGAGCTCGATGACGATGGGGGGTGGGGGTGGGGGGACGCTCAGCTGTTCAGACAAAGCGACACCCTTTCAGCAACCTGCTGGATTTCTTCACGCTATTTTTGGAACAGTTCATGACACGACAGTCAGTGGTTTGTGTTGGGCAAACTATTTGCTAAATTCCAGTCTGAGGCTGAACAATGTTAGAATGTGTATCTGTTTTTATACAGAGCAGAAAACAGGATTCATTTCTGCTGCAATGTTAGTTATTGTGACAATATATATATATATATATATATATATATATATATATATATATAAAATGGTGGTTAATAGTTTGAAAATTATGAAATGAGTCATCTCTGATATTACTGTACAAAGGCTGAAAGTGAAAATGTTCAGACTGTGTTGGAATACTGAAAACAGAGGGTCAGTGTATTGATCGGTCAACTTTCACATATTTCCCAGATCCATGTTGTGGTTTCGGAGGCAGTTGGAGATTTGATTTTGTTTTCCACCTGCGCTCCTCTTTGCTCGATTTGGTGTTGAATAATTAACGACCAGATGTAATGCGTCATGTGCTGTTGTTCATTTTGACCTTTTGTTGTATTTACACCTCAAACGGTCGGTTGTCATGAAAGCTTCAAGGAGTGCCAATTGGCTGCCACAGCTGGAAAAGTGAAAACGGAGTAAAGGAAGAGTTTAGCAGTTAAAGGGTGGAGTTTCTGCCTGAGAAGGTTTTTTTTTTCTTTTCTTCAGGATGTGTGTCTGAACATGAATGAATGATTTTACAGTTTCCCAGGCATGAGGCTGCATGAGAGACCCACAGCATGAAAACCTGCTGGGGAAATAAACAGTTTTATGGCATCGTGGTTAGCAGAAGCTGAAAAGTAAAATATGACCTATTAGCTTTGAACTAACATTGAAAAATATTACTTATTCAAAAACAGAAATATAACAACCTGATTAGGGCTTTCTATTAACAATTATTCTGACGATTAATCGATTAATCGTCAGAATAATTGGAATAATTTTTGCAGATTTTTCATTTAAGCACTTCTGCCTTTTTCATCCAATATTACAAATACATTAAAATATGCAAATAAACCAACAATTCTGTCTATTTTATAGAAAATAAACATTTTAATGCCTTACATGCAGTCACATAGCGTTCTGTTGCCTGCAGTTTTCTGCTTTTCAGTCATGTTGGTCCCATAGTGCCAACTTTCCACATCATGGTTGTTTGTGTTTTTTTATTTACCTATTTATTTTTAGCTGGAAGTATTCCTGAACTCATCTACGTTGTAATTCAGGTAAAAGTGTCCTAACCTTCTTTCAGAAAGCCAGTCCTCAGTACAGCGCAGAGATAACGCTTCTCTGGCATCTCACTGATGAGAACTAACTTAAAACCTCAAAATGCTTTGATAGTGTTCACTTTGAACCATGTTCATGTTTTTATTTTAATTGACACATGACATGATGCAATTGCCTACTGTTCCCCTGTAATGACCTGCTGGATGGTTTTGTTGTAGGAGGGAGGTGAAGCGAAGCCTCAGACTCACAGCAGCTTCTCTGTCGTCGTCCAACAAACTGAACCACATGGAAAACGTTCTGACCCGTTTGTTGGTCTCCACCCAGACATGATTTAAAATACATCCTTTAATCAAGCAGTACCTGTAGCTAACAAGACGATTTTATTAAATTGAATTTCCTCGCACTTGTATGTCCAACAGCATCCAGCAATGTCTTTGTTTATCCAGTGATAGAAATGCTAAGCGTGCTGCAGCCTGATGCTCTGAGGATTTCTTAAAGCAAGTCTTACATGATAATTGCATGTCACTATGATGGCTATTATTAAGGGAGTGTTGCTGCTGCGCTGCACCTCTGGAGATCAGCTCAACTTTATCTGAAAGCTATAATGGAGCTGCTGGCTGATAGCAAGCTAACTGCTTATTATTCTAAGCCTATCAGATCACAGGAGGTTTCAGTTTGGGGATGGAGGGGGTTTTTTAAACGACGTTGCCTGAAACCTGCATTATTTTGGACCTCACGTCCCGATCTAAAGTCAAGAGCACCGCTCCCAGATCGGATGTTAATTACTCAGAGGGACAGGGCCTTCCTCTGCCGGAGCCGCTCTCCTGTCGAGTGATACACTTCCCACCTTCAGTACCATATGGCGTGGCCTTGTGCCACCTTGTTTTTTTCTTTTTTTTTTTTTTCTGGCCTGTTTCAAGCAGGCTGAAATGGGGTAGAGAGAGAGATGCTGCGGGCTTGGTTATGGCTGCTTGCGTATGAAATGATTTCTTCACATTGTCTCTCCTCTCCCCTTGTTTTTGTTTTTTTGTTTTTTTCCTCCCTCTGCATGTCCTTTCCTCACATTGTCAGACCACTGCGGCATTTCGTGTTTGAGTATGAGCACCACAGATAGACATGATGCTATAGATCCCTCCACCCTGACCCCTCCTCTCCCGCGCCGCGTCTCGGAAAATGCGAAACGGCTCGTTGCCAAAAATGATTCTGAATGCGTGCTGCTCTGCTCAGATGATGCAAAAGCTTGGCTTTGTGAATGTCAGAGTGGAAAACGGTGGGTGGTTTTTGGTCGGTAGTGGAGCAGGGCGTGGGGGGGCCGTAGGCAAGAAACAAAAACACACACACACACACACACTGACTCACACACTCCAGCCGCTGCCTCATTGTGTGCTGCACCTGCAGCACGCCCACTCCGTTGATGCGCAGCGCTTCGGCACTTAAAGCAGTCCATTAGCCAGCAGTAGCTGAGTGCGGCTCTAGCTAGCTGGGCAGCAGCAGGATGTGTTCAGCTGCTGCTGAGTGCTTCCACTGGGGGCTAGCAGGAGGCCCATCTGTGCTAAAATAGCATGGATCCAGCAGCCTCTTATAGTTTCCTTCTTCTCGTCTGACCATGCAGCAGTGACGTTCTGAGCTGGTGTTTTTTTTTTTTTTTCCCTTTATGCCAAAGGTTGTTGTAGCTAGCGTTTGGTTTACAGATGTTCAAACGACAGCTTACGATTTCCGATTTGTTTCAAAAGAGAAGGCACAATCACTCACCATGTAAATCACAACCACTTGGGAAAAGTTTTTCCCTGCAAAGGTCAACTAGAAATATATGTGGCTTTTCTGTTTTCATTTTCCACAGTGAAGACCTAAAGCTCACTAGTAGTAGATTTTTTAAAGTAAGTTTCTGTACCTCTAACGGTGTTGACACTACATAATTTTTTTTTGCAGGGCTGCACCAACTGCAGTTTTGAAATCTTACCGTCACTTTCCAGTTTTGGCTGATACTGTTATTGTTTCTTGTCTGACAAGTAGCTAAATATAGCAGAAAAGTTGTGTAGTTGGCAAAAGTGGGGTGAATGTTGTGAAACCTATCAGTTGTCATGGAAGAACAAAAAGAAAACAGGTTGATTTTCAGACTTTTACAGCGGTAGATAAAACTGAGGGATATGATAGGTTTCTCACACAAGCCTCGACCGAACATCATTCACCCAAAATGAAGAAAATCAGGGCCAATTTATTGGTACATTTTTACATTTTTTGCTCAATTCACTAGTGACTCAACCGACTCAACTTGTCCCTAATCTGTGGGCCAAAATTACCCTAAAGCTACATTAGCAATGGCTGCTAACGTCTCCGAGTTAGCCACATCAGGTCAGACCAGTGACATTATCATGAATACACGGATGAAACGTTAAAAAGTTACTTAAACAATGTAAAAGAAGCTGAGAGTTGTCAGCTCATTGGTTCCTGGAGGTAAACACAACGCAGAGCGAACTGTGAAGAGATGAGTCCTGCTGTGTGAGCCCTGCTGGCATCCACCATTTTCTGTTGATTTATGGCTCTTCTCTGTGCTTTTGTAAGGGCAAAGGAAAATGAGGAAAAACCACCTTCGAGGTACTGTGAGTATAAATACCAGCTCCGCTTTAGGAGGGGAATATTTGTTCCCACAGAACATATAACCCAGGCTGGTGGCTGTTTCTGTCCCACAGAGGACAGGACTCACAGTTCAAGGACATTCTGTTGCAAACCGCAACTGAGCACGGCCATTAGCATTAGCATAACGTTATAGATGTGTTTTGCTAATGCAATATGTTTAAAATTGCAGGTTTGAGTGTTTTATTGGGACTTTTTGTGACAGCGCAACACAAACTAGTGCAGAGGACAGTGATGCATCATTTTTCATCTTTCTTTGAAATAATCTGAGCAGTGGATGCAGACTCATTTACCACGACACCAACTGCCTTCACAGGACACATAACTATGAAACATAGCTCAGCTCTGTGGAGTTTCATCTCTTCTGTGAATACATCAGAGGGTCATTAGTGACCTGGCATCTTAAAGACCAAGGAACACAGCAGACAGGTCAAGAAGAAGGTCGTGGAAAAGATTAAAACAAGATTAGCTTATTAAGCTACAGCGGGCCGCTGAGTATTCCTGGTTCAGTATTTGCGGATTCATTTATTTGCAGATGTTTGTGTGGAACGTGAATCCAAATTATTTACAGAAAGCCAGCCTATTTGAGGATTTTTTTCCCCATAAAGGATCTCTAAATTGGAAAGACAATGCAACTTGGGAAGATGAAATATTTAGACCCAATGCTAGTTGGTTGGCCTTCACAAAGTAGACAGTGTAGGAAACCAGGAAGATGGTAAACATTAGCTTCTGTGGTTGTGCTAAAACAGTTCCCACTATGTGTATTAATGGATATTAAATTATATGTGGTATCAACACCATTAGAAGAGGCACTTATGAGAGTTTTTAGGTAATATTCCCTGATTTTAGATATTCTTTACTGGCTGTGGTCCTTAATCCTGTGAATACCAGTGATTTGATGTACTCTGTGTTGGTCTGTAACACAGAGTACATTGTGTTACAATGTTCCACATTGTGTTACAATGTACTCTGAAGTTGCAATGTGATGAAATGTAGAAAAGTTACATGGGTGTGAATACTTAAGCTGAAGTATTCATTGTATGTTTTGTCTGTGAAGCTCTCGGTGTTGAAACCAGCACAGAAAATGGAATACGCTCGACTTGAGCATTGCAGGAATGAACTCATCTCAGTTCATTAAAAATTCATGAAAAAGTTTCCCAGAAGATAAGAGCAGACTTTCCTTTGGCTCCTGCCTCTTCCTTTCCCTTAAATGGCACTCGTTTTCTCTTGAAGGTAAGTAGAAATGGTTTTGCTATTTAAAGTTGAGTGCATTTTGAAGAAATCCTTCCGGTGGACCTGAAAAAGTGAATCTCGCTGCTCAAACAAAGACAACATTGTGTCGGTGCTTGCAACATAATCAGGGGGCATGATTTGCAACTTTCCGGAGGGTTGGAATAGATTTCACAAGCGACTCGGCTGTTTATCTCAAAGTTAAAGGCTGAAACCCAACTGTAGGTGGAACTGCTGAGTGTAAACCAATACTTGAGATGAAACTATTTAGTTGTAATCAGGACGAAGAAATCAAGACGACCCTAAAAATCTCACAAATCTTGACTAGCTGCACTCTGGACTTCTCATTCAGACATTTTGAAAGAAGACCAAAAAAGGAAATGATGAAACCAGTCTGTCAGAGTTCATTCATCAGGTATCCTCTAGCACACCTGATAGCTAGAGGAAAGTCTGTAGTGGCTGGTTGATGGACAGAAGACTCCATTTAACAACTGAAGTATCATGATGCTGTTTATTAATTTATTTATTTGTGCTTTGTTTTAAAAATGTTTTTAAGAGCTGAAAATGGGAAATGTTTGGCTTATATCTTTTAGGTAATCACAGCTCCTGATAGATGCTGCTGCTGGATTGTCCACTGGGATAGTTTATCTTAAATGACTTTTGCCTTGGTTGAATTCACTCCATGGTCAAATACACCGATGTGATTCAACTGCTACCAGTCGGTGGAAGTAGAGTCAAAGCTTGTATTCCATAAAGTTAGCTAATATTTAGAGAAAAGTGGTGTAGAAACAAAAATCCTTCACTGTTGCAGTTGTTTTCTCTTTAAGTTTCATTCTGCTTGATTCAAATTTTGAACAATTTTTAATGACAACACTGTTTCTATTTATATTAAGGTATGTTGACAATTTTTTCTGCACAGATGTTTTTATAAAGTTGACCTGTTTGTTGTTTTACGTTTTTATCATGTAAAGATTTTTGAATTGCCTGAAACGTGTTCCACAGAAAAACTGGACTTACCTATGGAATCTAGGAGAGTTAAGGCTCTCTCTAAAAATAGCATACCTGCATATAGTTCAATATCAAATATACCTTAATATGAATTAATGCACACAGTCGAAACAGTCTCAGCACTGCAGCTGAAGCTAACATCCAGAGTCTTCCTTATCTCTGCTCCTGAGGGTAAAGTTAGCCAGGCCATTGCCTTCCTATGCAATTCCACTCTATTCTCATCTCACCTTCAATTCTCCGCCTGGGATTTCTCCCATTGAGCTCAATTTCTCCAGTTTCATTTCAACTGGGCCAATCACAGAACAGAAGAAACAGTGGCGAACAGAGACGTCATTTCAGGGTTATAATCTGCCTGTGATCGTAGTTTGGTCATGGCAGTGGAGAAAAAGAACGAAGCCATCCAGTCCACAACTCTAAATATTGAGCAATTAGTTAGAACAAGAATAACTTTTTATTGCTGGCAAAGATGTTGTGACTCCACTCCCCACAGGGTTGTTTTCAGCTCACACAATTTTCAGGAAGCTTCATCGAGCCGGCGTATTACATTTATTACGGCCAAACAATAGTGATTCGATAAGATCGAATCCAATTGTTTCAACTTCAACAAAGTCCACACTTCCAGCAACCAATCATTTCTCAGTAACCGAGGGACCAGACCTCTGAATGAAGCAAAGTGTAGAACTAGCTGCAGCTTTTCACCAAGCTAGAGTACAGCCAATCAGCAACTGGTTTCAGCTACTCTTGAATCAGCTGCTTTGCAAATGTCAAGAAGAATTGTGTCTAGATATTTCAGCTTCCCAAGACGCGTTTTCTGTCGAATATTTCAGATTTGTAGTTGTGTCCAACAACTACAAATCTGAATGTGTGTGTGTGTGGGTCCGCTACATAGATCTGGCACACAATCAGAACAATCAGAACTGATTGTGTGCCAATCAGAACTGATTGTGTGCCAGCTGATATTTTTTCTCCCTTCATATAGTGACAGAGTTACAGTAAACAGCATTGAACTGAGTAGATAAAACAAGAAAGACTGAATTTGTAAAAACAAAAGAAACAAAGTCGTATTTATAGTAAAATGACTTTTGTACATTATAATAAACAACCACAGGGACAGAGATCTATTTCATAAAATAAAATCAAAGGAGGAAAGAATTGCGTGGGAGTGTGCGCGCGTGCACGTATGCATGTGTGCGAGCGCATTTGTGTGTATGTATGCATGTGTTTGTGTATTCCTTCAAAGGGAAAGGCAAAATGAGGATCAGACGAAGTGCGTGCGCCATGCCGAAGCAAAACTTCAAGGGGTTTGGTCCATCAGACAAGTTCCGTTTGAAATTCTACAGACGAGTGTTTCTGCGGAACTTGAACTGTGGCACACATAAGCTTGTCTGCAGCTTAATGGGAGACAACGCACCAATTTTATTTGAATATGTAGTGTATTATGTTGCTGGGACTTCAAAAGCTCTGTATGTATTTCAACATCCTAGCTTAACAACCTAGGAGGTGAGGCATTAAAACTGTCGGCTTTGTAAGCATGCAGATTTGTCCTTGAACTGCATTTTATATGGAACCCGCAATGATCACCATAATATCAGTGAGTGTAATGGAATGCTTGCATGCATTCACACATTGCATACCAATAATAATATCATCCCAGTTGGACTGATTCTGTCTGCACCTGATGCCTATGAAAGGTCATTGTGTTTTGTCCGGAAATGTTGGGAACATTGTAATAATGGGAAGAAAGAAAAGATTCAGGAAACGTAAGCTCATAGTAGTCCATAGGCAAATTGCCACATGATTTTACCAATAATAGAGAGGGCAAAACACCGCTCAATAACTTTGACTGCCACTGGTTTTAGCTGTCAACGTGACGCAGCAAATCTTAAATGTACGTGTGATTTATTAAAGAAAAAGGAACTCAGCTGCTACTAATTGTCAACACTACAACAAAACAACTAGAGAGCGAGGTCCAAGGGCATCGCGTCAGGAAAAAGTTTTGATTGAAAGAATAGATAGTGAGGGAGAGAGAAGTATATCAGTTATGCTAGCTTGACTTTGACAACTTCACCATGTCGATCTGCTGTGGAATTCTGTGTTTCAGTTCAGTCAAAAAAAAAAAAAAAAAAAAAAAAAGGCCCATCATGTCTATTTGAATGATAGGCTTCCATTTTCTTCTCCATCTTTCTGGTTGCAACTTTTTATATAACTTTACCTGGGCTGTCTATCAGTTTAAGTCACAGTAAGGTGACTGAAACAGAACAATGATCTGTTTCAGAGAGAACTGCAGCACAGCCTGGATGATGACACTTCCTGCCGTCGTCCTGAAATAAGAGCCGTCTGTTTGACGCCGGTGAATGACCTCACTGATTAAACTCACACTGCTCCCATGTTGAACGAGCCTCCTTTCAATTAGTGATTCAATTACACACAATCAGCAGGAGGTACACCACGACTGTTGGGTCTACTGGTTTCCGAATAGAAATAATTTGTCATTGTAAGATCATTTCTAGCCCCGAAAAAAATAGAAAATCCTGGTTAATGTAGTTCCAGAACAACCGAGAACAGCATTACCAAAACTGCTCCGATCAGTTATTTATTTATTTTTTTTGTTGTTTTTACATCAGCACTTCATCTACAGCCATAAACAGCTGTGATTGCAGTCTTAAGGAGCAGGAAACAATTTTACCCCAAAGAAATTACAATGCTGGAGAGTCTGGTTTGAAAAGTGGGACTGTTGAGAGAGTCTCTCATTAACTGGAATACAGTCGAGACTTCTAGTTGAGATAAATACACTCCAGCCTCAGAGAGTCTTGCAGAACTTTCTGGCTAAAACGGAGTGAATCTGGAGCAACATATTCTCACAGTTGGATATGTTTTCGAGGTCCGGCTTAGTTTGGGTTGTGCACACATTTAATGTATTCCACATAGTGGAAATAAAGCTGGCATTGAGACAAAACAGAAATGATTTAAAGGCTTGTTTTGGAAGGCATTTTGACAATTATAGATAAGAGGGGACAGCAGGGTACGGCCCTCTGTCTGTCATTTTTGTGGCTCTAAAGAGTTAAGAACAGCTTTGTCACAGCAATTAGAAACCAACAAGCTTTGTCTTGCCATTATGTGTCTCCCTGCCCTCGAGGTCCACGATGATGCCTTTTCATCCGCCTGTTCGCTTCCACACCCATGTTCCTGTTTTAACGCTCCAGTGTGTCGCACTGGAGCGTTTTAACGCTGCCGAGGTGCATAATTCCAGAAATGGTGCCTTTGGTCATTCATCATGGCATCAACAGTTGGGGACGATAGAAGAACTGCAAGGAGAGAAAGGCGGTGGGGGAAAAAAAACAAAAAAACATTTCAGTCCTTGAGGTGCACAATGTGTGGCATCTGAAGACAGATTTGTCAGAGGTAAGGCAGCTGTCCTTGGGAATGCTCCACTGAGCTTTAGTGCAGATTGAAAAAGTGCCCTTCAAGAGAGCAAATACAGCAATTCACAGAAACCTGTAAATGTCGCTTTGCATACTATTAATCAAGCATATCAGTTTGGAACGGTTGAACAGTGGCATTATGACTATGGGACTGTAGCACATTCACTTTGATTAATTAATCAGTATAATATCACTTTGCACCATTCTGATGGTTGAATAATGTAAAGAACAGATTAGTACTTGGTTGGTAAAGCAGCAGGAAAAGAACGAGGTTTTAAATGTTGCTTATTTTGTTGATGGTTTTCGATTAAAATGAGGATCCTCCAATTAACGTGATTAAAAATTGTAATCAAGTCCCACTGCTGATTATAACATTAACTACCTTATTTTAAGAATTTGATTGGAACACAGCTGATGTATTTAGCTTAATGAAAGTGTGGTGTACGGCACTGCTGGAACTGATACGTCAACATCAGTTGCATAATGACTATATTTATTATTTTTAGTATAAGTTACGAACTGTACAGACTTGTGGGCGTCTTTAAATTAATTAGCTAGCTGAGTTTAACCCTGAACAGTCTTTATTTCACACGTAAAAAAAAATTGGACTTAAAAAGTGTATTACTATATTATTAATATCTGATGCCTTCATCTAAAAAATATTCTTGTGACTTGAAAATGGAGAACAAATCAGATGAAAAAATAAAATTAGCTATTTTATTTAAGACTCTTTCAGCGGTTAAGCTTTCATTGTTCAGTCCCATTTTTTTCTATTTAAATAAGACATTAAACACATTTCTATTTAAATGGGTTTCTATTTAAATGTGTTTAAATACCTTTAAACACATTTAAATTTAAACACATGTTAAATTTAAACACACTTCTATTTAAATGTGTTTAATGGGAGTGAGAGTAATCCTGGAATTTTATGTCAGGCACTCCAGCTCCTGCAGTGTTAACGTCACACTATCAAAAAACTGATTTCATTTCTTTACTGAAGGTAAATAAGAAGTGCTCTGAACGATGCCCGATGGGTCTCATCAGTGCTAACATGAGTTGTCAGGATGTGTGTGTGTGTGTGTGGATCTGGTGCAGGGTGAGTGACCTTGAGTCTCCCATCCTTTTCTCTGGGCCACTGTGTGAACTGTGACTGACAGGCAGCAGTGGGGCGACATGCCAGGCTGAGACTCTGCTGCCTTCAAGGTACAAATGCCAACATGAGACACTGCTGGACAGTACAGCAGCAGAGATCCAGTAAACAAAGTAACTTAAAAGATACAACTTTAGCTTGTATTACTGAACAAAATTCCGTTTTACCCCCCCACTTTTTCTTTATTATATAACATTTTCTCAACTTCTGGAAAGAACGTAGCAGATTTGTCGCAGACTATTCACAATCTAACACCAAGAGGACTAGGAATACTCTCTGTTAGCATGCTAAAGTTAGCATTTAGCATTCTCTACAATGATGTGTTTGACTCAGAAACTAAAAATCAATAAAAGCGCAATGTTTAAGTCTCTGACAAAAGAAAAATGTAATATTTTAGATAATATACAATCTAAAATATTTTATTTTTAACATATTAATGAGTAAATGGACATCGTCAAATCTTCATGATGCATGGACCAAATTCAATGTGTTTGTTGTGGTTCAGCTAATAAGCGAATAAGTTTAAAATTTTAAAAAGTTAAAAAATTGATCCTGCAACTACTTCCTGTCATTTTCTTCTTTGTGCTTTGCGCCAGCGGCAAAATCCTTGTGATTGTGAAAGAAACGTCTCCATTGCAGTTTGGTGAAATAATCCCATTTTGATACAAATGGAAAAACCACCTCATCCTAGAACTAAAACTTTGAATTGAAAAGTGAGAGTCTGCGTGGTTCTTTTAAATGTCAAATTGTGCGATTGTATGGTAGATGGAAACACATCTACTGTTCATTTCTGCTGCCTTGAGCCATGATGGCGACAGTTTGATATTTGCTCTGACTTGAAATGACACATAATCATACTTCCTCCTTCTTTATCTTTTCTGTTTATCTGTGATCCTCCTTTCTTCCCAGCTGCCTCATCATTCACCTTCTTGTTCGGTTGGTATTTCTGTTCCCTTATCATCCCTCTGAGAGAGAGAGAGAGAGAGAGAGATGAGCGGGTGTGAAAGAGAGGACTGTATGCAGTTTCCTTGGCAACTGCATCTCGAAGCTTAGTCTGCTCTCTTCCACATGCATACACACTCTCTCTCTCACTTTCTCTCTCTCTCTCTCTCACATACACACTTTCTCCATCCTCCTGCCTGGCTTTGATTAAAGCGTACCTCTGATGAGGCTGAATAGACAGGAGGAAGAGGCAGAGGAAAGGTGGGGACTGGCCCGGCTTGTTAGGGGAGACATGATGGTTTTCTTCTCTGATGAATTATTAGAACTGAAGCCACGTATCAAAGGCAGAGCTTGACTGGGAGCTACACCAGGTCTGCAACAAAGAAAATAGCAGTCCACGCTGCACTGTGAGATTCCCTCCTCGCCTCTGCAGAGGTCTTTGTCAGTTGGCTGATAGAGGCAATTGTGGGTAATAGTCTGTTACAGGAAATTAATGCATTCGCCGGGCTCCACTGCCTCACTGTACGACATCAATCTGTGCTAATTTGCCAATTAATCTGATTCGATGACACAATGTCTCTATAAGGGACATCCATTTATCTCCAACTAACTTTACATTTTGGTGATTTGTGTTCTTTATCACATCCTCTTCCTGTGTGTCTCAACATGCCTGTAGGGGGGCATTTTCACCTCCAGCGAACAAACGGCGGTAACTATCGATTCTGGAGTCTTTGTGAAATGTGTCACAGTTGGCGGCGCGCTTGTTAACGTGGTCAGAACGCGAGTGAAAAATATCCCCAGTGGGAACTGGGAGTGGGGTTGACTGTTGTTTTGGGGTAATTTGTTGTTGGATGTCCACACGGTGAAAACTTTCAGTTTTGTGGCTCAGGGGGAAGTTAAGAACAATCCAGAATGCTGACAGGAAAGTTTTGTGAAAACACGACCTCACTGTTGGATTAAAGATGATGAATTTTCTGAGAAATGCCCTGAGAATTTAACATGGATAGTATTTCTAGTAAGTGCAGCTGTTGTTCATTAAATTTAAGGAATGTAAAAATCTTAAAAATTCTGTTTACTTCCAAAAATATTAATATGGATCCAAAAAGGTGACCTCTAACCTGCCTACAAACATAGGTCACGGTTCAGATGAAGTGAACTCTGGCCCAGTTCGAATGCATATGTGACTGGACATCGCTTCAAAAACAGGAACTGGACTGTAGCGCAGGGCATTCTGGGTAAATACAACGAAAACAAATGTGAGTCTAATGCTGTTGGGAGAAATGAGTCGATTTCTTTTGCCAAAGACAAAAGAGAAATATTATACTTCTAAAGTCTGAGCTACTCTATTTTTGTTCACATGAAGAAATAAGTTGCACTCAGTTTATTCTTCAGACATTTCTAGTGTGATTTCCTTCAGTGGTTCTTGGTGCAGCGCCACCGCAGGCGAGGAGGGGGAACAGGTTTTTCAAAGAGTTTGGTTGGTTTGACAGTGCAGTGTGAAAGTGAACCGCTCCAGCTGCAAATGGAAAAGAATATAGCAATTTTGATCCCCAGTCGAACTGAATTGACCAGATTATCAGGTGTGAAAACAGTTTCCACACCACGACTGTCAGAACAGCTGGTTTGGTCTGGTAAAAAAAAAAAAAACATAAAACATGGGAAAAGTGTTGGAGTGACTGATATTGCTGAGACACTATTCTCCACATTTGAATCAGAGCAACTTTTTTGGTTTCCTATAATTAATAGGCCTTTTAAAGTGGTATGATGGAACATTTGAGTCATAAAAATGTACTTTTCTTAAACATTGGTATTCCTTTATCCTGGAAGTGAGTAATCCGTAGTAATATTGGTTTAAAGGTTTATAAAAAAAAGAGGCTTCAGCATGAAAGCAAAATATTTATCTTAGAGTTGCTTTGAGATGGCAGAACTCTCAGGGATTAGCTTCAGCTAAATGATGATGCTGTGAGTCTCTTACTGTAAGAATGATAGTTACTTACTGAATGAACAGAGACATAACCTTCTACCTCTCTCTGGAAAAAAAAGCACTTGTAACGCATCCACTCAGCAGAGTGGGTGCTCACTTATTAGCCTAGAATCATTTGTTTCAGAGTGCAATCAGAGGAGGAGGCGGCGATGCTGATCGTTTGATTTTTTTTTTTTTCCCCCTCGCTAAGAATGCATCGTTCTTCAGAGCCTCTTCTCTCCAATCAGAGAGTTTACTCCGAAATCATATCCACAGTTCAGCCGGTGACAGGAAATTGATTAGACAGCAAGTGGGAAATGAGTCCCCAAGCGAACCCCCGCTTCCCTTTTATCCCAAAGGACGGGAATTCATTTCTGTCAGATCACTGTAATTTTTGTGTAATGGGACAATTTGCGCAGTGGGGGAGCCGAAGGAGACACAGAGAGAGGACATTCACACTCCTTTTTAAACATGTGCGATATGTCAGGACCTTCTCCGGTCCGGGAGTCTGGAGGTACATGTCTGTCCTCAGAACAAGTTGTGATAATACCATGGTCATTGCCTGCAGCTCCCAGGTGGATTAAAGTGATGTGATTTAACGCCTGTAGAGCTGGGAGGCCATCAGAGAGATCCTCTCACTGCAGGATGTAACTTTTATAAAGAATATGTCTTATGCATATTTGTTTGGTATGCTGTGAAAAGATCGATCTCATCCTTGAGCTACTATTTCCATCTGAAGAAATGCACCGCTCCCAACCAAAAACAACCAATTAGTGCCAGGAGGAGGGGCTTATTGCTGTTAATCAACATCATGTACTTGTTGAAAGAGGAAAGCTGTAGCAACAGCGGAAAGCAACGGTGGGAGGCTTTGATGATCGTAGGGGCGCGGGAATGTGCAGCACAACATGAGATTGTGATTGACAGCGCTAAGTCCTGCCTCTTGGCTCTGATTGGTTGCTTCTAGTTGCTCTGGGAGAAAATGGAGGAGCTCAGTTTTTTCAAATTATCACCAACCTGTCAAGATATCATGTCAGTTTCATTAAATACGTAAACAAAACACTTTTTATGAAAGCTACATACTGCAGTAACAACATTTCATTTCAAATAATGATGTACAATGTGATCTAATTGCTTTTAAAACAACTGATAATTTGCCTCTAATCTCCCTAATGGATGCAATTTTAAACCTTTTTTTTTTTTTTTTTTTACATTTGCTGTCTGAATGTTGCCACTTTTGAAACTTTTCTCTATGTGGTTCTCAAGTGTCATTCAAGGTCACAGTTTTCCTGCAAGCTGTTTTGCTCAGATCTCCTTGGAGATATTTTGTGACAACATGGTTCTTACACGTCAGTATTTTTAATAAATAGCCGCCAAAGAACGTTCTCCAAGGTCACAAGCATTTTAACCTTCAGATGAGAAATCTACCGAGTGGCTCTGAAATAATTTCACAACGTAATGTCGTGATGCAAAGCGTACAGCGTAGACTCCAAAGTCTACAAATGAAATCTTTCTCTCACTCTGGCTTTTATGAGGAGTCCAGATTAATTGGTTAAAATGATTAATAATTCAATTTTTATGTTCCTACGCACGACCCACAGTGACAAAAACAGATTACGTCTGCAGTAATATAGATTTTATTTTTTGTCTTGTTTTTAATCAAGCACATAAGCAGCAAAAAGTCAATATTTGTATGTTTGCTTGAGATGAATTGATGCTCACAGAAACACTGCAGCTTTCTTCCGTTCCACTTCACTTCAGAACTAATAACATAGAGAGCATAAAGATTTCCATACAAATACTGATGCATCCTATAGTTTCACATGTTTGTGTTAGTGAGGCTCTTATTCTGTCTCGAGTCAAATAATAATTTGTTATTTTATCAAATTATAAAATAAAGTAAAAAAGAAGATTAAAATGCAATATATTGCATTAAATTGTATTTAATTACATTTTAGCACAATCTAAAAATAATTAGGACACCATTGTTGGAACTGCAGCACATGGTGTGGAGAAACACTGAGATAATGTGTGTGTACGCTTCTGTATGCATAAACCTAAAGGCAATGACATATAGACCAATGGAAGTTATGCTTCCTAATTAGTGTACCAAATGCCAACGTATAGAGCATATTATCTAAAATGATTGTTTAGCACTGTTTTTATATTCATAATAACTAATTCCTGAATGCTAAACATTTCCCTTTAAACTACAGGAAGTAGATTTAAGAGCTTTTACATAAATGACATGCTTTTAGTTTTCAGTGCTGGTCGTCTATGTACACTGCATTGTTACTCACTCTTCTCTAAGATCTCTGTTGTGACGTGCCCTGAACACACACCTCTTCTAACAGAACTGGCTTCTCTCTGCGTTTGTGGTTTGGCTTCCATCCTCCTCCAGCAACTGGAGCTTCCTGCTGATTTTCAGGAATATTCACTTATGACACACACCCACACGCACACGCCTGCACGCAAACACACAAACAGGAGCAACTTAAAGAACCCTCTCAACACTATATGGATCTTTGTGTTCTGGTTGTGTTTTAGAACCGCATGGATCTGGTCAAATCTGGGCAAAAGCTCAACTTGTGTGTCATTTGTTTAAGTTCTAGTTAAAGGAGCAATATTATGTAAAATTGATTTCCTGAAGGTGGAGTTTCATAAAGAGCACAAGTTTTTTTTCTTTTTTTTTTTTTTTAAAGAAATAGACACCCAATTTCAAGGTGTTAAATTATGAAGTCAAATTTCTTTTAAGTCATATTTGACATATATAGCATTTTATAACAAATAAAGGTAACATAGTTTCTTGATTGGGCTGTAAAATGGCTGGAACGCACATAATACTGCCTTGAAAGACATTGGCATTACAACAATATACCTTTTTGTTGTTGTTCAGTTTTATTGTGAGTTGTAGAATCTACCAAGAATGCTAAAAAACTCTCTAATAACTCCAGGAGGAATTTCATGTGAAAGCACACGCCCTTGGTGAGCAGGTGCATCATTTCTGATGAAGTTGTTGAGTTCATTAAGAACTTTGAAAGTTATACTGAATAGCGCAATTCCTCAAGAGAAATAATTATTTTTTAGATAATTGCTTTTTTGTCAGGTTTATGTTTGATCAGAGAAGGTTTAACCAGACGTTTCTACACATCTGCAACGTAGCAGCTTTATGAAGCATGGTTAGTAAACGTGATTTGGAAACAGAACTGATATGGCTACTTTAGATTGATTAAAAAAAAAAAAAAACGCTTTGCAGTTTGTTTTTAAACCAGGTCCATGTTACAATAAACTTTCCTGCTGAGCATCAGATGACATTGCAATGCTGTGGCTGCAGGTGGATGTTTTCTAGAAATTGGGTCTAAATGCTCCTGATGTACAAATCATTTTTTATTGGCTTATAAGAGGCAATTTAGCCATTATGACAAATTTTAACTGGTATGGAAATGCAAAAAAAAAACAAAAAAAAAAACAAAAACATGCTTGTAAAATCATTTCAGGGCTATAACAACATCCAGCTGACAATATCAAAATACATTAAAAATGCAGATAAAACAACATTCTACCTCTTTTAGGGGGAAAATTAAGAACAATCTGTTTTTCTCCCAAACAGATTGCAGGTTTCTAAAGTGGTTTATGAAACTGTCATATGTGAAATGATCAAGCTTAGGTTTGCTGTTTTTCTACCTTTTTCCCAGGTAGGTGCTACTTCTCTGAGGAAACTGAGACGGCCCCTGAATCGGAGTGGACAGCAGGGATCTAGGTGGCCTCCCTGACAGCAGGGGGCAGCAGCAAACATGCAGGACTCATCCTCTGACAACAAGATGGCCAAGCAGGTCAGTGAGGCAATATGAAGTGGCCTTAGACTCCCAATATTTTAATTGCGCAATTTTACATTGCAAAAATAAATTTGCTTGATGGAAATATATCAATAAAAAACAACAACAAAAATTGAATTTTTCCATTCAAGGTTTTGCTGCTAGGATGAGATGGTTTTTCAGCCATATCAAAATTAGCGTATTTCACAAAACTGCAGTAGAAACTCATGTCATTTTTTTATGACATGAGTCACATGATCAACAACCAGATGTTACTACAGGCAAAAACCACAAAGAAGACAACAGGAAGTGGTTGAAAGGTGACGTCACAACACGTTTTAATGACTTATCATGTGAACAACTTTTTAATTGCATTTTATATTTCATGGAAATACCGCAGTTGCAAAATTGTGTTTTTGGACAACATTATTATTATTATTATGAAGCTTCCTACTAGCATCATATAGCGTTTACATTTCAACTTTTTTTTAAACTTAAACTTAAGGTTTAAATAAATCTTAAAATGGAAAAGATTGGGAATAAAAAGTTATTGTGTGTTAGAAGCCATGTATCTTTTTGCTTTCATTTTAGTCATTTCACAACATTGACAGTAGCCTGATGTTACTGGTGACAGTTGACAGAAATATTGAAATAAAAAAATAGCAACAAACAAACAAAAACAAACTCAAGACCAAGAAAGCAGAAAACAATTCTGTCATAAAGAAGAAAATTGATCCCTTTCTTCTAAAAAGCCAGATTTGCAGATTCCCCATCATGAAATTGACTTTGATTGTTCAATTTAGTGCTTTCAACTTCCCTCTACTAAATTAACACCACTGAGTTCATTTTGTCTTTGGGCAATTTCTTGTTGTTTTATTGGCATCATTTAAAACCAATTAGAACAACACACACTTCTGCATTTCTAAAGGCTAGGTGTTGCTTATGTCATTTATTTATTTTGCCAACATCTATACAGAAAAACATAACAGTTAGCATCTCAGTGAATTCACATTCATCAGTAATAACCACGTGTTGATGGAGATGATGTTTTCTTCCTGTTCCAGACTCAGCAGGAGCTCGAAGTTGGGTCTGTAGAAGGAATTTAGAGCTTCCTGCTGTGTTTTTGTACCCATCTAAATCCGTGCATTAATCTCAATACCTTTAAAGCCCCATCAGCAATCAGCCCAGTCACAACACTTTCAACGACGTATTTAAAGTACAGACACTGGCAGTCGTCTGGAATGCTGCGTCGGCTCCCTGCTGTGGGAGGGCTTGGCCTGATTCCCTCAACATTTTGGTAAATGATCAGTTTTTGAGCTAAATCTCCAGATTATTCATTCTCAAAGGTTAAACCGTTGAAATATCTAGCAGTACATTTTCTTTTGCCATTTTTCATCCATTCAGTATAACTGTGTGCCAGCAGTGTGGATTTGTATAAATGGCAACAAAGATAGATGGTACTGAGCCATGCTCTGGTTCTGCTGGAGCTTTCTTCTTGTTAAAGCTGAAGTTTTCCTCTCCACTGTCACTGCAAGTCAATGACAAAATACAATCTGCTGGGTTTCCTTAGACAGAAAACCTTCAAACTGATCTGACTAATAAACTGAACTTGAAGTAATATTTAATAACTAGAACCAGTTTGATCAGATTGAAATCACATTGTTTCAGTAAATTCCTTTAGAAGGCGTGAATCGATTGTGTACAAACAAACTGCATTGAATTGTTTATCGAAAGGTTTAAGAAGCTGACTTTTACTCTGAAATCTGTGTCTGTTTCTGGATTGTTTGACTCCGCCCATTTTCATTAGGCGTGAGAGTGAGGAGAAGGGCTGAAAACAAAAGCTACAGGAAAGACGATCAAATGTATTTAAATTCCAACATTTTTTTCTGTTTAAAAGACGTTATATATATTTTTGCTTTAAGTCAGTTTTTATTAGACGGAACAACACTGTTTAAACTCCGTAGATTTAGTGACATTACTTTTTGTATTTCTCAATATAGAACTGATGAAAATCCTGTCATGAATTTAGATGTTGGAAATGTTTAGATTTTTTTATGGTTTGGGTTTATGGTAGTGTTCTGTCCTCTCTGCACGCCCCTTAGTTGCTTTAGTTCCCTGCATCTGCAGCCCATCAGCTAGTTAGGACGCCTGTCACTCATCCCCTCATTATGTAAGCCCTGTTCCAACCTGGACCCTCTAATATAAAGCATGCTATCAGGTTAGCCTGGGTCTCTCACCATGGCGACTGCAGCTGTGTTTCCATTACAAATGTGCACAAATCTCTGTCTATATTTTGCAATTGTGGTGTTTCCATCAAATAAGACATAAAATTAAAATCACACGTGAATAAGCTTGTTCCTGAGATGATTCCTTACATCCATTGTTGCCTTCATTTTTAAACAGCTACATGAGAGATGTTTATATTTCAGCCATGATGCTGTCGTTCATAATGTACGTTGAATAAGATGCTGGTGTTTTATTCAGGGGTTGGAGCGATAAGCCCCGCCTACTTGGGAGCGGCTACCTGTACGGCGTTTTGGGGAAATTGTAGTCGGATATTTTACACATTAGAATAACACACAACTTTTTATGAACTGTGATGCTGTGAGAGTTCTGGCGGAGCCATCTGCACACTGTCCAAGAAAAACAAAACATCATCCTGTTTTGTTTTTCATGTCGTCTTCTTTGTGGTTTTCAACAGTAGTAATATCCAGCTGTTGATCATGTGACTTGTGTGATGTGGGAAAAAAAAGTGTTTCTATTGTAGTTTAATGAAATAAATTTATTTAACCTCCTCATCCTAGTGCCAAAATTTTCTATTGAAATGCGTGTTTTTTCAAAATTGGCATGCTTCCATTAAGCAATTGTATTTTCGTAATTTCAACTTGCGTGCTGTGCATTGAGGAAAATATCTCATTTTTGGGTGTGGTGCATTTCCACTTTTAACTTTTGATGTTTTACCATCTCCAATCCTACTTCTTATGTTTCACAGGAACAGAACTCTAAGCACCAGGACGAACACAGAGAGGCTGAGGACACATCTGAGAAGACCTCCCCAAACAAGAACCTGAAATCTCCTCAGAAAGGCTCAAAGCGTCTTAAGACCTCCACCTTCAAGGTGGCACTGCTGGACTCCTCAGAGTATGAGGGAGAAATCGAGGTATGCACAATGGAAAACTATTAGCATTTGCACATTTAGTTGAATTAGACTTTGCATTTTCTCATCCCTATTGTTTGTACCTCCCTTTGTTGGGATTTGAGAGTTGTATGGTGCTGCTGGAAGCTGACAACATTGTTCCACTTTACCATAACACACGTGTTTCTGCGGCGGCCAGGTCTTCCTCTCCAGGCGAATGTGTGTCGCTGTTCGTCGAGCTTTGTGAAGCTGGACAATTCATGCTCACAATAAAAGGAACTGGGAGCACGCATTAGAGAGGATGAAAGATAAAGATGTGAGGGAGTTCATGGAGATAAATCCACTGTGGATTTTTTTTTTTTTCTGACCCGCGGTAACAACAGCTCTCCTTGAACAGGTTTATCTATCTTTGGAAATAACTTTGCAGGATGGCGGTTGGGAGAAATGAATATCCCATTACAGGGCTGTAGAGGGAACGCGACAGTGGTTCTTCCAGCTATTTCTGTGCAGGCTGAGTGTTTTCTGTTCCCTTTCACAGAATCTTGGCAGAATTCAGGAGACAATAATTTGGTCAGGGAGACAGCCTCTACGCACGAGATGGGATTTCTATGTGCAGAGCTGAATCAGAGGGCAGTCAAATTAAAATATGCAAGAGGTTTATTTTCAGAAGATAATAAATCTCTCTGTTTTACATTATTCTTTCAAAATCAATTAATCCAATTCACAGTGGAGCTAAATATTAAATATCTAACTATTTCATTTGAAGTTAAATATTTAGCTTGCTAACTAAAATAGCTTGGAGCTAAATTTTTAGACTAAGCATTTAGCTTGCGAGCTACATATTAAGGTTCAAAATAAATATTTAGCATAGAGTTAAATATTTAGCTTGCTTTACTTTGTAAACTAAATACTTAGTTTGCTCCTTAACTAATTAGTTTGAAACTGAGACATTTCTAAATGACTAACATGGTGAAAATATGACTTTAAAAATGGAAACAGCCCAAATTATTGCTGTTCATTTTTGACTGCGTAACTTTACTAACAATAATCCATAGATTAGTTGATAAGATTAGCTGATGAAAGTTTGGCTTCGTTCTGGTTTGCAGAATGGAGCTAATTATATCTGCATTCAATATACAAGCATTCAACAAGCAGTGTTTTACTGTTGCTTTAGGTTTTGTTTGGCAGAAGAACTACCTAAAACATGTTGTCTTTATAGGGGCCTTTTTTTTTTTTTTTTTTTTTTTGCCTCCTCCCCTTTTCAAAGCCGCTTGCACTGACCACTAACTGGGTACTAAAAAATCCATAGTGGTTACATGATTGCGAGCCAGGTGCAGCCAAGGAGAAAATAGAAGAGCAATGTTATTATAGCATGAGCACACCTCCCGGGGATACTTTTTGCACAAGTGCATGGGGGTTTGAATGTGTGCTGTGATGACGGGGGCATGGCGACCTGCGAGGTACGACTATCAGGACGGCTGCCATCTTTTTCAGCACCCTGAAAACATTCTGAAATCCATTCAAGCCCCTCAACTCAACGTACATCATCCCGCTCTGCTGGTGGGGGGTGTGTTTACAAATCCTTTTCATATGAATCACACTTGTTGATTATGAGCCCAACCTGGCAGCACTGCAGTCACTGCAAGTGAAAGATGTATGATTAGGATTTGCAGTATATATATAAACTGCAAGTTTCGGTTGGACTTTTTGGTATAGACTGTTGTCAGGTCAGAATTAGTAATCTTGCAATTAACAAATTAGGCTTTTATGGAAAGTGGCGAGAAGAAAGAGCCACCATCAGAATAACAGACGATGGCACAAAAGGACTTTGACTATTACTTCTTCAAGAACATGACAAAAAAATAGAAGAAAACTTTTTATCGGTCGAATGTAAGTTTTAGACACAGAATGAGGCATTACAATTGGAAGTCAGTCACCAACCTGGAAAATCTGGTCTGGCTGCCACATATTTACTGAAAATTTGCATTATGCCAATATGTGAGGAGAATACTGGACATACATTTTCAGCTTGTGGCTATTGTAGTTAGCATGGTCAATGAGCATAATTTTACCATGTCCAGACTTGCGACATTATATATATATATATATATATATATATATATATAATATATATATATATATATATATATATATATATATAATATATATATATAATATATTGTATGATATGTATGATGATTGATCCGCTTCAAAAACCGATCTGATTGGACGGTGGGAAGACTTTTGTGTTCAAGCTGTGCTAAAGGAGTTAGCTTGTGAGTGAAGCTACTGAAGCCTAAAATAGCATCTTAATGCTAAACATGTAACAGCAGCACAGACGTCTCCAGTGCTAACATCAGCGTCTACAGTCCACATTTCTATGCAAGCTCCATGAATGATCAGAAACTCCTGAAACTCTGGAAAGATGAATGGATAGAATAACCATCAGGTTGTTCGACCTGATGGTAGAAGAACCTAAATAACAGATTAAAAACAATAGATATCTTTGTTGTTGAGCTAATATATCTATTTATTCTCTCATTTAGCAGCAAAAAGAGTTTTTGTATTGAAAATATTTATATTATCAATATAGCTTTTGATTAAAACATAATTAATTGCGAGTAATTAATTACAGACTATGAAATTAACTAAATAAAAAAAATGATCCACCACTGGATAATTCAGGAAAATTTGGGTTAACTGGGGTACTTGTCTAGTTAAACTTTGAACAGGAATAATTTTATAAAAACAGAAGACATCAGGCTGCAGGTGAGTAAATCTGACCAGCAGACTTCAAGTGACCCTTGAAGTACAGGGGGTGTGAATACCTTTGCATGGAATTGTATTCAAGTTTTCCAGTTTAGCGACAGCCATGAACCTGAGTGTCGACAGGCGGCAGCGTGCCTCAGCCTCCTGGAGCCTCGCTCTGACGCTTCGCTCGCGCTCTCTGTGTTTCTCCAGAGGAGTTGCCGTATTCCTGGGTTAATTAGGTTTTCAGTCATGGATGCCTGGTGGAGCTCCCCGTCGGCCAGCGGCGGAGGCGCCACACCCACCCCGCATGTGTGGTCAGAGCAGGCTGGGCTGATGCATTCCACTGGGCTATTTCAGGCTCAGCTCAGAGCTAGCTGCTCTTCATGTGTCACATCAGAGTGAGAACAATGCAGCAACACAACTTTTTATTTCTCTCTCTTTATTTTTGTCAATGCAATGTTCTATCCATTCTCCAAATGCCGCTTGAGCGCCGACAGAAAAAAAGTTCAGGCACTTTTTCGTCATACCCTTGGGATATTAAGAAACAAAAGGAATAACACTGCATCTGTTTCCCTGGCAACTACTAGCCCAATTTTACTGTCGCTGCACAAAAGGAGCCACAAGAAAAGGAAGCATGTGTGAGAGGATAACAGTGTGTGGTTAGGTGTAAACATTAACTCGGCCGTCTTTGTTCTATATTTAACTGGAGTGCATCCGTAAAAGTGAGGGCTTTTTTTCCTTCTGTACGCACGGATGTAATCCTGTAGGTGGTTAAACCAGAACCAAAATGCTTGTTGTGGTGGTTTCAGTAAGGGCAGAAATATGCATCTTCACCTACAGTTTGGATATGTAATGTGTTCACATCTCACAAATATAATATTTTAGAATTGCCTGCATCTGTAAAAACACTGGTATCAGTTTGTTCTGTGTCTGAAGCTTATGTAAACACAGGAAAAATCAAAATGTACTCAGATTTAGATTCTTGCACATTTCCTTTAATGCTGCCATTATTATTAGGGTTAGTACGAGGGCGCACTGATCGCAGTTTTTTGGCTGATCGTCAATTTTTTAAAAAACCTGACTTGCTCATTCCAAGTTGGGAGTGGAGTGACTTTGTTAATTGTGCAGACATGACCTGGTGGGTCAGTCAAGAGCAGAACAAAAGGAGACAGTGGCTGATTTTCAAATCTTTGCCAAGGTAGATAAAATTGGTGGACAAGATCGGTTTCACACCCCAAACTTAAGAAAATCAGGACCAACTTATCAAGTTATTGATGTACGCCAAGTTAGAATGCTAAGCTAACTTGCATTAGCTTAGCATTCTAACTAAGCTAATGCTTAGTTAGCTAACTAAGCTAAGCTAACTAAGCTAATGCTTTGCTTAGTTAGCTTAGCATTCTAACTAAGCTAAGCATTAGCTTAGTTAGAATGCTAATGCTAACATTAGCTTAGCATTAGCAATGCTAACATTAGCTAAGCATTAGCTTAGTTAGAATGCTAATGCTAACTAAGCATTCTTAGTTAGCTAATGCTTAGTTAGCACTAGCTAACTAAGCTAATGCTTAGCTTAATTAGAATGCTAACTAACTAGGAGGTCCTTTAGGGACCTCCTTGGGTCAAACTGTGTACAATTTTTATTGCTAATATTGTTATTACTTTTTTTTTCATTATAAGCAGTTGTGTTGTTCTTATTATTATGAATAATGCAATTGAGGAATTAAGTATTTGTATGCCTTTATTGTATAATGCTTTATTATTATTATTTTTCCAGGGTATCAACAAAAACACTACAAATGCCTTAAAGACTACACTGGGCGTTGTTCTTTTCTTGCACATATATTTTTCTTTCTGTGCATGTTCTGTTAATCATTGTAATAACTGTATTTTATTCATTTATGTCTCAATAAAAACATTGACGTTGGAATTCCCAGCTGCACAAGCTCCAAGTCAGAAACCTTAAACAAAACTCTCTCACTGAAGTTGGAATCCTGACTTGCACAGCTGGATTTTCCAGAACCACCTGAAGATCAACAGTCAAGATGTTTATAAAAAGCAGCTGGCGATGGAAGAATAAAGTGTTTATGACTGCTAGAATCTCATTAAACCATTTAAAGCAAACATTATTCTGTGTTTGCAGAAAAGTTCCATCACAGTTTAAAAGCATAAACTCAAGAGGATCATGTCACTTTCAGCTTGGCTTCATACTGGACGTTAGCCTCTTAAAGGTTTGAGTTCAATAATTGTGATTTTAAAAAAAAATTGTCGCAAGGTTAAGGAATAATTTTGTAATTATCTTTATGTTTATTTAAAGTACACTTCAGTGAGCTGTGTGGGAATAGAGCCGTCAGTACATTGTTATTATCATGTATTAAGTAGAATACTAATGTATAATACTAATGCATGTGTCTGAAATGTCTGAAATTCTTGGTTCCGGAGAGGCTCATCTCCTGTTGCTCCTGTAGGAAATGCAGAGCCAAAAACTATATGGTGAAGATGAAAACCAGAAAAGTCATTTGAATTTGAAACGGGGAAAAAAATCTGAAATTCCTCCATTTCAAAAGCTTCCTTACAGCAACCTAGGCAGGATATACAATGGGCCTCTGCTTATTCTTGCTTTACTATTCAAAAATTCACCTTTTTTTCTGTAGAGCATATCTTAAATATTTGAAATTAAATGCAGCATGGGGAGGTGGAATATACAAACTCCTATGTATTTCTGTTGAATTTTATGTGATTGACACAAAACACTGTATAACTATGAAGCCCAAGGAAAACAGCAGGTGATGCAGCTATGGGAAATTTTAACTGGCCTCTTTACTCTGATACCCTTTAATACAAAACATACTGTGTAATCCCAGTTTGTAATGTTATGAGAAAAAAGTCATACAAGAGTAAAATCATTTAGTGGGAATAAAGTTGTAATAATATCAGAACAATCATAAAATTCCTAGAATAGAGTCATAAGAAAATGAGGATAAAGTTATTATGTCATAAAGTGACATAATAATAAGAATAAAGTTATAAGATATCGAGAATAAAGCAGTAGTAGAGAATAAAATCATAATATTACCAGAACAAGGTCATTTATTAGCGCATAATATTTTCTCTGGTGAAGTTATAGTTCGGTTTCGGTTTTGCAATTAAGGAAATCCTTTTAACTCATCAGCACCATCAGTCACAGGATTTTGAAGCAATGTTTGTTTCAAAGGAAGAAACCACTCAGACATGGTGAGCTGGTCGCATCAGAGCTGCACAACTACAGAAGCTTTGCTGTTCTCACATCCACTTGTTCTCTTGTCATTTTACAACTTTCTTCAAGTAATTTTGCATCGTGTTTCTGCTAACATTACAGCTATGTTGTGATAATATTATGACTTTATTCTCATAATTTAAAAAGAAAAAAACTACAAATAAAATAATACTTCTTTGTATTTGCAGTTTGTCACAAATGTCACTTGGCTGAATCAGCAAATGCATAGAAGAAGATGCTCTGCTTGTAACATGTAGTCATAATCTGACGTTAAATAGTACGACCACAAAATGTAAGTAAAACAGCATAAAATTTTATCTTAGTAAGTCCCAAAGTATGGACTCATCGTACAGCAATTTAGTTGCAGAAAGATAAAAAACAGTTTAAACACAAGAACAATGAAAGATGACCGGGGAAGAAAACTGGTCCCGGTAACCTTTATAAACAGAATGTGCAAAAGCAAAGCAGAGTTACATAAGGAAACCTAAAGAATTAAAAAAACATGTGTTAAATCCAAACAGGAAGGAAAATTAACTTAAAAGAACAAAAGAAACAGGAAGTGAACTAAAAACAGACCATAAAACAGGAGCTTTATAAACTCACAAGTTTACAGGAAAACCAACAGTAGCCTCAGCAACCACGGGAAGCCTTCCTCTACTTTCTCTCAACCCTTTTTGTGTCTGTGTGTGTTTGTGTCTGCAGAAGCACTCCAAAGGACAGACCCTGATGGACATGGTGTGTGAGCACCTCAACTTGCTGGAGAAGGACTACTTTGGTCTGACCTTTGCTGACACAGAAAGCCAGAAGGTCAGTGGATTCGGCGCTAGAACAAACTGGCGCGGATGCGTCCGGGCGCAGACGTGTTCCTCGGTGAACGATTTGTATTCGTCTCGCCTCTGCATTGGTCGGCTCTCTCTGGTGCACCGTCCATCAAAACATGAATAAAAAGTGGATATTTCATAGGTCGGTCTGGGCCAGAACAAAAAAAAAAAAAAAAGCCATTTGAATGAGCTAAAGAAATGCTTTTTGAATGAGCTAAAGAAATGCTTCATCTTCTCTTTCCAATAGTTCTGTGTCTATTAAATTTAGTAATAGAAGTATTTCATGAGAGGGAGTGCTGCTCTGGAGGAAGAAATCCTTTAATAGGATGAATCAAACCTCAATGGTCTGCGGCTAATGAAGGAAATGGGAGAACTTTTAAGAGCTGATGAGACAAGTTGGGTCAAAATGACCTCTGTGAGTTCTAGAAGTCTCTATTATACTATAGCCATGGGACTCCAGATTGATAAGTAATTAGCTAATGTAATGTCTCAGAACAGTTGCACTCTATTCTGTTTTGTCTGTTCTTTTATAAGAAATATGTGCATGTTAAAAATGTATTCCTAACACTTAGGCCTTTCTAGAAGTGATGATTTGAAGTTATTGACGTTCTGCAAGGCTAACGGCTAATGTTCCGGAAGGCTCAGGGTTGACATTGTGGAAGGCTAACGTTCTGGAAGGCTAAGAGCTAACATTCTGGAAGACTAATGGCTAATGTTGTGGAAGGCTAACGGCTAACATTCTGGAAGGCTAACGGCTAGTCAGAAGGACCCTCGGTTCTGGCTAATTTTAGTGGTTTGAAATAACTCAATATGTCTATTTGTTGGACACAATGGCATATTTGTAGATTTAACCATCTAATTTTTTTTGCAAGTGACTGCTGCTAATTTTGAAGCCTTTTTAAAATCTGAACATCTGAACCTATAGTACTTTGACTGACACTGCCCAATTTCTTTTAAAATCCTCCTAATGTTGTAGCACATTAACATGAAGTCATTTTTATGGCTAATCGTTACTATCAGGATATTATCTTCATGAACTAACACCTGTGGCTTCATGGTAATGTCTTCCTTTACCTGTTTCCTTTTATATTCTTTGACATTAAACTCACTTTTTTATTTCATTTTCCCCTTTGGTGAGGTTTTATAAATTCATGCTTTCATATATCAAGCTTCAGTCACCCCACTAATAATTTGAACATTTCCTCCGGGTGTGGCTGTGATCCTTGTTGTTTTTACACATGTAGATATCAGCCATATTATGGTGCAATTACGTCTTTAACGGCGCTCTGGTGGAATCCGGCTGTCAGTTCCTGGTTTGATGTTGGTTTTGATCAGCGGGAGCCTCCCTTTGGGCAGGTGTGAGATCACACGGCAGGGAAACAGTGAAACACTGCAGCTTTTGAAGTTTGGAAAGATGACAAGACCCGGTCGCTTTCAACACTTCCAGCACGTCCTAAAGGTTTCCCTAATCAGCCTGCGCAGGCGGGGTCAGCTGACCGGCTGGACCTCGACTGCCCGATCGCAATCTTAGACGTAATTTAGGTGTTTAAAGGATCAACGGAATATTCCTACCTCCTCCGTATGCAGGTTTTGCTGTAGATTCGGTGGAAACGACAGCATCATCAAAGAGACTTATCGGAGCGCAGCTGCTACCTCCCGCCTGCGGACCCCTCCTGATCAGGAGACCAAACAAGCCGGCAAATTAAAATGTCATTTCAGATGGCCTTTCTCCATCTCTGTTGGGGGAATGAGAATTTAATCTTCGCTCTTCAGGAGAACATTTGTTCCCAATGACTGCTTCATGTCGCAAACGTACAGCACAAGCGCTTACTGGTCAGTAATTAAAGATTCCTAAGCTTTTTCAGACAGAAAAACAAATTGATGAAGAGCACCTTGCTAAGTGATTGTCTTCACCCTCAGCCAGTCGCTTCAAGGAGGAGATAAGTGCCAGCAGCTCTTTATTAGTGACTGCGACTGTAAATGAGTGTGGAAGTGAACTTCATTGTGGCCTCCGGTCTGGATGTTAGAGGATCGACGTGCTTCTTTCTCTCAGACTGATGTGGAACGGGCTGCCATAAGGTCTGTCAGCGTTAATATGCAGCCGCTCTGCAGCGCTTGGCGTTCCACAGATTACTGTCGGCTTTCTGCGCCACAGGCGGCTCGGAACTTTGTCGCACGCAGCAAAATGTGAGTGTGAGGATCAACATAACAAGGAAATTAAAGCGCACTGCAGTGCCATTTCAGCTTCATTTATACTGCCAGTTCACAGCAAAAGTAGTCTCATCTTGGAGAAAACAAGTAAACTTGGAGGGACGGCTCAGAATCCTTAAAAGGGAGGTTCTGTCAATAGGTTCGAAGCATGTTTTTTTATTTTACCTGCAGTACATAACTCTTGTTGTGCTCGAAAAATCAGAAGTAAGATTTTTTTGAATTCCTTGTTGAAAATACAAACGCTAGGTTCACTGAGCACTCAACTGGACCTGAGTCAGAGTTTTGATTTTTTTTATTTTCATTGCCCATATGTGGCATATATCTTAATTTTTCACATCAGTCTCAAAAGCCCAATTCTGATTTTTTCACCAGAAAAATAAAATCTTTCGTCCTGATGACCTTTGCCCCTTTCTCATTACGCACTTTCCCGTCTAACCTCTCTTAAACAAAGGCTGCCTGATCCAAAAAAGTAAAAGAAGTCTTCAGCTACATTTCCATTACAAAAATATGTCATATTTTGTGAATGTTCTTTAATTAAAAAAAACAAAAAAACAACACAATTTCAAAACTGTCGTATTTCTATTAAAGAAGAAATGCAAGAAAAATCACGCCTGAATCAGTTTGTTCATGCGATAAGGCATTCAAAAACACACCGCAGGATCATCCTCCAACTACTTCCTGTCTAGATGTTGCACCACTGGCAACATCTAGTTGTTGATAATGTGACACCTGCAATGCACAAATAGGTTTTCCTTTGCAGTTTTGAAAATAAACTAATAAACCAATTTTGATAGAGCCGAAACACCCACAAAATGGAGATTAATATCAGATTCTCAGTTTCCAAATACTTTAAGCTAGTTATTAATTCACAGCTCTGGATTCCAAACAAAAAAACTTGGGCCTGTCGACATCAACACAATAAGCTTAATAAGCTCAAGCTAATTAGCTGCTCTAGCTCTACACCTGTAAAAAATAGAAAATGTAGCTGATGTAAGTTCAGCTATCCTGCCACAATGGCGATGGAGTTCTGTAATCAGTCAAATTTGAGAACCCAGTTTAGCTGTAGGCTCAGAGAAAAGTCTAAGAGTTCAGGTCTTCTCTCTGGCTGATTCAGGTTTTAACACCTTCTTCTTCAAACATTAAGAACTCAAAGGCACCAGCAAGATAAACTGCCCAATCCACCAATCTATCTTGCTGGTGGATTTAAATCAGACGCACAAACACACACAAGAGTCAAACACAGACGAAAAATATTTTTGGCTCACATTGCAGCCTTGTAAAAACTTATATCCCAGTAAATGACCTGGCCCTGCTACGCTCAACAGCTTTAAAATAGAAACCATTTCATCTAAATGCTAGTGAATAAAACTGTTAAATGTGTGAATTCAACCAATAGAAACTGAATATAGGCATAACGTCCAGAAGATGAAAAACCTTTTTCATAGTCATTATGTTACAACTTTATGAAATGTTTGTGGTTTTTAAAACTCAAAGTTGTGCATAATGGCAGAATTAAAGGCAAGTGACATATTGTCACTTAACTGCTACAGATATAAAAAGGTGAATATGTAAATTTAAATGTGGCAGACAACTACTGCTGCTTGTACAAGTCCCTAGTATGAGACATGGTGGTGGCAGCATCATACTATGGGGATTATTTGGTACAGTGTGGGTAGAGAAGTTGTCAGATGGAAGAAAACCTGTGAGAGGCAGCAAAAGACTTGAGTCTGCAGTCAAATGGCAGCCACACTTTTCAGATTTTTGCTTAAAAGATATTCTGTCTCACAATTATGTTCAAATTTATGGATTTTATTTCAGTCTGTTGGTGTTGAGATGAAAAAATGTGAAGCGTTTACTACTATTGTTAGACGGTGCACATTATTTTAATGTAAGTCAACTATTGTGAATAAGTTCCTTCAGATCAGCCAGAGTGAGTCAGCGTGATGAAATATTGAGGGTATCAGTGTTTTGGTAACAAGTCCAGCATGCTGAGAGTACTCGTTGGGTAATTCCTTCATTCCTGTTCACTGCCACTGAGCAGCTCGGCTTCCAGCTGCCATCACAAACCGCTCTGCATCGGCTGCGTGGAGCGCCGGAACGCTGCTGCTGCCAAAACGAAACTGGTTCTCCGGCTAAAGACACGGTTAGCCGAGCAACAGGACACACCGGGATCAGATAGGAGAGTCTGATCGCTGCGTGTCTGGCTCGGCGGGGCGCAGGGCTCCGTTACCTTCCACCGTATGGAGAGGCTTTCATTAGCAGCAGTGTTAGCAATTAGAAGAAGACGTGACACCATGTGTGTGGGCGTGTGTGTGTGTGTGTGTGTGTGTGTGTGTGTGTGAGCCGTGTTTCCAATCTGCCCTGTGTGAACATTGCCTTCTGTCTTACAGAACTGGTTGGATCCCTCCAAGGAGATCAAGAAGCAGATGCGCAGTGAGTGACTTTTCAGAGAACATTAGTTTACTAAAAAGTTTTTCTTTTTGACCAAATTAATGCAACTTCAGTGAAATGGACTGGAAATAACTGCGCTGAGAAGAAACGCCTTTTCTGCATGTTTGTTTTTATTATATTTTGTCCCAGTTACAGATTTCCTCTGTTTTTGCTCCTTTGTTGCATTTGAAGCTCCAGCTGAAGTTATCCTCACACCTGGCAGATTAAGTTAGCACTACATGACCTTCGAATGAACAAAGCATTTAAGAAAATGAACATAATACCAGCTGTTAGACACTGTGGTCAGGTGATGGCCCAGGATGCTTTTGACATGTTAAATGGATGCCATGAATACCTCCCATATGGTTGAAATGAACGTTGGTTTAAAAATATTGATAGTCAGGAATCACAAATGTTGCCAGCAACTTCTATGGAAACAAGAGTTGCTTTTTTCAAAGAGTTGCTGGGTTGGTTTGGGTAGTTATTTTCCCTCAGTAAGCTAGCATTCGTTTTGTATTTTCACAAGTTTTTGTCTTTGGACATCAAGATTAGTTTGATGATAATAAATATGTAAGTGTGACAGAAAATGAAGAACAACAAACCCATAATGGGGAAATACATTTTCCAGTTAGTGTGAGTTTAGTTCTCACTGCAGCGTCTCCTCCAACAGACTCTCCATGGCAATTTGCCTTTGCAGTGAAGTTCTACCCTCCAGACCCGTCCCAGCTCACAGAGGACATTACCAGGTACCAAACACACACATCTGCATGCTTCCATCCTACTGACGATCTGTATTTACTTCCATTGATTTTAGTTATTGCATTTATGCCTCTAGCCATCACAAGTCTATTCTCAACTCTAGCTTGAACTAAAACTTAATTCACATAAAATCTCTTAAACGGACTCGCAAAGCACATTCCAATTAAAAAAAGAAAAGCTAAACGACCTCCTTCAGTTGGTGGTAATGGTTATAATAGTCCTCTCTATGCAGTATGTATACACACACACACATGCATGCGTGTCCTTGTAATTCTTTTTTTTTTTCTTTTTATCAATTTTTTATTGCACATAGACAATTTTTGTTATTGGGCTCAAAATGAACTAAATAAACGTGAAGAGAAGATGATTTTTTTCTTCTTTTAGTCTTTTTGTGACACTGATGTGACCTGAAGTTTTTTGTCTTATTGTTATAATTTTACTTCTATAGAAACTGAGGAATTTGTATTGACATCCATTCATTTTTCATTCATTAATTGAACCTCTACCCTGAACTTAAGCGTTACCAGTACATGCCTGACCCTGACCTAAACACAGAATTCCTTTAAATCAAGAATAAAAACCCATCCGGTTAAAATTAGCTTTTGAATCATAATAAATGGAACATTGTGTGAGGATTTGAGTTTTTCTGTGTGTTCATTTAGGTTTCTGTGTTCTGTGGTGTCTCTGTGTTGTCCTGTTTACCCCTCGATTGGTTACACCTGTTCCTTGTTTCCCCTGATTCTCTCCCTTGTATTTAAATCCACCTATGTTCCTTGTTTCCTTGTCAGGTTCTCGTCTATGCTACTGTGTTGTCTAGTCTAGTTTATACCACTTTTGAACTTCTTACCTTCTGCTTGTCTGTGCTGCCTGGATTATTGTGCTTATTTGTCATTAAATCATCATTTTCTCACCATAATCGGGGTCCACCGCATTTCCCTCACCGCCACAAATCATGACACATTGACCAACATACTGGTGAATGTCATGTGATGTTTTATGATATAAAGTACATTGAACTGCCTTGTTGCTGAAATGTGCAACAGTGCAGATTGATTTGATCGATTGAAACTCAAATCACACCTTAGTCCTAAACTTAACCCACAAACGGTACTTCTTCTCAATGGACTCTGGGCACATGTCTCCTCGCAATATTGTGTTGGGCCTCACTATGTGTCAAATAGTAGGCACACACACCAGTTCACCCTTCCCCCACATTACTAGTTGTAACGCTTGTGCAGTAAGTGTTTGTCAAAGAAGGAATTGCTCATACACATCATCTGTAAAGATGCTAGTGTGTGTGTGAGTGTGTGTTTATATAAAGGTATCGTAACAATTCTCTTGGCATATTTTCTCTGATTTCAAAGCTTCTAGATCCCCCCCCACCTTCCTTTTCCATGGATTATCCCTGGAATGCCTGTAACAGGCTGGGATTAAGCAGGCTGACTACCTGTTGCAGCCTGCCTGCTTCAGGCTGTTCTGACAGCCAAACTGAAGCCCCTCCCGCTCCTCTCTCCCTCTCGTTTCTCGTCTCGTCTCGCAGGTACTACCTGTGTCTGCAGCTGAGGGATGACATCCTGTCGGGCCGGCTGCCATGCTCGTTCGTCACCCACGCCCTCCTGGGCTCCTACGCCATCCAGGCCGAGCTGGGTGACTATGACCTGGACGACCACGGCTCTGACTACGTTGGCGACTTTCGCTTCGCCCCCAACCAGACCCGGGAGCTGGAGGAGAGGGTGATGGACCTCCACCGAACCTACAAGTAATGACGGAACAGATTGCCGCGTTGATGAGATTTTTTTATGCTGATGGGATTTTCTCTTGCTCTGAAACATTTAATCACCCACATGGCCTCTGATTGATGCCGGGACATTACCATATTGTCTGCCTCGAGATGCTTGCAGTTTGTATGAAAGCACTTTCTTAGTCAGTAGACTGTCTCACTCTCCAATTTGGAAACTTACAAGTGAATACATCAAGCACATTCAGTCAGATTATTCCACCCACAGTCTGCATGACTCAGGGTTTCATTGCTTTATGAAATATGTTGGTGCTGTTACATATTTCTGTGTTTTCATTAAGGGGGATGACGCCCGCAGAGGCTGAAATGAACTTCTTGGAGAACGCGAAGAAGCTGTCCATGTATGGGGTGGACCTCCATCACGCTAAAGTTTGCAGCTCTCTGAATTTCTCTTTGAGTTTCAGAAATAAACAACGGCTATTTGGCTCTTGAATAATTTCTTGTGTCGTTTGTCCGCAGGACTCGGAAGGGATCGAAATAATGCTGGGGGTCTGCGCCAACGGTCTGCTGATTTACAGAGACAGACTGAGGATCAACCGTTTCGCCTGGCCGAAGATTCTCAAGATTTCTTACAAGAGGAGCAACTTCTACATTAAAATAAGACCAGGGGAGGTAAAGGCTGCTTAGCTCCTGATCACGTGTCAGGCCATTGTCAGAAAAACACAATTTTGAAATTTATCGCACAATAAGTCATTAAAAATCATGGCAGTGACAGATGTAAACAGTTACGTGGGTTGCATGAATTCATCATCTTTCAGCCAATGTGAGGAGATGTTGGTGTTTTATTCAGGCGTTGGAGCGACAAGCCCCGCCTACTTGGGAGGGGGGGGGCTGGATATGCAGCGCTTTGGTGAAATTAAAGTCACTGATTTTATAGAATGACCGAAGACTGTCCACTTCTTTTACTTTTCTTCCAGTTGTAACGTCCTGCTCTTGATCATGTGACTCGTATGATGTCACATGATCATACGATCCACTGCAGTGTTTGGAACAGTGCAATGGAAACTGTTTCAATTGCTCTTCAAATTGCTGTTTCCATTGAGCAATTTCTTAATTTTTTTGGAATTCCAAGTTGTGCAATTTTATGGTTAATGAAAAGGCATCTATTAAAAAACATAAATGCATCTTTATAAAGTTGTAGTCACGATATACTGTTCATATCCAGACAATGGACATGAATATTGTTGTAATTTTGTGTTATTGATGCATCTTAACAGCTTCTACAAATACAATAACACATTTCAAAAATCAACGCTCAGTTGATTGAAACTTGTGTAGAAAACTTATTTTCCACAAACCACTGGAAATGATCCCTGACACACAAACTAATCACATCATTCTGATCCATTGTACTCTATCAGCAGACGGTGTCTCAAACTCGACGAGGCAAAAGTGAAAAACTCAGATAAAATCCTACAAGGGCAATTTCACTTTATTTTAGGTAATTCAGAATGTGGCTGCATTCAATAAATTTTAAATATTACTGAATGGTCCATTTATTTCAGGACCTTCATCACCAAGAGAAACACATTTTAAAGATGAATTACTCACATGATGGTGTTTTCCAGCCTTTATTTTCCATAATTATGATTATAACTACCAAAAACATGACATTTAAAATTAGATTACATCAGACAAATAAAAAATAATTTTATAATACACAAATGATGACTTAATTAAAAGTATGTTTAATAACCATTTGAAGGTTATTTTCAAATGGCACTTTTTATCTGGAAAATTAGTCTCATCAGAATACATATTTCATTTATTGAATATGCCTGCACTGATAAGTATTGCCATGACGACATCAGTTGCAATAGACGCCCGTTTTCTTCTTTTCTTGCCTTTCGTTTGTGTCTAAATGAGCTTTTCTTGCTGCGAGACTCCTACTGGCTAAATATTGCATTAACACGACAAATACAACTTCCTGCTACAGCACTGGAAAAAAATCAAGGCACCACTGAAAATGATCAGTTTTTCTGATTTTGCTTGTCATAGGTATGTTTGAGTAAAATAAACATTGCTCTTTTATTCTATGAACTACTGACAGCATGTCTATGAAATTTCATGCAAAAACTGAGAATTGGTCAAAATAACAAAAAAAAAAAAGATGCAGCACTTTCAGACCTCAAATAATGCAAAGAAAACAAGTTCATATTCCTTTAGAAACAACAATACTAATGTTTTAACTCCGGAAGAGTTCAGAAATCAATATTTGGTGGAAAAACCAGGAGGTTCAGTGCAGTGGGCTCTTCATTTTGAACTATTGCTCTCCAAAGAGTCCTTTGTGATATGAATATTGTGCACAATGACATTGCTATGATAATATATTTGTGAAATCTTGTGCATCCCTAAATCGGACTCGCTGTGACCTGTTGCAGATCTGACTCTAGAGAAACTGTGCAGAAAATCTTTTTCATTTCAAAAGCTGCCATGTTAGAATGAGTCTGCAGACTTCCCAGAGACATGTACCATAAACATGTCCTGAATGTTTGGAAGCCGTAGCAGATATGAATGTCAAGCCGAGCAGGGGGGCTGCACAGTGAGCCTGTGATGGAGCCAAATAAAGAAGCCGTTCAGCAGAGCTGCTGCAGCTGCAGCCACAGCTACAAACTGTAACTGTAGATTATGGAATACATTTTTATCCAGGACATTCTGAACTTTTCTTTTCACCCTTTCTTTGCAGATGCTAAAACAGTTTCTGAATTTTCTCCCATGTTGATCCAACCATGACCTCTCCTTCATGTTTCTGTGTGTTTCTGTCCCGTCCAGTATGAGCAGTTTGAAAGCACCATCGGGTTTAAGCTTCCGAATCACAGAGCCGCCAAGAGGCTGTGGAAGGTCTGCATCGAGCATCACACCTTCTTCCGGTGAGAAAACACTTCAGATTCAGTTCTCATCAGCATTTCTGCACCAACAGTTCCTGGCGAAAGTATTCACACTCCTGAATACTTTCACATTTTGTCACGTCAAAACCTCAAACTTGTAAGACGCTTCCAATAAATAACTTAGGTATTGGTCCTTTTTGCTAGAGGATAAATTGACTAAGAAATTATTGCGATAATATTGTTTTTTTGAGACCATTTCCCAGAATTATGATGGTAATGACATATTAATGCAAGGACACATTCTCAAAGATCAATAAAATTCAAATTCTAATGAATGTCTAACACGGAAACTGGAAGATATTTTAAATACCCAAAATAAACAAACAATATGACAAAGACAACAAATCGAATGAATTATGAAGTTTCTGTAAATAAAATTGTCTTTCAAAATAAGTTCTAGTTAAAACCAAAAAACCAGACTGAAGACTTCCATCAGTCTGTGTTTTGGTAGAAAGAGAATAACAATAGATCACATAAATGACAATTATTGAGTGTGCTTTAATTCCTCGTACAATTACTTGCTTATTGATTATTGCGTCGGGTGCAACCATGACAATGTCAATTTCTATTTATTTTGGGACGAAGTTCCCAGAATTCCTTTGGATTTGTCAGCAGAACTCATTACTGAAGTAAAATATTGTTGCTGTCAGTAGTGAACTGTTTATGCTGATATCCACTTTCTTTCTATCATTACAAATGTTCTGTCCTGAAGCTCTTGTTCTCTCTTCATTTTGTTGTCCTGTAGAAACGTGTGGTGTTTTTTGTCTCCACAGCCTGGTTTCTCCAGAGCCTCCTCCTAAGGGCTTCTTGGTGATGGGCTCCAAGTTTCGGTACAGTGGAAGGACGCAGGCTCAGACCAGACAGGCCAGCGCCCTCATTGACCGCCCGGCGCCTCACTTTGAGCGCTCCGCCAGCAGGAGGTACCTGCTGTCCAGGAGCTTGGATGGTGGTGAGTAACTCTGCCTGATGAAGCACCAAAGAAAAGATGCAGCACAGGGATATTCATAGCTTCTGTCACAAACTTCCAGGTGGTTCATCTGTAAACACAAAGTTTGTGTTTGCTTAACATGCTTTGTGTATGTTAAGCAAACACAAAGTAGTACAAAACTGAAGAGGGGGGAAAGTAATTCAGTCAATTTTTTTTTTTTTACAGTGAAATGTTTTTTATTCAGGCACTTTTACTTTGATACAGTAACGTAAAAAAGACATAAAAATATTTCTTGATGTCACTTTTACTGTGATCACAACAGTACAACAAAATATGGAGATAAAACATGAAGGAGCTGAGATGGCTAATAGCTGCAGCTAGCTGGCTTCTCCTGTTTGAACCCTCGGCCTTTCTGATCCAAGCAGAGTTCTCGCGGCCCGTGTCGTCCATGTGCGAGAACCACGACGGTCTGTCCCGCCGCAGCGCCAGTGAGCAGCGGCGCCTCCGCAGCCCCTCGGTGGACGAGCAGGAGCAGGAGGCGGAGCTGGAGCCCAGCCTGGAGCAGGACGAGGACGACAGGGACCCAGATCAGAGCCAGGACATGGAGCAGGACAAGGACCAGGACAGCAACACCACCCCGAGCAGAAAGAGGGAAATCAGGGTGAGGACGGTTCAGCTAGCTTCAAGTCAACTCTGGCTTTTTGAAGTGCAGAGCTGGACAGAAACTGCTGAGGTGATGATGTAAATACAAGCAGAATTAGAAGCTTCTTACTACAACTCAGGTGAGAAGCAGCTTTGCTGGGCTAATGCTGTCCTTCTCTAACTCTTCTCCTTTCACTCCTATTCACCCAGCTTTCATGACTTGACTGTACTCCATATAAATCTGGCTAACATCACAGCACATAAAGCTGCAGGCTTTTTTCTTTTTTAAAAAATATTTCCTAAAACCGTCACCATGTTGTGACAACATGTTATGAGACAGATAATCTGTGAAAACATAGATCTCCTCCATCTCCAGTTCAGCTTCTGAAGAAATGCACCTCTTGACCAACAACAACCAATCAGAGCCAGGGGGAGGGGCTTAGTTGCACTTTATGAACATGCTACTGAATGTACTAATGGCAGAGAAACAACTCACTGTTACTACAGCAAAGTGTTTATCTGCCATCATCAGTGGCCATGCTAACTAGCCTTAGCATTCACTGGGAGCCGCGGGCATCATTGACAGTACTGAGACCCGCCTCCACTTGGTTCTGATTGGCTATTTCTAGTTACAACTGGTAGCAGTGGAAGAAGGCAAAGGAGCTTCATTTTCCCTCTATGTTTATGTATTTAAAAAAGTATTTTTTAAAATAAAAGTTACATACTGCAGCATTAGGTCTTTCTGGCCTTCTGTCTAACACTAGTTCTCTGTTCTTCAACCCTTGCTGGCAATAAGGAGGAGACTGGCTCCCCAGCTGACAGTAAACAGGAGGTATTTGGTGTCTGTTTGTTGGTCTGTATGATGTTTTCAACTATCCATCAGTAAATCTGTCAGACTCGACTTCAGCTCGTAAATGTTCGTCTTCCACTTTGCGAGTAAGGAATTCAAGAAAGCATCAGTGAAAGAATTTAGCGTCATCGCATAACGACTGTAATTTATAGCTGCGTGAAAATGGAATGGCAAGTGTTAGATTCAAGTTCAAGTTTATTTCTACATGCATCTTGTCTCAAAGCGCTTTACACAAAAAGCAGTCAGTTCAGTCCAAGTCCTGCAGACCTGTGTCTATTTATTCAACCATTTAGCACCAAACTGGAATTGGGATCAATATTATTGCTTATTTTGCCGATGTTCAGTTCTGGGTTAAAATGCAAATAATTGCAATAAATTATCACAGACACTCTAATTAACATGACGACAAAAATGTAATCTTGTCCCACTAGTTCGTCTTAATTCCTGGTACTGGTTGTACTGGATTAAGATGGTTGGCATCAACCAGGTTCTGCTGGTTGAACCCACTGATAAACTGATCTTTAGACACCGTCACTAGTTGAAAGAACAGAAAAGTTTCATTTTAGGTTTTCATAGACTTACTCTCAACCAACCACCAAAAATATTTCATGCTCTACATTTTCTATAAGGGAGACAAAAATGAAACGTTGCTTGTTACACACGACTGAAAAATGGGAAATTAACGAAACAGCAAAAATGAATTCCTAGCGTACGGCAGTACAGTGTTAAAGGCAGACTAGTTGACCTGTGTCCAATGAGATAAAGTTTATTTCAGTTAAAGTTGAACCTACTTGAACTTGGACTAAATTTCTCTTAATTATTTCTGTTAAGATAACCAGGATAACTGCAATACCCAGGGAAAACCAACCCATGTTCATGGAAAACATTCAACGTTTAGAAAACCTTAGTCAACATTTCATATAAAACTGTCCTGACTTGTTCTTTTGTACAGTGGTTCATGTGTCCATCTGTGGTCTTTTGTTGTATCTTTGTGTTTTCCTTCAAATTCCAAGATGTGTTTCCTTTAATATTTAAGATGTCAGACCTATCTCCTCTCCATCTCCCTGATCCTCCATCTTGTTTCCTCACCTTGTCCTTTCACTGTATGACCTTACACTCTTCATCTCTTGCACGCCTGTTCTCCTGCCCCAACTCAGCTCTCTCAGTTGGACCAGGAGACCACTCCCCGACACAAAAAGGAGGTACAGCTTCCATGGATTTGGCTCTAGCGATGTTTGCTTTTCATACTGCTTTTGCTTCTGTCTCTTTAACTTGCTGAGAATTTATTGCATCCGGACCTCCAGTACAGAAGGATGTGTTATATTTTGCTCAATGTCCGTGAAGTATCAACATTTTAATTCATTCAACCTTAAAACCGGTGCTTAGATTTAACAGTTCTCATCCCTAAGACAAACTTTGAATTTGTATGTCAATTTATTCAACATAAATAGACATATACATTTATGTATGTCTATTTAAAAGGAATAAAAGCTTTATTCCTTTTAGCAATGGAGCTAAAAGGAATAAGACTTCACTACGGTTCAAGGACACAGTTGACAATGTCTCAGCTTCTCCTTGAATGACTAAAATAATTATGGAACTGCCAGAGAAATAATAAAAAAAAACTGTGGTTAAGGAGCATTTCACTCAGAACTATGAAAAATGTCAGGACTCAAGAGAGTATTAAATTATGGCGCTACATGACTGCATCGTTGACTTTGTCATCACTGCAAACACACAAACAAACCAAACAAAACTTTAATAGGAAGCAGAATTTTAATCAGCAAGCAAATTAATAGATGTTTCATATTCATTTTATCATTCATGAACTATGGAGCGAGAGCTTGATTAAAATGCTTGTTTGTATCTCTACAAGCAATTCAGCTGGAACCATAATTGTTTTTTTGGGTTTTTTTTTTGGTTTCGTCTTGGCTTCAGTAGCGTTAAAGGAGACAAAATAGACGAAACACAAGCAATAATCCGCTCTCAGCCCGAGTTTAAGCCGATCCTTTGGTGCACACTCCAGCATACGCAGCATTGTCTCCCCGCCTTTTCCTGCTAATGTGAGTTCTATTGTTTAAAGCAAGGCATTGTGAATTACTGCTAACCCCTTCCTCTGTCTTGTGGTGTCCTCCAGTTTCTTGATAAATCTCAGGACGTCTTGCTGAAGCACCAGGCCAGCATCAATGAGCTGAAGAGGGCCCTGAGGGAACCCAACAGCAAGCTGATGGCCAGAGAGAAGCGTCTCTCTGCGACGTCTCCGACGGAAACGCCAGAGAAGAAGGCAGTGAGTACGGGTAGTGATCAGGTTGCTCTGTGGCTGCCAGTTCCAACACTTGACCCTCTCTGTGAAAGGTCGTTGCTATTTCTTTGTCAGGATGCCTCAATGTTCAATTCTAAATGACTTGCTTTCAATATGACCTCATTTTAACCCGGATGGTTATGGAAAGTAAAACGTTTTACATAACTATAAAGTAGAAGGTAAAAGATAAATTGTATTTTTATCTTTTTACAAATAAGAAAATCTGAGCAAATTACAAGAATAAAGTCATAATATTATAAGAATAAAGTTGTACTATTACAAGAAGTCATATAATATCGTGACTATATTTGTTTTATTTCAATGTTTTTCTTGTATGACTTTTTTCTTGTAAAATGATGACTTTATTCTCCTTCGAGTTTATTCTCATAATGTCATGACTTTACTCTCATAATATTGACTTTATTTTAATAATTTTATAATTTTGCAACTATTTTTTTTTTTTGTATTTAATTTGTTTTTGGTATGGCCACAATATTCCGTGGTAGTATTCATCTCGCCCTGTCAGCGTCAATAATCTTTTACTCTTGCCACAGATTCTCAAATGGATTCAGCTCTGGGCTTTGTCTAGGCCCTTCTGAAACAAACATTCTTTGCTCTTTTCTAACCATTCCACTCCAACTCTGGCTGCGTGCTACCTGTTTTTCCAAAGAAGTCATATGAGTAGCCAACTTAGTCAAAGTTGGGAATTGGTTGCACTGGATTTTACTTTGGGGTATCGGAGTAACGGGGGGTTTGATACAAAAGCATTTCACAATTCTCTGATTTTCTTTTTGTAAAAAATGAAAACCATCAAAAATGTTCTGGCCACTTGAACACTCTTTGTGTTTGTCTATCACATACAATCACTTGCACTTCTCATGTTTGAGTTGTGCATTCATGTGACTTAAACAGTGTGGAAAACTGTCAAGGAGAATTAACAAGATTAGCAAAGCTTGAGTTTCCCTGCATGCACTTCAAATAGCTCTTTCTCCCGCTGCGGAGATGTTTACACCTACAGAAACATTTCACTTTCAGTGTATTTTGTGTTGCTCAAGAATTCCAGGTGTAATCCCTTAAATATCTCTGAGATATTTGTGGATGCTACTTAATTTGTGGCCTTTGATTGCTAATTAGCGACAGTGTTCTTTCTGCCAAATTACAAAAAATTGTTTAAGCTTTTATCCCATTCTGGAAACTGAGATTGGATGACGCTTGTGTTTCCCCGTACCTAAGCTGCCTCTCAGTCAGTATCTCATTCGCTGTCTGTATCAATCAGATTAAGCTGGAGAAATGTCAAATGTTGTCTGCAGTAGAAAATGCAATCAGTAGTGTGCCTCGCGCCAGAGAAGCGCCGGTGTGACTGTGTTACTGTGAGGAGAATGCTTGGATCTGTTACACTTTTTAGACTCTGCTCTTTGATGTAGTTTCACAAAAATAATGTCTGATGAATTGATTCCTGTGCTTTTGGAATCTATCAGGTACATAAGATTTGTATGTTTGATTCTGAAGGTGTTTGACACCAACTGAGTTCCTTTAGCAAATGTATTCATTATCAATATTATTAAATATTTGTTGAATAAAAACGATTGACCAAGCTAAATTATAAAAACACTAAATGCCTTTTAATATTCAAAGTAAATGTTACAACGTAAAATACACGGTTAACTGCATGAACCCTCACAGCAGTGGTGGGCAATGCTAACTAAAACACTAGTTGTGCTCATCCTGACGTGCTAATCATAAACATTCGTTACGCTCAAGCTAAAGCGCTGCACCCATATGTTATTTAGTGCAAACTAATGCTAAAGCGCTAACTTCAATTCAGACTTTCTTTGCCCTTGAAAGACTTCAAGCCTCAAACCCCAATTTAATTTTGATAATGTGATTTACATTTTCTTTGATGCCCTTATTTATTGCGTTTTTGCATACATCTTCTTCTCTACTGTCCATGTTTTATTTTATTCTTATATGTTTTATGTTTGAAATAAGGTTATTGGGGGAAAAAGGAGCGAAAGTAAGGAAAGGAAACAGGTCTGCTGCATAAACAGTTTTCACCCATTTTAAATAAGAGAATGAATATAAATGTCTATTGCTACCTGAAAATGTCTTAAAGTCTATAACCAAAACTTCAATACAGATGGCAAACTTTATTGAACTGAAAGTTCACAAAACAACCAAGTAAATTAGCACTTCAGAATTTATGTGGAAAAACAAATGAACAGGAAGCTAACTGCACTAAATATTTTCAGAGTTAGCTAAAGCACAAAGCTTTAGCAAGCATTTGCCCCACTATTAGCGCTTTAGCAAAAATAAACTTGCCACTGCCCAACAGCACTTTTAAATTATTCAGTTTGTGGTTTATTGTTTACTCTGAGAATTTGCACTGAATGAAGTCAGCCATCGTTCCATAGACCGAAACAGTAGCAGCTGATAGCTAGCCTCCAACAGGCCTAAAAATGACCAATCAGTAACAGTGGAATAGTTTATTGGACAAATAATCTTCAAGCCTTACTTTTGGAAAAGGCAGGCTTACACACATAAGAAGAGCTGAATGTTGGTGTCAAAGAGGTAGCCATTTCCTCATATCATTACGAGAAAATCAACATCAATGTCTTGGGTTGCACAAGAATGAAGCCACCAGCTTCATGAAAGCAAAGTCTAGAAATTTCTTGTAGCTCATGTGGCATTTAGGTAAAAACGGCAAGTCGAGCAGCCACTGATCTTCATTAATTTGCTCTTATTTTGCACATTTTGTAACAAGGAGAAACTCCTGTATCTCTGAACAGAGCTCTCCAGACTTCCTCTCTTTCACGAAGCCGTGTCACGTTGGTGTGTAACGGGAGTCCGGGAGCAGTTGTGTCTGCTCCTCAACAGCTGTCTTTGAAAGGATCTAGAACAAGGGATTTTGATGCCACGTCTATTATCTCCTTCATGTTTAGCGTTTCTGTGCATAATGCTTGTCAAAGTATTATGCGATGATAATTAGAGGAAGTCTGGGAAAGTGTTGTCCTGCCTGGGTAATACTATTACCAGCATCTGTTCTGCATTCACAACAAGGCTGTAAAATGACAGAGATAATAGATGTGGCAACAAAATCCCTTGTTCTAGAGCCATTCAAAGACAGCTGTAGAGGAGCGGACCCAACTGCTCCAAACTCTCGTTACACACCGACATGATACGGCATTGTGGGGGAGGTGAAGTCTTGCAGAACTCCGGTGAATTGACTAATTGTTGTGAAAAACACTCTCAACTTCTCTCCAGAGCTGCTGCGATCCTTTCACAGCTCTATGAAACCACTTGTGACGAATCCCGCAAACGTACTTCGAGAATGAAATGATGATGAATAAGCAGTGCTTTCAATTCTCGATGGAAATGGTATTCTTTTGATGTGACTAGCAGTCATATTTTATATAGTCACTTATCAGAAGATATAAAGCCTGGAAAGCAAGCAGTAAGCTAAATTCATGGCGCTTTGCTTAGCCTGGCTTCATCTTCATCATGCTCGTTATATCAGCATTAAAGTCGATATCACCTGATGTAAGTCATCAAGTAAAACTGGGCTAATATTGATAACCTGTGCTTATTTCCATCTTGTTGTCATTTGTATATGTGTTTCTGGAAGGGGGGTCGTATGGTATTGTTTGGTCACATGACAGTAATGGTGACGCCTCAAAGGATTGTGGGGAGTTTAATTGACGTATGAAGCAGCAGCACAGACGTCCCCAATGGGGACATCAGCATATACTCAAAAAAGAATAAAGATCCACGCACAGAATTTTTATGGTAAGATAATGTATCAAAATTTAAAGTAACAGCTGACAGGTTATCCGTTAATACGGTATAGCTCATAACTGTTTTTTAAAGATCAAGACCCTCTTCTCACTACCTCTGTGCTCTACTGGTTTGTTCCAGTTGATGCTAAGCTGGTTGAAGGGTCAATGGACATCTTCAGAAAGATTATGGATTCATAAGTGCAGTTCAAGGGGTCAAATGGGCTAACTGAGCCTGGATTTAAACAAGTCAAATTTTCTCCATATTTTCTTCGCTAAAGGACTGGCCAACCATTAGTGGCCATTATCAGATCTGACAGATAAGGAGTTTGGAGGGTCGGTTAAGCCACTGAAGCACTGACTCTCTCTGCCATTTCCATTTTCCTCCTTTTGCATGAAATGATGATGACCTCTAACTGTTGTTCTTCTTTCTCTCCTCTGCTGCGTGTCGGCCAGTTGGGGGGACGTTCAGTGGGAAAAGACGCTGTTAACAGCCCTTCTGTTGAGGGCTTCGTCCAGAAGGCTCTGGTCACTTCACCTGAGGTTCCACATCTTTCACTGCTCCTCTTCATGAAACACTTTACTGTTTTGTAGTGATGACCATGCAAAGCACGTCTCAGCATGCTCCAGTTCCAATCTTTTTATCATTTGTTTTTGCTGCACAGTTAATACAAGTGAATATGATTACATGAGAAACAACTGAAATGTTTCCTCATTGTAGTAAATCAAACAGTTTTTATACATTGTGTAAAGAAAAAGTACATTCAGTCATATATTTAGGTAATTCTGAGGATTATGGCATACGGCTAATTAAAACTCTAAAGTCAGCTCCTCCAAAACAAAAAAGATTACATAAAATCAAGTTAAGATATATATCAGTCACCGGTGACGACCACACGGTCCACCTCTTTGAACTCGCCGTCAACGTGTCGCCACACAGAGAAGCCGGTCTGATGGAGTCGGGCGTGGGTTCTCTGCAGACAGCAGTGGATTCGTCTGATGGCGCCAAAGCGGGTTTGAACTTTCCACTAACTTTCTACCAGACGTTGATGTTGCTGTGTATGTCCATGTTGTGGCTTATGCAGTCTAAGAGGAGACAGCTGAACTTGTCCAGCAGACAATCATTTCATTGACATCCTGCTGAAGGAAGATGAACCACATGAGGTCATTGCCTAAGAAGCCAGGTGTTCAGAATGCTGTCTCCACGCATATTAATGGGAAACTAAGTGGAAGAAAAAAGTGTTCTACCCAAAAATTCCAGAGGTGATTCACAAGAAGTGGACTGCTGCTGAGGTCGGTGCTTCAAGAGCCACCACAGCGTGGAGGAAGACTGAAAAGACAGGATCCAAGTCGCCTGAGTCCAACGTTAAGTTTTCAGTCAGGGATGATTTGAGGAGTTTAAAGTCAGCTCAGCTATTTATTATGTAATATTAGAGCATTTTATTATTTCACAAGCGTAATCCCCAACCGGCCACGATATACAAACCACTGAAAGTACAGATGCCTGGTTTAATGACAAGACTAGCTGTGCTGGAAGCCTAGAGGCCTATATTGTAAGAACGAGGAGGAAACACACCAAACCCTAATGTACCTTCATATGATGAGTTCAGCAGACTCATAATTCCACAAGATGTTGGAAAATCGCTGCTCCTGCTAGTCTGGAGGGTTGATCTGTGAGGCGGAAGCTTGGCTGGAGACTGCAGCACTAAGGAGGAGCTTTGTGGAAATAGGTGGAACTTTGCGAGAGCAAGTGTTTAGAATGGTTGCCACCGATGATTCAAGGATTTCTCAAACATGCTTTGAAGAATCAAGGCAACATTCTCTAATTTTGCAAAGGGAGCCCCAACCAATTATCTAGTGCATATGTGATGCAGTACATGGATGTAAATTTCATACAACACATTTTGATTGTCTGAGAAGCTGGATTTTGACTTTTCATTTGCTGTAAGCCATAATTATAAAATATGTACAATTTACCTACTGAATTAAATTTCTTTTGGACGACATTCCAGTTCAGTAGGGGCCATCTCCATGTAACTGAAATGTTTTTGTCCATAAGCTGCATGCCTTCCACCCATTTATGAGAGGGAGACCATTTTGTAGATTTTATTGTTTGCTAGCAATTGTACCCAGAATGTCTAACTGTGCTTAATCTATACCAACATGTAGGGCTCTGAGGAGTGGGTATTGATTGAAAAACAGCAACCTTATCAACCAGACCATGACTGGAGGGCAGAAGAAAAGAACAAATCTCACATATCCGATTCCTCGTGGGAGAAAAAGGAGCTGGAAAAGGAGATAGACATTACCAAAATGATACATAAAGAGGAAGCAGGGTATAACAGGAAAGAAGTGAAAAGCCATATTGACGAATTTCCCTCAGAAAGAACACCTAGAGAGGCAGCTGTATGCTCCGAGACTTGGCCTTCTGCGATTCAATTATCCGAGAATGTAGACTGGTTACAAGACAAATCTCAAAGTAAACCCTCTCAAGCCTCAGGCCCCGAGGCAAACAGTGATGCAGCTCCAGGTTCACACCAGATAACGGAGAAGATGGGCTCTAAACTGAGAACAAAAGGCCGGCCCCAGAGCCTGAATGTGGGAATTTCTGCAGAGCTCAACAGGAAGTCTGGGAGCAATTCCTCCGGAGAGGAAAACGAAGACTCCGACTCGGACAACACATCAGAAAAAACATCTAAAAGGGGAGATCAGAGCGATGCCTCGCCAGTGATCATGATGAAAGACAATCAGGGACTAACAAAGGATCAGTTTGCTGGTGTATGTAAAGACAACAGGAAAGAGGAATTTGGAGAGGGCAAAGAGGTTTCTAGTCACAGAGTAGAACAGGTGAAGCGAAAGGTCAATCAGATGGGAATGGCAACCATTGATTTAGGCATGTTGAACGGACCAGGGAAAATAGAACATGATAGTTCTTTACCTAGTGGCAAAGTAGAACATGTGGTGAAGGTACGAGGAAAGGGCCTCATCGACAACAAAGAGCTAGCGGAGGTAAAACTTCGACAAGTCCGAACCCATGAAAGAAAGGTCAGCAGCTCTGGTGGTGAGGACGTTGAAGGTTTCTTGGGCGACAGAAGTCAGAGGACGTCTCTCCACCGGCTGTCGGGCAGCAGCTACCAGTCAGAGATCACCAGGATTGTCCCCCTGAAGCCAGAGCGCTCAAAGAGTGTCGCATGTAAGGACGAAAGGGACCAATTGGGGCAGGAAGAGTTCACGCGGCTTGTCAAACGAGAGTATCGCTGGTCGGTCGGTTCTCCTGAGGGAACCTCTGACCTCCACTGGACTGACACTTCTGGCTTCCATCCAGCCTTCCCCGGAGACCTGGAGGGTTTCGCCACACCAGAAAATCTTGACGATGGCTTTCAGACCAGTAGAGGCTCTATGGAGAACCAGCAGTTTAGTTTAAAGGGCTCAGCGCTTCCCAAAATGGTTCCACCAGCTCCTCCAGTGAAAACGCAGAAAGCCAAGGAATCCGGACTAATTCTGAGGAATAGCAGAAATGCCGGCAGGGAGCAGAACCTGGATGCAGCCAAGAAGAGACACTCGGTAACTCTGCTTGGCATCTACTATTCATTGGAGATAAAGCATGAGCTTCAGACAAACTTGTACACCATGTATTTACTTCAACAGTTTGTGATCTGACACACTCATCCACCTTACCTGTTTGTGGCTGTTGAAGGAGCATGCACTAAGGGCTAGCTGAAGGTTAGCCGGAATGTTTTGGACAATGTCCTACATGGCTACCCAGTTTATTCTATTCCATTTCTCTTGACATGCACCACACTGTGCAGCATGTCTGTCATATCTGCACTGACTGTAAAGGTTTGGAAAGACAAAAGACATATATATATTTGTCTTTTAAAACTTAACCTTGAGTTTTACTTGACCCTGCCGCAGTCTTAGTGCAATGTTTGGGAGGGTGACCCTTCAGATCGTCAGTTCCTGAAACAACACACACAAAAGTCTTGTCAAAGCACATGCGATTGTGCTGCTACATTTTACATTGTCCCGGTTGATACAGGGTCAGAGTAAAAAGCTAGTGGGATCCAAATGACCCTTAAGACCGTGGGAGGGTTGAAGGTTTATGACAGTCTCTGATACCTGTTATGAGTGGTAGAAATGAAGGGATACCTTGATATATCTTATGGATGTGAAACCTCAGTAGGCAGACTTAGCTCAGTGCCTGACTAAGTTAGATTTGCTGCTTTTCATTCCACTGCTGCTACATCATCAGGAGTTTGCACACATTTGGCTCTGGAATGAATTTTGAAAAGAATAGACATGACAGCTTTCATCTTTTTCCACCTTTTCATCCAAGTTGAGCTCTTGCGTAATGGATTAAACAGGGATGAGAAGAGGTGTTGCTCAGCTCTCGCTGTAACGATCATATCAAGATCTGATTGAACTCAGGGAGTGTGGGAAAATAGAGGCAGCTCCATCTGAACATATGGGTCAGGCCATTCTCACAGATTTCAAAATACGTTCAGTAGCATTTTTAGGGCGTTTGTTCAATTTTCTGCTGACTTTCAAAGTTTTGCAACCAACTGGATCCCATGGAAAAAATGACACTGGTTGATTGTTCCAGAAACTTAGACTTGCTTAGATGTGCTGGAGTTGTAGAAGTTTGTGCAGGAGAAAAAAAACATATTCCCAGTTTTGAAGGTGTGTCCAAAGTGTGCCCCAGGGAACATTTGTGGCCATGTGAAGGATTTTGTCTGGCCTCTGATCACAATTCAAGAGACAGATTTTTTTTTTTTTTAGTATTTCTGTTTTCTTTCCCATGTTTACACTTTAACCCTTATGATGTATTAAATGCAACCCCAATAATTTACTGTCCACAACAATTGAAGTAGATATAAAAAGTACTAAGTCATTATGTTTTTCACAAAATCATACATACATTAGAAAACCCCCCACAAAAAACTCTAAAATAAATAAATAAATAAATCAGCCCCACCAAAAATTGAACATTTCAATGGCAACCACTTTTGTTTAGGATCAATAATAATTTATATATTTTTTCTATTAAAATGTACCAATATTTTGTTCGTTAAAATATTGCATGTTTTGTGTATTTTGTGTTAACAGATAAAAATGAACAAATTTCACAAGATTTTTTTTTCTTCTTTTGATTCCACACAAATTGGACAATTTTGGCTCTCATTGCAAAAGCTTTGATACCACTGATCTATTCTGACCCCTGGGTTATCTGTTTTCAATCTACATGCTAGCTATGCTGCTGTCGTTCTTGCTACTAAGGAGGTATATGAGATGTGCCATTCATTTTTCAAATTGAACATCTAATTAAGATCACAAAGTCTTGTGTGTGCGTGTGTGTACTTTTACTATGCCTCTAATATGGTGGCACTCAGCTTGATGACATCATCTGTAAACTCTCTGCTAGCCATTTCAGCTTGGCTAGCTAGCAGTGCGTCAATCTGTGAGCCACTAACAATCAACTTGTTGTGTCACTTGGCCATATGATTATGTTGGTTGCTGCCCTGTCTTTATGTGACTAGTATTACACAGACAGCACATCTAAACCGTATTATTTTCTTCTGACTCTTGCTTTAGATCCTGTTTGTTCTTTATCAGATTCACCTCTTAACCGTTCTCCACACTGAATGCTGTGTGCTTTGGTAGTGGGCAGCTGTCCCTAGATTCAGATGTAGCAGACTTGGATCTGACTGGATTTCAGACCTAAACTTGGGCTTATGAGAAACAACAGAAGATTTATTGGTGTTTGAGCAAAGTGTTAAACGATGTCTGTCAATTAGAGTTTAGGTTTACTCTGCATGTAGCCTATGCTAACGCTTGGATTTTTGTGTATGCTTGGCTGCCAGTCCTATTCAGCTGTACTAACCTTCCATTGGTCCCTTTGCTCTTTCCTTTGCTTCCCCCTGCAGGAGCCCGTCTCTACTCCAGCCATTTATGAAGAGCCGTTTGGTGACCTAAAGGTTATTCTTTTACAAACCATCTCTCTCCCTCTGCATCTCTCTTAGCTCACACACACTTCCAAACCCGCAATGGAAACCGTTTCCTGTCAAAGAATTTCAGTACTTTTAACAGCTGTAAGAAACAGTCCTTGTGTTCACAGGCAACATTATAATCAGTGAATGTGTGAACCCCAATACAAGACGCTAAAGCGACTTTCAAATCTCCTCTCCATGATCAATTTCACTCATTGTGCGATTTCCCTTTTGCTCCTGATATAAATAATTAATCATCAGTCACATGAAAAGTCTAGAAATTAAAATGTTAGCATTACAGTTTTTGTAATATAATTCTTAAATAGAAATTGTTTTAGGCTAAAGGCATTATTAACAGGTCAAAGCTTCACAATTGTTGGAGATTGGATATTGACCACATGAATTCTGACTGGTAATATAAGTTATAACTTAGTAAATTATGTTCCTGTTGATAGCAGTGTTGTACCATGTTTGTCCTGTAAAGTTGCTACTCAACTTCCCAGAAGCTCAGCAGATCAACACGCTGCTCCTCTGAACACACACTGAGCTGCTGCATCATCTAACCAGCCTAATGCGCTACTATCATTCATTTCCATTATGACTTCATACTGTGAGCAATTGGCTGCATTTTATCTTCACATTTAGAGCTAAGAGTGCCAGCATGGAACCTAAGGCACAATGTTCCTGTTATACAATGTTTATTTCCCCTTTCCGGTTAGTTTTTTTTCTTTTATTTACGTTAGTATACTGCAAAAGAATGCTTAAAAAAATGTATGAATCTGCCTGTTTATCTCAGTGGCCTGGCCCTTGCCTAACTGTGCTCTTCCGCTTGATTTAAATCTCACTTCACAGCTTTCTCCCATTCACTTGAATTCCTCTGGTGGATTTCTACCAGATCGTTTTCTACATTGTTTTGGAATTGTAGTCTGCCTGTGGTTTTAGCAATGGAAGTGGGGGAAGTGAAGGAAGCTGTTCAGTCTGTGTTGGCCATGCTTCTAAATATTGAATTAACATTAACAGCCACCTTGTTTGGATAGGCACTTCTCTCTTCACAGTGGAGGATAGTTGTTTCTTTACTATGCTAATAGAGAAATTATATATATATTAATTTCTTTAGAGCCAATCTGATGTCCCATGAAGCTCACAGGCTTCGTAGATTTCAAATCAAGTGTTGGATCCTCCCTCAGCCCCGTCTTCTTATTTGATAATCCTTCATTCCACGTATTTTTCATTTGCTCTTATTTCATTACATGCACTCTGTCTTCGGACTCTTCATTAAATGCATCATCCAGCCCCTGTTCAACTACAGGATTGCACTCCCCACCATGTCCATCAACCACAACAAAGTCACGTGATAACATGGAGGCGATCCTTTGTCTGTGCTCACATCAGAAAGAGTCCGGGGAGAGGAGGCCTCAGCCGGGCCTGGCCTCGGAGGAGGAGCAGGAGCGGGACACGGTGGCCTCCATGAGGGACACCCAGCTGGGCATCGAGCGAAAATGCTCCAGTATGACGGTCAGCTCCACGTCCAGCCTGGAGGCAGAGGTGGACTTCACCGTCATCACAGACCTCCATTCCGGGACAGACGACTTTTCCAAGGGCGGGTCCGAGTTCGGGGAGCGGGAGCGGCAGCCGGAGGTCGGACGGGAGGACTTTGAGGAGACCTCCAGGTTCTACTCGGCCCGCTTAATGGGCTCCAGGGATAAGTTCCCGATGGAGGACAGGCTTTCTGAGGAGGGCACCCATCATGAGGTAGACAGACGAGCGGCACCATCCCTCATCTTCATCATCACATTCTGGATTCATCCCGCCTTGCCGGAAATGCTGCCATTCTGTTTCTTATGTTTTATTTATTAGCATTTTCTGTTTTTGACTATTTCATTATGTTCCATTTTTTTCCCGGTTTGATCCAAAGCCTTGTTTCTTCTCTTTTTAAAAAAAAAATGTTTTTCAACTCAACATTCCACTGAGACTTCACGTCACTTGCTGTTATTTTCTGCTCGAAGCTCCAAATAAAATTTTTTTTTTTACAGTTTGTACCTTCAAACAAAGTGTTTTCATTTGTTCGGTCGGTTTTGTAATAGCGAGGGGAAACAAGTGGCTGCAGCCGGTAGTAAGTTTACTGTGTGTTCGTTTCACAGCCTCCAGTGGCCAGGAAAGACGCCAGTGCGGTGAGTGTGGCCCACAAGCTGAAGCGGGCCGACACCCGGACGGAGACGCACACCAACGGATCCGAGGTTCACCAAAACATCACAGATGTTTCACCACAAGTACGCAAAAGTATTCACATGCCCTTGAACTTTTTCACATTTTCTCCTGCTACATCCACTATTTCGATTTGATGTAATAGATGACCATGTAATCCCTAATGGTTTGGATAATGATGCATTTACTGTTCAGAAAACGGCTGTAGTTTTGAGTTTCTGAGCATAAAGTGATGTGAGAAAGTGCCACCCTTCATGATTTTCTATTCTTTTTGCGTGTTTGTCTCACTTCAGCGTTTCAGAACATTGTCAGAGCTTGTGTGTAACTCTGGTCGTCACTAAAGCTGTCAATTACTATTTCCCCCAAAAAGAAATCAATAAAATGAGAAGAAGGGTGGAAGGGTGTAAACATTACAGAGGTCCCTAATGGACATGGAGAAAAAGTTTTATTTTGCATTACCTCTCAATACTTTTTCCAGTAATTTGCAATGTCTGTTTTGTGTATAGTCACAAATGTCAATTTAAAATTTCAAATATATTCACATTTAAAGAGCCTATGTGAAAACGTGTTGATGTATTCTTAGCTCTTCGGTGCAGAAAGATGTTGAAGATCCATTTATTCACGGCGTGTTTATGTCAGTGTAGTGTTGAGATGGAACTGCACATGAAAACGGCCCTTTATTTACCGTATATCTGACAGTCAAAATGGTCAGATGTGACTTTACTGCCCTGTGAAAATAACTTAGAAATAGTCCAAATAGATTGGATGTAGGTTTTCTTTCTTTCCTTCTTATGGAGAATTGGTTTACATCTTAGAAGGGAGATGGAAAGCCTATGTTTGGACTGTTTTGCGTTTATATAATAGCAGAAAGTACTTTTATTTTACTGATTGGTACATTATTGCGAGTTAAAGCAAAATAATTTTTTTCCCATGTCCCTTAGAGGGGGCCGTAAAACACACACAACTTCAGATTTTCTAAAACTATTTATTATTAAGTATATTATAAAGTACACATAAACAAGGTTGTGAAACTCACTTGCATTTTGCACTACATTATAAACTTTTACATGATACAAAGTATCATGATTATTCATATATATATATATATATATATATATATATATATAACAGGTTGTCTGATATTTTACTGCATGGCCTGAAAGCACAATATTAATATAATACAAATGTGAGAAATTATTTTTGAACTATGCTTTAATAATTGAAAGTTGTTTTGCACAGTGCTACTTTTCTAATGATAAATTCATGAGTGACATATTTTATAAATGAAATCTTCAACATTAGGCTTTGGGGAGGGTTAAAGCTGCTGAGGTCAGTTCGCATCAGTAGTCAGAAACCAATCAGGAAGGCTCTGCTGCGTGACGTGCGTTTGGTGGAAGTCTGGGAGTTTAACTATAGAAAGAATCGCTTCCCCCCCCTTCCTCTTCCAGGGAGCTCCGTGACACGGCAGCCATGTTCCCAAAGAAATGGGGAACGTAATGGAGTCATTAAGGCATGATTAAAGTATTGACAGTATATTAATGAGAGGGATGAAAGCAGCTACGACTGCCATTCATCTCCGGAAGCAGAGCAGTGAGCGCGGACCGGCTGTCCCGCAGGTGCCTTATTAAAATGTAATCAGGGCCAGGCTCTTTAGCCATTCAAGCTAATGGTGTGGATGTGCTCGGGAGATGATGGAGAGAGGGGCCCTTTGAAGAGCCACATCAGTGCTGAGTCATTGCTTTAAGGTTGGCGGAATAAGCTGATTGCTCTGCGCGCGCGCACAGGAAATGGGGGATGAGATAATCTATAGGCGGATAAAGATCTACAGTAACGTCGGTCGGCCAGCAGAGGGAGATATTTCACAAAGATCAGTTTGTGGACGTTACAACAGCCTGTGTAGGTCACACTGACAAACTTCTCTACACAAAAACATCATATGTTTTTACTTTTATAACATACAACAAGGAGGAAAAATATGATTTCATTTTAGGTTAAGTTTTATAATATCAGCACAAGCATTTTCACTTTATCTAGATACAAAACAAATAGAAAAAACATGGTCTGAAATTCTTCAATACCCTTCCATGTGTACCAAAAAGGATTTAGGTACACTGAAAAAATGATGAAAAAAGAATTTCTTAATATAAATATAAGATTAACTTTCTTACATTTTTCAGAGTACACCAGAATAAGATTGCACAACCATTTAGAGTCAAACTCTTAACTTTGTGCAGCTTTGATATAATAGTATCAACAGTTCTCACTAAAAAGGGGGGAAAGAGTTTGCATAATGTTTTGAGCTCTGCGCTCCAACCAACTGTGAAACACAGTGAATAATTTAGGAGCCTTACATTTCCCAGGACCTGACAATCCAAAACCACCAAGGATCGACCCGAGGTAACCTTAATAGCTGCTCACCTACAGCTTATAGATCCAAGGCAGAAACAACATTTATTTTTGTTATTTTGGAAAGACTGACCTGAAACTGGCAAAACTCATTGAAACATTACTTTTGACATATAAAAAAGAGATTTTGTTGTAAGAATTGAAAATACGTACTATTTATAAGTGTTTAAGAAACATTCCAACTGCAAAATAAAGAAACTTAAACAAAGTCAAATAAAAATAATTCATAAGTGTTTGGTATATAGGCTGAAGCTGTCCAGCTCATGTGTGTTTACCATCACTAGTTTATTACAAAGAATCTGTTCACTTGTCACAGCTTTAGTATAAGAAATGTTAACAGAATCAACAATTAACTCCATATAAGAGAAGTAAGAAGAATGAATAACAGAAAGATTAAGGAGTGAGTAAATTGCCATCAAAGTTTTTTCAGTCATATCAGCTTTTAATCACTAATGTGCATAGGGAGGACAGTGACTGACTCTGCATGTATTGCATGGCAGGCACCTATTTTTTCCTCCGTCACCGTTACTAATTCATCAAACTGTAATACTGCCCATCGGCTAAACAAAGCATTACTACACAATTTAAATAAGTCATAGAAAGACAAAAAAATTCATATACTGCCCTTCATCATTAGATGTTGACCAGATTATTTATTTCTTCATTTATTTTTGCACATTCAGTGCTGGTCTTTGTGGAGAACAAACAAGTCCTTCAGTGTTGTTGGTTTTGCATGGAGCAGTCATGGTGCTGGTATCGGGTAAAAAGCCTTCATCAGAGCCACTTCTTTCTCTCCCTTTCAGAGCCCTGCAGCTGTCAGCTCCCAGGAAACTCCTGCTGCTCCCAAAGAAAATGGCTCCCCTGTAAGTGTCTTTGTGGAGGACATCCATCACACTGACAGTAATTTATGTGTATGCCTCCGCTGTAGTCTTGACCTTTATTGGAGCGAGTGTCCAAACGAATCACCTCATGCGAGCTACACAATTGTTACTTACTGTCACCATAATGACTCTGGTCATGAATTTCAACAAATAAATGCTTGAATGACTTTGAGCTAACACATTGTTCTGTATAATTGTTTTGTTTTTGAGCAATGGCTTGTCTCTACCTTCAATTACTTCTGCTATTTGTTCAAACCGTCACTTTTAACAAAAAGGGGATACACACACACACACACACATTTACACACACAGACATTTAAGAATATGTAAAACATGAAGACAAAACATCCAGATGGACGATTTTTGTTGGAGGATCAAAAAGTGAGGATATTTGGACATGAGGGTGGAACTGGAGAAAAATATCTAAATAATATCTTAGAGACTTAATCTGTGTATTTATAGACCTGGTGATACAAACTGACTGACTTTGAACTAAGCTGAACGCTAAGTGAGAGGTAGTGGCCCATCAACTGTATTTAGCTACGTATATGTTTGCATTGCTTAATATTTTAAATTAAATAAATTCAAAAAAGCAAATCAGTTCTTGAGTCAGTCTGACCCTCTTGTTTGTTTACTTACAATTGTGATCTGGAAGCTAAAACATCAGTGGACAAAAGCAATTAATACAGTTAGCCGTGCTAGCCCTGAATTGCTAATTATAAACATGAGTTTTGCTAACGCTAAAGTGCTCTACCAATATAGTTTTGAGAGGAAGCTAATGCTATTGCACTAAATTCAACCATGCTATTACAACAACGTTATATGTTGTCCTTGATAACCTTTTTTGTTATCCTGAAAACATCTACCTACTTGTAGAATTACTAATAGTCTATAACCAAAACTTCAACTCAGATGTCACACTTTATTCAACTGAAAGATTAGAAGAAAACTAATTAAATTAGCACTTTAGATTTGATCTGGGACATTTATTTTGGGGCAGATAGGTGCACAAAATTTTTGCAGTTAGCAAAATAACTTCAGCGCTAAAAGAAAAATTAGCCTAGCACTGCTAAAGCCTTAACTTCAGCAACTGATTTGGAATTCCCCGTCAATGGATCATCCTGTATGTGCTGGATTAATACCATCACACTGTCAGCCGTCGCCACAACTCTGTTTCAGTGTGAAAACTAGCATGATGTGAATGAGCCACATTTTTTGTGTAAATTTTATAAAGATGGAAGTTGTGCTGTGTCTTCCTCAGAGGTTCTAGCATCGTTTCCTTCAGTGGTTCTAGGAGGAGCGCCCCCACAGGCGAGGAGGGGAACAGGCTTCTCAAAGGGTTTATTTTGTTTGACAGTGTAGTGTGAAAGTGAACCATGTCAGCTGATTATGTAACAGATGTTATCATTTTGACTAGCAGATGTTGCACATGAATATGTGGGTCTGACTGCTCTGTAATTACTGTGCTGCAGGTAAAAGCCAGTCCGCAAGGGAGGGAGTCTGTTGTGTCCCCTCTGACCATCACGGCTGAAAGCATCACATCAGCAACCACGACACAAGTTACCAAGGTAACACTGTGTTTGTTTCCTCAGTTTCAGTTCAATTACTGAACCTTTATCAGAGTGAAACAGTTCTTGTCTGAAATGAAATGGCAATCTGTTTCACAGACAACACAGGATACAGTTGTTGCTTCAAGCCGCTATTCGTAATTACATCATTTCCCCCGTTTGTAATTCTGCTCGAAGAATAAACAATGATGATTTGTTTTGATCTCTTAAAAGATAATGATGTGTTTAAATATTTCAAACATGACATGAATTGGTAGGGCAGGACACGAATTCGACATTTTGAACTTTGTCACATTTTGTCTCGTCACGTCCACATGTTTCAAGAAATAATGACACACCAAAGTGGTGTGAAAGAAAGAAAAGAAAGAAAATTTCAAAGATTTCTTATGTGAAATGAGGTGAGGTGTTCATTCAAATAAATGTGTAAAATCTCTACTGGCATGATGCTGCCACCACCATGTTTTCAGGGTGAGGTGTAGAGTCATGGTGTGGTGTCATGACATCCTACTGACAGTAATGTGTATGCCTCCGCTGTAGTCTTGACCTTTATTGGAGCGAGTGTCCAAACGAATCAACTGTTCGTTTGGAACAGTTGATTCCACTGTTTGGTACTTTTCATTTGACTTGAGACTTCACGTCTCAAGTCAAATGAACTTGACTTGAGACGTGAACTGTGTTTCCATTGACCATATAATTGCACAAACCGGAATCCCCAAAATAAATTTGTGCAATGGAAACAGCTATGTTTGTTGACCAGTAAAATACATTCCAGTTTGTGGTTGTAATGTGACAAAATGTGGAAAAGCCTAAGGGGGTTGAATACTTTTCATTAATTGTGATGTTGTATTTTGCCTGGCTTTGTGGTTCTGTGCGCTCCAGACTGTGAAAGGAGGCTACTCAGAGACCCGAATCGAGAAGAGGATCATAATCACAGGAGACGACGATGTGGACCAGCATCAGGTGAGAGACAGAGTCCTGGAGACATCTGCTCTGTGTGTTTTAAACTGCTGGAGGATGCTGATCGGTGTGCCGGGGTTTCTCTGGCTCCAGGCGCTCGCCATGGCGATCCAGGAGGCCAAGCAGCAGCATCCTGACATGCTGGTGACAAAAGCAGTGGTCATCAGGGAAACAGAGTCTCCCACAGAGGAGCAGCGGAGAGCAGAGGTAGACCATCTTTACTTCTTCTGTTCTGTTGTCTAAATATCCCATCCATCTTTTTGCCCATTGTTACAGATAAAGGGGCAGAATTATGTAAATTCAACATTTTATGTTATTCCCTCATCAAAAACATACCCGCAGTGTTTCCTTGATTCTTTTATGCATGTTTGTTTATAAAATAACGAACAAGGATTGCAAAATAAGACATATTTTTTGCACCACAATAAACCTAACATGCTCAAAAAGGAGTAGGAAGAAGTAAGAAACTTATAAACTCCTGCCCAAGACAAGCATTCAGGGGCAGGGGGTCTAACCTTGATGGCTCCAAAGCTCCACCTATTTCCACAAAGCTCCTCCTTTGAGCAGACTTCCTGTGACTCCCCCACTCAGCTCCTTCAGACTAGTGGCAGCAGCAATTAGAAAACACTTGGTGGAACTGTGAGTCTACTGACCTAATTCTGCGAGCTACTTTTCAGTCCTGTGTTCTGAAGAACTTTTGTAAACAGCTTAGTAGAGGCAGCGTGTTGGAAAGAGCTGGAGTTTCTTAAAGAGACGGAGGCCCAATTTCAAGGAGTTAAATTATAATTTAAAATTTGTTTTAAAGCTGCATTTTGTAATGTTTGTAAAAATATATATATTTCATAAAAATATGATCATGAAGTCGTAACAGTGTAAAATGATCTTTGAAGAAAAACCAAGCTGCTCTCATTTTTTGGAGTGCTTCTATCAGCAGAAATGCACCATTCAGTCAAAAACAACCAATCAGATCCAGGAGGAGGGTCTTAGTGTTGTCAATCACTCTCGTGCTCAACCCCTCCCTCTTGCTCTCTGCTGTGCTACAGCTGGTTCACCACAACATAAGGCTAGTTAGAGTGAATCACTGAAAACATCAAACACTGTCCAAAACCTTTTTACAAAGTTTTTCTGGTTCTTCATTTTTGTCTTTCTGCAGTCCTGATCCCAGGACATGATGGCATCTGAAATGGGGGGTCAGGGAGCAGGAATGGACCCTCCAGCATAGAGTCTCCTGCCCCACCAAGCAGCATGCCACCACCCTTCTGCCCCCCCGCCTCTCCCTCTGTGACAGACACAGACACCTGAACAAACTGCCTTCCATGAAGCAGCAGATCTCCCCTCCTGTCCTTTTAGACTAAACCAACTGTGACCCGGCCTGGACACCCCCAACTCTCCCCTAGCCCCTTCAGGACCATTCAAGCCCCCCAGCTCCTTTGAGAATTGGAAACCATCTTCAGTTTGGAAGATTCAGCTCCGAATCGGACACCCGCACCACCTCAGAAATGGAACTGCTTCCTGTTTGAACGTCTGCCGTCACTTCCTCCTCCTCGCTTCGGTTCAATAAACTGCTGTCTTATTAGCTTTTTACATTTTTACCTATAGAGGATCTAATTTATGTTCAGTGTTTGCCTGTTTATGAATTATATCAGATGATTATAATCTGCATGATTCAAATAATAATAGCAGAGGGAATGAGAATCACATATTATCACATATTAAAGCTCTGCAGAGACGCGGCCCATAGAAACGCTGATGGTTGGTTGGGCTGCTGGTTCTGGTCCGGGCTGCTGGTTCTGGTCCAGCCTCCAGGAGCCAAACATCCTCATCCCAACATGACTGTTTAGCTTTTGGTGACGAGAGCAAAGGCAGCGCCGCTCACCGTCTTAGGATTTGTAGAGGAATTTTTAATATAAATATAACGTGTTTTAAGTTTTACAAATTTGATGGTATATTTTTACTTTTTACTTACTTGACTTTGGTTTAACCTGAACTTCTTGTGTTTTTTGAATATTGCAGTGACCTTTTTGTTCTCTTTGACTTGTCTCGATGCTGATACACTGGAGGTTAGCGCAACTTAAGGAGACGTCGCGAGGCATGGGCCGGTTATGGCCATCAAGCTACAAAAGATTTTAAAACTTTACAGTTTTTTAAAAAAAACAAAACTGAAATTTTCCACCATTATGATTTAACAGAGTTAAATACTTTTCATTTCAGCCTCCAGGCGCACATTTGCAGAAATGACCAGTTTGGAAACTAATGCAGAACAGTTCATCACTTTTATAAATCTAACTTTGTTTTTAAAAAATAACTTAGCTGAGAAATACTTTACTACTTTAAACTATTCCCACGATACTGTCATGCTCAGTCGTCAGGCCATGCGAGTCCCTTGCTGACCCATGCCTGTCTCACTAAGAAAGCTGTCTTTAGCTTTCACTCTTGTGACCAACCACTCCCTCTTGCTCTACTATGTTACAGCTGGTTCACCACAACATAAGGCTAGTTAGCATATCCACTGAAGACAGCAGGTAAACAGTTTGCTGTAACAGTATGTAACAGTAAGTTGTTTCTCTGTACGCAATTTTTTGTTGAACTGCAGCTCAAAGAAGCCTCTTCCTTCAGGTGATGCACAATTTGGAGGTGTGTGCTACTAATTGCCAGCTAAGCTCGCTTAATGTTGGACCATATTTATTTAAATTTTTATATTTCATGGCTCAAAACGAGCATTAATTAAAAGTCTGGTGTCTGTCCAGTATGAAGTATGTTTTGGTTATGTGAAATGCAACCCAAAAAAAGTCTGTTCCTCCAGGTTACCTGCAATTTGGGTGTGTGTGTGCTACTTCTCTCCAGCTATGTCTAAATTTTGTCCACATTTATTTCAATTCTCTGTTTTTCTTTTTGTTTTGTTTTTTGTTTTAGACAAAACTAGCATTAATTGAAAGTGTTGTGCTGTCCAGTATGCAGTATGTTCTGGTTATATCCTACGATAAATATGTTACTCTTTAGCGGATTCCCTACCATGTTTATTCTGCTAACCTTGTACAATGATGAATAGCGGACACAATTCCAAGTCCCAGTAGGAGAATATTAATCAGAGGTGTGTAAAATAACAGTAGCGACTGTGATGTTTAACATAATTTCTAGTTTTGGATCATATTATTTAAACACTCCCTGAAAAGTTGAAAAGCGCCAGATTAAGTCTGATCTCTTTGCTTTCTGTTGAATTATTTCTCCAGTTATGATGTGACTTTGGACTTTTGCTTGAAAGGAGCTGTAAACATGAACGCCCCCTGTCCAAAGATACAGTGCCGCGCAAAAGTATTCAATCCCCTAGAACTCTCTCACATTTGAACACATCTGCACAGTTCAGAGTGCTGTGGTCGTGATGCGGCAAAAAGGGTCAAACCAGACAGGGAACGGTGAGCGCATATAAAGATGCCCTGTCACACATATCCATATGTTCTGAGTGACCTTTAATACTAAACTATGCATCACAAATCAGACATGAAAACCCCCTCGGAGGCGCCGCTAACCCCATTAGCCCTCTAAGTCTGTGCTGCTGTCAGCCGAGGCGGTGTGGCGCACAGCTTCTGAGGTTCTGCAATAAGCCGCCATCTTTCCCATCCTCTGTCCTCTGAAGGGAGAAAACTGTGAACCCTCACATGAACCGAAGCGTAACCAAAACCTAGTGATGACACACAGCTGTGGAGCGAGGAGCTTCCCCAACACGTGTGATCGTGTCATCGTCCCCGCCCGAAACTGTTGACCTGCTGTAGACGTGTCTGTGGAAACAAGGTTCTAAACCTGCTGACTTGTATATTCTAGTTTACTGTTTTATTTTCTATTGGTCACATGACACTGGACTGTTGTGAGAGCACTTTGCTTCTGTGAACCGCTGGAGAAACCGCTGCCGAGTTCAGTGAAGGCATCGAGAAGTCAAGCTGACGAAGGTCTGGATTCTTTGTGTAGACGGAATGGATCTGAAAGCGATAATCTAACGGACAAAGGTGCAATAGAGATAAGAACACAAAATGGGTGCCTTAAGTTTTGGAGTTGATTTTATGGGAGCACTCATCAGCTGAAAGCATCCGAGATGAAACAAAGCGAACCAGAAAGAGATACTGACTTTAGAAAGTGGACAAGAGGCGATTCAGAATTCAGCGTTTTGTTGAAACTGGCAGTACAGATCCTGGATCAGGAGGTTCGCTCTCAGCGAAGGCCATCAAACCGCTGCACCGTTCAGCCTCCACCTTCAGTTCTCTACTGCCGTTTGCTCTACATTCCCCTAGTGCTTGGTGGTGTGTATGTGCTGTGTTTGCATTCAGTTTCGACAGGAAACAAACCTGCATAAATAAATGTGTCACTATGATTAAAACTGTGTCTCGGCTTTTACAATGAGGGGAAATATATATGTGTTTTCATTACACACGCTGCCTTATGAAATCTATGACATTCAACATGAGCAAAAATGACTGCAGAGCAGCAGACCAGACATTCTCTAAGGTCTTACTGCCATCTAGTGACTTTTCTGGAGCTAAACAAGCAAAGGATTAAAAGTAACTGCATTTTGTCTGAGTATCAATAGGGAGAAATATATACAACATACTTTAGCCAATTCTGTACAAAAAAATATCAGGATCTAGGTCACGCTTTCAATGAAAATAATTTTTGTATATACCCATGTTTACTACATTAATTAGATGCAGCAAAGTTTGCTGCAACCACATAAGAAGGACGGTTTTTGCAGGAAAATGCAAACACTGGTACTTTGAAGACAAATACTTTCTGTTGTAGCAATTTTTATTTTTATTTTTGCTTTAAGAGGATCTATGTGATAATGGGTACAAAATGATCACATATACTGTTGTATACTGAACAGTGAACTTCTTAAATTTCATATTTGATCAAGTTTACAGACTTGTGTTCTCACAGAAACTCCTAATGAAGTACATTGTTTTTCCAGTGTGACAGAATGTGAAAAACACGGCATGAATTCATTTCCGAGAAGAGATGAATAATAAATGACGTTGCATTCCATTTCTTGCAGGACGCAGAGCTAATGGAAGCCTAATAGCAGACCAAGAGCTCTGTACATCTCAGGCTAATTGGTCTGAATAGTTTAAAAAGTACTTCGGAAACTCGTTTTCCCTTTGTGTTGCACGTTTGAGAGGAAACAGACAAAATAATTGAAACGTCACTGCTTTGTCTGTGTCACTTCAAACAGCAAATGCACTTAATAGTTAAAACATAAAGGCAGAAGTGAAAAAAGTTGATGTGTCATTCTCAATGACACTGTCTGATTCACTGGCTGATTTTATCACTTTGTCATGAATACGAATAACTTGCTTCACACAAAAAAGATTAAAGAATGAGTTTAGATTAGTTTGATCTGGCTCTCTGTCTGTCTGTGTAGCTGGCTCGGTAAATAGCCAGCTATCCATTTATCTAGCTTAAACTTCTGAGATGAAGTTAAATAAGTCGGAGTCGGTCCCATTTATCTAGATAAACGGTCAGCTACCTATTTGTCTCAATAGCTATTTATGTAGTATGTAGTAGTAATAAATAGTTGGACCATCGCTGACTTTCACTTCACCTTTGATGAACAGCTGGTCGATTAAAGCTTGAATATTGCAAATTCCCGTTTTAAAAACCATTCAAACCTGAAAACGGCAAACGAAATCATAAAAAGCCAAAAAAAATAAAACTAAAAACGACATTCATGCCCAGGCATGACATTGTGCATCGTTCCATGATATTAGAGATCGGCTCCAAAACTAAGCCATTGCAGTGGATTTTGCAGATTTTTATGCTGGTATTAAGAGACCCACAGCTTGGTGTTGTTCTATAAATCAGTTATCTTTATTCACACGGTATAAACAACAAACAGCAACAGAGGGACGCCTCCTGCGGAGCGCATACGGACAGTCAAAGCAGTACATCTCTGAAGGGCCGACTTAGACAGAAGCATAGACACGGGGCTGTTAATGGTTCAGCAGACAGAGACCTGCCGGATGCATGGACCTCACATGCATCAGTCTCTTTGCGGGTGGACAGTAGAGAGACGAGTACAGTCATGCTGAGCAACAGTTAACTACAGTATGAAACAAGAGTCGTTGACATAAAAACAGAGTAAATCATCTCTTTAGAAAGGTTTCTTTTCATATAAATGATCTGAAGTGTACAAAACTGTATTTTACACATTTCTTGATGCATGATCCCCCAGTAGCATACAGTACATTTCCCTTCAAAGTACTACAAACTACTTAACTGGATTACAAGCTACAATGAGACCGCGGCGTTCTCTGAGCAGCGCGGCAGTCCCACATGGCATCAGGAGACGATGGAGAAAGGAAAAAAAAAAATCAGCAGCATTGTCCTTTACTCAGAACATCCACCTAAAAAACACACCTGGTCTCATAAACTGCCCATTTCGAACCCATGTAACGTCGACAAAGGATGTCGCTTCCCTCTTCCTCCTCCCAACCCCAAAACCTAACATTGTTTGATGGCGTTCCACCTGCGCTTGAACACCGCTGCCGCTGCAATGTTCTATGCAATTTGATATTCTCGCGATAAGTTAAGGCTCTTTAAGGACCTGAGGATTCTGAACATATGATGAGGCACACAGAAGGCAAAGAAGAGCTCTAGACACAGGGCTAACTGAAAGAATGAGGGGCATGAGAGACAGCCACGAGGGTCCTGCAATCAGTGAAGCTCCGGGGGCCGAGGTGAAGGGCCCTGGAGCGAGAGGCCCTCCACTGCGAGCTTTTCCAACCTTTGTCATCAGGATTTGTCTAAACATTTCGTCAGGTTTCTGGTGTTTGAAGATGGGGACTGAAAATGTGCTAAAGCTGTAGCCTCCAATGTCTGTCTCACATCGGAGGCAGACATTGGTTGATTCAGAATTTTTAAAGAATTTCTGTGAACCTATGAACAATAGTACTTGTAAAAGGCAGAAACTGAATTGCAGTTTGTAGTAAAGAGAAGCAACTAGAGGGGATGGAAGATTATGTGTTTGTTTTAGCATCTCACACTAAAGATGATCAGATTTGTGGAATCCAACACTAATATAAGCAGATATCAAACATCTATAATTTGATTATAAATCGCTATTAAGTTTGTGATGTTTTCTTTGGAAAATGAAGTTGTTTACATCGACCCTGATCGTCAGTCCGTTGGAAAGATTTGTGGACAAGTACAAAGCCTGGAAAAAGCCACAGACACGCATGTCCCATGCAGTTACCTAGGTGACGACCTGCTGTAATATCCCCAAACAGTTAACACCACTCTTAGCAGATGAAGCCTACAATGCTCTGACTCACTGCAGACGTTGTTCAGCTGGGAAAACAGAAACAAACTGTTAGTTGTAAGACTTGTCAGTTAATATTCAATAAAAGCTTTATGTGCCGTTGATGTCAACGGTTTTAGATCGAGTTGTTTTCAGTGGCTCAAGTCGGCTGACACGGGTCAGTTAGACTCAAGGTTCCCACACACACCAGAGGTAGACTCAAAGCAGACGGACGCCGGACACGTCTCTCCGCAAAGGAACATTTTATGACCGCACTCGGTGTGGCGCAGTGAAATGCTTGGCGGGGAACATTGAAACGTTTTGTGGGCGGCAATGAGCTGCTACGGTTTGGATTGGGCGTGAACAGTAGTCATGGATGTTACACTACCATTCTGTGCCTCGCTAACGTGGGCAGTGGCTGCCTGGGACGGGGAAGACGTGAGGCTAAGCGCCAAAACAGCTCATTAAGCTAATTAGTATCCATTTGGATTGTGGGAAATGAAGGAATCTGTCAGGAGGAATGGAGGAAATCGGTACGCTCAGCTATGAAATCACAACCGTCCTGCGTGGCTCACAGAACACAAACTGCTTGCTGTCCTGTATGGAGCATGAAGTGTCAGACTTTCACCACTGAGGTTTTTTTTTCTTCACTTCAAAATATCTGAACTACCTTTTTAAAATGGCTACAACTAGTATTTCTCAGTTTTTATTCATTCTACCACGTAGCTTTTACTTGGACTTTGACTTGATAGTCTTTAAGGTAGATGCTCAACGAGGCAAAAATCACCATAGTCATTCCTTCTATCCAAAACGCATCGTTTGTGGTTCAGTGAATTATACAGTTATTCCATAACTTTATTGTGAGTCTTCTATGAGTTTTAATAATGTTTTAATATATTCTGATTTAAATAAATAAATACATAAATTACTTCAGCCTTATTGATATCTTATCCTGAAAAATAGTCCTTGACATAAATGATAGAACTTCAAAATGTCTCGTATTACTGCACCGCAGCAATGGACTTTACGTAATTGCTGCTCAAATACTGTAGCAATGCTGGAATAACATTTTCTCTCTAGTTCTGCCTTGATGAGGATTCACCCACCTCTGCATGCTCAATGCTTGGACTGGCTCCAAATTATGGCAGCTCAACCTTCTTTTGGATTAATTTAGCAAATAATTAGTTAACCCTTAAGGGGAACAAATAGTGCATCGAAGGTTCAAGATTTGAACTTCTAAAATTGTTGCCTCGGTATATGAATACGCAAACCTTCTGCAGCACAGTGAGGATAAACAAATTAAGATTTGGCATTAAAAGTAAAAACAAAATCTTCAGATAGTCTCTCTCTTCACCTCTTAACAGCTTAGACCTCAGACTTTAAGACTACGTTACTTATTGATCTTAGGGGGACTCCTTTGACTGACAGTTTACGCTCATAAAAGCGATTCTGAAAACGTTCGTATCTTGGATGTCACTTCTGACACCAAAAACTTAAAAAGGAGTCGTTCTTTGAAGTGGGTTTTTGAAGTGGGGTTCTGCTAAGCGGCTACGGCCAACCAATACCTCGCCCAGGCCACTGCTTTGATGACACTAGGTGTTAGCTGGGAAACCAATCTCTGTTTAATCAAAGAGGAAACTGTAAGCTTCAGATGTGGCATTAACGCAGTCCGAAGACATCTGATTGTACCTGATGACGGGTGGAAATGCAATCCAAATGTTTTCAGGATGGTTTCTCTCGGACCGTTTTAGGTGGTCTGGGACAAATTAGTTCAGCAGTTTGAATGCGGATCTGGGACATTGAAGAACACCAACTAAACTGATGAGACTCTCCTATGTCAGCTGAGTTATTACAAGAAAATCTCAAAAATTCCTTAAACAGCAGCATTAAAATCAGGCACTAATCTTTATTAGTTAAGGACGATGAAGAGTCCACTTTTTTTTCCTTTCGATTAAAGGTCTCTTGTCACATCTATTAAGCAATAGATTTGAGTTATCAAAGTTTTATATCCCACATATGTTTTAAAACAAGTGTTTTAAAACAGTTGTTTAAAATCACAATTTAAAACTGATTTAAAGCTGACTGAGTTAGTCAGAAATGATCACATCTCAACAGAACCCTACATAAAAACCCCTAATCAAGACTGAGAACACGAACAAGCTTCTGACATCTCTGACCATAATATTTGACTATTCTTTGCATCAGAAATGGCACACACTTTATTTGAAAATTATTACAGGGCACCGAACTGAACAACAGTCTGACAGCAGCCACTGCAGCAAAGACAAAAAAAATGTCAGAACCTGTAAGAACTCTATATTTAATTTTCAGCTGGGCTTCTTGAACCTGTTCTGGGCAGAAGACATGATTACAGCGAGTGTATCATTTCATAGGCTAACGTTTGTCCCGTTTGAGTAGAATAGTAACAGAGGTTTATGCTTTCACTCTGCAGTAGCTCAAGTCATTTTAAGCTCGCTTTAGCTTTTTTTGCAGCTTGCTACTGATTATGAGTCGATGAAGCATTAGCATTCACAGTCTGATGCTACTCCTCCCTTTACACTGAAAAAGTGATGCCGCGGCACAAAATGTGAACTGGGCACAATGTTTACATATAGTCTTTGAAAAAAGAAAGTACACCCCATCTAATTTCAAGAGCTTTGTGCATTTCGTTTGTATCTGGGGATTTGAGGGTTTACCTTTTTGTGTTTTTTAACATTTTCAATTTTGACATCAACTTGGTGGAAACTGGTATAGCACTAATGCTGTGCTTTCATTATGAGAAGACTATAATAAATACACTGGAATGCAGAAAATATCAAAGTTATAATTTGTGTTTTATCTTAAAAGACAAGATGGGGAACTGTTGAATCATGTTCTTTACTTTCAGACTGTAAAACAGGACAATGCCATTTCCCATGCATTGAAGTGTTCTCACCCCTGAAGCCAAGGCCATCTACAAACCCATTAAGAAAACAAAAATCTATAAAAGCTCAACATGTCATACAAAAAGATGCATATAAGACTTTTTTTTTCTTTACGTTTCTTTTATGAAAGCTGCTTTGGTAACAACATAGTCACGACATCGGTCAATCTCCTCCACCTGGCCTGTGTAGCTGACAGGGTTTCCTTGTCTGTCCTCTCTATGGCGTGTTTGGACATTTTTACCGTCAGTGTCTTCCCTCTGCCGCTAAAATCTAAATGAATGGATCTAGTTACACCAGAGTGGGCTGCGTTTGTGTTCCCGCCCGATAGCCGTCTCCACGTTAGATGCAACGTCTGCTGTGAGCCATTTGTCATAAAGATGTTCGTGCTGTGAAAGACAGAGCTATTGTGCTGAGGGCCGACAGCGTGGAGACCTTGGAGGCCGAGCCCACCGCGTTGGGGCCTGGAGGGGGATAGAGAGCAGAAAGGATGTTAGTCGGATCCATACTGAGGGGGGGGAAAAAAATCACTTTCTAGCATCTCATCTACAGATAAGAATTCAAACTGATTCAGCGTTTCTCGCATTTTGTCACAGTACAACCAAGAATGATAACACATTCTGCTAGACTGTCCTAGAAATTATTTTTTTAAAATAATAATATTGTTGTTTTCAGACCATTTCCAAGTAGAATATTCATAATGTAAGTCTGCCCTCTCAAAGAACAATAAACATTAATTTTGTACAGACCACTGGCACTGGAAGATATTCTAAATATCCAAACTAAAACACAACGATCAAAAACAATGAACAAAAGAAAAATATAAAACCAACACAAACAGGAGCCATAAATAAAATGAATCAATAGACCCTGTAACCAAAGCAAAAAATATTAATCGTGAGAATGAAAATTATTAGATTATTTTAATCTATCATGCGGTTAATTCATTAATTGCTGATTGCAATGGGCTTATGTACAGTCACAAGCGTCATTGTAATTTATTATAATTTTATGTGATAGCCCAACTTTTATATTTTCCTTTTCCTTTACTGCACCACAGATTAAAACAGGATTTTCTTTTTTACAATCGAAAAACTGAAAAGGCTTATATTCAGCCTCACTCACTCTCACACCCTTATTGTGTTGGTTTTATTAAATAATATTATGAAAAAGTACAAAGCAGTGTTTGCACATTGACACAATCAGGAAATGTTCAAGACATACAAAATACTTTTGCGAGGTGATGCATTTAACCTGAGGTCATTTTTCCTCCAGCAAATATTTTTCCTACTCTGGCTTCATCTGGACAAGACAATGGTCCAACTGTTCTGGCAATAACACGACCAATGAGCCACGTGGGACTAGCTAGTTAGATAGCACTAGCAGTAGCTAGCTCTTTATTGACCTGGTATCTTGGGGATGGTGATCTGCTTGCTGCTGCTGCCGTCTCCTCCCTCTCCAAACGGCTTTATCTGGATGATGTAGTCCTCGTCGGTGGGAAGAGCGAGCTCCACAGAGGTGGTGTTGGTTTCCATGACGCTGGGCCGGCTGTGTCGATTCTTCTTATAGAGCACCTGCAGACGAGATGAAGTGGAGAGTTGGGCGCGCCATGGCAACAGGAAGAAGTTTCTGATGAAGTGAAAGAGCGACGGGCTCACTTTGTAACCAGTCACTTCGGACTCGTTCTCCAGGGCTTTGACGTGCTCCCAGTTCAGGATGATCTTGGAGTTTGATGTGTTCCACATGACTTTAACCGGAGGCTGGCTGGGCGCTACCAGGAGAGAGGCCACATTAAACCTCAAAGGCTTGACATTTAAACTGCACATGGTGAGTCAGACATTTACATCCACCTGTCAGTAGCATGATCCTTTTGGGCTTTTTAAAATAATGTTAAGTGAAGAATTGGGTTCACGTATTTGAATTTGCGAATTTAGATTCCGCTAATGCGCTAATAGCAAGTTAACTTTTTGCAAAGTCGTTTTGCTAACATATAGCACACCTAGCTTCTCTGAAACGTATTTTTCCAGATAAATTCTAAAGAGCTACTTGGTAGTTTTGTAAAGATTTAGTTCAATAAAGTTTCTATGAGTTGACGCCTTAGCTAGGAATCCTTAAAGACATTTGTGTATTTGTAAAGACTGTTTCTGAAGCACTTCCATTTCCTCTCCTCATATTCTCCTTTTTCCCCCAAAACTTTATTGAGCAAACTACAAACAAATAAGTGAGTTACACAGAAAACAATTTCAGGGGCATTAAATAAACAAATAGATGCAAAATTCAACTTCTTCTAAATAACGTGTTGGTGTCAACACTTTAGCGTTAGTGCTTTAGCGCTGGTGCGTCTAACGTTTTAGCTAGTTGTGCCCACCACTGTTTGATATGTTCATGAACAACAGAAGAACATTAACTGTATAATGAAAGTACAACTTCCTAGGGAATCATTATCGCCAAATATTATAGAAAAATAGATCCATGGGCTTTTTCCAGACTTTTTTTTTTTTTTACATTCAAATGTCAAGAATGTTAGAAAAGCACCTAAAAAAATGGAAATCTGAGTCTGGAAAAGTATATCACTTTTAAAATACAAAATTAGTCGGAAATCTAAAAGCTTTCGCCAAAGAACATGACATTCATGCTGATGATTAGTGGATGCAGAGCTCAGACTAAGCGTGGTACTTGCGTGGTTTTTTGGTGGTCACGTTGACGGTGGTGCTGGGGGGGCCCGTTCCGGCCGTGTTGTAGGCCCTCACTGAGATGTGATACGCCGTGCTGCCTCTTAAGCCGCCGATGACGCTGGACGTCTGATTCCCAGAGGTTCTCTGCACGCTGGCCGTCTCCTCCCGTTCGCTTCTACTCCAGTACCGGAGCTGAAAGGCAAACAGGGCAGAGCGGGGGTCAGACGGTGAGCGCACCCTAAAAGCAGGAAGCTTTTAGGATGCGTCAGCGGAGAGCGAGCTGAAAACAGGGACATGTGAACTCGACCGCATGGAAGATGTGCACCCGTCTGAAAACAGCAGCATGTCACAGCACAGGATGTGGTTTGGATGCTTTCTTTCTAATAAATCAATTAAAAAATTTTAAAAAGAAGACATACACATACATACATAAACACACGCACAAAAAGACAATGTTTCGAAACGTAAGACTCAGTCATTTTAGATGATGTACTTATTTGATAAGAGAGAAGTTTACACTTTTTAAAATTTCCACCACCTTATGCTATTCTTCCATATTCCCTAATATCAAAACATGCACTTACATATTATATCAATTTTATAACATCATATGTCATTTAGAAAACATTAATTTATACTGTGAAAGAGTGCAACAAAGGAAAACAATCAAATAAAGTACGACCAAAGGATTCCTGGTCAACCGAAAAATGCTACAAACACAAACTGTTTGTTTCTCAAGAATAATTTTTTTAATTGTTTTTTTTTATTTTTTTTATTTCATGCAAACAAAAGAATGATTTTTTTCAGGGCCTTGATAACGACAATAACGAAAAAGATCTGAACAAAGTGAGCTTGGAGCTGCTGTCTGAAACTGCTTTGTTGTGTGGATTAGAAGCCAGCGCCGTGTCCCTCGGAGTGTTGCATCACTACTCTAATCAGGCCCCGTTGCACTACTTAGGTAAGCAACAAGAGAAACACACTTAAACCCACAGGCTGGGGACTGGGCTCCACCATTATGCATGCAGCAAGCTATTATCTCACATGCCCAAGGTGCAGGAGCCTGAAACGCTCATCAATAATAGAGGAGAACAAGATTCAGCAGTGCCGGTCGCTGTATGCACACACACACACACACACACACCCCCACACACACACACACACACACACACACACGTCCAACGGGCCGGGCCTCACCTCATAACCCAGCACTCGCCGCTTGCTGGTGTTCCAGGGCAGAGCCTTCCACGACACTTCCATCTCGGACGCAGAAAGGCTCTTGGCGCGGATCCTGGTGGGAGCTCGGCCAGGCTCTGGAGTTATCATATAAATATATATATAATTATATGTATAAAAACATTCCAGGAGTGACAGTTAGCTTTGAAGAGGGAACACCTGAACATTAAAACAAGATGGAAGCGGGGTCAAGAGGTCAACATGCTGAAAGAGAAAGAGCTGGCGTAGTGTTTGTAGTTTTTGGAGCTTAATAAGGACTACATATTTCTCATAATGGAATTATTTTCTTAATCAGAGGTCACTCTTTATAGAAACGACTCTGCCTCACCCTTCACTCAAAGTTTATTATCTTTGAACAATGAAGCTACAGGATGTTTTAATGCTGAACTCTTTATGATCAGTAGGTCAAAAATACTAACAGCATGTCGACATTATAGGACATTTTTTATCTTTCCTCTGATTTTCCACTTTTACTTTCTTCCTTCACATCACTGTGAGATCAATGAAGAAAAAAAAGCGGAGACACTGAAAAAAAGAAAAATCTGAAATGAAATATTGTGTTTTTTTATGTAAGAGTGAATGAGCATTTATTAAATGATGATGTGTTGAGCGTGAAGCAATCGCAGGTTCACAGCGAGCATCAGGGATAAAAAAGAAAAAAACAAAACAAACCCCATTTATTCATTATTAATGTTCCAAATCATAATGAGTCATGAATTAAACAGGGATTGATTCAGTAAATCATTTGATTTTTGTTGAGGTGTTAAACATTTTGAAGCTCACTGGACCACAGCTTGGCGTCCCCTTGGATTATTCATCCAAGCAGACGCTGATGAGAGAATCTAAGTGTGTATGGAAAGCAGTTAAAAGTGTTTTTGCTGTTCATATAATGGAAACAATATTCAACCTTAACAACGTCACACCTCTATCTTTAAACTTCTGTTGTTCAGGGTTCTTGCAGGTTTCAGTAAGTTTTAAGACCTTTTAGAGACTTTACAAACTCATCCTACATGTGTCTGAGATAATCCCAGTTAGCACCGAGTTCAGCTTCAAGGGAACCAGTTATAGAACAGGAGCTTCTCCAGAATGATCAAAAATAAAATATTGAGACTTGACAAAATGAAATTTAAGACTTTGGATGAAAATCTGGGTGTTTGTAAGACTATTTAAAGCCATATATTATGTTGTTGTTTTTTGTTTTTTTTTAAATAAAAATTTGAGCCTTTTTGAGATCCAGCAAGAACCCTGATTAGTGTCTGTTCCATTTGGCCTGAGTGAAAGAGTCTCCCTGCACACACCTTCCTCAGCAGAGTAGATGGTGGTAACCGGTCCAAACGGACCCTCCCCCTCGTTGTTGTAAACGCCGACCTTTACATGGAAAGGCGAGAAAGGCTGGATGCTCTCGTTTTTAAAGACGTATCGGGACACCTCTGGGGACGGCACGGCGGCCTGCATCCACCCCGTGGCCCCATGGGGTCGGAACGCCACCACGTAGCCGAACCCCGGCCCATTCTGCAGCTCCTCTGGAACAGGCTGCAAGCAAACACACAGCAATCCATCTGAACATCCGCTCTAAACACCGTTAATAAGCTTTCGCTTTGTTTACTCTGCATGATTTGGAAATAGATACAGGTTGAGAGTAGAGGGGGTCATTTAAAGGCAGCGCCTGGCTTCAGATGGAACCTGCTGAACATGCTGGAGCTTTTACTGCACACATCCATTACACGGCACAGTGCACTCAGCGTCATAACGTAAACTCAGACCCACTCTGATAACAAGACCTGGACATTCAGAGCTGCAGATTTTGTTCTACTAAGTAAACCAACCCTCTAAACCCTGCTAAGGGGTACAGACTTTTACAAAAACGTGATTTTTGGAAAGGTTATGTGAAAACACATGCTCTGATGCTCTGAAAGTATTTTAGAACCTTTGGTCATATTTTCATCTTTTTGTGTAAAAGTATTTCAATTTAATTTAGATATTTTATCTTTGCACTGCCCTGAATTTACCAACCGTATAAGATTTGTAAATAAAGGGACTTTCAATGTGAGATGATAAACACAAGGTGTCCCACAGGGCTCTGCGTTAGGACTCTTTAAGTTTAGCTATGATGACCTTCCAGAGTTTGTCAGTGAAATTCAGGGACAAAACATTTTTAAAACTTCAGTAAGTGAGTCAAATATAGATTTATTTGCTGTAAGATGTACATAAGACCAAAAGGCTTCTTGCCCTAAGCTCGTTTATGGTTAAGTTGTGTGTGTCTTGTCAAATTCTTGTTATTCTTATTTAGCTATCTTTTTATGTATTGCAGATTATAGTTTGACTAATTTTTCTTTCATTTGCAGTATTCAAACAAGCATATATAAATAAAGCAAGATGATTTTAGATTGAATCTTATACTGTATCTGCTAAGATTCTTTACTTTGATTTCCACTGATTATATCTAAATTAAACTAAAAGCTTTACACACTTGATCCAAAATTTGTTAATCGGTTCTCTTATTGCGTTCATAAGTCTTTTCCTTGATTATGATGAGTTTTTATAGTTTTGTAACAGTTCTGACAAGCTAAAACATTTCATTAGTTTCAATGGCTTCCAGTTCCTTTTTATTGTTGTGACCTCTTGCTTGAATACAACATGTAAATGTTTTGATCTCCATGTCCTTTTATTGTCACAGATAACAAACTGCTTCAATTGTTGAAATAAAAATCTTGTAATGGGTGAGAATACCAATAATTTTGTTGTAATACTGCTACTCTAGCTGTTGAATGTTTAGTTAAGAAGAATTTCATATCGTACCATGATAGCACACTGGAACCTTCCCAGCTTCTGTCAGTGACTCTTTCTTTCAGACATGTTTGGAGAATCAGTGTGTGACTTGAAGGAATCTGATACCTTGAGCTGTATATTCTGCTCAGATTAAGTTAAATGTAGGCAGATGTAACCATCTGTTGCTAACCACACATATGGTTAGCAATTCAAAACTTAAAGGAATTTTCTCAATTGAAAAAAAAAAGAGCAACACTGCATTTTTGCTGCAAAGGGGGGGGAATATCAAAAAACATCAAGACCAAAACTCAAACATAGAATTAAATGACCTTTCAGAGGAGTTCTGGTAAAACCTTATGGAGGAAGATGTCAGTGAAAGAAAAAAAATATGTTTTTGGCCCCGTTTTCTTTTTCTAATAACTAAACTGCGAAGAGATTTGTAAGTCAAAGTGTTGTCATTTGTAAAACACTGTTAATTTGGATGTAAATTCAACTAGATTAGAGTTAATGATGCTTTTAATCTTCCTGTTTGATTAATGAGCTACTGCCTCATTTTTCAAGTCGGAGATGATGGTGTTACAAACCCACTAAACTGAACCAAGCTCTTCCTCAGACTCCCCAGCAGACTACCAACGTTCTGTTTATATTTTTATATTTATATTTTTTCAACTTAACGTAAATCTGGATGTTTTGACTGACCTGTTACTTTGCTGCTCGCACACCTAAATTTGTTGTTCATTTTCTATTCTATTCTATTCTGGTCTATATTAGGACATTGTATTGACTGCTAATCATTGTTGTCATTCTTATTGAACACCCTTTTTTTATATATTGTAGTTGACATAACCCAACCATAACCACAAACACGGTGGTCTGTTGTATCAAGGACTGGAACTTTGTTCACCAAAGGCTCATTGGTATTCAGAGGGATAGAAAATATGCCCAAAATTAGGATAACTAAGAAAGCACACACATACCTACAAGCTTGTATTGTGATCATATTAGAACATTGTATTTACTTCCATTCATTTTAGACCGCAAAATTTAAGTCTAGCAACTTTTCATCCCTCCTTCTGGGTCAAAAGGAAAAACACCTTAAGAATTTCCCTCGATGACGACGGGCAGCTTCGTTCAGCGGACGTTTACTGTAATGGAGCTTTTGTGTTTGGAATCATCGGCACTGATTCTTTGTGCTGAATAAACAGAAGCAATTTGAATACCAGCTGATGAAACTACAAAGGCAAGATGCAAAAGGAAAATCATCTAGAAACAAAAAGTTGTGACTTTGAGTGAACTATGACTTTAATTATGTCATTGAAACCTCAAAAGCATTTTTCTCCCCCCGCCCCCATTGGGGGTGACAGCTGCAGTTATTGCCTCTGTGTTCTTAAAAATGAAACGCCATACATTACGCCGTTCACTGGATATTAATGAAACAGGGGCCCGCACCCAAAGAGAGTAATGGCGTCTGGCGGCCTCCTCCATGGGTGAGAGGGTTCCTGAGAGAGCTCGCTTACCTCCCATGTGATGACTAATTCGGAGCGACTGCCTCCTCCTCCGCTCACATTAGCCGGTGTGACCTTCGGAGCTGTGGGGGGGAAAACAGATCGGCTCAGCCACCTTGGAACTCTGAAAGAAAACCTCAACATTTTTTCTGTTTTTTTTTTTTTTTTTAAACTGTAAACAACAGCAACTTCCTGCAGCCGAGGAGTCCAACAACAATACAACATGCAGGAAAAGCAGCAAAACATTGGAAAATAGTTGCTTTTAAAATTGGGTTTCGTTCTGCACTCATCAACAGTTTCATTTATGATAAAGACTTTTAAAATAGGTTATATTTATAGAAGTTTAATACAGTTCTGAAAACGCAACATTCCCACTTGTATTTACGGTTTTATTTCAAGGTCAGTCCACAAATAGATTTTCAACCAAGTTCAAATGTTTGCATTGAAAATGTATCACTTTTTTTTTTTTGAAATCTAAGAAAATATGGAATTTTGAAAGTCATTTGCTTGCTTCAAAGCTTTCTGCCATCTGTCTTTTGCAACCGTTTTTGATCATTTCTCAAATCAATACATAACTTTTAGTCCAATTTATCAAACCACATGTTTTACTAGACCTACACCGAAACAGACTTCCCTGAAGCAGAACATACTTGTGCTCTTCGTTCTCGCTTGTTTGGAGGGCTTGCTGGGCTCGCCGGTCCCGACTCTGTTGCTCGCTAGAACTCGGAACTCGTACTCCACCCAAGGGCTCAGCTCCGTTACAGCAGCGGTCAGCTGGTGGCCCCCGACCACCTCAGGAACTGGCAGAAAACACAGAGCGCCTCCAGTTAAAACGAGCTCAAAGAAAACTGGCGCATTCTTAAGATTTTTCATTTAAACATTTAAATCTTTTTTTATGCAATACTGAAAATGCACGGAAAGATGTAAATAATCAAATAATAATTTAAATAAATAAATAAATAAAATGCCTAAATGCAATAGCAGCAATTCCTTACACTTGTTCATTTGTACCAAAGGATGCATCTACAGCTAACAACATGTGCAAAGCTCATCCCTTTGTGCTTCACGTAACATGAATAACATGAAGGGCTGATCTGATGGTTAATTATTGGATTAGCTGAATAATAATTGGATAGCAAATGATAATTTTCTTGTACAGAATCTGATTGAGGTGAAGCTAAAACTTTGCTACTTGAGTTGTTTTGGGTAGAACAGATTTACAGACTAGAGGTTTTTAAATCTTAATTGCAAAATGTATCTACTTTTTGCACAGTTTTGACTTAATTACTGCTTTGAGTACGTTGTTCTATGTTTTATTTTAAATTAGTTGACTGTTATTTCAACAATTAATTCATCACAATTAATCAGATTAGTCGTTTCAGCCCTGCTATATGCCTTTGTGTGCAGTTATGTGTATGTTAAGATTTGCAAGTACCTTTGCAAAGTATCGACACCACTTGAACATCTAAGCCACAAACTTAGATGCTTTTTTGGTGGATTGTATGGAACAGACCACCAGGTAGTAATGCACAGCTGGGAGGAACAAATAAATCCTGCAGATACATGAAAAATTATACAGAAATCTAATCCCGAAATCTGGCATGATTTTGTAAGATCTGTGTGAAATGTGTGCAATTACCACAAGACACTGAATATTTTGTGCAAATAGAGACGTGTGCATTAAAGGTAACAATATCTTTCTCCACCTACAGTGTTCAACTTGTTCTTTAATATGTGAATGAGGGACTGCAGATCCAAGAGTCTATGAAGAGTATCTCAGATACTCAGATAGTCCATCATGTGCAAAAAAAATAAATCTATCAATAAAGGAGGGTATAAGGTGTAGGATAAAAGCACATTATACCGATAATGCATGAATAGTAAGAGTCCCATTAAAAAGAATGTGCCATATAACTACACTATCATATTACAGCCTTGGCAACATGCTTTTTCATCAGGAAGAGATCCATGTTTCAGGGCTCCCAGGAGTCCGATAATACAGCGGTCAATGATCCCGGCAACCATAGTGCGCCATTTGGTGCAGGAGCAGGAAATTACAACTTTAATATTTTCCCAGAGCCGAGCAGAAACCACGAGCGGAGCCCTTGTCAGGACTGGAGGAGGCCACGGCTGGTTGGAGAGAGCTTACCTGTGGTGACAGCCTGCCACCCCAGGGAGAACGGTGTCCTGGCCTGGATGGTGTACGCCGTAATTGGACTGTGATTATCAGGACCGGGCCTCCAGGACAGAGAGGCCGTGGTATCAGTGATTTCTTCTACTTGGATGCTGGTGGGGGGACCTGGGGGACCTGATGGATGCCGTAGTCAGGCAGGGAGAAAACGATATATAGAGAGAGTCAGAGAAGAGGGGAGAAGTGGGGAAGGAAATGTAAATCGGGAGGAGTCAGAAAGACGGGAGGTTTAGCACCGGCGGCAATGGCAGCAAAGTCAGTTCAGTGTGAACCCTTTGGGAGACGTTCGCTCTAATTAGATTGTAAATTTTCTTTAAGTCTTGAACAGAGAACCTTTAACTTGCCAATACTTTACTTCTTTATTAGTGACTAAACCATACATAATTAAACTATCACAAAGTCTGAAGGTGGTTAAAAGGCCAGTATTATGTGCTTTACAAACATTTTTTATGTTACATCATGTAACATGATGTAAAGCTCAACAAAAGTTGATTTTACATAATACAATAAATGATAATATTATACCATTTATTGTGAATAATTTCTTATTATTATGAGACTTTTGATTAATCGTTACCACAATGAATTGCAGTTAATAATGTCTAGGCCCCTTTTCTCCCTCCTCCCCCCTAAAAACTGTCTGCATTGTCAGCATTGTTAGTTTTACTATTTTCTCCACCGTTTGTTCAACAAAAGCATCAATAAATATCAATAAATATCAATAAAATTGAACATTCAGTCTACTAGTAGAAATCACACCTCTTCCTGTGACTGGTGTCCTAAAAAGGTGTTGTTAGAAATGGAAATGCTTTATTTTCCACAATTTAAGAATAGCGCTACAGTTCTTAAGGGATTGTAGCGCTATAGTCGCTGTGAAATGCTTCCTGCATTTCCATCAGCAAGAGACCTGCACACATTGAAAGGACCAAAACAATATTGCTCAAAGGAGTCATGTGATCAGCAGCCAGATGTTACCATTGGTGGGAAAGATAAAGAAGACGACGGGAACTTGTAGGAGGATGACGGCTTGTGTTAGTGTTTTCAGTGTACAGCTGGACCCACCAGAACTCTCACAGCGTCACACAGTTCATGAAAAGTTGTGTCGCCAACTGTGATTCCCCAAAATGCCACATACAGTCGCTCCAACGTCTGAATGAAATGCTGACGTCCCCTGTGATTGGCTGGTAGATGATGAGTGTTAGCACCATGGATGAATTATGAATATATAATTCAAAACTATATATGAATGTATGACTGTTTACATCTGCCCCTGCAATGATTTTTAATGACTTGTCGCATGAACAAGTTTATTCATTCATTTTAATTAAATTTCTTAATTAAGCTTCCTAAAAAAAGAACAAATAAATATTTAGCATGTTTATCGTTACCCCAACAGTTCAGCCAAATCCCGTGAAAGTCCATCTTCCCCCAACTTACCTCGGACAACCAGGTCCACCGCGATGGAGATGCTGTCCACCTTGGTCTGCACGGCGCATGTGTACTTCCCTGCATGGCCCAGCTGGATGTTCCGAATCATAATGTCCCCCGCCGAGTGCTGCTGTCACACAAAAAGCAGACACACCTCCATCAGCATGGCTGTAACCCTGCAACTACTGAAATTAAACAAAAATACAACAACAACAAAACAACCCCTGACATCACTGGCCTCAGGAAGAAAGCTCATTTTCATACGTGTGTGTCCTGAAAAATAAATCCATAAATGCACACATGGGGCCTCTCTCTTACTTTCCAAATGGGATACGGGAGTGCCACTCTGTGCATTTACTTCATCTGCGTAATTACTTCCTCTAGCAGTCTTATTTGGACTGTAGAATGTTATATGAGCAGCCTAATGGCTGGTCTGCTACTTAGTCCTTTAAGAGAGCCTTTCATTCCGTCTCTAATTACTATTCCCACTCCTACATTATCATTTCATCAGAGTGGAGCTGAGTAATAAATAGAAGATGGCTGAAAGCTGTGGCACAATGATGGTGGGAATTCAGAGGTGTGGCCAAGGGCCTAATCAGTGTAAGTGGAGATGAAGAGCCATTTATTAAGGTGCCGAGACTTTAAATCACGCTCCAAGAAACCCAAAAATTATTACAGAAACTAAAAAGCAAGGAAAATGTGTTTTTAATTTTTCTTTATTTCTCATGCTGGTTGTAGATAAAGAAAACCTTGAACTTATTTGCAATGTACAGAAAAGAAAACGCGGCTGTTTTGGTGTTGATAGTGTTTTCTGTCAACACTCACTGGGTCACTGGGTTTTGGTGAGCTGGAGACCTTTCTAAAGTGTCCACTGGCAGCCTGCGAGTGTTTGCAGGGTGAGTATGTAAATTTCATTTTAAAATTAGCCAGAGGCAGCAATTTTCTGTCCATAAATAATATACTTGATACAAACATTCCCTCTGCACTGCAGCTGAATTTATTACGGTCCTGCTAAAGGAAGCAGTGAATGGACCAATGAATCTTCGGAGTCACCTCTCAACCTTTATTCATTGAAGTCTCTGAAGGCAGCTGGGAAAAAAAAATAAATCAATATCTTTTATGTCCCGGGCTCCTGTCAGAGCACAGGGGAGCCAATAAAATGAGGATTCTTCCAGAAACCTCAGGGAGCTTTGTTTTCTTGATTAGCACTTTATCTAACAAACAGTGGGGAGATGCTAGCTAGCGTCCCTGCCAGCAGGAGGAAAAACTAGCTATTAGCATGGAGGAATGCAGGCAAGTGGGAACAGAACTTTGTAGGGCGGGGAAAAAAACTTCTTTTTCTATAACACTCACTGGGTTACCAAATGTAAATTCAGTTGAAAATTAACCAACAATAATGTAGAGAAATGGTACGGTCCAGATCATGTGGCTAGCTGTCAAAGGAACAAATACTACGGTGGCTAATAAGAGTCAATATCAAATATCAAATATCCTCACCAACAAATCAATATCTTTTATGTCCTGTACTCCGGACATAATTTATTACCAAATGCCTCCTGGTAGCCATGGGAATAATAAAGATAATGCAAAAAAAAAAAAAAAAACTGTTGACCAAAATGAACAATTTCTGGTGGGAGTTTTTTATGCTCCAGTAGCTTGCTATGCTATAGCGCTAATGCTAGCTTTTCAATGAACAGATAAAGGAGAAGCGGGTTTAGTTGTTTTGTTTTATTTCTGTCTTTAAGATTTCTACAACTTTCCATTTTGTTGAATGATGATTTATAAGGAAACGTTAACCTAAGCCCACTGACTCTACATGCAAAACTAAACTAGCGCTAACTCGTTCCTATAACCCATAGCTCTTGTCACCATCGAGCGTTAATGTTAGCAGGATAATAATTAGCACCACTAAGAAGGAATTTTGGCCCACCTTTCTTAGTTGATTAGTTTTAATTCACTCACTTTGGAGTTTTCTAGCATTGTTGACCTGTTCAAGGAAATTTAACAGATCTGAACCAGATTTAAGTCTAGGATTTGACTAAGCTACTTCAGAAACTTCCTTTTAACATTTTCTCTTTTGGATCATTGTCCTACTGCATTACCACAGTAACCTGGAGCTTAAGTTATTTGTGATCATAAGAATTACATTCTTTCTTTAAAGTATGGGTGGGCATTTATTGTATTGTTGATGAGTTATCGTGATAAATTTCTTATCATGATATGAGATTTGAGTTATTGTTGTTACAATAAAATGATCAAAGACAGATTGTGGACTTACGCCTCCGACTTTTTCAAAGAATCCGCCATTGCTCCCAAAGTGGATGAGCTGCTCGTTGAAGAACCAGGTGAACTTGAGCTCCAGAGACGGGTCGTGGCTCACCTGGCAAGGCAGGACCACGCTCTCCCCCACGGTGATGTCCAGCGTTGTGGGCTGCGTGGTGATGACGGTCGGCTCTGAAACACACAGTCAGGCACATTTCATCAAACCTCTCCATTCCCTTTTTTTTGCACAGCGGTGAGAATGATGGAGAGCCGAGCCACTCCATCATTCTTATGGATGTGTCAGACTCAGTTCATAGAGGGATACGCAGGAAGGAGCGCGCAGCAAAACTCAGACTGTCCGGCTACAATAAGCGGAATTAGTTTCAGCCCGGGCTCGTCTCTGCCGGGACTCCAAGAAGTGTCGTTCCTAACTCTGGGAAGTGGTCGTGTATCACTGTCAGCCTCAGCCTGGATTCTCCTCCACTGGCTGTGAATTCCCTGAACGCACCACAAAGAAAAAGCAGCAAACAGCAATCGCTCTAATCTCCACTGCTCTGCTTCTAGTCCTGCAGTAGTGCTACCTTTCCAACACTTGGGAATAAAGCAAGTGTCCCTTATCTGCACTTGTCTGAGAGCAGCGGAAGAGGAGTCTGTGAAAACATGAGAGAGGTGAGATGAGAAGGTGAATCTTTGTTCTTTGGACTGCGCGGCACCTGTCTCCCTCTTGGGGGTGCTGTGATTACTTGCTGGAAATTGCAACTCTCAGCACACAGACACATGGAGTAAATCAACCGTGGCGAATGAGTCTGGTGTGGAAAGTGCGGCAGTGTGGGTCTCTTTCAGCGTGGATGCGACACCTTCTTTCTAGTGGCTCCTTCTCTCACACGCATGTTTTTAATGTGATTCATCTCGGTAGGCAAAATACCATCAACAGGCAGCTTTTTGCAGCTCATGCAATAAAAACATCACCAACAGGTACGCTGCTCCATTAGAGGGACACATGATGGAGCTGCATCTAAAGTGGTGTAGTACCATAAAAAGAGATTTTTATATTTGCCTTCGTTGTGAATGCTGGATACATCCTGTAGAACAAGAACTCAAAAAGAAATAAAACGAAGTAAGAAAAACTGAAAAGCTGACGAGTGCAATGCTTTAGAAGAATGTGTCACAATCGTTTCTGGAGAGATTTTAGCTTGAAATGATGTGAGGGAAAGAAAAGCAAAGGAACTCCAAGTGTCTTATTCTGGATTTGGTGCAGCACAATATGGCTCTTTAAACTGGAGCCGCTTGTTCTTGTAATGCTTACTGAAGAAATCTTTAGATTTAGATTTAGATTTATGCTAATAAAACATATTTTTTGTTTTTAGGTTTAATTTGAGCTGAACAATAAATCAATAACAGCAATTATTGGGATGGATCAATATCAGTAGAAAATATGTCCAATATAACTCCAATCCAGAACCGCACAGCATTCTGGGGGATGTAGGCAGAGGAGAGGCTTTAGCCGATTCATTTCTCAAGGTCAGCTAAGCAAGGTTGATGGCATTAACTAACAGCACAGAGTGAAAACAGAAAAGAGTAAAACAGCTGGAGAGGTCACATGACCAGATCAGTGATATTATTTCAGTTATTTAACACAACACCAGTTTAATACATTCAGTTTCCATATACTGTTGTACTTTAGTACAAAAAAACAGTTAGCAACCTTTTTACATAAAAAACATCTTCCTTCTTAAATAAAGATATTCCTTGAATTCTTACTCATCCTTTGTAAAATATTTGCTGTGAAACCTGGATAAAAACCTAGAAAGGTTTTCATGGTAAACAGAATCAAGAGAGCTCTGAAAGATGTTCAGAGCATCTTTCTGAACATCTTGTGATTTGTGTGAGTCGTGATTTCAGGAAGAAATCACCACTTTCTTCCTGACCTATCTGTGTGTTAACCTGCAAACAAGCTTATCTATCTCTTCTGGAAGAGAAGACAGATATTTTTTAGAAAGAACTTTTGGGAGGTGTTATAAATAGCGGGGTTGACTTTCTGACTTGCTAGCTGTTAGCCATTAGCCATTAGCCACTTCTCCAGCCTTGTGACTCTTTCCATGTTGACTTCCAAAGAGTGTGTTCTTTAACGACCTCCAGGGACTCTCTCTGACGACAGTAGAAATTTCCCTGCTTATTATCCTCCACCGTCATCATTGTGACATATTACATGCACAACCCAGGCTGGGTACCGGAGCTCAAGCTTCGCTGATGAGCGTAATTTGATTCATTCCCGTCTTGTATAATGCCTTGTTACCTGCTGCCACCGTAAAGGAGCGGATAGCGACCCAGTCACTTAGCGGCTCAGGACCAGACAGGACAGAGGGGCCTTAATGCACTGTGACACACTGGGTGGCACCTGAGGACAGCGTTAAGGCGGGTCAAACACAGGCTGCCACATTTCACCTGACCAGTACTTGACGAGCCACAATCTGATCCAACTATAAACAGATTATTTCTTTGTAAGCACAGCAGATACAACTTGACTGTAGCAAGAGCCGGTCGGCCTTTAAACGCTCTCTGTTATCTTGCTGTTTTAAGATTAGCTAGCATGTTGTCAGCGTAGTACAACTGTTTGTAAAATAAGCATTGAGTTCAGGTGAGTTGATAAATGTCAGAAAATGGTCCAAAGGTTGGACATTGCTTAGTGGCAATATTAAAGCACAAAACCTTTTGGAAATTAAACAGTGTGTATTAAAAGTCTTACTATAGTTTCTAACAATAGATGATATAGTAATTAGAAGGATACCTTTTAGATGATAGAGTTACAGACTCTGTCATTTGAATTATGTTTGAGTTAGAATTGTTTAAATGGACCTAACTGAACCAGATCCTAAGTCGTAATGGACTTTACAGCAGATGGTGAAATGAAAAATTGTATTCAGAACTGCTCTGAATATTTTCATATTTCTGTATAAATTTTTCCATTCGATTAATGTCCAATACCTAGTGTTATTTTGATTTCTCCCTCAGGCTGGAATGCACCTATTTTCTGTTTAATTTCCAGAAACCTATACACCTACATTTCAAGCTTTTCCCTCATGATATTCTAAGTTGAATATAATTCTGTTAATCCTGTTTCTGCTTCAAGAGTTCTGAACAATAACCAGATAAGGTAGTGATGTTGATAAAAAACGGCTGACAAACTTATTTGGTGAAGGAGACTGGATTCAAACCAATGCAGAACACGACAAAGCTCTAAAGTGGAAGACTCTAGTCGCGCTTGATGTTTACATGAATGAAACCTGAATCAGAGCTCGGTGTTATTCTAAAGCCGACGGCTTTCTGAAGCTGGCTCACAGAGGGGACGCGCAGAGAAACAGCTGAACAATAAATAAAGATCGAACGGCAAACAGTGCAAGCTAACTGTTACGTAGCGACCCCAGCTCCATCCTGAGATGCACTGACAGGCCTCATGTGGGCCGTTTCACCACAGTACCTTATGAATAATACTCCTCTGTTCTAATGGACTACAGCTGTAATGCATTACTCTTGTGGGCAACCACAGCATGTACACCGACTCAGAAAATGTATTTACACAGAGTTGCAGTCCCCATTTTGTCACACTCTGACTTTTACTGTGATTTTCTGTGATAAACCAACACAAAGTGGTGTGAAGAAAAAGGTGCATGGGAAAAAAGAGGGAAATTTTATAACTAATGTCTAAAAAGTGTCTTATGCATTTGTATTCAGCTCCAAATGGAAAGTATGTTACTTAAAGGTTGTCAATTTCCAAAAGGTTCTTTATTATTTACAGTGGACATCTGAACTACTTTGTGGAATGTGGTTTTGTAACAAAACTCCTTAAATTTATCCTTCTGAGTTCATTGGTCTCCATCGTGTTCTCTAACCATCACAGAACATCTGTATTTTTATCTCAGAATCCACATAAAATGTTTTGAAGTTTGTGCTCAAAGCATGACAAAATGGGAAAAGGCCCCGAAAGTTTCCTCCTACTGGGAAAGTGGTTTGAGGTCATGAGAACGGAATGACGAGGGCATGGCAAAGTCAAAGACCACGATGGGCTGCTAAGTCCTTTACACTAACACTCATGCTATCATATCCAGGTTGAAGACAAACCAAAAATTGTGCAGAAAAAAAATGTTTCGCTGACAAGTTAAAAGCTTTTTTCTTCAAAGGTTCAGCTGCATCTGACAGCAGAGTGGAGGCTGAAGTTCAAATCACCTGTTTCAAGGTAATCCACTGCAATAATTTGGCATCACCTTGGTGATAACAGTGACTTACATTCCTTGGTGTTATCATTTCATCTCTAAGCAAAAATGTGAATATTAGAAAAAGAATAAGGCATTCAGCTTTTAATTCCCCTCGTTTGATCTGCAGTCTAGTGCAACACATGCTCACCTGTTTCTGATCCCCACTCGTTTTCTCCAAATCCAATCAGGCGACTTCTCAGGACAAGATTTCACTGGAACAAAAACCCTTGTCTTCTGCACTGCTCTGCAGATAGATACAAGACCCTTCCTGCACTGGAGTCACTGAGTGTTCAGTGGCACATCTGTACCAACCTGCTGGTGATTACTGACAGATGGCTGCTCATTATTTTTCTATGTGGCTGTCAGGAATCCCACAACGCATTAATTTCACATCGTTGCTGCCATTCAACATGGATGACAGGGTGCGCTTGGAAGGCAAGAGCTCCAATTTAGTATTGAGCCGTAATCGAATGGCGTGGGGCTTGGGTTGTTTTTCTAATCCATGAAAGGGATCAGTGTGTAAACTAATCAAAGCATCTTCGGTCTGATGTCTTCAAGAAACAAAAAGGGAGCAAACAGCAACAACAAGCAGGTCCATTTCACTGGGATCTTTGAAACGTCCGTGTACAGGGGTGTGTGGGTGTGTGTGTGTGTGTGTGTGTGTGTGTGCAACCCACAATTATAAAATTCACTTTGCACAAAGTGAATACTGTGCTAAATTTCATTTCAAATGTGGCTAAGTTACAGCATATGACACACACACACACACACACACACAGGTTCTAATATATATGTAAACCCTGTTAGTACCTGAGTAAATGGCCTTTAGCAATTATGGGACTGAACAAAACCTCAACTCTATTAAAAATTTATATATATATATATATATATATATATATATATATATATATATATATATATATATATATAATCTCTACAGCTTGCTAAACCACATTTTTCCTAATAGTACTGTGGATGTTTTGCATCCACAAAACATCCACAGTACGTTATACTTGAGTTCTACAACTCAAGTATACTTTGTGAGTTTTAGAAATGTCAAGATTCAAATTTGTAAACTAAATTCTATGGTTATAAAAATGATTGTGATCGATTGAACGCTGCAATGTAGCACATTTAGTAGCTCTTCCTCTGGTTAACAAACATAATGCTGTTGTCAGTGATGGAGGCAAAAACAAGGAATAACTCTTCAGATCAGTTTAGGAATATTTACCATGTAAAAGTCTCGATCAAATATCTTATTCGCATATAACTTATAATATCAGGATGTCTTTGCTATTTAGTTTATGTACAACTAAACAAAATCGATCGAGTTATTTTTGGTTTGCAATACTTAAATCGTACAATGTAACTTCATTTGATTTTATATGTTGCAGTTATTGATGCTTTTGAGGCAATTGGTTTGGAAAATTATTCCTGCCTTTAAAAATGGTTGAAATGTGTGTTCAAAAACTTTTTATATGTTGATAAAAAAATTCATGCCCTTTATGAATATACTTGTAGATGTAATATCTACAGCTGTTTGCCACAGCGTACTCATTGCCTTCGTATTTGATCCAGTTTTCTCTACAGTTTTGCCCATCTGTCTAAGTGATGCAGGCTCTGAACTCAATGATGCTCAACAAGCCTCATTAGAGTAAAAGAAACACCAGAAGTGGTTCCTATTGGTTAGGCAAACAATCAGAGTGGCCGTTTCATCCAAGGCTTCAACAGTTCAAAGACAGTCTGTCTGGATTTATGTTTTCAGCATGCTGTGAACTGCCAGAGCAAACATTCCTAAACACACCCTGACAGAGAGAAAGACCGAAACGGACGCCTGCCTGGTCAAAAACCTGATGACCAGCCACTGACCCACAGGAGCGTTTCCCCAGTTTTCCTGGTGGTCAGAGCAGCACTATTTGCAGGTAATTGTCCATAAACTGATGAGAAATTAAAAATCTGACCTGATCATAGCTCTGGATGACAAGGTAAAGCAGCGATTACAAATACTCCTGAAAGGGGATCTTTCATGTGAATCATTTCTTCGCGGTTCAGATTCAAAACCCCGTATACAAACCTGGTGGTGCTGCAGGAGGCAGCCGGCTAAAAAAAACAAAACAAAAAGAGTTTTGTGGAGCTATATTACTGGTTAGAAAGTGATCAGATCCTTGTATACAGCTGTAACACGACGCAACAAGGATCTGATAGAGCGCAGAATATTCTCTAAAGTAAGTTGCAAGCACAATGTGTCATGGCGCTTTGCGGAGATTAATTGCCTTCATGGTCCAGAGGAGCGAACAGAAAGCGAACGCGATGCCATCTCAACTTCTGAACTCTGTTGGCCATACGCGATGATCGGCAGCCGTCCTAATTGCAACAGCTTCCGCTCTGCCGTAATCAGAATTCAGGGAGCACATCCATAATCAAGAGCAATTAATCTGCTAATATCCCCCCAGTGTTGCGATAATGGCAACATTAACGGGGCTCATCTGCCCCGCCACTGCTTTGCTAGGTGGCTGATTCACAACAAGACACTGAAAGCTATTTGACAGGTATTTCTTTTTTTCCCTCCCCTCCGGCGTTCATATCACCAAAGTCAATTGGAATAAACTACTGTCATCTCCCATAAGGGCTGATCCCACTACACAGATCTCCTCCCCCCCGCTAAACAGGTTTGCAATCCTCAATGAAGTGGCGCATATAAATTACCCCGTCCCGTCTAGCAAACAATATGAACTGTGACAGATCACATAAAGGAAACATTTGTACATCGGCAGCAGAAAGCAGCTTTAATGCGCAGCAGCGGGAAGGAAACGGGCGAGGCCGTCGAATAAAAGACGCATTTTTGCAGGAGGAACGAGAGAATAACTGGGATGACTGTCTACGCCAAGAGGACAACGGCCGTCCACCTTTGGAAGAGGTGAGACAGAATCAATCACTTTCACGCACATCTAAGAAAGGATGAAAGAAAAAAGCTGAAGTCTACGTCGTCTCATCAAAAATGTATAGTTTGAAAGTTTTTGCTAAAGAAAAACGACACATTTGTTTTTACAAAAAAAAACAAATGGTTTTTTTGTAACCATTTACAAATGTTACTCTGATGGCCATAAAAACTTGTATGTTAAAGGGGCTTAACTAACTAAGGAAAGGCAACATGAATTTCAAAGTTGGGCAACCAAAGGTTCCATGGTAGTTGGGCACCAATTGCAGTTTTCTGTCTGATCCCGATCTTTAAAAAGTCGGATCTGCCGTCTCCAAGTTTGGTCAATTTCAATTTTTTTTTACGTCTGAAGTGTTGCTAAATATAGAGACAGAAATGCTAACAGCAGTGGAGTGATTGTAGTGCACTGTGAACATGCACTTACTTCCAGTGTAGTGGAAGTCAGACATACTGCCACCTGCAGACGATTGTTGGCAGTCACTTAAATTGTCAAAAAATATTTTTGACATTTTTTGCAGAACATTTGGAATAAGCATACAATTATGCATCAGTGTGAGAAATTGCTGGGGCATTTATATGATCACAGAATTACAAAGAGCTAAATCTACTGATTTCAGAGGTCATGCTTGAACATTGATGTTCACAGACATTGCGTCTATTCTGACTGACTGAGTTATTTTGGAAAGAACAACAGTCAAATGTGTCTAAATAACAATGCATGCTGCACTTTTCAGATATATTTAAAAAAAAAACCCATCAAATTCATATTTTCTATGCTATGAGTGGGAACAGTTTGAGACGTTGATGTAACTAAAAAAGCCTGGTTTAAGTTCGATCCATTTGCCACAAACTCCAAAAACCGAAGTTGCTCTCACACAGATCAATTTCTACACTGTTAACTCGTAAAAATTTCTGTTGTTGGGTATCCACATAAATGAGTAGCACAATGCACTCTGAGCACTCCTAACATCCTCAACTGCTGTTGTCTTTTAATCATTCATATAGATGGATTTTACCTTTTATAATTCAACAGAAAATGGAAACATTCCTTGATAGTGATGTGCAGAAGAAAGCACCAGTTGGGACTTATTTAAAATTCCATAATGTGATGTGTTCTTCAGTAAAAAGAAAACTAATGTAGAGATTCAAAGTGGAATATTCTTCTTGGAGTTACTCATATGGACATGAATAAAATGATTTTTTTTAAAGTATCCAATGAAATGCTTGCTTGTAGATAGAAGTCAATTAAAAACACTTTTTTATAGAAATGACGTGGATAATTGGAGAAAAAAAAGTTCTGTTACAGCAGGCCACTGTGGTATTGATACTGCATTTCACAGGATTTTATAGACCGAAGAAGAAAGACTATTAAATGTACTGAACCTTGGAACAAAAATCATAAACCCCACAAGAAGAAAGCTCTGACTTTATATAGAAAAAAAATAATTTTACTTCAGAGAATGATGGAAAGCTTACATCAATTTTAAGCATATAGGCCAGGGATTTTTTTTTTGGTATAATTTTAATGGATTTTTTTTTTTCTTTGACTTTTGTACGTCCTTTCCCTAAAGATGGAGAATCAATAAGAGCTGGATGTTCAGGTGCAGTTATGCTCAGACATGTTCTCTCTCAAGTGGAGGATAAAAAAGGGGGGATTTTTGCAGAGTCTGTTTACAGGTTTATATCTGCAACATACAACCTGGTCACAAAACTGAAGCGATGAAAAGGTAACTGATCGCTCTGAAACATGCAGGAATTTATTGTTGAAAAGAAAATAGGTGGATCTCACCTCCACCTCCAAATCATAATATCAGTTAAAGGTAAATTTATTTTAGCAATTACATTCACAAACAGAAACTTGTCAAGCATAAATGTATCAAATACAGAATGGTGTATTTCAACTCTATTTCTAAACAGCTTTGAGCTGATGAAAAGCTAATATTTATTTTCTCACTTCTGCTAGTCCACTAACATGCTAGCAGTGGAGCTAATTTTTTCAATCAGTGCTTTTGCTAACTTTGAAAACGTTAACGCACTTAGCTTCTCCTAAATTAGCACTAATTTACTTGGCTGCTTTGAAAACTTTCAGTTGAATAAAGTTCAACATGTGTACTGAACAGTTTTGGTTATCACTGTTCTGAACTCTTTCATTCTTGGTTCACACGGCAGATAACGATAAAGTTTGTGATGAAGACGCAGCTTTTAACACGTGCTGCATGTCAACATAATTGAAGCTGGTGCTTTAGCCATTTAGTGTTAGCTTCCACTAAGTACCATGTTGGTGTAACACTTTAGCAAAAGCTAATATCTGTGATTAGCTTTAGGGCAAGTGCGACTAACATTTTCGTTAGCAGTGTCAACCACTGCAGAGGACTCGATAAGATAGTTTTTTTAAGTTGAGAAATGCACTGTTATCTAAATGGCAGGACCACACAAGGATCCTGCTGACTTGACAGTTTTTCTCCAGGTGGTCAGCAATATTTAAGCAGGGTTAGCTGGAAGAAAGCTGTCTGATTGCTGTGCTGTATTCAAGCATATTGATGAAAACGTAAGTGTAAGAATAAAAGTTTAGTGTAGAAATGTATTTTATTTTAGAAAAATAAAAGCTCTGAATGTATTGGTACAAATATTAAATGGTTACTTTAGCAGAAGGTTTCTGTATTTAAAATCCTCTCTTTGTTGGTCTTATGTAAGTCAAGTCTTCAGTTTTTTCATCTTTAAACCCAAGTTGTCAAAAATGATTAAAAATAAATCCTTTAAATAAATCCCTTCTGTGATCTTGGGGAATAAATACAACACATAAAACCTTCACTTGTAAATCAAGTTAATAAAATTCTTAAACGTTTTTATGACATTGTAAATTATTGAACGGCATTATTGCCAAACAGTTTCCTCGCAAAAAAATCTATACAAAAAAACCTTTCTGAATGTGAAAGCATGGTCTTCCCTCCCCGAGGCCAATATACTGGAGATCAATAATTCCATAAATCTACACAAGCCTGCCAACAAGGAAGGTCAACACAAGAAATAACAATAACACAAGTGAACCGTGCAAAGAGGGTCACGGTGAGGGTACAGTTCAGAGAATAAGTCAGCGAGTCCCCCAGGAAGCAGAGGAGGCAAGAACACCTTCCCCCTGTGGAAATAGGACATGAAAAACAGCCACGTGCACCGAATAAAACCGCCCAACGCGCCGCGCTCTATACCCGGCTCACATTCATTTTTAATGAAGTGTAATAAGTCATAACACCGGAGCAGAAATGCAATCCACCACCCAGATGATCAAACAGCACAAGGACTTCTTCACACCGCATATCCTCTGACAGAGCCGGAGGCGCCGAGGCAGAGAGCTGAACCGCTTCAGCATCTCCACAAACACAAACAGCAGCCGATGCGTCTGTGTCTCACCCGGTAACGGCGACATGGAGGTGCGGGGGCGGGGAGGGAGGAGAGAAAGGAAAAAAAAAAAAAAAAAAAAAAAAGCCATTCTCCCTGCGTGCTTTATCAGAGGGCAGTGACTGGATGCTTCTTTCTGCTCTGGTCATTTTTTATTTATGCTTTCAAACACTTCGGTTTAGTTTTTCAAACAGCTGAAACAGAACATGGCGCAGGTCCACATTCATTTCAAACGCATGTCTTCTTCTTGGCAGGGTCAGGGTCTGGAAAAGAGAGACGGTGACCAAACGGAGGGACACGGAAATACCTTTTACTGTAACACTTCCTGTGCTGCTCGCCACTCCAAACTGGTTCCTTGCAACACAGGTGTAGAGGCCGGCGTCCAGTTTGGTCACATTCCATATCCGAAGGCTGCCATTGTCCAGGATGGAGACCCTGCGGTTAAAAAGAGAATATTAGTACTATAGCAATGTTATTTATCTTGGTAAGATTTCTGCTTGAGATTAAAATCACTTTTTCCAGATGGATCTGTCATACAATAAAACACTGCAAATCATTGGCAAACTATTCTCGCAGTGAAACATGATGATGGTTTTCAGGACAGAAAAACTGGTCAGTTATTTTTTAAAAATATAAAACAGAGAAAAACCACAGGAGAGCAGCAGGAACATCAAAAACACCGGCCAAGTGTTTTTGATAAAGGCCTTATACAGCCAATATCTCCGCCACATTGTTTAAAAAAAATTTATATCAGATCAATTTCAGAAAAGTTTTCATCTGAAATCTGAAATCATGAACTTGCACAAAATCCCAGAGAATGTTGTTTTTTAACATGCCAAGCCCATAGGGGGCAGTGTAGCACAAAACTAAAAACTGTCAGCCAATCAAATTGCTTCAAAACAACCATGACTTCCTGTTAGGAATAAAACATGGCGCTATGAGGTTCAGATATATAACATGAACTACTTTAAATAGTGTGTTAGAATATGAAGTTAATAAAACACAAGATGAATCATCTCAGTGTTAAGTATGATGATATAATGGAGCGTTATTTGTCAAATACTGTAATGCGTGTGACCCTAAATCTCTGTTTTCCCGTGAACATGCAAACACAAAACTAATCGGAAAAAAACATTTCCATGGTAACCGGATTGGAAAATTCCACATTCATTTGTGCATTGCTATAGGAAAACAAGGCTGCATATTCAAAAATAGGAAAATACCATGACAGCGCAAAACTCACCAGCTGCGGCGTTTTGACATACAGTATAAAACACTAAGATATGAACAGTGACGGCACAAATTTATACATGAATGAAAAAAGTTCAGAACCTTTTTTTTGTCATTGCCTGACATGATGAGGTGCTGTAAGAATATGTTTGTTTTGATGTGCTAATTAGAAATGTGCTGCTGTTTTCATAAAACAGAAACAATCAGGATCAAGGATCCGATCAGAACTTTGACTAGGAACTGTTCCATTACCCAAGATTGGATCAGGACCAACAATTATCATTAACGTTCAGAAATATGAAGCTGCTTGTGGCAAAAACACAATACGCAAGATACCATACCATTTTCTACTTTCCTACCAAAAGTACAAAATTCATTTGTACTTTTTCTCAGAAGCGGCATATAAAATACAGCCTTGCAATTTCAGGGCTGATTAATTCAGCATGTAGCTCCGAGATATCTGGGACAAAAGTGGCTTCCTGCCCTTTATGCAATGACCACAAGTGCTTCAATGAAGGTCAAAAGGCCTCAACAAAAGTTGACATTTTCAAAATAACATGCGGGAGTGGAAAATGTGCCCTTGAAAGCAAGGTATTGTGGGAAATCAAGGGTGGACCACCTCATCAAAGCACGCTGAATTTTAATTATCTGAAATGCTCTGCTGATTCTGCAAGCTGTAAACATAAAACGTCCTCAGCCTGATTGTGCAGGGGGGCGACCTCCCCCCCCCGCCCCCCCTGTGTGGAGGGGAATGATGTGAGGCTCGAAAATTGCTGCATTTACTTATGAACATAGTTGAGGGAGTCAAAGAAAATGGAGCCATCTGCTGTTGGATGGCTCTCAGGATTTCAGAGTTCTGAGGCACTTTAGTATTTTTCCGCATGGCTTCAAACCGCAAAGTTAAATCATTTATCACAAACAAACTCCAACTTCAACTAAATCTTTTTGTTATGAAATCAACCAAGAGAGGCAATGTTTGACAGATAAACACTTAAATGTATTAAACCTGTCAAAACACAAATACTTTAGTACCCTGAAACAAGTGTCTATTAAACTCTTCCCTAAACAAAACAGACTAAACAAATTTTCATGTCAAAAACTCAATGGTGGGCACACGACTACTAATATGCTAATATGCTAATAGCAGAGCTAATTTTTCAAATAAAGCAAAACACAGATAATGGGGCACAAGATAAAAACAGAAATATGATATTTAAGGCATTATAGAAGATGTAAATGATCTAAATTGGTAAATGAGGGTTGTAGTCTTTCCAGGACTGATTTGAACTGAAGGATCTAACCAAACAGAGCCGTGGGAGCATGAAGCATAGGGTGAAGGAAGGAACAGGCCCAACTTCAAATTCTTTCACTTCTTCTGGGATAATTGAAACTTGGATACATGTAGGTGTCCAGCAGGACAGTGACCCCAAACCAAACATCAAAACTGATTTTGGACAGCTAAAGTAAGTTAACATAAGCTTTCTGGAAAACAATTGATTTCAGCTCTTCTTACAAACTGTGGATTCAATTTCTGTGACAGAAAGCCAATCATTCTAAATGAACTCTAGGAGTTCTGCCCAGAAACACGGTCAGATATCCAGCCAGACTATAACTTAATGGATTTGCTGAGAGAGATTTGCTGAGGGCTAAAAAATAAAAATAAAAACTGTTGCATCACTTTTAACCCTGAAAAAGAAAACTTCAAATTCTTCAATAAATGTCCAAATTCAATGTGGCATTCAAGGCTATGATGAATGCTTGTAAACGTCTGACCAGCAGTGCACATCTAATAAAAAGAAAAAGGTATTTTATAAACTTTATCTGTTGTTAGTGGATGAAAATGTTGATGCACTCAATACACAAAATGAAACTTTGAAACTTCTTTTACTTCTATTTAACCAATCTTTCATTTAGCATGAATGTGACTATTGTTTCGTAATTGAGCTGAAATATACAGTTAATGTTTTTGAATCAGAATCTGGTCTGAATATGTTTGTGGTTGTTTTTCTTATTTTTACCTAACACAATGTAATGACTTGGATGAACTGAAGTGGTGATTGACCTGCACCTGATCGTCTTCAGATGACATTTACTGTGAATTCGTGCTGAATTATTAAAACTGTAATAAACTGAACTTATTGTCTTGTCCAGTAATTCGCACACCAAGGGTTGTTGTAGAAAAGGTGAAATGGGAAACAGAATTCACATTAAACCCTAATATAGCCACAAAAGGCAAGATTATTAAATCTGAAGGATACAGTAATATAAAGATATATATATATATATATATATATATATATATATATATATATATATATATATATATATATATGTCAGTTTTAGAAAATGTTAGACTAAGTGAATAAACATGCCTTGCTTTAATGTATAAAAGTAAACACACACACACACACACCAACATACAGTTCTTTGCAAAAGTGTAACTCATGACCTTTTTCACATTCACAAGTACAACATGAAATGCATTTCACTGGGATTCTATGTGACAGGCCAACAACATATAGAGGACACTGTAAGAGTAAAGTGGAAAGAGGATACATGGTTTAAAATTTTTTTTTTATCAAGATAAATCTGAAAAGTGTGGCAAACTTTAGCATTTACCCTGCTGTACCATGATGCACCTGAAGACCAAGGAACACAGACATTTAGATAAAGGTTTTTCTGGAATGAGTAGCTTTTACTTGCAGTAGTCAGACAGACAGGGAATGGGCAGAGAGATAAAACATGCAACAAATGTCCCAAGGTTGGGACTTGAACCCTAGACGGCAGCGCTGAAGGCTAAGGCCTAGTCCACACATAGCCGGGTCTTTTTAAAAACGATAACGGAAATATTTGCTTTTATAAAATAATCTCGCCCACACCCGATCAGTTGAAAATAAGTGTTCAATCATACAAACTACACTTTAAACATACCAAGTCCATAGGGGGCAGTGTAGGGTAAAGCTAAAACCTAGGTCAGACAAAAACAATGCTTCAAAATAACCATGACTTTGTTTTTGGAATTAAACATGGCGTCAGGAGATTTATTTGTGTGGATAGATATACAGGTTGAACTATAGAATATAAAGTTAATAAAACACAAGCCTGTTTAGTGGGACTAGTGTTAAAAGCCAGTATGTGGACACTGAAAAACACTGCTCCTCAAATGGGAGGGATAGTTGGTGGAAAACAGCTGACCTGCAAGCTTTCTTTCTCCTTTGCAACTCAACATATCAGGACAGCTGGGCTTGTAAAAGCAAACAAGTAAAATTCGTTTGAGCCAACAGATAAATCAGCACCTCTCTGATAGCGGCCATCTTTCCTCCACTGCATGGCCAAAAGGTAACAATGGTCACACGTCAGCGCCACATGATTTGTTGCAAACGCAAAAAAGGAGAATTTGCAAATCTCTCTGTCCGTAGTTTTCATTATGAATCGTTTTTATTGACATTAAACAGAGTTTACATGTGGATGAAAGCCCAAATCGCTTAAAAATCTATTTGGCTTCCCAGATGTCCGGATACTTCTGAACTAGACCGAATTCGTTGAGACCACAACATTGTTGCCATGGTTAAAGCGGGAATAGGCTAGAAAACAACATCCTCTGGTACGTGTGCATCTCACGTACCAGAGTTAAACCCGCCATCTCAACATGAAAAGAGCATTGCACAGATTCCACTAAGACATCTTTAAAAATATATATTTTCATATCCCCACATGACCCACACAAAACATGATAGAGTTCTGGAATTAGCAGAGGTATTTTCTGAAATGTTCCCTGTGCTTACAGAGATTATGCAGCCAGTCCCAATTCACACATTCATCATGGCCCAGTGACTGTACAAGACCATAGCCTCAATCTATCATGGTGTCCTCACAGCGGTGCCCTGCAGCCAACCAGCCGCTCACTTTCTCCTAAAGTAGCTCTGTATTACAAAACCTATAGACCTTCCATCCATTACATGTGGATGTGGTGGTGGTACGGGCAGCTGTGTTAGTACTGGTATTGATGATGGTGAAGGTGATGGAATATCTGCAGGATGGTTAAACTGGGTTAGTATTGGTGAAGGGAGGAAAAAAAAACAGTCTGGAGCTATTTTTCTTCTCTCAATCTGACTCTGACTGGATGTACTTGTGAAATGCGGTTGGTACAGTGTGACATTAGTGATAACCCCCCTCCCCCCAACTCCCATACACACACATACACACACACACACACCTACACACACACCTGCACACCACCAACATCACATCCTTGCTCAGTGACTCTTTTTTTTTTTCTCAAGTGGCAGATGTGATAAGAAAGTCCAGAGACAGTTAGTGGAAGTGAATCTACCTCTGAAGCCACATGGTGCTGCTGAGTGGAGCGCCTCTTGGTTTATGTGTGACCGAGAGGGAAAAGTGCTGAATGCAGAGCAGCCAGCAATGACTATCAGTTACAAGAGGCCATATTATGGTGTGGGACACTGCACAGTTAATGACATCCAATCTACAGGCTGATAAATCTGAGACACGACCCGTGAAACAGAACTGCAGTCCTGCAACTGACCACAGTGTTCAGCAGAGTAAGCACTATGAAAACAAGAGGAATGCATTAACCACCGCAGTGTGTCTGGAGCAGAACTATAAAATGGAAGTTTATATATATATATATATATATATATATATATATACATATAATGAATATATGTTGAATATAAGTTGAATATATATATATATATATATATATATATATATATATATATATGTAGGTGGGATATCAATGTAATGTGTTTTACAAAAAACCAAAGTCCTTAAAGTGTTAAAAAGGTTCCATTGTTTTTTTAAAGCAGACAAATCATCATTAAAGAGGTGGTGTTTTCATTCTGTAGCACAATCAAGTAACTCGTTACCTTCAGTTGTTATGAAAATGAAATATGACTTTAAAAAAATTGACTTTGTAATTAAAATTGGGTGTCTGTCCCTTTGACAAACTACTCCTATTTTGTAGGAGACGTTGCCTACTTCTACCTTGAGGAGGTCATCTCACCTAATGGTTGCCACGGAAGATTCAAGGATTTCTCAAACACTCCAGGTATGTTTTTGATTAGAACATTATTGTAAAGCTCAAAAAGTTGATTTTACATAATGCTGTCCCTTTAAGAACTGTTCTGACGCACAAACAGCCCTTAGAGGTCCACCTCACCATAAATGAATGACAATATATGAATGATGTAACTAAATCAAAATTTGTTGCTGAAGATTCAAGATCCAAATATCTTGAATGTACATGTGACCGTTTATTAGAACAAAAGAGGGAAAGAGAAAAATCTTCTGTGAAGGAAACATGGACGACTTTGTCGAAGTAAAGAGCAGAGAACGTATTTCTCCTCATTCACCAACAAAGCCAACCGTGGAAGGAAACAAAACGCTTTGCGCCAAGGCAATGATGAATGACTTCAACAGAGTCAGCAGCCAGACCATTCATGTGACTATTTGTAATTTATTTTAAGGAAACATCTGTTTGTTTACCCGCGATAATTAGCTGTGGCAGCGACTTGTTCGTCCTCAGTTTGAGAGCCAGATGAAGAGTGCTTTTAACAGCAGTTCTGGTCTGATTTAATCAGCATTTCAGCTTTACTTACATAAAGCATTTTTTACAAAGTGATTTTTAAGGCAAAACCACATCATGTGAGAAAAGCTGATATTAATTACATTAATTACACGAAGACTGAGCTCACCAGTTAGAGAGAGCTTTTAATGTCCTGACTAAGGTGCTCTTAGGTCAACAAACTCTCAGACATTTGATTTATTTTTACATAACATTTGAGCTAAAAGCTTTGCTGTCACTGCTCTCATTTTGGCTAGCTGTTATGTAACTCATGTGATGTCAATTTCATCTTTAAAAGTTAGCAACTGCCATAAAACAATTGAATAAAAAAATAAGCTGTTTTTCAATTCTTTTGGAAAAATAGATGGACCTGTAAGTTTTTTAAAATAAAATGGAACTCGTTTATTTAAAACTTTGTATTGATATGCTTATACATTTTTTTTTAATTACATTTAATGACTCAAGGAATAGCCACAAAACATAATTATCACACCTATTGCGTTGTGCCTGCATGCATTTGGACTCTCTCCGTTCCCAGACCTCTTATCCTCAGGGGTCACACAGGAACCACGTGACGCCCGCATCTTGTAAGACGAGGTTCCTCAGAGAGTGAACAAGTGGCGCCGCGTGTAAACACAAAGATTTAAATCCTCGGCGGCCCTCCAGCGGAGCCGAGGCTGTCCTGAGCCATTCATTGCATTCTGCAGCTTTTTTTTTTTTTTTTTCCCTTCTGTTTTTTTTTATATGAGCGCTTGTACGGCGCTTCGCTTTTACTGACGTTCCAGAAAAAAGGAGCAGACTGGCTGTCGGGACAAGTCTTCGTCATTTCAATGCGAAGCTAATGGGTGAGCGGAGGGGGTCAAACACAGCAGAAGTCAACTGAGGCCCAGCAGTGGTGAAAAAGATGTGTGCGTGTGCAGGCGTGTGTTAGAGAGGGAAGGGAGCAGTATTAAAGCATTTATTTATTTCTTTTTCTTCGTCTTTCCTTCTGTCTACAAAGTGGCCATTATGTGACGGGACGTGTGCTGCCTCCATCCCAGGAGAAGCCACCGGAAGGGGGCAGGTATCAATAATTCACCGGTGAGATGAACACAAGGGCTGCTCCTTTCATTGCCGCCCCGCGCGGCTTTAATGGACTCGGCTGTGATTCTCCTAACAGAGGCAATTATGTGCTGTGCGCACGGTGGAGCTGTCCGAGCGCGCTCGTGTAATCCCGAGGAACAGCTGTGAGATTTGGGCGAGATCAAGCCCTCAAAAGGACGGCGGTGTTGATCCTCCCTGCTCTGTGACAAGATGAAAGACACAAATAACATCAGTCACACAGCAGCTATCACGGGCCACTGTGAAGTGGAAATCGCAGGGGGAAGAGCCGGGTCCAAAGGAAAGGGCCTGTGTTTGTGGTTTCCTTGCATTCTTTCTTTTTTTTTTTTTCTGAGCCCTGTTAACAAACGCAGACGGCAGCTTTTTGTGCGCTTCCCTGCAATCAAAAAAAGACACTCGAAAGCCTCGTTTTGATGTATAATTCAGACATATGCTTGTCTTTCAGCTGTTTTTATAATTTCTACTATGTGAGAGGAAAACTGTAACAATTCAAATAATGGATACCCCCCAAAAAAGGCAAGGACATTTCACATTGATTGCTGCTGCTTTCAACAAGTGAGTTTCCACTGTGAAAGAACATTTGCTTGCTACAGGCACTGCTGTAAAAATACCCCTTGCCCTATATTTCCCTCTTTATTTTGTCACATTTGTGACAAAAAGTGGCAAATTTTACTAGGAGTGGGCAACCAATCAAAATTACTCCCAAGAACAGCTGCGTGATTCCTTTAGGTTACAAAAGAACCAAGAAGAATGTCTCAAGAACATCACTTACCTCAGTTAAGGTAAGTATAACATAATAAAGAGACTGGGCAAAGATGGTGTCCATGGGAGACCAGAGGACAAAAACAATGGACCAGCTCATATTTGATAACTACTGCCTTGATTTTACTAGCAGCTGGCGGCATGGCTCAACTCGGCTCAACTCAACTGCAGAGTTCAGGTGGTTTTTCATTTCAGTTGAGTAACACCACCAGTCGGGTGATATTTTAGTTGTAATTGGGCAGGCTAGAGTCCCGTCATCTATTTGTGTTTCAAACGATGCTACAATAGAGGACACGTAAACTGTTGACTATTCTGCTGAGTTTGATAATGTCCTATAAATCCAGAACCTTGTTCTACACTTTGCTTCATCCAGAAGCTCTGGACCCTCAACAGTTGCTTGATGTTAGGCGTTTTAACGATTGAATCTTATTCTAACTTGTCACTAGCAGTTGCTTGTGACGCATTAAAATGCTTTATGAAGCTTACCAGAAAATGTGTGCGCTGTAAACAAGGAGCAGATAAATTATCTTAAGCATTCCTCTTGCTCTGACTTTAATTGCTTAATATTTAGAAGTGTGGCCGACACAGAATGAATGGCTTCATTCACTTCCTCCACTGACATTGCCAATTATGAAAGGGCACAGAAAGCTGACCTCATCAATCACAACTTCTCCTGTTGGTTGACTGGTTCAGTTGTAGTTCAGCCAACATGAAGGTCAATTGTGAGAAATCCTTGGAAGGAAGATGAGAACTGAGAGGACACGTGTGGCTCTTGTGACACTACCCGTGACTCCACTCCTTAGCTAAAAAAGAGGCTGGTACCACACTAGTGGAAAACCTGACAACCACCCAAAACCCAGTTGAGCCTCATTAAGGTAGGTCATAAGTGGGAAAGACGTATTTAGCCTCAAAGGTTTGGGGAAAATATTCTGACAATTGATGAGACAAAAGTTGAACTTTTTAGTAGAGTGTTTACATTAGCTTTCAATAAAATGAACAGCATGCCTAAAGTCAAACTTGGTGGAGGTTGTCCTACCGTTGAAGCCATAACACAACTCACAATTAATTCATGATTTAAAGTGCAGTTCTATTGTCAGATTTGTTTTGATATCTCTTTTCCCTTAAGATTTGTTTGATGATAGAAGTAAACACAGCAGAAATCTGGATGGAGGAAAATACTTTTCAAACCCAAACCTTCCAAAGCACTCATCAAAATTCAGCCTGCAAACAGGACGAGTAAACATAGAGCGCTTCTGATTTGAGGGTTTTGTTCAGGACTATTGTTGAATACTTAGTGACTCTGAGATGCTGTGCTGCCAGAGTGACTGCAGCCCCGGAAGCCTTTCGACCTAATTAATGAGGTAAATAAAAACCAGCTCGTCGAAATGGGGGCTCAGATTCTATCAGTGAAATCACTCAGCCATGAGACCACAGGAAGAGAGATCGTTACCGGCTCCGGTGATTTCACCAAATAATTAGTCCTGGCTGAGGCCGTTTTGTACACTCGGATTATTACCTTGGTGGAAACATAGTTTCCTTGACTCGCTACTCCGGCGGGGATTCACTTCCAGATCCCCACTTATTCAATTTGAAAAAGTGGAAATGTGTTAGGTAGTGTGTTTATTTTTTCTCCATCGTGGTAAACTCCCAGATAAGGCCAGCTTGTGTTGCTGCTTCCAACTCACACTGGCTGCAGTCGACTTAGCTGGGGGTGATTTTTCTAATCATAATTCTATAAAAAAAAAAAAAAAAAAAAAAAAAAACACATCCTGTGTTGCTGACCACGCCACAGGCATGAAGCTGTAATGTGGTGAGTGAGTGAAGAAAGATGTGAGGTCACCGTATCCTCCGAGTCGGGACAAGGGGGGAGGGACTCCACTTCCAGTGTGGGGCGGCGCTCTAGGCTGCTTTAAAGACCCCGAAGTGCTGAAACAGGGAGGGGCGGCGAGAGATAAATCGAAAGGCCGTTCTCCAGAGGCTCCCCACAGCGCGCGGCGCTGCAGAGAAACGGCCTTGTCAGCAGCATAAATCAAGTCCAGCTGTGAGGCGTGGAGTCAGGACACTGAAACCTGCAGAGCCAGATGCAAGCGAAGAGCATCCGCTTGATGCAGCAGGACAGCTAAACGAATCCACCACCTATTCTGAGGACATCATCATCAAAGTTGACCGTCGGGTAGAGACTACGCAAATCAAGTTTGAGCCGTTTTATTTCTGGGATTTCTCATGGCCGGCTAAACACTATCGAGTATATCGTGACACATTGTTGACAATTTTACAGATTATGTCACTGTAGTTGGAGCTATAGTAATATCTCTAAACTTGTCAAGTAGCTTGTAACAGGAGGCACATGATTAGGATATGGAAAAGGGACAAAAATTTATTTTCTAAAGGAAATGAGACAGACATTTCTCAAAAAATATTAAAAATAATGTGAGAGGAAATATGATATTAAATTTCATTTGTCGTGTAATGCCATGTTAAAATGATTCAATAATCAAAGGGAAAATTTGTTGCAGCAATCAAACACTTGTTTTGCATGTCAAACCCACATATAGCTGGATATCAAGGAAAACAGATACATTTTTATGCACTTTGGCCTTTCATATCACTTCAGTATCACTACAGACAAAAACTCAGACCAAGATGGAGATTTGAGAAAACTCTATGTTTGCGTGTATACATGAGAAAACAGATTTAGGGTTCCACATATAATGCATCAATAGAACAGTAAAAACCCAGTGGGATGGAACGGCAGACCTGCAGTATTCTTGAAGTGCTCAATCTTTATCTTTGTAAACATTGAAGCTCATGTGAAGCCCAGTCTCCTTGAGCATTCATTAAATACCGAAATGAGTCCAAATTTTTTTCTCCTATGATGTCAAAATATCCCGCATAGTTACAAAATGGCAGACAAAAAGCCGATTTGTTTTATAAAATTGATTTCGGGGGGATTTTATTTTCATTCTGACTCGTAGTAAATGAGAATTGAGATTCTCATGTGAATCAATATTTTTATTAACTATGATTGTTTAGAAGACACATAAACTGGCTAAAATTACTTTGAATTTGTTGAAGCATGGCCTGACAAAAGATCAAGTGTTTGCCATGAAACTCTGATCGATGCATCTCTGTTCTGTTCCAAGTTTTCTCCAGCGTTGGAATAAACCGTCAGAGGTACAATGAGCAGTGTACGTTTTACCAAAATCAGCCAATGACTTAGATGGCACAGAAGTAACTGCCTGTCTTTCGTGTTTTCGTTTAAGTACCTTAATGTCTGAAACTCTTGAGAAAAAATGGCTTATCTTTGCTTTTCTCAAGTGAATAGAACTAATAGAGTAGATTACAGAAGAAAGCCAGAAAAGCAGTGTGGAATCTGTTCACTTTTTTCAAGTCTAATTACAGTTCAGTCCATCAATCCTTGAACCAAAAGCACTGTACCTTACAGATAATTATCACCAATCTGGTAGAAAATGCCAGGCTGACAGCCATCTTTTGGAAGTGTCAGTCACAGCCCCAAAAACAAAATCACAAGTTCTCTTGTGCCCACTGTCGCAGAGAGCTCGTGCTTAAAGCTGAGCAAATGATTAAGAATGACTGACAGAAAATAAGCACTTGCACGCCAAATCTCCACAAAAGCACCGCAGCTGCAAGCAGGGATACATACTGTTTCTTCTTATTAATAGGGGAGTACGTTCCAGGCGGTGCAGCAGACGATTTTTTTTTTTTTTTCTCCTGTGGTTCATTGTGTGTAAAGTCTTGTCTCCAGGGCACCAGCTAGCTAACACTGAAAAGTCTTTGGAAGTATCGTTGCTTTTCAGAAACATGGCTACAGGGCAGGGCTGTGACACGGTTATTAATCTCCTATTCTATGAAATTCACACCATAGCAGCTGCTCTGCTGTGGATTACCATAATGTAAACAGAGAAAATGCACTTTTCCAATAGCCTCGGCTGCTAAATGAAGTTTTCTCCCTATTTTTCATGTTTTCGTTTGTGCTAGGTACAGCAGGAATCAGCAAGAGAGCAATGCAAATGTTGTGAGAGAAAGAGACTCTGAGTTAGGCATCTTCCATATCAGCAACTTCATACAAGGTATCAAGTCAGGGAAAGATGTTAGTATTCAATCGAAAACGGTATTTTTTTCATGAAAGGAAGAAAGTCAGAAAAGAAGAAACAGACATGCCGCACTATGATACGTTTGTTAATCAGTTAGGTCTTGAGGGCAAGAAGGAGAATTAACAGGCTAAACAAGTATAACAAAGTTGCTCTGTTTAATCCTTTTAGACTTCAAATCCTGGATATTATAAAACATTCTGGATTGACCAGGTAGCCAGAATTCTTTGTTGACCATGAAAACAGATTTCAGATTTATTAATTAATGCCAGATGGGCAATTAATGCTAATTGCCCACAGGAAGTGAGATGTGGAATCTGAGAAAAGAAGGCATATGTCCACATTTGAAGGTGTCCTCAAATGTGGACGACCTTTGCTGCACCGCTGAAGGCATCAGATGTGGCATTTGAAGGATGCGGCCCCTGGATTCGGACAAACCCATCGCTAGCAACAGTTGTAATTTGCCCCTGTTGCAAGCAAAGGTCCAGGTTTGTAGCTGAGGATCAGGCTGCCAACTGTCCACCTTCCAAGTACAAAAATTAAAGTATCTTGGGGTTTTGTTAGCAAATGAGGGAAAAATGGGGAAGGAGATCAACCTAGTCACATGGTGCTGTGTTACAGTAATGTGAGCGCTGCACTAATCTGTCATGGTGAAGGGAGCTGAGTCAAAGTTGAGGCTCTCTCATCCTCATCTATGGTTACAAACTCCTGGCAGTGACTGAAAGAACATGACTGAGTATACAAGCGGCTGAAATGAGTTTCCTCTGCAGGGTGTCTGGACTCCCCCTTAGCGACAGGCTTCAGAGTAGAGCCACTGCTCCTCTGCATTGAGAGGAACCAGATGAGATGACTTAAGCATCTGGTTAGGATACCTAAGGTGCTCCAGGCAAATCCCATTGGGAGACCAAGACCAGACCATTTCTACAGTTTTAAACCCAGAACATGTTAAAACCTCGATATTGATAACTTGTACTAAGAGGGTGGGCATTTAATGTATTATTTGTTTTGCGCTAAAAAAATTTTTGTAAGAATTTAGATTTACTGTTGTGATAAATTCCAATTTATGATGTTAAAAAAAGAATTGTATGGTCGGGATTGTTACTTTCACTGTTTTCACTGTTTCTTCATCGATAGCATCAAAAATCCAATTAATTTGAAAATATGATACGATAAACAATTACTGTGTGTGGCTTAGTGATTCAAATCACACTTCTTTACCTAACTGGTTTCCTAAAATGTGTATTACACATTTTTCCAAGAGCAGTATTTATGCTTGTGGCGTTATGAATGCAGTCATAGTGAAAGAGTTACCTAAAATAATAAATAGTTCTTATCACCACTTTTATTGTTACCACAATAGTCCCACAAAATATCAAGGTTAAGTCCGTATCGCCCACCGCTACATTGTACATAAAGCTACTTGAAAAATAGAATTTCTTTGATTTGAGGTCATCTTATGAAAGAAGCCAAACAGTCTAATTCTTTTCCATGGAAGATGATGCGATTGTGGTGGTAATTGCACTTGCAAGGGGAAGAAATTTATCGGCCCAGGGCAGAGGGGGATTTGTGCGGGTACTTCCAGAAGATTCCTCTAATCACAAATTGCGACTGCGCTTTATTCCCCTTCCAGAGATATTCATCTGTACTCGTGTGCCGAGGCTTCCCTTCAGGAATAAAGAGAACACACATGTTTCACAGGAAATTGTCAGAGGAACCAAGATGGATTACACATGCTGCACCAGCGGATTCACACTTTGAAAAATGATATCAGCCATCATCTCCCAGATAAAAATAATCCCAGCAAGGCCGTACATGGGATGCAGGAGGAAATAAAGAGAGTTTTCCGACCTAATCTTGGGAAACATCTCAGAATTCACTTTATTGCAGTTTAAAGATTTATATGAGTTTATTCAAAAAAATTCCATCTGGTTTATCTTAAAAAAAAAAAACAACAAACAAAAACAAAGTAAGGAAAAGAGAAAGGAGGGAAATAGGAGCTAATTCAACAACTGCTCAGTCAGTTTGATGATGAAAATGTGTTGTTACATGAAGTGAAGTCTCCCAGCTCTGTTCTGCCCCTGAACGGTGCACTGGGATGTAGGAGGTACAGCAATATTAGCTGAAAATAAGATTCATCTCGAAATTGGTTTATTTGTCTCTAAATACAACGGCCGCTAGCAGTGGTGACTGAAACACAAAAGTTAGTGGAGATCATCTTCATAAAAGCTCATGAGAGATCAAAGAGTTTCATTTACATTTTCACAAAGCTGATGTTATCATTCATTCTGCTTGTAAATGTGAAGGCAGACTTCATACAGCGATGATGTGATGACTTGGTGATGTCATGAGATGTAATAATGTGTTCATAAGAGCAAGGCAAGATGTTTGCAATAAACTAAGAATTTCCATATTTCGGTTTGTTTTCAAACGAAGAGAAGATTTATGTCTAACAGATTAAAGACTCTGTCCTGACCCAATGACCTTTGCCACTCACGTTACCTATCGAGCCAAAGAAAACTTTCAAAAGATAATATGACATGGATTATCTGTGAGCCATAATGGATCAAACTGAATCAGTTATCAGTCTGTCTGCTTGTCAATTATTCCTGGTGGACACATTGGTCATTTTGTATTACAGGCAGTACTTGGAAATCAAATCCATCCATTTCAGTTCACCATGGTCTACATTTCATTGCCTGCTCATCCAGAAACCTATTATTATAAAGTACACCCCACTGAAAAACAAATGTCACTGAAAACACAATGAGGACTTTTCGCACATTAGCTGTCTTTAACAACACTGTTCAGTAGATGAACATCTACAGTGACGTTTCCTAGCAACATGCAGAGCCTCAGAGTGTATTCTTTTCTAGCTAAGTCATAAGTTACAAGGAAACAGCAAGATGAGTTGAAAACCAGACTGTGGCATTTTGTTTTGCAGAGGGTTAACTCTATGATGACATTAGAATGGTGGATGTGAAGTCTGTCGACTAACCACAGCAAAAGGCGAACCACAAACCTACAAACGGGTCGCTATAGCGACAGCAGCGGCAATGACAAAAGTTCAACATTGCCTGTGTGTGAACATCTACATGTGTGAGTTCCAAATTTGACATGCACAAATTTCACCGGTCGATTTGTTGGAGGAGGGCAAAGCGATTGTTACCTTGTTGAACAGGTTCTGAAGGAGACGGAGCTGTGCTGCACTCTGTGTGTAAAAGTCCTTTAGTCTGGCTAGTTTGTTTAAGCTTCTCACTAAAACCAGTAGATCTTAATGAGGACTATCAACAGAAAAAAATGTTTTCACTGCCTATAATCCACAACAGCAATGTGCTCATACTCATCAAAACCCACCAATAAATAACCCCATGGAAACTTCAAACTAGCATGTCGTACGCCATGAAAAATCAACACTAGTCCAGACAAGAGGGGGACATGAAAGTGTTAATCTGAAATACCTTGAAAACTTCACAAGTCCCTAAACCCCTTCAACTTGGGTCTTGAATGGGAACAAATGAATAAAAAGAGGATCTCAGTTATAAAGGCGGTCTGGTAGTACATCTAGTACCGACCAATGAAACCATCTCCTTGAGTTTCCCTCCTAAAGAAAAGCAGATTTCAGCCCGTCGAGGTCTGAAGCCACCCATAAGATTATTTCCACCTCCTGAGCAGCTCTAACTCCGACACATGTTTGGATAAATAAAACATTTAATCTGCAGCACCGATGTGTATGTGTTCACATGGAGGTGTGCGCATGCGTGTGTGTGTGTGTGCACCTCTGAACAGTGCTGGGTGTTGTCTGCAACTGGCAGCATCAGCAAAGCACTAATCCTCACTTTGCTTCTATTCTCAGCATCGAGGTGGGGGGGCGGTCGCAGACCGAGCTCCTTCACGTCGCGGAGGTGTGTGTGGCGGCCCGGCAGAAATGAAAAGACACAGTCAGCCGTCCGCCGCCGCCACCGCCGCCTTGTCAGGTAGCACACCTCGACTGCAGGCGAGGTGATGAAAGAAGGCCTTGTGGGTGCAGAAGCTTTCAGTATTCAGCCTCGGCGCGGCTCACTCACCGCCAACCTCCGAGGAGAGTTGGAGCTCCTCTTTACAAGCAGATGTTCCATTAGAGCCAAATGGGGGAAAATTAGAGATTTGATGGGAAATAAATGCAGAGTGACTTTTAAACATGATAAACACTGTGTTGTTTTTTTTTTTTTTTTTGATGAGCGTAACAGCGTGTGTCCTGAGAAATGAGGAGACTGGAATAGCGCCGGTGGACCATCCGTTCACGCGGATCATTAAATTATACCATTTATTATTACACCTGTTTCCCTACAGCGTATATTATTTCAAAGTCTTCATAAAATTAAGCCCCGAGACATGTGACAGGATTCTTATTAAAACCTCAAACGGCGCAGCGGCATAAGGGAAAGAAAAGTGTGATAAAGGAAATTAGTGCAAAGTTCAACGCTTACGCCTCTTCAGCAGCGTTGGTGTTCTCTTGACACTGATTCTTTCTGGAGTGCATCTTTCTGATGCACTCTGAGCACTCATTTACTCATGCATAGAGTAAATGGCTGTTCTCTTCAGCTCGCCCCCCACAGCAGGACTTCAGACTGTTCAGACTGAGGGACCAAAGCAGCCACAGCAGACGATTGACAGTTGTATTGTCCCCTGAAAGATTTTTGGTTTTCAGGTTACGATCAGAAAACACCAGATTTATATTCTAACTCCCCATATGCCTTTGGCATAAATGGACTAAAGCACTTTCCCAATCAAGTGAGTCACATTCACGTTTGCACACACATTTATAAACCAATACACACATTGACAGGCAGCTCAACATGTGGCAGGAAGCTGGAATTGAAACCTACAATCTTCAGATCACAAGACAACTACTCTACCCACAGAGCCACAGTCACCCCTAATACACACTCGGGGTGCATTCACAGCAGCCCTGTTTGTGCCGCTTTAGTTAAACTCCAGTTTTTGTTTAGAAAGTTTGATTCGTTTGCAGAGGTTCAACTGAGGCCTGATGCAAACCAAAAGAGAGGACTCTGGTCTTGGTTTGGTTGAAGTGAAATCTGGAGCATATGTGTGAATGGAGACCACTCCTAAAGCAGGAAGTTGACCAAAGGGCAAGGGACTCTGGGTAAATACAACCAAAACAAATGTGTGTAGCATCAGCGGGAGAAATGACTCGGGTTATTTTTTTTCCAAACACGAAAGAGAAATCCTACAACTGGTAAAATCTGACGCCACTCCATTTTTGTTTCCATTTGGCGAAGGAGGAAGTTGGGCTCAGTGACTTCTTCACGTCCTTCACCGGTTCTCTTTACTGCCTCACCCCCAGGATTTTGTGAAAGCAAACCAGCTGAATATGTGGCAAATGTTGAAACTTTGGCCCCCAGTGTATCCGGTGTGAAAACACCCTCAATGTGTATTTTGAATGTAGGAATCTTTTCCGGACTGTTTCCTGGGTCTGAACTTACACCCACACAAATTTACCCTTCGAAGAAAGTTAAAAACGTGAAGATTCAATTCCAAAAAGCCAGTAAAATACATTTCTAAATGACTGTTAAGGATACCAGCAATAATGCTACAAGAGATTTTGTTAAAACAATTAGTAATGTGGGTTGGTTTTTTTAACATAAAATAAGGCTAGGAAAGCTGAGATTACATGTCGCAAATTAGTTTCTCCGTGCGTGGTTTCCTATTAGCTTTAAACATTCAAAGACATGAGCTGAAGTCCCAAACGAATGTAGCTGACGATTGTTTAAATTGCTCCAGGCAACAATGTGAGCCAGAGAACATCCTGATACCAACATTTGTCATGCTCACTGATTAATCTGCTGCTGCTCATTCTGTGAAATGTGCACCAAAACAGTTCAAAGGAGAAACAAGCAAGGACAAAACTCACATCTAAACTTGTTAATTCAGAATCTTGTGAAACACTTAAAAAAAAAAGTCTGGATATTAAAAAGGGAAATGATCATTTTTGGCACTAACTTGCCCAGAACTATTTGATTTGATTTCAGAATCTATTGCAAAATATCACCATGTTTGTGTGAAGAGCTGCTAGGATGCGCCCAGATCTTAGTTCACCTGGAATAAGACAAAGCGAAGTTTGAAGTAGCTTTTCAGCAAGAAATATGAGACTGTTTAAATAATTCCTTAACATTGATTAAGATAGAAAAAGTATCAGTTCCACTGGCAGATCGTTTCATATATGGAAAAATACCTCGTCATATGCAGGTTTGTCACGGTAACAGTAATTATCACAACAAATGATAATATTGTTTTGAGACCATTTCCAGCCAATTTTATGATAATGCAAGTTTGCCCTCTGCAAGAGTATTAAACTTTAGTTTTGTACCGATGGAACAGGAAGACATTTTAAATATCCAAAATAAAACACATCAACCAAAAACAATAAATAAAATGAAAATAAAAACCACAAACGTCAGAAACCGTAAATAAGCTGCTCATCAAAACATCAGATTCATTTATCAGACAATTAACAGATTAATTGCTTATTGTGACAAGATTGGTCAGAAATAAGATTTTGTGTTTTTGCAGTGTACTTGTACCTTCTGTGTTGAGGGTGTGAAACGTGGACATGAACAGACTCAAAGGTTCAACCCCAGATGTTTGTTTTTGGAAAGAAACATGGAGGATTCGTCCCTGTGTTTAATGCAGGAGGCAGCAATGCAGACTCATCGCTGCAGCTTGTGAAACAACAGCTGATTGAACTCGCCCGCCGTGAGCAACCTGACACACTCCATTTCTCCTCAGTAGTGACATATTCAAATGCTGTTGCAGGCTGGTGTGTGTAGCTGGCAGGGCCCGCTCCCATCCTGATCAGCAAGACCTGCACCGCTCCGCTCTGCTCTGCGCTCTCAGCTGCTTTGTTCCAGCTGATGTCATCTAAACCTCGTCCCTGCAGGGTTGTCTGGGGTAGATAAGACATACCCTCCTTCTGCCGGTGTCCTACCAAAAAAAAAAAGAAAAAAAAGAAAAACGAGGCTGCTGCTATGAAGATGGATTATCCAGCTGGTGACACAGGTTCCCTTTCTGCTGGAGCCACTCTGGATATAATGCAATTAAGGCAATTAATCTTCAACAAAAGGGGTTCACAGCTACCTCTAATGATTTTGCACCTTTCTGCACCGTTGTGTAGCCGTGCAGACCGGCTCAGACATGCACGCACGCAACTCCTTGTGCACACAAACGTAATTATTACATCGGTGTTGGACACAGTGCGTGCAGAAACGTGATTCAAAGCTTATATCACACAGCTAATGAGTAAGAAAAAAATTTTATTTGGCTCCATCTTTTGCAGCACAATCATCTGGACGGTGGCTGTGATTCCAATAGCTGCGTGAAGCAAGGGGGAGAGGATATGGGGTGGGCTTCCAAACTTAACTGGGAATTTGCTGCACAACAGACTGGTGGTGTACGATTTACCACTCCAGGTAACAAAAAACATCATCTAACAAACCAAAAACTAACCGAGGCTGAAGTCAAACGCTCTCTGTTACATCAAGCCATTCGAGAGAACAAAGTGTGTTGAAACTTGACTCTGTGCCTACTTTTATCTCCTACATGTGGAGGCAGGTCTGCTTCTAAAATACTGCTATTGAGTAAATAGATAAAATATCTGGAACAGGTGCTACAAGCAGCTCAGCAAGGTCATGAAAATCAATGGAACTGAGGAGGTTTATACAGCGTGATGCGTGTAGCATCACAGCTGTCCGTAGTGCTGTGAACAGGATTCAGGACTTCTGCAGGTTCCACCAACTCAAACTGAAGCCTTTTAAGACCATTATGAGTGGAGTTTGATGGAGAATGCATTATGTAAAATTGACTTTTTGAGATTTACATCGATGAGTTATAATATTCCCTTGATTCTTTAATCTCCATGGCAACCATTCAGCTGTGCAAAACATCTCAGTGGACCTACCTCCACCTTCAAGGCACAGCACCTCTTCAGATCTGCAGTTTCCAAGTTTCCACCTCACACAGCAGCCCTTCCTGCAACTCCTCCCCTGAGCTCCTTCAGACTAGTCAGCAGCAATTAGCAACACTTGGTGGAACTGCACATCTACTGAGCTCATTATAGGAGCTACTTATCTGAGCAACGTTGGTAAAAACGTTAAAGGGTTAATAGAGGAGCCATGTTGTGCTGACTTCCTGAAGGCGGAGTTTTCAGAAAGAGCAGAACTTTCTTAAAGAGACAGAAGTATTGCAGTAGGAAGTAAATTTGCTTTAAGGTCAAATGCAAATTTGATCAATTTTGCATAACACTGCCCCTTTCAAAGCAGTTCAATAACTCAGATGAACCAAGCAGAACCGTTTCATGAACGCCTCATTTTGACCTAATGAATTTCATGAGGGTTCAACTCTTGTGCAACACAAACATCTCACATCATTTCAAAAATTATGCCATGACACAAAAACAAGAAAATTGGTAAATCACATCCATTAGTCAAAATGCAAAAAGCAGAAGTAATGTCACAATTTCAGACAGCATGATATGACTTAATGCCATCGTGAGCCCAAATCCAGGACTGAGAGTGCGTTTAAAAGGCAGATTGATCCAATGATTACTGCAGCAGATGCTGAGCATTTTTTCTTGTGATGTGCACAACAGCGTGGCACGAGTGTGCATATGTTGCGGATGAGCAGAGAAGCAGATAATAGGGAAGAGAGGCAAGGAGAGACGCATTCAGCACATTTAAAGGAGCTGACACGTGTTTTCAAGCTACGTAAACGGCTTTCCTAATTCCTGGCCGGCTGCAGCCTCTGGGATAGAAATCATTTCAATATGAACCAGTGTGGACTGAGTTGAGTTGTGATTGTGAAGCTGTGATTCTCTCTTTAATTTAGGAGCAGCTTACTAGATAGTCTGAGCCTCAGATCATTTATTTAAAGGCAACAAACCGATTACAATCTTCAAACTGACATTCAAACCAACAAAATAAAAGCAGAAAATCAAGTAGGTGTTAAAATATGCTAAAGTTGATCTTTGTTTTAAAATATCATTACATATTGCTTTAAAATGTGAGTCAGGATGACTCTCGTACAGAGTCATACAAACTTCTAATGTACATAATTTATGACACTTCATGGTAGGAAGGTTTACAAAAATGTAAATGGTATTCACCCACCTTCCTGTTTTAAAACTTTGAAAGCAAAGACAAAAAACTGAATGGATGGATGAAATGTCTTCTTTTTTGACATTTCATGTGACACTTAAATAATCCTGATCCAACAGAGGTGACCTGAGAAGATTCAAAAAGCAGCTTTCAAATGATGAGTTCACTGACCAGGGAAACAAGCCTGTCCAAAACCAAGTTGTCCCTATTAGAATTTATCATTTCTCCCATTAGTAACTCTGGAAATTATTGTAAATAACTGTAAGTTTTGGAGTAATTTCCCCAGCCACACCCTGACCTGAACTCACTTAACTAGAACTTATCTGGCAGCATGAAGTAGGCTGAAAGCTCTAAATAAAAAAAGACCACTGGAGACCAACACCAGCGCCCTTCATGACCCCTTTAGGGATAGACATTAGAAAATAGATGGATGGAAGGATGGATGGATGCTGTTACTACAACACAACAGGGAATTATACGTGGAATTACAAATATTTTTCCATTTTTTTCTGCGTATCCAGCTATGAGTAATATTAAATTCTCAGCTTTTTAAGATTTTTCCAACAGTATATTAGCAGAAGACAAGAAAATGCAAGACGCAGATGAATTTGATGAAAATAAATTCTGCCAAAGCACCATTACCAACAACTCTGATTGGTTAATCACTCTGTCGCGACGGCTGTTTAACACTCCAGCCCCAGACATTTGAAATCACTCTGAACAATAAACTCAAATCAACAGATTCAAAAAGGTCTGAGTGCAGCGTGATTGAAGTGGCACAGGGCAACTGAAGGGCACCAGGAGCGAAACCACTATGCAAATCCCCCTTCCACTTTTGTTTGACAAGCAACAACACTGCTTTGTGTATATGCAAAACCTTGGCAAGACGCTGAGCACACAGCCCTGCTGTCGGAGCGAAGCCGCGCTTGGGTGCTGACACCCACTGGGTGACCCCCCCACCCCACCCCCTGCCAGCAGTGACGCTTCAGGGCCAGACTTCACACTTCACCCAGAGAGACACGCTCCAACGTTACGTGAAGCAGACAATCACATCGCCGAGGTCACGCAAGGTCGGACTGTGGGATCGCCCTCTGCTCCTCTGAAGCTTGGCAGCGTGTCAGGAGTGGACTCATTCGATTTCTGGAGCCTCCACCCTCCCCACTGAGGTGAAAACTACTTGATTAGCACTTTGAATTTACTCAGCAGCTGGTCTGTTTGGCCCCCGCCAAAGAGCTGCTGATAAAACACAGTGGATCCCATTATCCATTACTCAGTTAGGCCTCACGCTGTTCTCTTCCTCTCAGCCGGCTGCTACCACATGTGAGGAGTGCCTTGGAATCCCTCTTGGAGATAGAATGAAGAATTTCCCTGCATTTCAAAATGCACTGCTCGACTCTTTGAAAACACCCACAAGTTAAGTTTAAGTGTCACAGAGCAGTTCAAGAAAGGTGTCATGTTACAAATTTGAAACCATTCCCATTAAAGAACTCCATTTGCTAAAGCAACAACACGATGGCCACTGGGGCACAGCTTTTCTGTAGCTATGAAACAGATAAAAAATATCGCTTTGTTGTTCCCTGGCTGCGTTGGCATTTCAGCCTCGTATTGATTTTATAATATATCTTGTTACATTTCACTAAATCATTTTGAAATGTACCATGGGTGCATGAATTTAAAACACCTGGTTTTGAAACTTATATCAAAATAAGTCAGCAAAGTAATTCATATCTCTGTCATCAGAATATTGGAGTTTTAAGATCTAGAATGACGCAAAACAGTTTACTGAGAAGGTAACGAAGAGTCTGTGTAAGAGAACCGGCTTCATTTATTAGATCACCTACAAACTCCTGATTTTGAAGATATTAATAAATAAATCTCTCACATATTCTCTCATTATGATGGTATTTAGTAGATAGAACTTATATTCTAACTTACCTAAAACAAGACTTAACTCTGATTTAACTTCAGACACAAAAAAAGTGCATGTGTCTTTTTACTGAGTGTATGTAAACTTCTGGTTTCATACAAGTAAACACCCCATTCATAACTTTGCTACATTAACTCCTCTATTGGCAAAACTCCCATCTCATGTAGCTAATTTTTTTTTACAAACTTTGTATTTCTATCTCCTTGTTTTCCGAAGCAGTAAAAAGCTACAGCTGCAGTGCGGTCGGGAAAACTCATGCATGCAAGGAGAAAACAAGCAAACTATACACACAAAAGTCCTAGTGGAGATCAGAAGCAAGACTGTTATATTGATCGCACATCAGTAAGCTCTGATGAACATCGCTTCTCTTTTGTGAGTGCAACAGGAAACGGACTGGTCCAGATTGAGAGGAAACGCTGCGTTCCTCATTGTGGTTGTGGAATTCCAGATCAGCGTTTTTCTTCTTTGCAGTGATACAGGTGAGTGTGTGACAGTTTGTCCAACTAGTCTACAAGTGTGACATTCGACTGCATTCTCTGTAGTGTGTGTAGAAAGTGATAGTGATGTATTAGTAACACTGTTCCCTTCATACCAGCCGTATGATCCATGAACAGCTGCATTACCAGACATTCATTCCAACTATGGACATTTTCCTCCTTCTGTTTTATAGGTTTTATTGACGGTATTTTCAGGCAGTACTGAGAAACTACGTTAATTGGGTCGGGGTGGCATGTTGACATTTTTAGAAGAAAGTAAATATGAGATCCTTCTCAGGATTTGACCTGCAGCCTCCACTGGGATGGTTTCAAACAAAGACATTCAGGGTCTTCGGGGTAGTGGGGAAAACAATAAATAGTATAAACTGTGGAGTGCATTTGATACCCTACAATAAAATACAGTGCAAATAATTACATTCAGAAGTGACCTAATTGGTAGAGATTGGGATTTCAAGGTTTTGAACAAACAGCATTGTGAAGACCAGCAAATGTATTATGCTTGAACATCTCAAACTGCACTGTCCAAGACAACATCCTAACATACGAAAAGTATGAGACAACTCCAAACCTAGCAAAATACGGCTGTCTACCTAAACTCATCAACTGGACATGCAGGCTCTCACTATTCACGGATGGCTGAGATTTGAGGAAAATGATTTCCTACATTTTGTCCTCAAGATGGTTCCAACTAATAACCTTATCACCTCGGTGCGGCACACTAAATAGTTTGACGTGAACACTGTTACCGCGAAAAAGCTTACGGTGCGACACAGAGTACATGGTCATAAAGACTGGCCTTTGCGCAGACATGTCTGGCGGACATCTGCTTGGAGCACTCATTGATTCTGCCTTGAATACTCACAGACCTCCATAGTGTGAAGTGTGAGCCTTTAATCTGAAAAAAAGTCAAGAAGCCTTTGGTACATTCAAGGACAGACTGTATATATTCTTCGATCAGTGTGAACGAGCAGTCAGTGGTTGAAATCTCAACCACGGATGGTTGAGATTTCATAGCTGAAAGTACTGATTTCCCACATTTCTCATGGCAAATTCCTTCAACTCTCACAATCCCAATGCAAACATGCAAGTTTGTTTGGTTAGTCGGGCATCTCGCACTGTTTTTTCTCCACTGCACAAATGTTATAGCTGCAAAGTGGCACCCTGGTTGAATCTCAACCTTGCTAATGGTAAGCAAGGGGAAATATCCAGCAGTTCTGGCAGAGAGACAGAAGCAACCAAACCACATGAAACAATGTTTTACCTGCTGCTCCCCTGCAGGGGCTCGCTGCCCTTTCGCCATGAGATCACGCCCCATGGAGACATCTTGGGTTTGCACTCGATGAGGATGTCTCCTCCCACTTTCACCAGCGTCTGACTCTTCAGTTGATTGTGGGAAAAATCCGGGGCAACAGCTGAGAGAAGAGAACAGCAACAATTGACTGATAAACCATTTCTGTGAAGACTTTCTTTTGTCTAATTTATCTTTGGCCACTTATCTCCTATTACACACGTTGCACTGCGGGCTGTTTTTTTTTTTTTTTTTTTTTTTTTTTTTCTAAATGAGCTCATTAAGAAGCAGAATTTCCCACCATGGGTAATTCAAAGAAATGAGATTGCATAATTAGCAATCAGACATCTGATGTGGAGTTTGATGTTGGTTTATTAGTATTATTCTCTGTTAGACAGCATGTGATTCACCCCCTTTGTCTGATTTGTAGCTATGCTACCGTCTCAAACCACCAGCACTTCTTTCCTTTGACCAGAGTGTTTTGCACGAACATCATCTGGATGTGATACTTTGAAGGAGAAACAGAGGCTGAGATTGAAGACTGACAATCTTGACAAGGCGGATGGGCCGAGACTTCTCAGCTGAACAAATCTGACATACATCACTGTCAGTCAGACACATTCATCTTATAATTAATGCTTTTCAATTAGTGGTCAGAAAGGTGGGGAGTCTGGGCATGCAGGGAGGGAGACAAATCAAACTGGAAACACAGACGAGGGAAAGATTGATGGCATCTCTGATAAAAAGATTTATTCTAGACGCCAATGTCTAGAATAAATATTTATTTCTTTGCAGCAGCACTGGCTGCACTTGCATTAACCATAAAATTGGACAAATTGAAATTACAAAAATAAATTTGCTCAGATTCACGTTTTTCAGTAAGTTTTGAGCTAGGACGAGATGGTTGTTTTGGTCGCATGAAATTAGATATAGTTTGCAAAACTGCAATGGAAAAACGTTTGTCGCATCACATGAGTCATGATCAACAACCTGACATTACTACTGGTGAAAACGCCAAAGGAGACGACAGGAAGTGGTGGGAGGACGATGGTTTGTTCTGTTTTTTTCTGGCTCCACCAGAACTCTCACAGTATCACAGTTCATAAAAAAGTTGCGATATTCAAACATGTTGAATCCATAAAATTGTCAACTACAATTTCCCAAAAACGCCACAAGTTGCTCCCAAGCAGGCGGGGCTTGTTGTTCCAACTCTTGAATAAAATGCTGATGTCTCCTCTGATTGGCTGATAGATGAAGAGTGCTAGCGCCATGAATGAATTAAATATAGCGACGGATGTTTAAATCCGTCGCTATCTTCATAAATTTTATTGAAAATATTACACTGCTGTCGCCATCACAGTTGCCCCCCATATCATAGCTTGTGTCTCTCTAGGCCACAGAGATGCTGAGCCTCACCTATGACTCGGAGCTCTGCGTTGGAGTAGACCTCGCCGTGCTTATTCCCAGCCACACACTGGTACATTCCGGTGTCGGACAGGGTTAGCCGACTGATTGACAGAATCCCATTGGCAACCTGTATGCGCTCCTGTGGACACAGAGACACACACCTTTAATACGCCTTTCCCCCCCAGTGCTCATCTACATAAAAGCAGCCACACGGCGGGCCTGTGAAATATGGCGCAGAAGTGACAGACGTGGCAATAAATCTAGGTTTTCATCACTAATGGAGGGAAAGGCTTGGGTGGATGGAAGCAGGCTAGCAGAAAATGACCCTAATCAATCTACATGTTTATGAGAGAAAAATAAAACCATGCCCTATTTATATCACCCACACACACACCCTGCTGAACCACAGGGCCTGTTTCCCCTTCAGCAGAAGGAAGGGATAAGAGGGGAAGGAATATCATAACATCGGAAAATTGCTTTGCAGATCCCGTAGGTATGCCCTTTACATACTAAGTGATGTGTACCTGGTAATGCTCTGAGCTTCTCTTCATCTGTTTGGACTATCAGATTCAGTCCCCTGCAGGGTAAATCAAGCTCATCGTTGAGGCATCAAATTAAAATGTGTTTAACGGCTGCAGAGTACGATGAACCAAAAAAACTGGGCTGAATCAGTCGATCAGCTGAGTATTTAATCTCCAACAGACTCTTTTATGCTTGTTGAGATAAACGCCTGTCAGTAAGAAACTTGCAATGCCAGATTATAAGAGATTTCGTTGTTCTGTTGGTATAAACACAGCATCTTGCTGATCCTACAAATTTGTGCTAAGATGCAGATCATTGACTCATTAGCTCAGGCTAAGCTAATGGCTATAGCTCCTTTCTCCTCATTGTGTTTAGTTGTTAAAATATCTTCAAGTTCAAGTGCGAGTTTATTTGTCTTTGAGATGGCAAACTTGCGTTATTATACCAATATTTGGCTGCATCTGTTTTTTGGCTCAGTTCAGTAAAATGTCGGTCTTATCTCAACTTCTTCCATACCTCCTTAATACAAGCAGTAAATGTTTTAGGGCCTGTCATCCGTCTTTGCAGCTGTGTGAGGTTTCGGCTCTCCATGCCCTCCGTCTCCCCTGTTTTCCTCCGACTCACCTTCAGTGTCATTAGAGCCCATTTGAACTCCGGTCGCAAAGGGAGGGGAGGATTAAGGCGCTGTCACATGAAAACGGAGGCTGTCCTCACCGAGAGATCACAAACTAATCCTGCATTTGAGCAGGTTGTGCCGGAAATTTCCATAATGCTCAGCAGCTCCGGATGTGCAGGGGCGAGCATCCCTTCTGGCGAGCCAGGCAAATGGTGGCGGGTATCAGTCTGCGCAGGAGGGAAGCACTCCCATTTACAGCTGCTATTAATTAGCCATGACATTCCTCTAAAATCAGCAGTTTTTGGCTCTGGGACCTGGGGCCACCATCTGCACCCCTTCTGCAGTGCAAAAGTGATTGGCCATGTCATGTGAACTGAACACTGAATTGATGTGGTAGATAAAAAATGCACAATGTTAAATTACATATATATGTATATAAATTTCTAGTGTTGATACATGAAAATATTGCATGTGACTGCTGCTGGACTGTTTGAGCTGTATCTACTCATTATTTATGTTTGTTTCAAACAGTTCTTGACCTTTAATGGCAGAGTCCATTAAAGGTCAAGTTTGACCCATTTTTAGAGTATGATAAAAGTGAATTTATGGCAGATTTTTCCTCTTTTAGACACAAAACCACTCGATGAAAAGATGACATTTTCATCCCATAATGTAAAGGGTTTTTCAGACACATAGTGCCATTTTATGGCACAATCCAGTAACGATCTTAACAGCAGTAATAAAAATGATATATATATTAAATATGATTTGAGAAAATGATTTAACGCCTTGGAATTCGGCCTCCGTCCCTTTATAAACTCCTGCTCATTCTGAAACTCCGCCTTCAGGAAGTCGTCACAACGTCTCTTTTTTTAAGCAAGAGGGATTGAAGTCCCTTTGATAAAATTTTTGTCAGCATTGTACTGAGAAGTAGCTCCTATAATGACCTCAGCAGTTCCACCAGGTGTTTGCTAATTGCTGCTGGCTAGTCTGAAGGAGCTGAGTGGGGGAGAGCTGCTCTGTGAGGTGGAAACTTGGAAACTGTAACTCCGAGGAGGATCTGCATCCTCCTCAGAGTGCTGGTCCAACATCTGGTCGGACCAGCACGAGGTCCAACCAGACGTTTTTGCACAGCTGAATGGTTGTCATGGATATTAAAAGATTAATCAAACATGCACAAAAGAATCAAGTTAACACTCCGGGTATAATTTTTGATGAGGGAATAACAATATAATGTGATGCAATCCACAAAAAAAATTCAATTTTACATAATTCTACCCCTTTAATTTCTAAAACTTCTCTCTCACAGTCTCTTTCTAAATATGTGCAAAAATCAACATGTATCCTTTTTCAAATTGATAGGCAATAACCCAGGGTTTAAGAGAAAACTGAAATTTCTTCACTGCCTTCCTTAAACATGGAGATGTAAAAGTAACAGAAAGCAACAACTGAATCAATCGAAATGAATCTTAATCTCCAGAGTTTAATCTTTAAAACACAAGGAAATGAAAATGCCACTTCAGAGCTGCACACTATTATTATTCACCAGAGCAGAACTGCAAGATAAATCTGCTTATTGTTTCCAAAGATCTTTGATTAATTTACCACATACACTCGACTGAAAAGCAAGCACAGCAGCAGACATGAACAAAGCTCCCAGGCGGCTTGCAGTGAGAGGAACAAAACCTTTAAACTGAGCTTACTTACTTTGATACAGCACCGATTAACTAGCAAATCAGGAAATTTTAACCATCTCCCCTAAACTCCAGCAGTTAACCTGCCTTTAATGGGATTACTCACTACCTAAAATCTGAATCTTTTACTTCACATGTCTATAAGGGAAACCTCAGGGTTCAAGTAGTTCAATACAGAAAGCCATCCGTTCTCTGAATGAATCTTCTTTCACTGAAGAGTTTTCTTTGAAGTGCACAGCCATCCTAAACCTGAAGCCATTGACAATAAATCAAGAGACTGAAGTCCTTCAGATGGAAACAGTCGGAAGAAAAGGCACATTCAGATAAAGCGTTAGTTTTTCACCCGGTGGGTCATAAAAAGAACCACGATTACGACTGGATCCCCAGAATGGAAACTGAAGCATTCTTGCTCAAAAGCTGAGAAAAACAGAAGAGGAAAAAGAAACAAAGAAATTAATTTGTCTGAAAATTGTTAATTGTTGGTGATGGTTTAATTTAATAAAAGCATCCCCACAGACAGCTCATGCCATGATCTATGCTAGCAATATTCAAAGTTATTGACTATAAATAAATGAATAAAGTTAATTTATTTTGGCAACTTTAATCACAAAGTGAAACAAATTAAACAGATTAGGGAAAACATATTCTAATTCTTAAATATGACTGCATATTGAAAAGTCACACGTGGACTCAAGTATCCACTCTGATTAAAGATTGTTTACAGTACAGTTTGTGATGTGTAGATGTTTAGTTTCGCTGTAAATATTGATCAAATTCCGTGTCGTCTCCTGAGCCGGGTGCATTACAGCCCTTCGCCTGCAGGAGGAACGCTCCAACTTCAGCATAATTAGGGAAAGTAATGGTTATGTAAATGACTCCACTTGCATGGGACCGATGGTGATGCAATCAGCTAGTCACTCATTCAAGACAGCGAAGACAAAAAAAACACAGATGATACCATGTGGCTCCATTAGTTATCGGCACATTGGTACACCGTCACCTTCCAGGACTCCAGGTCAATCACATTCTACAGCTGCCTCATGTTTGTGATAAACTCCTCACATTATGCTGTAATACGCTGATTTCCATTTTCACATCAATTGCTTCTAGATATGTGAACACTGTTTATGCCGGGCTGTGTAAAGGGCAGCTCACACCAGCAGCAGAAGGCATCCCAAGAAATTCAGCTTTGAAATGATATCCGCGCTGCTCCTCCCACCCCTCTTTAAAGCTGCATATTTGACACATTTGTTAAAACTGTCACCATGTCATGACAGTATAAAATGAAACAGATCAAAGACTGATCTCAAGAAATGCTACGCTCCCGACCGAAAACAACCAATCAGAGCCAGGAGGTGGGTCTTAGCACTGTCAATCACTTTCATGTACTTGCTGCTAAATTAACATTCACTACAGGCTGTGCTGATGGAGGGAAGCTATATTGTAGCAGAAAGCAATGAGGGTTGGGTGGTGAGGGGCTGAGTGGCATGCACACGGGCTTGATTTTCAGCACTAACACCTGCCTCCTGGCTCTCATTGGTTGCTTCTAGTTAGCATTGGGAGAAGGAGCTACACTTTTTTACATTTTATCAACACAAATGCAGCATATTCAGGACAACAATCAAGATGGCCGCTCGTTCCCTCTCACAGGGCGGGGGCTTTTTCCCAGGCAGAAATCTATCAGCAGAACTCCAGTCCAGTGAAGAAGCAACTCAAAAAAAGACCCCAATCGATTCCCAGTAATAACTAACAACCAGTGCCCCCCCACCACTGCTCCTCACACTGCTGACCTTTCCCTCTTCCACTCATTAAGCAGCAGTGGTTAATGGTGGCATTTCAAACAATGCAGCACCTTCGCTGATTAATCCATTCACCCATGCTTTCTGAATATATCCATTTATTATGTCTATATTAAGGAGGAATGTGCTGCACAAACGTCGGGGAAGTCGATGTAACCTTTAATCACACTCCAAGCACTGCCTCATCCCCAGACAGGCAACTGGGTTAGCCATTTACTCCGAGCGCTACCGTTTGAATTCACTTATCCCATCATAAATTCCTAAGTACATCCACATAAAGATAAGAAAATAAATCTCATCAAATGTAATAGAATATTAAATCTTTTTAAGAAACTACCTTATAAGAAACGAGAGGAAGATTTTTTCTTTTTTTTTTTTTTTTTTTTTGCACCACCATAAAAAGGTGTTGATAAAACACATTGCTGTTGGCAAAACAGACTGTTGATTGTGCTCCCCTGACAGTAAACTAAATCTGTTTTTATGTGAAAGAGGCTGCGCTGAGTGGAGCGCTGCCTCGGGTTATGTGGTGACAGACCCGGGTTCATTCCTACCTCATGTAGAACACTCAAGCTCTGATCTGAGTCCTCCGGTGTGTTTGTCACCGTCTTTGCATAATGAAGCCAATTAACATATTGGCAGTTTATTTATCAAATGCAAGCGGCGCCACAGTGTCCAATCAGTCAGCTTAAAGGTACTCCGAAAAAAAGGAAAAAACATCAAATGTAATAATTTAATATAAATAATAAAGAAATTACACTTTTTCATTTGCCAAGATGAGATGGAGAATTTCTTGTGGGGGAACTGAAGGGGCAGGAAGCACAAAGGAAAGAATTAAGTCTTGAGTCTGAAAAAAAAAATCCTGCTTTCCATCTGAGGTGGCACAGAATTAATAACTGAGGTTGGTAAGAAGAGATTTAGCAGATGATTAGTGCAGCTTCTAAATCATGGTGCTTTTAAACACTTGGCCTGCTTCTTTGATCTACGCAGCACAATGGGGCATGGTTAAAAACCTTTGAAATAAATGCGTTTTTGTGGATGACTATAATTAATACAGAGAAAGGTGTGCTTAGCATGAATGTTTGGTATTCTTCATTATGTACTAAGACTGAGATTGAAATTTCTAAAAACATGTTAGTGTGCACATTGTTTAAGTTTGGAGCTCTGTGAGCTTGGAGACATTTGGCAGACCTCACCTCTGTAGATTCCAGGTTTTCTCCGTTCTTCATCCATCTGTACGAGGGTTTCGGTTTCCCTGTGGCTTTGCACTCCCAGACCAGCGAGTCGTCGATGAACTTTTGGACGTCTTGGGGCTTCTCGATGAGATGGGGTGGAGCTGGAAACACGGAAAAGCAAAGTAAACAGGTTTACTGCTTTGGAAAAGTTGTTGAACGATTAACATACAAGTCATAAAAATAAATGGGAGTAAAAAAAAGGCAACTCTCTTCTAAAATGTATTAAAAGATCAGTTTATTCAGTTGAACCATTGGCAGTTTTCAGAAATTGACAAATATCCCTGACATCCTGCTGTTTTGTCATGAATAAACCAACCATCCATCATCCATCCAACTAATCAATCCATCATCCATCCATCTTGCTAACCAATCAGGTTTGTGATGAAGCAATGAGGTTCATTACAAACAACCAATCAGGTAACCACCCAACTGACCATGTATCCAGACAGAAAACTGAATGCCCAAATAGCTAATCAGTCACTCACCAAACCAAGCAACCAACCAGTCCACTATCAAACCAATAAGCTGACTAATCAACCAGTCAACAATACAAGCAGCCATAAATTCAAAAATGAATCAAGGTCACTAACTTACCAACCATTCAACAAAGCAACCAACCAAATAACTGACCAAGCAGCCAGCAACCAACCAACCGGCCGTCTACACAATCAACCAACAAATCAACCAGCTAACCAAGAATTCATCAGCAACACATCCATCAACTGACTAACCAAAAACGCCCCCCCAAAAAACAAAGTTCACCAACCAAATGAGTAATGGTCACTACAAGAATAAAAAAAAATTAAAACCTTAGCTCAAAAACAATACATTATCATACAATTTTGATAAAACTAAATTTATGATATTTGGAAACCATAATAAACAAGAAAATAACCATTGACAGTGTTGAATAAGTTCATGATATTTTATATAATAGACTAATTGTACAATATTTGACTTCTGTGGAACTTACAAAACAAATTTATTTAAAGCTGTTGTGCATAATACAAAAAACAACAATCAAAATATTACATATAGTAGGACAATGGGAACATACAAATCCATTATTGAGTGTCTGGTGGATCCACAGTAGAACAGGCACACCACATGTGAGGCTACAGTCCTCAAAGTAGCTGCTCTGTGTTCAGTTCCCCAAACCATGCCAATTACTACATGCTTTTTCCTTTCTCTACTCTACTTCCTGTTTAGCTACTGATTAATAAAGGCCACCAGTGTCAAAAGTTTTTTTTAAAGGTATACATGAGTGGACAAGTGAGGTTGAATGAACAAACTGAAACCAGAAAGAAAAGGAAGAAGAATTGCGAACACTTCTGTAAATGTTCGCAGCCTAAGAAAACAACAGATTTTACTATTTTTCTTTCAGTTTTTATTCATTACTTTAATGTAATGTTGTTTTTTCTTCCAGAATGTCTTTTATTTTCCAAGAGTGGCTACACCTGAATGAAAGTGAAAAATACTGGCTCCATATACATTAGGGCAGTCTCCTAGTGCCATAAAACTACTCCGTTCGATAGAATCTGAATAAATGATGGTATAATTATACAGGAGGAGAATTGATTCTTCCTGTATCATGCAGGTAACCCAAGGCTAATTAATGATTCAACCAAAACAAAGGTACATAAAGCTAGATTTGTAAAGCTCTTGTGTTCTGCTTTCTACATCCTTCTTGATGTTCAGGTCAAGGCTTTATTGCACCATATCACAGAAGGCTTTTGGCAGGATTAAATGAAAGGCCGAATGCACTTTTCCATTCACCTAATGCCACTCTCAAGGACTGACCTTTGTCAAGTCTTTTCACTAACCGCCTATACTAATTAGCTCCCACTATACGATATATTGCCTTTGGGTGAAGCAGAAAAACATTGAGAGAAATCCACTGGCTCTATACGTATATCTGTCAGTAGAGCTTAACAGCTTCAACATGGAAGTATAGACGGTGTGTGTGTATGTGGCTTTGTATTTGATACACTGTAAGGACTAACAACATATACTAAATTGTGGAGACTGACTGATCTTTATAAGGCCAAACCACAGAAGAAGAAATGTTCCTTTAAGTTGGGGGTTAAGTCTAAGACTAAGGTGTGAACTGAGTTTAGTTTAGGTCCCACTCCCATTTGGATAGTGATAAACATTGAAATTCATATCTTCCGCACTGGAAAGGACCCAAACTTCCTGTTTTTCCAACGAGATTAAAATGGCAAGAAGTCCATGTGATTGAAATGGGAAAATTCTGTATGGGTATGGGTAAAATTCAACATGTTGGCAACCTTGTCTTGATTTTTCTTGATTGTTGTCTTTTACAGCCATGTTGTTGTCCATATATGATGTATGTGTACAAATGAGAAAAGTTAGCCTTTTAGCTAGCCAGTTAGCTAAGAGGAGCCGGGATACATTTTGAAGTCCATACGGGACGGTCTGCATTTTCATTAGGTTAGAAAAAGTTTTAGGCTCCTATTCCTGGGTCGGCATGATTCATGGTTCTTTGTTCTGCCCATGGTTCTCCAGCACCAGAGGATTTTTGATAAAGTCTACCCATATTCTGGGTTCTTGTTCCTGGGTTCACATAGTTCATGGTTAGGGTTAGTTATGTATTGGTAAGGGTAGGGTTTTTGTTAGGGCTGCAAAAATGAATGAAAAACTAAAAGAAATAAATACAAAGTCCTTGTGAAGATAGACATGCTATGTATATGTTAGTGTTAGTGTGTGTGGGTGTGAGTAGGTTTTTGTAAGGTTGCAAAAGGCCAGCAAACAGTCAAACATAAATAGGTTTGTATGGAGTACTTGCAGTGCCATTAAGAAGTGTTTACCCCCTTACCTTTCCTTTTTTATCACCCTTAAATGTTTTAATATCCAAAACAGACAACCTGAGGCTGTCTTTATAATGTCCCAGCCCATGCCTGCCCTAACTGCTCTGTTTTTGTGCTGCCCTTTTCTCTAATTCTGGAGCCTTTCTTTCCATATCCTCCAAATATACAAATTATGGATCTGGTCAACTGGTCTCTCAATGCAATTGATAAAATTTTCTCGACGAGAAGACTGGGCACAGGATTTCATGATAACATGATTTCTGTTATCCTGTTATCAGGAACGTACAGATACCTGGCTTATTGACAAATTTATGAAAGGACTTGGCCGAACTAGTAAACACTCAGACTGTTGGTGTGGACAGAGATGCATGTTGCTGAGACTCGCAGCCCAGCTGAGGGACTCTAAAACTCACTAACGGATTGGAATCGATTGCTAGTTTCGGTTCAGTGGATCGACCAAACTAATTTGGATAATTGGGAACTGAGATGTATCGGTGAGACTTTATGGGAGACTGAAATGTATAATCTACCCGACCTAAGACATTCTGTATCTGAATTGGCTTTCCCCATGTTGCCTTGGAAGGCCTGCATATTTTCAATCTCCTTGAAGATATGTAAACATAATGCTCCTTCCCACTTCACCCCTCCTCTTATCAGCCATGTGACTGAGGAGCTGAGTGCTCCCAAGGACATATTCACTGATAACATCATATCGGACTCATGTCGGGACACTGAGCTACATGGCTGACATGGCATTATAAATGCAATACACTTCTTGATGTCAATGCCTCCACCCACGTCTTTGTTTTGTCTGAATGTTGAGTGTGCAAACTTTCCTAACGTGTCCTTCCCTCTTATTTATTTTCTATTACTTATTAGAAACTGTGGAGTACTCACTTTTAGCCCAGAAAATAATTAGAACAAACTTGGAATCCAGAGACGGTAGCCTGCCATTCACTCTTCAGCTTATTTTTTAGAAACTGTAGAGTGCTCACTACTTAGTCCTATATTATACTTCTTAGATTAAATTGTTGATTATTATACAGAAATATTCTTGTTATTGCACCCCAGAAAAGGAACTAGAATGAACTTTGAATCCAGAAAAAAGTTCTTACAGAATGGGAACATTTAGTTTTTATTATTACTTTGAAAGTGTGGAGTACTCATTACTTTTACAAATCTAGAGCATACTTAGAAAGCCCAGAGATTACTTACTTGTATTTGTCTAGAAATCCTAAATATGCATATCTAGTTTGTATACTTTGGATCAATATTATTAGATTCTCTTTTTTTTCTTATTTTGCTCTTTCCTTTGGCTTGTTATTTGTTTGTAACTCCTTTTAATTCACGTAAAGTACTTTGTAGTGCCTTGTTGCTGAAAATGTGCTGTACAGTACAAATAAAATTACCTTACTTTTATTGACTTTTTCACTGTACTATATGAAGGAGTCAGGCACAGATTCAGCATCAATCTTCATTCATTCATTCTGGTTCAAAGAACTGTGAGTATTTGGCTGCAGGTCTCTGAGAACCCTCGAGCAGATGAGGAGGCTCTACAAGGTTAGTTGAAGTGTTGACATTTGACTTGCATAGAGGCTACGCCTTAGCTGTCAGTCCAAATAGTGAAACTGTTTTCTTTTACAGGTAGGGGCCAGTAGGGGATTCTTTTATTTATTCTGCTGCAGAGAAGAGGATTTTGTTGTACAAGATCAACTTCAACCTTTACTGTAGCTATATGTTTTTTTTTTTTTTTGTCAATGATAAGAAAATACAGACAGCTTTTATGGCTTCCTTTTATCAATCTCTGACAAGGTTTGAGAACCAGATGTTTTGTAGGGATCTCAATAACATCCATATCGCATATTACCACACCTCTCTATCAAGGAATGCCAGATGGGCCACCTCACTTCCTGCACCTTTCAGGACTGCTTTGCCGTCGTTGCTATTTCAACCTGTACTGTCGGGGTGCCTCGCTCCATCCCTCACCTGCTGTGCACATATCGACTCTCAGTCAACGCTCTCCAAATGAAAGCAGGCAGTCCATCTCAGCCTGTAAGAGGCCAAGCCTGCATGCAATCAGGCCAGACGTCAAGAGGCGAAAGCAGAAGAAAGATGGGAATTTGCCTCATTAGGGAAATCACCAAGAGACTATGTGACAGGAAGCCTGCAAATACACCAATGCAAATGCAACCAGGAAGCCATCTGAGTTACATCAACGCAAACAAGCAAGTAGAAAATCACTTTTTGTCTTCAACCTTTACTTAGTGGTGAACAATATTCTATCGTCCCGTGGTCTTAAGACCACTGTCCCGTGGGCCAATTGGACCCAACAAGCTTTTTACCCTGACCTTGACCTTGTGTGCAGTTTTACAAATTTTTTTGTGTGGTTACTGACCTTCTGATGGGACAACAAACCCTGCTTCCCCCGCTGTCCAACCAGATTAAAAAGTGTATGGAGTGTAAATATTTTTGCAAGGGACTTTGCACCATTTAGATTTCTGACTGTCCATCATCATTTAACGAGTTTTAGCTTCAGTTCCTTAATATAGGGTGTAAGGTCTATGGGGCTTTATTTCTTGCAACTTGACCAGTGATATCAAAAGGTACATATGTCCATGTTTGACCAATGAACACAGCAACACTGGAAAAATAATATCTACATTTCTTCCTGTTTTACACAAACTAACGCTCTCTCTCTGTCCCAGCATGCTTTGGTGTACAAGCTACACCACTATCGATCATACCGCTGGCATACACTCACAAATGTCTCAAAGGCTTAATTCAAAAGCAGCTCAAAGTAAGATTTTTATCACCTGGCTGCAGGGAAGAGAGAGGCAGGGCCTGACAAAAGACATCTGAAATGAGAGAAGAGTCGGCTCAGAGGGATTAGTAAGGCTGAAGCTGGCAGAATCCAGGCAGTGGTACATAACGACAAATTGAGAAATGTCCCAATTGACATACTTTGTGATAGCTGACACAGCATGTTATATTCCTTTCTTCTTGACTGATGATCACAGAGAGTTGCGAGAGATCTTTCATCTGCCACATTTGAACGGCTTAAGGTCAGAAAAATGTAAAAACGTTTTCACAGCTCTACAGCTACTGACAGCTACAAAATAAACATATTTCATTATAAAGAAAAAATTTTAACATTTGGGTTTACATGGTTTTTATAATGTAGAGAAGACACAGAGCATACACATCGTTTTCAGTTTAGCTTGTAAAAAGTCAATGTTTCGGTGCATGTATTAAAAAGTGGAACATCAGACATACATCTCTCCTTCATCTTCAGAGATACTGATAGTAAGAGTGTGACAGACTTCTTTCCCTTATAGATTTTGGGCAGAGATAACCAGAGTAGGTACAAAATTGTGTTTATAAATGATTTATTAAGGAAAAAAAGCTATCTAAACCATTCTAGCCCTATTTGAAAAGGTAACTATTGGTAATGTATTGTCTATGATTAGACATAGTTGTTCAGTATAAACTTTAGGAGCCACATACGGCCTGTACAGTCAGGAATAACAAAACGTGAAGTAGAGTAAAACAAGTTTATTTGGGGCTGTGTTTTCATGAAATAATCATAATTGGAGTTATTACAACCAATAACTCCAGTTTCCTCATCAGGGAAATTACCATGAGATTTCACAGATGCTCATTGGGGAGCGTTATATCTCCCCAATGAGCTGAGATGTAGCTAGTATAGAAATTGTATAACAGCAGCTTGAAAAACATTGGGGGTTTGTTTGCATATCTTCAACCTCTTCCCTCTACAAGTAAAGGAAAAGTACTCCAATTAACAAAGAGCACCAATGCTTATTATAGCTGTACTTTGGATTTTCAAAACTGCCCATCAAAGAATTTTTGAAGATATGTTTTATCCTTTGTAAACTCAGAAGGAAATAAAAAAGGAACCAGGTAATAACTTTCTTGTAGCTACTAACTTTTTAGCATATATTAGCTTCCTTGCAGCTATTAAAATGCTAGTTTGTTTCTATACTTCTGCTTTGAGATTACAATACTGACAAGGCTATGTGTGGGAGCATCACTGACAAGGGAGCATCACACTCCCTCCACCAGTAGCTGTTCAGCATTGGCAAACTTAACTCTGACACTCGACTTTTAAATGAACTTTCCTAACAAACATGGTACCACTTAAGAGGAAATAAAAAGGCTTTCCAACAGCTTCAGAAATATTGACACACACGCGCAAAAAACAAAAAAACAATTAGCTGAACACACATTAAAATATAAACAACTTTTCAGCATATATTGCTTGAAAATGTGCAAAAAATATGGACACCATCAAATCGATCTGTATTGAATTTGTTGAGGGGATTTCCATTTTGGGGATAGTTGCTCATTAATTTTGCCTGATGGTGCTAACAGACAGAACAAGGCAATAGTGGTTCATCTTAGTGATTCATAAATGATGTGAAATATAAAATAATAAAAAAAAAAAGATAATCTTGTATAAGTTACAAAAACTTGATAAAAATGCTGTATTATTATGCTTTTCAAACCAGAGGCCACTTCTCCATGCCTCCACTTGCCCTTCAACCCTTCCTTACTTTTAGTAAAGAAACATAAATTATTACCATTCTTTGATCATTTTTAGAGATTGATCCAGGTGCTTGTTGATTGAAGAAACAGTTCTGTTGGATCTCACTTCAGTGTTTTCTTTCTGTTTATTATAGACATATTTCTCAATGAAGGTTACATTGTTTATCACTTTCTGACTGTGATGATTGTTTCTTGTTTAATTTTTGCTTTTTACAATCCTGGGTTAGCTTTAACTTCTTAAAGCTAACCTGCGTAGCGGTGACTCCTGTTGGGGGATTGCCAGCTACAACGGCAAATCCTCTTCCGGCTCGTCCAGATGTTACTGCTATGCAGATTATGTCCCTGACATATGCAGCCCTACTCTATGTACAGTACATTTAACAGCTTTGATCTTCAGTCAAGTTGGATGTCAATCACGGTGCCATCTGGTGGAACCCAATGAGAAGCTCACCAACAAGGTCACATCCAAGGGCTCAGCCTCATCCGCATCACTCCTTTAATCTGGATCAAAATATTAGAGGCATCATGGCTGACAGGCTTTAATCATTTGATGCGCCGTTAAAACCGGCCTCTTTGCTCTTGTGTGCCAAACAATCCGCCCCTGATCTCCGCTGCCTGCTTTGTAGGAAGAGTTGTGTCTGTTTTTTTTTGTTTTTTTTTTCTGCCCTCTCAGTCTGAGTCGGTCTGACAAGACGTACCTCCATTGTGGTCAAATATTCATGTGCGGTGGGTCACCTACCGTAGAAAGAGAGCTTTCCTTTCACCATGTTCATCCCCCGGGAGTTCTCGGCCACGCACTCGTACGTGCCGGCGTCCTCCTGTTGGAAGTACGGGATTTCCAGGACGCCGCTGGCCTTCCTCATGTCCACCTTCCTGGGGAACGGGACGCCGTCCACCCTCCTCCAGCTGATGGAGGGTGCAGGGCTGGAAAATAAGGGGTTGAGATGTTTTAGGGTCAACAGATAAAACCAGCAGTAAAAATGTTTATTGAACAATTTGTACTTTTAATGGAAATGATAAAGCGGTTAAAGTGCAATCTGAGTTGTAAAAATGTTTAACCCAATTAATATCAGGATTAGTCTCTGTCCCTCACTTATTCAAATTTAATGACTTCCCTAAAAGAGCTTGAATTATGCAGTTTGGACTTTTCGACATCCTCACTGATCTAAATATAGCTTTCTGAGTTAAAGCCTGCAATTCAGATCCAACACTAAAGGTCGGCTTCCTGTTCACGGAAGAAAGCCTTTGAAATGCCAGGCTTCCTCTCCATGTTTTTCTTTCTAATGACCTTAACATGAAACATACTATATAATGCCAGCCTAGCATCCAGTTTGGAGCAAAAAAAAACAATAGGAGATGTTTGGACCCACCATTTGACCAATCAGTTTGGTTTCCGTTTCCAATTATCAAGGACTTGAACCCTCTGCAAGGGGAACTGTGGGCTATGCAGAAGTGTCAGTTAGCATTTATAACAGGCGTTACTGCACATATAAGGAACAATAAGAAACATATAACAGAGAAAGTTCAGAAAATATGAAGTGAGCTTCTGTAAAAAAGGTAAAGGAATAAATATAATATTTTAATTCATTATAAATTAAAATTTAGTTCTAGAAGATGAAGCTAATTGTCTGATAATTGGAGAAGAGACCAAATGAGATTCTGTTAACTTTAAGCAATGCAACCCTCCACCCATCATAATACCAGGGTTTCCCCCAGTGTATCATAAGTCTGATGGACGCTTTACTTGCCCCTCCGCCAGGCTGAGCGTTGTTTGTTTTCGTGCTTTTTAAAAAAAATAAAAAATCAGGACTGCAAGCGTCTCTGCTGCAGTGCACAATTGACTGGAAGGGCAGAATTATTCCTGAAAGAAAGATGGGTTTATAGTTTTTAAAGTTGATGCATTGAATATGGAGCGTGGATCAATCACACCTCTACAGCTTGGCCTCTATGCTGCCGCTGCTTATTGTCTGGAGTTTACCTCAGCACGGACGGTCGAAACCATTAAACCAAATTTCACAGCATTGATGGTCTCTCAGCTCATTTATGCGATGGGCCGGTTCTAAATGTGTTCAGCATTACATCATGTTCAGATCCACTAACTGATGAGTTAATTTGGATTTAACAGAAGTCCAAAATATTGATATTGATATTTATTTGAATTGTGTGTTTTTCATTAGTTGTTTTTAACATCCTATAGTTCTGGGCTTCATATTGTCAGCAATGTCTTCCAGAGACATAATTACCCAATTACCCCAATACTCAACTTAACATCTTTAATATAAAAACACGGTGGACCGCCTCGGTGTAAATACAATTTTATTAATCTTTGTGCCACCTACCCCAACACCTGTTATTTACACCACAACTGTTTATTATTTAAATGTGAAGTGAAGGTGGAATATGGGGCAACACCTCCCTTCAAACTTCCTGTGTGAACCAAGAACAAAACATGGGAATTGTTTCCAATCTGGTCTGAGTAAATACGTAACAGGACAATAGAGAATAACAATAAAACACAATTAACTCCAAAGCTTTGTTTTCTGCATCGCTCTAGTTTTACATCAGACAGTTACTCTGAGCCAAAACTTGTAATACAAAACTACAATTAAAATCAACTCAGCAGGTTTCAACTCGTCTGAAGTTGTATTTTCACTTGCAAATAAAGACTTATTATCCATCCTTTACTAACTTGTAACTCTGCAGTAGTAACCACACCATTCTGTACCCATCTATCTTACTTAAACAATCACTTCTCAGTTTAGTTTTTGGTTTAACGTTTTTGAACTACTACGAAAGTAAATGGTCATAAAAATGGTCAAACCTCAAACATGATTTAAGTCAATTTACGTTACTGCCTAAAAATGTCATAAATCACTGGACTCATTTGTTCCTGTTTTAGGAACCCTAAAACTAAAACCTTTAAATATCTGAATCCTGATTATTTATTGAAATTGTGTCATATTATGATAGACTGTGACAACAAGTTCAACTATTCAGAATCATCCCTTCAATCCCCTGCAGTGGGTTTCAACAGTTATATTCCACCTCATTGGTGGATGGGGTGTAACGGATATGTGAAAAACACTGTTGATACTTTTTAAAAGTAAATTTACTAGACAGAAATAATTTTAGCTTCAGCTCACTAGAAAATGAGTGAGAAGTATGAAATGTTCGTATACATGAGATTTTAAAGATACTCCAGCCCAGCCATTCAGTTTTCTGTCAAAAAAACCCAAGTGAAAATTTTATAAAGAAGGAGAACTTGTCCACATATGAGTAACTAGAACCTCGCTGAAAAATGCTATGTGCCAATTTGTCAATGAGTAACATCAGAATAGAAAGAAAAACTGCTAATGCTAGCCTAAAGCTAAGCTAAACAAGTCGTCACCGAGATCAAGACGAGACTGAAGCTAAATGTATCGAGTCAGGTGGTGTGTAATCAGAACCTTATGGTTTTGTTACTGGACTTTGCCCAGCCATGTGGCAGCATGTGAACATCTGCTGACATGGTTTGTGTCCCACATATCCATTTTGAGTATATTCAAATTAGCTAAAATTAGCTAAAACAGATGGTGAATGTCTGACTAGCATGTTAGCTTCCACTACTCCAGTGATGTATTTCATTTCCAACAAGCTGATATTTCTATTACAAATAATATAACTATCACTGTCAATATCTTCACAGGATCTCACACAGAATCTCATTTCACTCAATCCTCTAACTAATTCAGCTACAGTCTAATATTAAAGTTGAACTTGGTAGCAAGATGAGCCTTTTCCCCTGAAGCAGTCACTTCTTGTGAAAGAAGTCTTAGCTGTGTCTATCAGGGAAAAGGTTTTTGTTTTCCAACCTGTTAGAATAGAATAAAAAAGTTTATTCATATTTGAGTAATGTTTTTATGAGTAATTGCAAATCAGTTGTAACTGATTTGGAGGAAAAAAAAGTTTTTAAAAATAGGATTTTAGCTGTTTTAGTTTAACACATTTGCCTGCAATTTGATAAATTCACTGAAGTTTCTTTCAGCTGTTTAATTTGTCTGAGCACATGTCATTTCACTGGTTTTATTCTAACACTTTGCTTTGTTGGTGTGCAGCCTTTTTAACGAGTTTGATTCAACACAGTGTGGTAAAAACGTATCCCTGGTGAATTCCCTAATACCACAGAATGACCACCCTGTTGACCCGCTTTCGTAGCTCAGCTTAAAACACACAGGGATACAATCAAAGTTTCTGCAACACAGAAGTGCTATCTTTTGTTAACATTCTGCCTTCAACACACTGCGCTCGCTCAGTGTGCACTTTGCTTACTTTCCAAGAGCGAAGCATTCCAGCTTCACAGTGGATCCTTTGGCAACGTGAACAACTTCTGGAAACTGAACTTCAATCTTTGGCTCGTATTCGCCCATAACACCTGAAAGAGAAATGCAAATGATCCACAGTGTTAGTGGAGAACTGATTCTTTTCCCTTTTCAACTTAGAGAAACACAGAAAAACCAAAACTAAACTAGTTTTGGTTTCTTCTGGAGCACCCAAACTGCTGAAAATACTTTTTTCCCCACATTCAGTTTCTTTTAATTTAAAGAAAAGGTGTCTTTTTTTTTTTTTTTTTCAAACTTCCAACGTTCTGCGATATGAGCAGCCGAAACATTTTCTGCTCACAGGGCTGTCACAGAATGCTAAAAATAATGAGAAAAAGGGGCCAAAACACAGCACTTGCAGTTGACATATGTAACACAAATGTTCAATAGCAAAATAACAACTTTGAGATTTCTCAGACAATTTAAGCTTTTGCATCCAGAAGCAAAAGTGGTTTGTAAGCCAGTTACAGACCACAAAACACAGCCATAAAATCCTCCTGAGTCCTGCCACAGTCTCTTCAAAGTATCCCATTCGCTGTCAGTGAAGCAGCTCTGGCAGATCGCATTGTATCTGCTGTGCATGCTAAAAATCTCTGCTTACAAAAAGAACAAAATAGAATGTTGCTTTAGAGGTTTACATGTTTCATGACGACTTGGAAAAAGCGAACATAAAATCCAGGTCTTTGCTTTTTGATTTGTGCTCAAACATGTGCCTGTTTTAGACGATTGCTGGTCACATTTGAACCTTTACTTGCAGTGTTTGGTGTGAATTTTTAAATTCACACTATTTCAGTTTACTGAATATCTGCATTGTGTTTCTAGGGTTTAGGAAGATACTCTGTTTCAGGAGAAAAAAAACTCTATGTAGCCTTCATACACCTTTACATTTACATCAGTTCCACTACATCTGTTAGTGATGGGTCGGTCGCTAAAGTTTTGGTTCTTAGAGCCGGCTCCTCACTAAAAGTCGCCCTTCTTGTTAAGGGAGTGGCAGTAAACACAGCAGCACAACAAGCAGCACAACAAGGGAGAAGGGAGAGAGAGAGAACCGTCTAACCACTTTTTTTCCCCCTTTTGCTGCTCAGCTCTTACTCTCAGTGTAAGCTCTCTGCTCACAGCTGAACTTTGCTTTGATTACCATGGCAGCCTTGCGACCAATCAGGTATGAGGATATGGGATCATACCACTCTCTGGAGTGGGACAGGCAAGGCAGTCAGGTGAATCCGTTCCCCTCAGTTGATGAACAAAAACCTATAAATATAACTGACAGCTGTAGGAGAAGCAACATCTGGTTGAAGAGTAATACGATAATAAATTCATGTTATGGATCTGCTCCGGAGATTTGGTTGCAGTGCTTCATTCATTTGTTTTGATTAATTAAAGGTTTGTTTATAATATTATGCAAAACTTAGAATGTGTGCTTTCATAACAAAACAAATACACAAATAAAGGAAGTAAAAGGCTTCTCATATAGCGAATATTGAATGCAAAAGGATTTATCATATGAAACATTGCAAGTTATGTTCACATTTGGGGTTGCAGATGATAATAGATGAAGAGCCACTTGGGAGCTGAAAGAGTCAAACTTCTCCTCACTACCGTCCATCACTGCAATTTTACTTCATGAAGTCCATGTCTGTGGTTTTTCTTTTTTTTTTTTTTTACAAAATGTAATTGGTGCTGTTTTAGCTAAGTCTAAAAAGTTTGGTGACTTGAAATAGAAAACCTGAATTCTTCCCCTTAAGTGATGCTCAGCTAAATTATATTTATGTTTGTAATTGTGTGCCAGGCTATTTCTCTCAAAACTCTGCTGATTGTCAGCTGAGTGCACCAGATTACTCCTCAATGGCTTCTTCCTCCACCGCTGTAATGCGGAGGCCAGTGTTGCTCAAATAGCTCCAGAGATGGAGGAAACAGCCCCAATTTCATCTTGTGGGTTTGGTGAGGCGTGTGTTATCAGGACGGCTCCCTGAGTGACTGTGAAAGCTAATTCAGATCCTTATCACAACTGTCTCACAGCGGAATGTAGCCACAGTCCCATCAGCCATGTTAAAGCAGACAGGTGCAAGGGAGGACGTAATTGTCTCATACTATAACCTTTTGTAAGGAACACCTGTTTAATGTGCCCACCCTCTCACCCGCAGATCCAAACCCCCACAGCTCCCATTTTGGTGGAAGGGGCTGAGATGTATCTGCTGATCCATCTGCTGGAGGAAAATAAAGGTGAAGAAAGAGAAAATTAGTAGAAGGAAGAGTTTTAGGATGGAAAAAAACACCCTCCACACCTATTGATAGTCCTGGGAAAGATGTACAAAAAATAAAAAAAAATAAAAAAATGTAAAATATAGAAACATACAACGTTCATTTTGAAAATTATTATTATTATTTTTGTTTTTTAAATAAAATCCCCAGCAGCACAGTTATTGGTGCTTTTGCTTGTGATATTACCCAGGTTGCAGTCAGAGTAACATCTTTGATCCTCTTGGCTCAGTTTCTAGATCAGTTGCTCCCAAACGTTCCAAATTCTGACCCACAAAACAAAAATGTTACTCTGACCCTCGGTTGAGTAACAAACATTTTTGCACAGTCAGGTAAGAAATGATACAATGACAACATAATCAGTATTAACAGCCCATATAATGACCAAAATGTTCCTTGGAATTATTTTCAAGACTTTTTCTTTTTTAAATATATATATTTTATAACATTTCTAAACATATAGTGTCTCATCTTAATTGTTGAGATGTAAGTTAATTCTATTGAGTCTTTTAAGATTAACTGGTTTGTAACACCAATTAGAGTCCCGACCCAAACTTTGGGGACAACAGTCCTATAGCACCAAATGCCCTGGACTGTCTCTTCTACGCTCATATTTGTGTATAAGAGACACAAATATATGTCTCTTATACATTTCTGTGCAGATTTCCTCTCATTCTGTAGCCTGGTAAAACCAGCCTCTATGCTTCGTTCAGAAAGTCTTGACCCTCTGCCACTGAGGAACGATTGCTCTGTTGAGGTTTTAAACAACTGGATCTCAGGTTGTCACGTGGTGTAGTTAAAGCAGACACATGCAGAGGTTCTGTTCGAGTCGGGTGCGACTCCTGATCTTGTTACCTTTGATGCATGTCTTCCCCCTTTGATCAATTTTATCCTATCATATATATTAGTATATATATAAAATCCACTGGATTAATCTTTACCTGGTTGCTAACGTTTGGCTGTGATGAATGTAATACGTTAGCTTCATTGTGAAAGAAATTACACTGTAAACATCACTCCCCCACTGAGAGCTGCCAACATCTTCTCCAGCAGTAAAATGTCTTACACTTTCTTCCTGCTCTGACTTCGATTGCTCAATATTTGGAAACGAGTCCAACTAGCGCTGAAAAGCTGTCTTCACACTGCCAGTGCTAAACTACTAGTAGACCATAATCCTGAAACAGCAGAAAATCAATGTCATTGTTTCCACCGTCTCCTTCTGCTCACTGATTGGCCCTGTTGAAATTCTACTGGAGAGGTCAAGGTCAACGGGAGAAATTCCACATGGAAAGAAGATGAGAATCGAGCAGAACCGCACAGGAAAGCAATAGCCAGGCGACCAATGACAATCAGTTTTCATTTTTCTGCTAGAAGTCACCAGATGAAAACAAGTATGATAAAAAGTAAGACCAGAAGAAATCTGTAAGCAGGCGAATACTTTATCCCAGTCTTGTGTTTATAGATGAAACATTTTTTCATCTTTTAGCTTTGAACTGATCAACAGTACAGACTCGGTCTACAACATAAAAGAGCATGAAAGGCTCTAATTTGCAGACCTTCTGACAGAACAGAGCAACATGCAGCCAGATGTACATGAAGCTTTTCAGCGTTCCATCCACTCCACGTCCTTTTTACCGTTCCTCTGCTGATCCGTCAGCACACAGAGCTAATAACCAGCAGTGCTTACCGACGCTGCGGAGCACCAGCGGAGTGGGCGGGCCCTGGACACGGGTCTTTGTGACTGTGTTGGTCACCACACAGGTGTAGTTTCCAACATCCGAAGGTTCCATTTTGGCGATGTACAGATTCCCCGTCTCCTGTGAGACGAAGCGCCGGCTGTCCTGCTTCACAAACGTCGGGTACTCATTGAAGATCCAGGAGAAGATCAGATCTGCGGCGCAGAAAAGAACATTTGTTCACTTAAATGCAGAGGAAGCGTCTCACAGGCCATTAAGGAGAACCGCTCAGCTATTCCTGGAGTGGAGAAAAGGCTTTAGAAAGTCTGCTGGTAGTGAAAATGAAAAATAAAACACATAGAACACGTGAAAATTAAACACAGGAAATGTAAAAAAAAAAAAAAAAGTAAAACCGGGTTTACGTTGACTCTCTCCATTTATTCATATTCTGCAACAAATTGTATTAGTAGCAAGAAAATGTCTGCTGTTTGGGTGGATTACAGTTTTACAACCAGCTCAGCACAATTAATGATTCAGACTTTTAAAATATCATGTTTACGATCCATACTTTATTTTATTACAGAAGATATTCAAACATTTTCATTTAAATCTCCATTGGTTTACAACTTAGAGGATTATGTTGATACACAATGACTATATGTAGTTGAACCAGAAGTTTACATACACATAAAAGGCACACTCCTCTTTTTTTGTATTGTCTGAAGTTAAATTAGACTAAATTTCTTGTGTCTTAGGAAAGTAAGAATCATCAAAATGATTTCCATTTACCAAAACGGCAAAGAGGAATGACAAAAAGAATATATTTGGGATATATTCTTTTATTAAAGCCTTCAAAACAGGCCGTCAACTCTTTAACAATTACTATCTCTTTAAACAACGAAGGAAAATAAATAAATCTTTGCTTTCTCTTTCATTATTGTAGCATTTAGTAAACACTAATAATTTTGGTCATTCTAACTGATGTGAGACGGATTCCTTTCCTTTTTTATAACTTGGCTGTTTGTTCTCATGAAACAGAAAAATTTGTGGTTTTTTTTTTTCCTATTCTGATTGGAGATATATGTATTTGTTTATCTCTTATCTGTGAAACAAATTATTGAAAGTTTTTTTTTTAAAAAAAGAGAAACAAATCCTGAATGTTTAATTTTTCTTAAAGCTAAAATATGGGCAGAGAAATAATCTCTAACAATAACAAGGTATTAAGTGTGGACGCCTGGTGGGAAGTCATTTACTATTTATTTTTTTAAGTAATTTCATAAATTACAGCTCTGATCTGCTACAGAAAAGGTTGATATTAACTGCAAGCATGCAGGCAAACGTTGAGGCTTGATGTTTGTGGACATGATTACATAATAGATGAAGTTTATTTCTAAGTTACTCTGTAAGTATGAATGTAATGCTGTCAAGAAATGAGCTAAGAAAATCAGACATGCAGAAAAACAGGTCTAACACTCAGAATATCATTATGTTGAGTGTTAAAGTTAAAGCAGCAAAATGATCAACTCTGGGAAAAAACAAGATTTTTTCTGCATGTTAAAATCTATGAATATTATTTTTCAAATGCCAAAGGTTTCAAACAATTCAATTAAATGAAGAAAAAAAAACACTTCTTTGAATTCATGCAATAAAATAATAAAAAGCTGTAAGTGGTAGAATATGAGAGACAGTTAACACTTTAAAGCTTTTGTGAGCCATGGCTGTGTTAACCTGCAGATGTGAGAGGCATCTCAACATTATGAATGCCATGCAAAGGTGTGAAGCTATTTATTTTAATTAACATCTTTGCATACTTGAGAAGCCAGATCAAGACAGAGGACTTCAGTTGATGCAGTTTTCTGGTTTATTACGCTTCTGATTTGAGATAATGAGGCAGTTTAAAACAAAGAGAACGATTGCAAGTACAGTACAGCTTATGCACTGACAGAGAATTTAATGAAAGGATAATATTCTGTAACTACTATGTAATAATGATTAATGAGTACGAGCTACACTAAAGCCTCCATTAACCTGGTCAATAATCCAATTGTGTTTGAGTTGGTTGTTCTATGGAGACAAATGGACAGCAGATGGACAAAGAGGATGAAAAATGTGTTAAAATTCCAAATACAAGAGACATCGCGGTCACTCTCCCTGGCAGCTGGTTTATGATTTAACCGTTGACATCGGCTCGGTGGAAAAAAGTTCAGAGGCAAATCAAAACCGGTATTAAGATTTGATTGCAGAGCAGAGGGTTGCCATGGCATCTCAAATTAGATCTAACCTCGTTTTACAACCTGGAGTCCCACAATTTGTCGAAACGGGCATCATGCGTGCTCCATATGTGAACACAGGAATTCGCCGCGTTAGTCACCCCTTCATGAGGCTCGCCTCCACTTGGCTACCAGCAGCTGCACCGACTGAGCTGGAGGCGGCAGATCAGAGAGTCGCCAATGTGGGGAGGAGACGGGTCCTGAGACTGACTCATGACCAACCTGTTCACATTATCCATTTATAACCTTCAATTCTGCAGCTTTCTGAGCTGATTTATGGATTAATGCTCGGCTTTTTAATCGCTAATTTATTATATGGAGTCACTAAATAGGGTGGTGATGTTTCTGCCACTTTCTTTCTGTTTATTTTGATTACTATGTTGCAATTAACAGTTAATTGTGCTCTGTAATCAACCATTGATAAAAAGTCCTGGTTTTGCTGCACTGGAAAAGTGGCGCTTCCTTCACAACTATTAAGAATGCATCAAGGTGAGTCAACAACAAATCCCTTTGTGTTTTTCTTGCAGTTATTTTACAGTTATTTTAGGTTATTTTGCAGTTATTTTACAATTTTTGAAGATAATAACTGAAATGAAGAAAGGTTTTGACAATATTCTAATTTCTGGAGATGCAGCTGTATCTCACTTATTAACAATAGTGAAATGACTTGAAAACAGCCGTCAGCCTTTTCTCCCAGCAGGATCCGTTCCTCCTCTTTCCTCAGAGCAGTAGTCGTAATCGTGGTTTGGAGCTCCGGCTCTAGGTGTGTCTGTCGTTCATCCTGACGGCCACAGCGGAGAGCCGCAGGGACCCGAGACACTCGGAGACAGGATAAGGCATGTTATGTGTTTGTTTCCTCTCCAGTGCGTCTGAACCACAGCTGCACCTGCTCCTGTTCTGAGTATAAAACTCTTCTGGCCATGCGGCAAAACGTGAGCCGCAGAACGCCGCAGAGACAGAAAGCATAATGAGATGCCTCGCAAGGCAGGAGTCAAAAAATCATCCGGGGCGTTGACAGTTCAGGTTACCCAGCGCTGCGGAGGGAAAGGCAGGACATCACCGAGACAAACTGTGAAAAGGAACCGGGTTGTTTGGGGTTCTACAGTCACCGCCGTGGCGACACAGCTGCCCTCTTTTTGGATGAATAGTGGATGTTTAAGATGGATAAATAAGCAACAGCATCTTTTAGTACATCCCCTTTCGACTCATCAAAAGAAAAGAAAGGTAGCATTCCACAAAACACAGACCCCTGCAAGCCCCGCTTTGTGCTTCCCCTCTGGGTTAAAGATCACTTTGCAGGAGTCAAAATGAATAAAGCTGCTCTGCTCAAACAAGGACTTCAAAGGACAGGCCTAAATGAATATTCAGGAAGAGAACACGATGTGCAGTCAAACATGCCCTTCTCTTTGCACAGCTAAGATCAAACCCAGACAGATTGGTGAAAATGCGCAGATGGAGCAAGGAGAGGCAGTAAACTCAAATCAGAACAGCCTTTATGCCAGACTGGAAACTGAAACGTCTTCATCAAGCTGGAGCACCTGTGGATGGACACTGACGATGTTATCAATGTCTGTGTTTCAGGAAATTTAAATGTGAAGAGGACAGAGCAAACACGAACCAGTCAGATGATGTACATACATTTAGATTGATGAATAACATTTCGCTGTATTAATCGTGTTTGTTAACTGACCCAACAGCCTGGAGAGACACACAGAAAGCAGCCGAAATGCCAGAATTTTATTTTAATGACGTTCAAAACAAAGGGCTAGCTTTGAAACTTTTTCTACAAGTTCTTTCTGTACTTAAATTGAACCACAAATATTTAAGGAGCTGAATTATCAACAAGTCAGATTAAAAAAAAAAAAAAAACTAAAGAGGGGAGACATGCTTTTTAGAGACTCAAGATAAAGCCATGTGAGCATCAGCCAGCTAAATGAATAGATGTTTACTAGCTGGATGCTAACATTAGCTTGTTGGCTTCAACTTCAACAAACAAACAAACAAACAAACAACAAACAAACAAAACACCCAGAAAAAAACGAACTGAAAACTGAAAGAAAGCTAATAGAAAAAAACCAACAAAAAAAGCAGGAATGAAATCTGTGCATCATTCTTTGGTTTGACATTGATTGAGAACCTCAACTTCCCTCTTTTCTTTTATAGAGATAGTTTTTTTTCAAGTTAGGTCTTAGATGAACATAAATTACAATAATCCTTAAAGGGAGTCTTAAGTACTTTAGCCTGACAGGACCACTCAAAGTAAAAGCAGCTCAGGATGAATACTAGGTAATAATGTTCCCAATAAGTGACTCGTGCATGAAGCCCTGGTAGACTGTGGCCTCAAACCACCGAAGAGAAAAGTTTTGCTGATGTACATTAATATCCGCTGGTAGTTATTTAACAGAAGCTGAAGACTATATTTAAGTCTGATAGACTGATCGATTGGAATATTTGTCCCATCTTTCAGATGTGATTCACTTTCACATTTCATTGTGCCAAACGAACCAAACCCTTTGAAAAACCTGTTCTCCTCCTCACCTGTGGTGGCGCTGCACCAAGAACATATTCATGTGTCAAAATGGTCTAGTCAAAGTTAAGACCTACTGTAAATCCAGTTCTGGAGAGCAGAGTGAACAAAACACTTTCTACATTTAGATTTGTGGAAATAAGCCACAATTTTCCTTCTGCTTGAAAACGATGAAACAATTTGGTCAATCACAAAAAAAAAAAACAAAAAAAAAAAAACAAATCTACATACTGTCAGACGGCCGTTTGAACTTTACAGTCTGAGTTCTTGTTATCAGCTTTCTGCCCACCACAATTCATGCTACCAACTTAGATAGAATATAAAGATGTAAGTGAGTGACATCATCCAGTGCAGCACAGGCCTGTTTTTGTTTGTTGTAATGTGATTCATCTCTATGAGCGCAACAGAGGAACTGTCCTGCTTCTCTCCCTCCTCTCTGCTGAGAGCCACAGAAGAGTCTTTCTGCAGAAAGAGCCATGGCATATTTATATCAAATCAGTCAATAGTTCTTTCAAGCATGAAAAACAAACATCTCGCTTTTTTGTCATCAAGTAGAAGAAGAAAGAAAAAAAAGAAGCTGGAGAAGCTAACCTCCAATGTCTTCCTTATCGCCATCTTGGGCTTACAGCCAATCAGAGCCCAGGAGAGTAAATGGCTTTGCAAACACACCAGCCAATAGGAGTGCACTGCAATTGTACAGGAGTTTTTCTGATCAATCATTAATTATTGATATTTGGGGTAGAGACGACGTCACACAGTGTGTGAGAGAGACCAGGCTCACCGAAAAGGTAAACAAGGTCTCATTATTATTAAAAAAAAAATAGAAAAAAAAACAATAAGAGTGGATATCTTTAACTTTCTTAGCAATTATCACAAAATTTCCCAGACATTTTCTCACACATGGTTACAAAGCTGGTTTCTGGGCAAAACATTCATTGGGCTTGAAAAGGGTAAACAGTCCACCTTTGCCGACTAACATTTAGCTTCCTGTTATATGCTGAGCTGTCGTCCCGAGTTTAAAACAGTAGCAGGTTGACAGCCATGCTACTGCCGTGCACGCCTTTTGTGTTTCACCTCACTGACAGATTAACCCTTTGAATCTTCCTTGCTCTACGCTTTAACAACACAACACGCTGTTTTGGAAACGTGCTAGCATGTAACTATGACGCATTCACTGATTTAAAAAAAAAAAAAGCCATCTGGTCACAGATAAGGCATAGAATTGTTTGGTGTCGGTCACCGGCTGACGCATCGTTTGTCAGAACTTCTAATCTTTTTCAGCAGCAACTTTAGAAGATGTGTTCAAAAAAGCTGTTTGCCTCTATATTGTGTTGCAGAGTGCAGCTCTCCTGTATTTGCCCCAGGCTTAAAGAATCTTCTGATCCACTGTTTCCTTTACAGGACCAGACAGGATGCACATGCTCTGCACTCTTAAAGCCTGGGGTGGGAGGAGAAACGGGGACAGTACATGCACAAGAGAGGAAAAAAAGAGCGAAGGAAAGAAGGAAAGAAAGAAAGAAAGAAGGAAAGACTAGTACAAGGGAAAGAGACACCCACAAGGGACTTGATTCTTGAGTGGCCCTTAAAGGTCTCCACCCATTAGAAAGCAGAGGTCAGCAGCATTAATACACAGCTAAACACAGTAATTGTGTGATTGAAAGAGCACGTCTGGGTCACACTGGCAACCCATTAGTACAGCTGGCTTACAGGAAGGCAGACAATGACAAACTGAGCTTCTGATCTTCAGTGACGGACATGAAGGAGAGCCAGTCTGAATGTTTGGGAGGAACAAAGGAGAAGAAACGACACTCTCTGATGAAGCTGCTTTAATCCAATGTCTTTCTGTGAACCTCCACATGGTCATTATAACATATTTACGACACGCAGTGACAAAGCTATTCATCCTGGGTTCTGGCCTTCCTGAAGTGCTGATAGGTGGAGGTCACTGTTACCACTGTCAATATTTAGGTGTTTTTTTCTGCACCAGTCACAGTGACAGTGAAGACGGATTAAACTCAGCGTGTGGTTTGTTTATTACTACCATAGAGGAGACTATTCTTCCTGGGGTCCACAACACAAACATTATAAGGAAATCATACTTTTACAAATATTACAAAACAAAGTACACAGTGAAACATATTAAGACGTCAACGCAATCAAAAGACAAAATTCAAAAAGCCACCTCAGTTAATTTAACATTGATGTACATTAGAGAAGTACGTCACAAAATAGACACAAACAAAATTAAAACACAAGATTTCAGCAATCTCAAAGATATATTAAAAAGAAACAATCACAATTTTCTCTTCCGGTATAAATTCACTCACTGCGTCGGAGATACTTGACACATTTGAATTGCCCCTGCACGCTGCTATTACCAAATTTTAATGGCTGGTCATGAACCTCCAAATTTCTTCAATTTTAAATTTTTTTCAACACAAACATAAGCGAATGCAGCACACTTCAGGTGTGTTCAGAGTGTGCTGGTGACTTATTTCACCACGGCCCATTTTAGGAGTTCTGGTGAAATAAATGCATCTTGTTTTTCAGTTTGATGGCCCAATAACATTTATAGCTAGTAAAACAACAGACTCTTGTGGAATTAATTTAACAAATTCCTGCTGTACAACAAGGCAAACCTGCGTTGCAGCACAAATGTGGCACTGACACTGAAGTTGCAGGGCAGGACACTGGAAAGAGAAAAGTACTGGAAAACAACAACACACGGGTTATTTTTAATCCTGTCTGAATGGGTCAGAGCATTGGAAAGAAAAACGACGAATATGACTAAATAGTGCACATTTCCTCAACTTTATGTATTAAGACATATACTGTATTTTTAATGAAAATAAATAACATAGTATGGATATTAATCAGCACCCAGAGTGTGTTAAATAAGGCAAAGACTAACCTTTATAAAGCAGAGCAGAAAAAAGCAGCTTCACACTGAAATCAAACTGATCACATGAGCACTGAAGCAAACAAAGCTCAAGCCAAACAGTAGCTTTAAAAAACTGATAAAAACAAGATGTGTGCCTTTGAGAAATCAGAATGTTATGATGACTGTAACATCTTTTCCCCGGAGGACGAGGAGGGGAGGAGTGGGAGCAGGATTGCAACATCCATGCAATGTCTAAGTGATGCAGCTGAAGCGCCGGCTCCAGGCTTGCATCATTCTTTCAACAGGTAGAGCTGAAAGCTCAGGGAGAGAATGAATCCTCAACGGCCGTGAACCCGGGAGACTCCCAGTGCAGCCACTCGGTTGGCCCAGAAGAAGCAAGGACTAATACCAGCTAGAGTTCAGGAAAATAATCTAAAAAAACTAAAAAAAAAAAAAAAAAAGTCCCCAGAGATAAAATGTTGTTAGACACAAACATATAATTTCAATTCTTTCCAGGTCGTAATGTCCTGCTTTCAGCTCCAGTGATTGTAATTCACTGACAGGCTCAATTGCAATCAGCAATCACATTTTAAATATATATAATATGTGTGTCGTGAGTGCGTGTGTGTGGGTGTGTGTGCGTGTGCAGGTATGTATTGTTTTCTTGATGAGATATCGTTTTTGATTAAAATGCAATTAACTTTGTTAACAGATCATAAACATTTGTGATATTTTTTGATTCGGTCTGGCTGAGAAGCAATTCCTGGCCTCCCTAATAGAACCTCATACCCCCAAAAAACTAGCAGGTGTCGCTGCAGCAAAAGCTGCGTCTACAAAATATTTGTATTGAGTAAAAAAGCACACTGCATCTTACAAGTTGTTATTAGAAGAAAAATAGAAACATTAGAATTTAACTTTTTCACATTCTTACATGGTGCAATCTCAACCGTCAATAAAACCCACTGATTGCTTCTGTTTGTACCGTGCAAGAATGTGGAAAAAGTTGAAGAATGTGTTTTATTCCTGAGCTCTCTATCACCTCTGATCAATGAACCAGAGAAAAAAAAAATGGTTTGATGTAAAGATCTATCAGCCGGTGCAGTGAGCAGGGACTGAACTCACTTCTGTCAGGTGCCTTAATGCTCCCTTTGAAGTGTTAAGGACTCAGCCTAAAATTGCACCGTTAAGTGAGTCCTGTGTGGACAAGCCTGTCATGTTTTTCCACTATTGTTATTTTCCCCTTGCACAGCAGGTGACGGCGCGTTTCTTCTGGGATCAAACTCCCACATGCGCCGAGGGATTTGTGTTTATGCTGCAGTGCCGCGCCGCCCGAGGACAGAGCAGCGGGGTGGACGGAGTTGCTGACGGAGGCTCGCATGACGTAAACAGGAACCCTAACTGAAACACATGCACAGGGAGCACAGGTCCGCGTATGACCCTCATACACAGACATCTAACACACACACCCAATGATCTTCACAACAGCAGGGCATACGGTAAACTTTAAGGAGCTTAACGTGGGGCTTTAGGAAGCATGCCACTCACACACCCTCTGGGAGGTGTGCGTACGTGTGTGTGTGTGTGTGTGTGTGCGCACGCTCCTCCGTGACCTTTTCATACGTGATTAGAAAGCTCCAATCAATTCACCGTGTCACTCCAGGAAAACACTGAATATCCCATTTCACGCCACCGTCACGTTGTCAGTGTAGTTCCTCGTCACGACGAGAAACTTCAAACGCCGCGATGGAGTCTGCACAAAAGTCTCTGTTAGCGGGGCTGGTGTGACGGTAACATGTGGCAATATCTCCGAGAGTTGAAGTCCTCAGACAGGGGGGTGTGGGAGGGGGTGGGACTGAATATGGGATTGTGCAAGGAGATTACTCATGCAGACGGTGAAATGTGTCATGTGCTAATCAGATTATAAGCAAAGAAATCCCAGATGAAAAAGAAAAAAAATAAAAATAAATTGACGACACACATAGCGCCATTAAAAAAAAAAAAACAGCGGGATTAAACTTGGGAAACCATATGGGTCCTTAGAGAATTCAGACTGTCACCGTTCAGCGAGGGAAACTCTATTTTCAGAAGGTCTACGTTTTAAAATGTCGCTCAGCACTAAAGCCTCACATACATTTCCAAATTGGTGCATGTTTCAGTTTTAGATTTCAATCCAGAAGTTGCCAACAACATTTGCATTATGGGATGAGTAACAAGGAAGATACAAACATATAACTGTTAAATGTCACATTTACACACATTCATGTACAACCAGCTAATGAGAAAAGGTGTGATTTGATTGTTACCATCTGTTGATTCATTAGACATGGTGCATCGTCTCTATTACATCTTTCGAATTACCTGCTTCTATTTCAGTGAGATGTAGATTCATTATCTAAGGGTGTTTTCACACCTGACTGTCCAGTAGTCTAGGTTTGACTGGGAACAAAATTGTTACATTTTTAGCTGCTGTGGTTTGATTTCACACTGCACTTTATCAAACCATCCAAACAATTTGAAAAACCTGTTCCCCACCTTACCTGTGGTGGTGCTGCACTAAGACCCACAGAAGGAAATGACACAACAACCTCTGAAGAAGATATTGAGCACAACTTCCTTCTTTATGAATTGGAGTGCAGTGAGATTTTAGCTGTCGCAGGACATAATCCTGCGACAGCCTGTGCGAAGCATAATGTACAAAACCTGTTTCTGTCTGGATTCGAACGAAAAACAAGCTTGATAATCTATACACTACAGAAGCTGAACTTCTGTGCTAGTTTTCACTTTGAGGTTCCATAATTGAAATAAAAAAAAATGCATTGAAAATGGCAGGAGAAGAGACAAGAGGTTCTACTGAGACTTGAACTCAGATTGCTGGATTCAGAGTTCAGAGTGCTAACCTTTACACCATAGAACCTAGATGTAAATCAAGCAGCCTTGATATCAAAAATCTCTGCAGTGGAGTCGATTGTCACATAAGCAAAGCAGAAGACTGCTGTTGTCTCACTGCACATTCACAAACAAATCGTCTTCAACAACTGTTTCCATCTGGTTTCGAACCAGAGACCTTTTGCATGTGAAGCAAACCTGATAACCACTACACTACAGAATCACTTCCTCTTCACATAATTCTCATCAGAATTCACTTGGCACACAGATGGCTGGCGTTATGACAGAAAACTTTACAGAAACCTTGTTGAACTTCAACCGCCTGTGTTGGATGGAACATGCCAAAAGATGTTTCTGTCTGGTTTCGAACCAGAGACCTTTTGCGTGTTAAGCAAACGTGATAACCACTACACTACAGAAACTGAACTCTTCTGAAGTGTTTCAGTTTGAGGTTCCAAAACTGAAGATGTGACATTCAAAGCATGAAGCTTCTCCTGAGGCTTGCACTGAGATGGTTGGATCCAGAGGCCACAGTGGAACCAAGAAACCAGGGAACCCTTGTTGACAATCAACAACTTGGGGTCAATAGAACATACCAAAATTCTATGCTACTTTTCACTTTGAGGTTCCATAATAGAAAGAAAAAATGTACCGAAGATGGCAGGAGAAGAGACAAAAGGTTCTACTGAGACTTGAACTCTGATTGCTGGATTCAGAGTCCAGAGTGCTAACCTTTACACAATAGAACCTACACTTGTAAGCCAAAGTGTATTAGCTTGATGTCTCTGCATTGAAGTCGATTGGCATGTGAATCATGAACAAAGCAGAAGATTCCTGTTGTCTCACTTCACCCTCTGAAAAGCATAATCTTTAAAATCTGTTTTTGTTTGGTGTCGAACCAGAGACCTTTTGCGTGTGAAGCAAATCTGATAATTTCACATTATAGAACATAAACTAACCCTGACATCAAAAAATAAATAAATATTGGAATTCAGGAGCAGAGACAAACTGTTCACTGATACTTGAACTCAGATCGCTGGACTGGATCTACTGTTACACCATAGAACCTACACTTGTAAAAGTAAGTGAAGTGGCCTTGATTTCAAAAATGCCTGCATTTATGTCGCTTGGTATATGAACCATGACCCTCTGAAAAGAACAACCTACAAAATCTCTTTCTGTCTGGTTTTAAACCAGAGAACTTTTGCAGGTTATGCTGAAAAGCATAACTTACAAAATCTGACAGAGGTTTGTAGGCAGACAAGAGTTTTCATTTATGGTCCACATCAGAGTTTGATCACACATTTGCACCTCCGCTTTGACTTTCTATGCAAATGAACTGACTTCTATTAAAACGGACTGAACGGGTCTAGTGTGAATGCACTCCATCATCACCATCATCAACATCATCCTCATCATCCTATTTGTCTGATTCTGTAGCATCTACAATTTGATTGCCGGTTAAGATGCTGGTAAATTCTTTGCACACTGCTATGGGATGTATGAAACTGCTATTCAAATAAAACACCAATAAACTGATAGCAGTCCTACCTAATGTCATTCTAAGCTATGCAGATACTCTGCCTGCACTAATGAAAATTCTCTCACGTTTTGTGGTTTTGTTATGGGGTTTTATGTCTTATAATCTGTTCTTGGTTTTTTATGTATTCATAGTTTTGTTTTATTTTGTTGTTACTCATAGCTACCCTGGTCTGTTACTGTTTATGTTCTGGACTTGATTGTTATTTATCCTTTTGCATTAGTCCTGTCCTGTTCCAGTATCCATGTTTCTTCATTTCATTATTGTTGAGGAGGTTCAGTTTCTTATGTTAGGTTTTGTTTCTTGTTATTTTATACTTATGTCTGGGTTTCTGTCTCGTTGGTTTCTCATGTTTCGTTCCTCTGTTCAGCTTTGTCCCAGCTAATTAAGTTTATGTTTTTAAACCTGTGTTCCATCTTTATAAGTTAGGCTATGTACCTGCGACAGATAGTATTTCAGTCCCCCCCCTCTGTCCTTGCAGGATTCTTCTGTCTGTCTCATTCCTGGGTTGGTGATTGTGACGTTTTAGTCCAGTCATGTTGTGTTGAAGAATAAATTGTCATGTTGGTTCTTCCCCACCTCTGCCTTCCCCGACCATGAGAACAACATTTAGAAATGAGGAGGTGCCTGCAAATATAATGTAACTATTCCTAAAGCAGCAGAACTTTGTTAAACTTGCTTCTTTCATCCCAATTCACATGCACTATACCCAACAGGCAGCATCAAACATGCTAAAGATCCTCCACAGAGGAAACCGTTCAAGCAATATATTCACTGAACGCTCTGAACCTGATCCTTTCATGGATTTGCAGTTTCCTATCACCAAGTTAGCTCATTTCCATCAATCTACATTCACTTTAAATTTCGCCCTTCCTACTAACATCTCGCCCATCCCTGAGTTCGTCCTTCTGACCGAACACGTCTTTCTGCATGGACAGGCTCATGGTGCATGCACCAGGCAGGACAGCTGTCTGCCATGCATAATGTGTCCTCAGGGAGCGCCCTCTGGCAGGTGGAAGCCAAGCACAGCCTTCAGTGCACACTGAGGCTCCCTCCACTATATAGGGAGGTCTGTGGCCATATGGTAGTGAATGGGGAAGTGCAGAGGTTTTCCTTGGGTGTCCCACCCACTTGCAAAATTTAATTAAAATGTAATGGAGTCTTCCTGTGCGACAGTTTTTACGGCCTGCCAGGAAGTCGATGCCACACTAAGCTCGATCTGCCTTTAGGTCGAAGGAGTTTTACAAAAGGAGCAATCCTCTAAGGTAGAATATAAGTTTTAGTCATCAAAGTCTAACTTTTTTTTTTTTTTTTCCAGTTTTCTGATCTGTGTATTTTAATTTCGGTGCATGGCTGCTTTACTAAATGTCACAAGAGACAGAAGCTGTCTAATGATTTCTATATATATGTATAAGATTTGACTTGATGTCACCTAAAGAACGATGTCAGACACTCGGAAATAAAAACTTGTTAACCTCGAAACTTTTGTCCAGATGGCAAATCCTTTTTTTTTAAAAGATCAAATGCCTATAAAAGTATACTTAGTGGGCAAAAAAAATCTTTACATTTTGTTATTATATTTTCCCCTCTCAGCAGTCACTTTATACATTCATTCACATCCTGGATGCACAGTGGCTGCGTTTGGCCTTTAACTCATTAGTTGTCTTGCTTCACTGAATTTATCTGCAAGCACTGACATGCCATTGCATATCTTCTGATGGACCAAACAGCCATGCAGTAAAAAAAAAAAAATAAAAATATAGAGCAGAATTGAAAATTGATAGCAGAGCCACTTCCTGAATTTATGTCCCAAGCAGAGAATGAAGCAGCTTCACTGAGGGAGCCCGCTTCTCCTGCCACCGCAGCCCAACACACTGCTTCTAATCATACAGTTCATCAACATATGTCACACATATATTGAAGGATCATTTATGTTGTGAATCATCTCTCTGGCATTTGCTTCGTGGGTTTTGATCACAACTGGTCACTTATGCAGTGTCTTGCTATTTATGCCATTGCAATTACCATTTCATTATGGCTTTTTTAATTATTGTTGAATATTACTACAATTATCATTATTGCTATTATTATTATAGCTTTTATGTACTGTTATTATTATAACTATGATTATTATCAGTGATTATAACGTTAGCTTCCATCCTTTGGGGCTCCAGGGTTGGCCAATAGGATTCGGGGGCCATTGGGAGGCCATCAGAGTGGGGCCCCAACCTCTCCTCTGTACTCCATCATGCCTATTGATTGACAGCTAATAATATTTTATTCATTTGGATATTTTTTGTATTTCTTTGTTCTTATAGTTTTTTTTTTTCCTTCTTCATGTCATGATGTAAGAAAGCTTAAAACAAATAAACAAACAAAAACAAAACAAAAAGTCTCTGTGATACTCAAAGGATAGGGTGTGCATAGTCACATCCCATTTTCCCATGTCTTTTGTGTCTTATTTTAACCGCATTTCACAAGAGTAGGGAAACTTAGAAAATCAAAGATTTAAAGACATAACACACAAGGAAGACCTGTCATTGTTTGGCCATCCTGTGTGGGCTAAGACTGAAGAATCTCTCTCTCTTTTTAATGTTTTTTTTTTTTCCCTTTTTTTATTGGCTGGTTAGATGTGTAAAAAAACAAAGATGAATTCTTGTGCACTGACATTTTTATTATTCACTAAAAGACGCATTTTTACTCAGGCAAACATTTAAGCAATAAGTCTGAAAGTTATTTCCTACAACAAGTGAAAAACCCGATATGAAGAGTGACAGAGGCACTTTTAGCCAGAAGACCTGTTACATCCAAGATGTGTACACTGACTCTCTAAAACAAACTTGTAATTGACAACCTGCATCAGTTCTGTTTATTAGTGTGAAGACGACTGTCTTAAGATGGCTTTTCAGCAGCCTGAGGGAGCCTGGCGTGTTGTCGTTATTTCCCTGTTGGTCCTAAAAGGCAAACCCTAATTGGATTACTTCAGCACAAATTGGCAGATCTGAAGGCAGTCAGTGCAGCAACCTTTACTGTACAGACATCAAACAAAGACAAAGAGCATTACAAGAAAAAAAAAATCCAGGTTACCCTCAGGCTTTTAAAGCTTTCACCAGGTAAACCCTGAAAGGCTGAGATTTAGGTAATTAAGACTCAATCAATTCCAGGCACGCAGCATTTTCTCAGCAGGAGAGCGGTCCATGAATCAGTTCTATCTGTTGGGAGGCCGTCAGCTTGGAGAATGTCATCAAAATAGCTCTAGTTGTTCTAGAGACCAAGCTAGACAGGGACTTATGCTGGTGTTATAGAGTTTTTTATTAGTGCAACTCAAATTAAAAGTTTTTGCTGAAATACGACTCGTATCTGACTTTTTTAAAAATCTTTTCATCTGCAAAGAAATCCGATCTGTGCCACTTCCACATGTGGTACTAAATGGGATACATATCCAGAAGTTTTCAAAGCTTCTGCAGTCTGAACGGTCCTGTTGGATTTTATTGAACTTTATGTCATTGACTCTGCACCAGAAACAGGCAGAAGCCACTCTCGGCTCAGACTACGCATCCAAACAGAGTTCTTATTTGAAGCAACCGTCATCAAATGTAAAAGATTTATATCTCCTATCTTATTTTACAATTTTCTCATAAGTACACCCTGCTTACATCAAACATTTAGGTTTATTCTAAGGAATAAATGATACAACACACACTAAATGTCTTTGAATATTTCATGGGCTTTAAATGTGAAACAAAGCCTGCTTTGTTCCCTAGTTATTTTATGCTGCGCTAACCCAAACTGGTATTGATCTTCTCATTTCGCTCTCGGAGAGAAAGCAAATACCTTGCATCGTATTATTTGATTCAGGCAATGTCTGCCTTTAGCTTGGGACTAAACAGTGATGAATACATACTGCAGGGAGGAAAACGTTTTCATTCCAGTGCCAGAAAATGAGCTAAACCGTTGTAATCAAGGCAAATTACGCGTTAGTCTCCAGACGGCGACACTCGACAGGCCTGATCAAAACAACATAATGGGGGGAAAATATGTTTTTAGTGAACAACAGAAAATCTGAAAAGAAACTCAGAGGTCATTTTTGTTCTGTGTTGTAATTTTCTTAAATTTGTTTGAAGGAGGTCTGGAAAGTCGACACTCATTTCTGAACTTTTGCCACTTTTAACGTGACATTAATTCTTAACACTAACGAAAAGAAAAAAAAAAGAAAACATCTGATAGGAAAAAAAAAGCATAAACTGCAAGCATAAATGTCTTAGTACACTTGAAAAAACACTAACTTACAAGTCTTTTTTTTTTTTTTTTGCAAGATATAGAATCCTGTTTCCAGTCAATAATTCCTTAATATTGATTCAAATACTGGCAGATTTTTTTCACTAACAAGACATTATCCCAGGTGTTAAGTGAAATAATCTGCTAATTCTTTGACACTGTGCTTTTTTATTAGAGGTTGTTGGATCAATTAAAACTGACACTGACACTAGTGTGGTAAGATTGGTACTGTAATTTCAGATTCTCTGTTGAAATGTTATTTTATTTAAGAATTGTAGCGTGTCAACACTACTTCAAAACATATTTCTTTATGTGCTCTCAAATGATATTTTACACTTTATTTAGGAATGAAATGCACAGAAATGTGCTTAATTTTTCCACAATCTCTGTTTATCACATTAAAATGTTTGCATTTTGTTGACACTTATAAACCTTGTGCAAATTCTACACTAGATTATAACTTAGTAATTCAAAATAAATATAAAAGATCAAAAGTTTGAGAACATATCAAACTTAAATAGTTAAGTATCAATATCTGTATCAGTATTGGTGATACTGGCTCTGTTTTTACTAGATATCAGAACAATGCCACGATATACAACATGGTGCATATTCAAATGTTTTGTCATTTGTTTTTCACTTGAAATGCTAAGAGGAAACCATGTGTTTTAACACAGTATGAATACTTTTCAGGGCCAATAACTGTAAAAATATCACACAAGTAGGTCAGGAAAAAAAAGCTCTTTTTTATGATTTACACCTTTTTTCCCACAGCCTTCAAAACCAAATTTATGTTTGTCCATACAGGGAAAAGGTAAATATAAATATTTCTTGACCTTTTGATTTCCTAAGTCTGAATAGAAACGAGTTGGTTCAGGTGAGTTTTTTTTCTCAGAGGAAATGAGTCGTTTCTGTTTAACTGGGATGAAAACAGAGCATTTTACCTCCAGAGTGAGGGGGAGGTCCGCACAGCAGAACCACTCCTTGACCTTCCCGTACTGAGACAGAACTTCTTCTGTGAGTCTTGAAGTTCTCCAAGTCTGAAAAATAACAATGACAAAAAATAAAATAAATAAATAACAGCAGTTAATAAAAATAGCCCATCAAGATTGAGCTCAATAACTCTGGTTTGCAAACACTTTGAAACATCGTTTTAACCTTTATTGAAAGTCACAATACACAACGTCTCGCAAGTGTATTCGTATCAGTATTGTCACACCAATCCAACACGCTGATATGCTTTGATCTCAGAGCCAACACACACTCAGAATATTTTGTTCTATTTCTCCAGCTGGAAGTGAGAAAAAAAATCCTCTGACAGCTGCAGCTTCACGCAGCAGAAACTGACGACATCCAAATATTGAGGAGCTTTTTTTTTTTTTTTTTTTGTTCTGCTGGTGATCGAGGCATTTTAATTAAAAATTCTGGGGGTCGCAGAGAGCCGCTGGTGTTGCCATAGGTTATATTGTCCCCTTATCCAATATCCCAGACTCACTGCAGGGATTCCAAAAGGATCAGAAGTGAGACAAATTGGGAGCCAACAGAGAAATCTGCAGAGACACGGGAATAACTGAAGGTCTTAAGGAAAACGGATCAGGTGGCGCTGTTGCGACTGGTAAGCTCAAATCCTACATAGAAAATCTGCTGAAACGTAAAAGTGTCGAAGAATATTTATTTTTAATTAAGGCAAAATTATTATGGACGCCACTGTTTATGGAATGAAAATCTTCCGATGAAAAATCTCAGGCAGACACAAAGTGTTCTTTTGTTTTTTCTCTCTCTCTCTCTCTAAAGACGGTAATATATTGTTGAGCAGGTAAAATTCTTGTATTCTGAGAGAAGCTGATTTTTATTTATCTATGCATGTATCCATGTCCGTCTGAGAACAGCAGAGCTCAAACTGCTCTAACGCCTCCTCACTGCAGCGGGGACCATCCACCTATATAGACACTTATATTTTATTTATAATTTTCTTCATAAACTTTGTTTTGTTAAAAGATTGATTGATTATAATTATTAATAGTTTTTGATATCTAATTAAATCCCTGCTGCCCAACCATAGTCACTGACCGGAAGCATTTTCTACCTGAAGTTTCTCCTCCTAAACTCCAGCTTCATGAATTTAATTGGAACTGAAGGCGTTTCAATGCGCTTTAAATATTAATCCTGTTGTGTCTGCTCTTCACATTAAATCTTATTCAATTTATTTTTCCTCATCTTTCTGATTTTTTTTTTTTCTCAGGCAGTCGGGTTTGAGGCTCACCATGTTCATCAGTCAGAGAGGAGTCATTAATTAATCCTGCAGCTGTCCGATCCGATCGCAGAGGAAGAGTTTGTGATGAGCTGATGTCATTTTAAAAACAGCCTGGGCGGAACCTGCCCTTTTGCCGCATTTTGCATTTCCACTTCATTTAAAGCATTTAAAGGTAGTTCTGCACCATTTGCAGGATTTTATTTGCCTCAGATGGCCAGTGTTTTAACAATATAAGCACAAACTGAAAAGGCTCATTAAAACGGACGGACAGACTGGCACTTACTCTTTGCCTACAGGCACTTTAGATGCTCCCCGGTGCTGGAACATCCTCCCTATAGTTCTTACCCGAGGTGAGCAGTATGTAATGCCTCGCCTCTGTAATTATTCAGATGGAAATATGGACAGCACGTAACAGAGAAAACACAATTTGAACCAGTCAGGTAGCTCAGAGTGAAAAGAAACATTTGAGCAAAGAGGGAGGGTGTAAAATGTGGAGAGGACTGACGCCGCGGCCCGTTCCCTGCCTCAGCGACTGTATGAATAATAAATCTGGGCCCAGCGTGAGCAAAACACATGGAGAGAAAAAAAAACACAACATGTGAAATCAATAGTGACACACACCCACTAATATGAGCCAAACAGCAATCTGCCGCCTCTCTGCTAAGCAGAGATGGCTGCTGAGGCGAGTCACACATGAGAGATTTTAATAGCTCCGCTGGTAATCAGGTTACCTTTCATTCATCACGCCCACCAGCACTGAACATTACAGAGTTGCTCCCGCCATGGTCCTGATACCCAAAGTGCTGTTAAACTGAGCTAATTTTCTTTTGACAATTGATGGCAGCAGCAGGTCAGAAACACTTTGCGTGGACGCGCGTTGAGCTCAGCAGATACAACCACCAGAGTCCTATCAGCAACAGAAGCCCAAACAGGGTTACTTCAATCGGAAGCGTTTTTAACAATGTTAAGATATTTTACAGCAAAAACCTGAACTTTGTAATATTTTGTCCTTTGTTAGGACTAATTTTAATGCAAAAAAACCTACCTTTTTTTTTTTTTTTAGATCTAAATACTTATCTTCCTTTAAGATCATAACATAACTAAAGCCCAGTTCATTATTGTTACGCTCACACAGCAGGTCCTAATGCTCAATTCTAATTTTTTTTTTTTTTTGCGAGGTTGTTAATACTGCTGGTCCTAGTTAAATCCGACTGTATTGAGGTGTCTGTGTGAACGGTTTATGACACCAAAGCGGCCCGCATGCACACAATTCCAATGTTAACGTCACAGCAGCTCTCTGTTTACAGAAGTATTAATGAACGCCACTGTTTATGGATCCATTTTAAAGTTTATACAGCAGTGAGAGCCGACAGGATCATCACAAGATCATAACGAGACAAAACCAGCCAACAATGAGGAAGCACAACTCATACTGGTAATTTGTGGAGCGTTGACGGCAACCTCCGTCGAGAAGTCTGTTTGGATGTGAAGTCAGAGGTCGGTGTGGTGGGATGATGGAGTGATGCGCTTCAGTGACACAGATTTCTTTAATAATTTCATAATCATAATTTTCAGCCATTGTTTACATCCTGATTTGCATGCATCAGGCTTCGTTTAATGCAGAATTACGACAAATATTTCACATCAATGACATAAAAGTCAGAAAAAAATGACTGCAGACGCCTTGAAATCAATCAGAAACAAATCTGATTTAGTTTCACATATGGAAGTGGCAAAGATCTGATTTTTGGTGGGTGAAAAGATCAAAATTGCGTTGAAAAAGTTAATGTGTGCTGCATTTGTCGGCTGTGCGAACCTGGTCTGTTTGTCTTCGGAAGTCAACTGTTCAGATGATTTTTGTATTTTGTGGTGTACAAAGAGCAACGTCCGGAAATATATGTCAGGTTCTAAACGTTCAGCTTTGGTCTGGATTTGGAAGGACCGGTCTTAATATTCCCATTTTTAATGTCATGTTTTTAATAACTATAAGTAGAATAATGATCATAATTAACGCAGATAAAGCCTTTTGTCCATGTGAGGGTAAAAAAATAAAATAAAAAAAAGTGAAATGGAAAAAAAAAAAGAAGTTATTTGTAAATATTAAAATATGCAAAGGATGTGACCATGTTTGGGAAGCACAGAGGAAATGTTTCAGCATTACATGCAGGTTATTTTTAGCTCTGGACTGTTAGCCTGATGCCTTTTACTGCAGCACATCAACCGGGATCCAAATGTTATTTTTAACTAAGAAGCCTGAATACAGCCTGTTAATTAATCCGCAAAGACAGGTGACACAGTGCCTCAAATTTATCCATACATATTCTACCAAATTGGGTTCATTAACCTTAATTAACCTGGCTCTGCAATATGCTGCGTCTTGTGGAGTTCTGTGTGGTGAGCAGCGCTGTGGGCATGGCGGCTCTCCTTGTAACCTCACACGTCGCCAAAAAAAAAAAAAAAACTGCCAGCGGTCTGCTCTCAAATGAGATTACTGATTAGTTCAGCACCAAGTGATCTAAATGTAAAATTATTGGGCTCGCTGATTTATGAAGAGTACTGCGAGGTCAGATAATATGTCATGTTGGCCTCAGGCAAATTTCATTATCTGGCAAGTCTCAAATTATTTCTTTAAGCATAAGTCTGCTTTTAAGCTTCATTCACTGTTGAGCTAATAGTTATTCAAATACTATTGGGGAGTGGGGGGGGGATGTTTTTATGTTTCTGAAGTATTGCCAGATTGATGCCTTCAGGGTCCAATGGGTGTGTCTGACTCTCGGAGGTGACATATTGTTGTCACTTTATTCGGTTTTACCTAAAACTATGTGAGCCTGTCACTTTAAGCAATAAATCAGTTAATTGCACGACCGATTAAAATGAGCACGAAAATGATCGACAAAGAGAAGCTCTGCTTTAATATCACTGAAGAGTCATTTTGAAGAACGCTGCAAACATTTGACACTCAGTATGAAGCACTAGGTCTCAACTACCTGACACCTTTGCCTGTTTTTCCTGTCTGAGGTGAAAGACTATTCATTTCTTTGATTCCGTTACAGAGACTTCATAATCCATTTTATTTATTGTTGTCTTATTTGTTTTGTTTTATTTTGTATATATATATATATATATAACTGCAAAACAACTGAAACACTGAGTTCCTTTAGATGAAGGCTAAAACCCCCCCTTTAGATCTGCTTTTGACCCAGAATAACTGATCAACATCTTTGATGGTTATTGATGATTTTCATGATGGCACTTGACAAAATGTCACGTTTGTTTCTGGTTTCACAGTCGGTGATAGTATGATGTGTTTATGATGTTTGTATGTTTTCATAAAATAAAGCACTTTGTAAAGTTTTGTTGCTGAAATGTGCTACATAAATCAACTTGAAAACTGGATTTAATATTAGTGGTGGTGCATGATATATTTTGGGTGTGTATGTACAGTTTTGACCCCGTTTGGATTAGGAATTCAAAGTTCTTGTTTTGTCATTAAATATGTATTTATGGATGGTCACTCCACCCCCCACCACCATAAAAAAAACAAAACAGTTGAAATATAAAAGACTCAAGTTACGGGCAGTGGGTGGTGTAAAGGTCGAGCTGCTGCCCCACAGTTGGAGGCTATTAGACGCCCAGGGTTCGATTCCTGAATCTCTCTCTACTCATCTACTGCTGATAAAGACCTCTGGTGCCAGAAAACACACATTTTTTATTTTAAAAAGCTTCAAGTTATTTTGAAAATCATGCTGAGTGGAAGCAAACTTCAGACTGGATTCATGTCGGGGCGTCCAGCTGCTGCTGCTGGACGGAGGAGGGGATGGTACCCGGTCAGCTCTGTGTTCACCAGTTGCAGTGTGAGTCACAGCATCAGCAGCAGGAAGGCACGGCGGTGGTAATGTGACAGGACGGAGGTGTTGCTAACAGTCTTTATTAAAACCTATTTAGCTAAAAATAAATGTAGCGTCAACAGGAAAAAGACAGGAAGTTTGGCTGCAGGTTTGACTGACGGTTCGCTTTTTTTTTGTTTTAGTTTTTATGCGTTGTCGTCTGTACCCTGGAACCAGACAGCGATGGAGGTCTGAAAGCTCTCTTGCTGTGTTATTGTTCCAGCCTGGAGCAGCTTTACTCAACTTAACAGCTTCTGACCCCGGTCACGCACCTCGCCGCTGCACCGCATCACCGCTCCCCCATCTGGGGTGTCTGGCCCCTAGTTTGCCAATCGCTGGCCTCAGCAGCTCTTCGCTTTGCTACTTAGAAATTTTGCAGCCACAGCTTTAACTAAAACAGAGCCGGTTAAGGATGGGTGTGCTTTCTTCTGCTATGTACAAACATAACTCTGTTAAAATACCACTGAAAAGACAAATAATCTACTAATTCAATAGAAAATGTTCAACTCGTTCACTATTTTAATTCATTACACACATTTTATTTATTTATACTTTCATTTTGATGATATTAAATTTTGCAATCTCAAAAAATGTATAATATTTCACAAGACCAATAAATTTGGCTTTATATTGAAAGTCTTCATGTAGGGAAGACTGCTGAGTCGACACTTGTCCAACAAGCGTTCTCCACCAGGTAAGCCACTAAAACGCATCGTTCAAGAAACTGGCTTTGGCAACATGCGGCATCCAACCGTCAAAAAAATAGGAATAATATTGACACATGAAAAACAAATCTTTCATATCCATTTCAACAAGGAGTAGGAGGAAGTCAGTGCTTATTAAAGCCTAAATCTTAAGTGTAAGTCTGTTTTATTTTTGTTCTCATCTCCATTTCTCTTTTTCTAAATTTTTTATTTTTTGTTAGTTAATAAAAAAACAATAATAAAAAACACAAAAAAGGTCAAAAGAGTCATCCTGACTCAGTTTTTTCTCTCACATTCCCGATGTTATTACTTTACCTCTTTGAGACAAAGAGTCATTGAAGAGGAAACCTGTGAAGGCTGGAAGTGGCTTTGCAGAGCCATTGAAACTCCAACGATAATACTTGATGTTATATGATAAACCATCAGTTACTGAGATCAGTCTAACATTTTCCTGCAATCACTTTGTAGCTGTTAAAAGTCTCCTGTCACAGTTGGTCTAGTGAGAACAGAAACTCAAAGTGCAGAATGGACTTCTAAAAGAAAAACAGTAACAAATCAACCTGCTATGTGTGGACCACCGCTCCCCCCTCACTCCACATGTTAATCCACTCATCTGATTAATGTTGGTGAGCGCTCCGCTCCTCTCATCCCCTCGGCAGAATAACTGAGCATCCAGGATGGAGTCGCTGTCCGCACCCCGGATGACAAACTCTCTGTTGGCGAGTCGTTCTCAACACGGCGAGCTGCCGTCGCTCTTAATTATATTTACCAGACTGTGACAAGCAGGCAGCCAAACGGTGCCGGGGTGAGAGCGCGCGGTGTCGTCCGCCGTGCCGAAACCAAGCGGCTTGTTTTCATTTCCTCGGGTTAGTTTTGTTTGAGGAGTGTTTGCCGTTATCTCTTAGCTGTCGCTCAAAGGTGATTAATGTTGTTGCGAGGCTAATTGACTCCGCTCCTCTCGGAGGGCTCTATCTCTGCCTGGCATTTCTGATCACAGATCTTTGATGAAAGCTTGTCACTAATTCGTCCTCTCTGCTGTTTTATTTTCCAATTATCTCCGTCCCTTTTCTGTTGGTGGTGGTTCAGGATAGCAGCGAGGCGAGAGCTGCAAAAACACAACATTTTACCAAGTAGCTTTGGTCTCGTTTCTAGTGGGAACATCCAAAAACATCCACGTTAAAAAAACCTAACTCATAAGTAACCTTTCAGCAAAATACAGTAGGGCTGTGGCAATAAGCAATAAATCAATTAATCGCATGATAATTAAAAAAAAAAAAAAAAAAGAGCAATAATTTCAATTTGCAAAATTTATGGTTTTTCTCATCTCGTCTGACAAAAACTGAAGTTGTTCTGTCTCAACTCGCCTTTTTCTGAAGGACATGTTTGTTTTGTGGCAACACGAGATGAAACTCAGGAATATGGTGCGATTTAAATTTCTGGACCCAAATAATAAGTTGCTCAACAACGCCTGATTGGGAATTTCACCCAGGAATATTACCTTCTTCTCATAGACCACGCCCACTTTGCCCAACCGGAACTTCCTATTTGTGTAGAAATATGTATATTTCTGTACCACTGCAGTTTACAGGCACTCCATAATCCATTTCGTTTGTCGTTGTTTTGTTTATTAATGTTGCATGTTTAAAATGTCTTCCACTTCCAGTGTTAAATGTTAATTAGAATTGAAAGTTTATTGATCTTTGGGAATGTGTTCTGGCATTATTATTGCATTACCATTAAACGACTTGAACATCTTCTCAAAACAATGTTATTATTTATCACAATAACGTCTGTGACAATTTATCCTCGAGAAGTGAAACAATCTGCCAGTGGAACAAATACTATTTCATCAATATTAAGGAATTATAGACTTAAAACAAGTTCCTACATCTGACTGAAAAGTTAGTTATAAGTTTGTTTAGTCAAGTGTAATAAGACATTTGTGCCAGAAACGAGGCCAAAAAATACTTGTGTTTGTGTTGGTAATTAAAAATGGCTTGAATTAAAGGATTGTACTATTTTTAGGAGGGGCTTTTTAGATTCTCAGAAATTGCTTTCTATCTTTTTTTGGGGTGGGGGGGTTGTACTAACCCCACCACTTACTTTCATCTAAAGAAACGATAGAAGGTTAGATAAAAGCACCCAAGCCTTACCAAAAAATCAGCTAACAGAACAAAGTCAACAAAAGCAAGAGAGATCTAAGGTTCTGAATTGAATCCCCCCCGTCTCCCCCCAAAAAAGTCCTTTTTTTTTTGGTTTTATTTTTGGCTGAGATCAAAGCCATGAAGTGGGGATGTGTAGTTCAGTAGAGCCGCTCATTGTCCCCCACCCCCCTCCCCCCAACCTCCACCCCGTTGAAAGAATTGTTGGCCGTGTCCGATGACTCCCACCATCATCGCCTCATCTTCCACCTCTAACCATCCACTCTCCCCAGCTGCCCCCCCCCCAAAAAAGAGCAAAAGAAGCATTGTTGTTGGAAGTGGGCTCGGTGGGAGCACCAGAGTGTCATTTGCAACGTGGCTGATGCCTTTCAGACCGTCTGCGGTGGGCCAGAGGAACGCCTTTCAAAGTTCATGCGGATGTGTAATTGTTGAAAAGAAAGCATAAGAGCAAAGACGCCTGCCTCAACGGAGAACACAAGTCCTTTCAGTCAAAGGCACCCAGAATGCCCCTGACTGTTTCTACACAGAAAGCTTCCCTGTGATTCTCCGAAGGAAAGAGCAGCTAACGATGAATAATTGCCTCGGAATAAGTAAAAGTGATGCCCCATCCAGGTCCATTAGCATCAATTATTGCAAACCTGGGCTGGCATTACAAACAATGATCCAGATTAGGCTGATCATCGCATCCCTGACATATGAGCTTTCCAAATGCCAGGGCCACTAATCATACTCCAACGGGCCTGACCAACCATAACCATCAGATTCATCACAACCTGCTGCTCCGTGAGGACGGCTTCCACATCTTCGAGTGGCGCCGGCGAAATAATACATGACATGCGCAGGTGTGTGTGGGTAGATGCCATGGAACTTACACATCGGGATGGTTATTTTAGGGCTTTTGCTTACGATGCTACACAGATCCGCCGCCAAAAAATAAATGAGGTGGACAACGAAGTGTGAACGACTAAAGTCCAACAGGTTTAAAGCTGAATCGGCATATCTGTGAGTGGATTTCCAGAGGAAACACAACTGTAGGAATTCCTTATTTTTAAGCTGAGCCTTCCCCAAAAATAATCACCTGATTTTCCTTTGACCTGTAGAGTACAGAGTTGCATTTTGGGTTATAAACACACCAAGTTTTGACAAACTATAATTTGTAATAGTTTTCTTGGATTGTTTTCACTTTCTACTAAAGACGTTCATATTAATAATTCTAATAGGATTGTTGTAGTGAGTGTGAGTACATAAGTTATTTGTCTTTGGGCCTCCTTTTTGCTTTTTAGTCACTATTAAAAGTTTCATATGATCAAACATATGATCATATGAAACTTTTCATATGAAAAGTTTCATATGAAACATTCTTACAAATAACAGTCCAAACTTCAGACCTACAGAACGCTGCCAGACAGAGTTTAGTTTGACAGGAAACATCGTGGCTCTTAAAGCTACAGTGTGTAACTTTTAAAAAAATTATTATTTTCTTTTTAACTGATTAGTTAATAGTGTCACTACGTTGTGACAGTGAAATATAAGATAGATACTCAGTGAAAAGACTGAGATCCTCCACTTCCTTTCTGGGCTACCATTGCCATCTGAAAAAAAAAACTAAACTAATCAGACAACAACAACCAGAGAGAGGAGGAGGAGGATCTCAGTGCTGCCAATCATGTAGGACAGTTTGCTCCTCGATGTGCTAATGGTGGAGAAACAGCTTAGCGTTCCAGGAAAACCATTTATCCACCTTCATCTGTGGCTAGGCTAACTAGCCTGAGCATTTACACCAGGCTCTACCATCAAGAAGATGCTGCAGCTGTAGCGCGTACACAACCATGATAGACAGCACTAAGACCTGCCGCCTGGTTCTGATTGGTTGTTTCTAGCCAGCACTGGAAGAAGGCAAAGGAGATTTTTTTCATAGATTGTCTTCAATCTACACAATCTATGTCACAACATAGTGACAGTTTCAACAAATATGCAAATTTTGTTTTGAAGTTACATACATGATTCTGGTCATTTTCCATTAGAATTGAGAAGCAGCTGTTTGCAGGTTGGGTCATCATAGCAGGGCAAAAATCTTTACAGTAATCTAAAGTGATCCAGATGGGAAACAAACACAATGCCTTGTCGTTAGACCATGGAGTTGTTTTGAGCGTTTAAGTCATTTTTTTGAAAAAAGAAAAAACAGCAATGGAGGCAGGAACAGAAGAAACAAAGAAACACAAATAAACCTTTTTACTCTTGTGAAAGAGTAAAAGGGAAGAACAGAGGGGAAAAGAAGAACAGAGGGGCAGAAAGAAGCATAAAACTAAGGAAAGAAGGATTCAACAAAAAAACAATGGCAGAAAAAATTTAACTGAAGCAAAAAAATATTCTTCCATATTCATATTTTACCAATCCTCTCCAGGTCTGGAAAGTCCTGGAATCTGAACCCAACCACTTCCAGGCTGCACTGGAACCCTTATAGTGTCCGACGCTGCGTTATGATATAGCGCAGTGCAGGTAAAAGCACCAGGAAAAAACCCGATAAGCTATTTATGCCTCATTAGCTAAGTCAATATATTCGCTCCGCACGATCAGAGCAGCTGAAAGAAATCTAACGGATTTATTTGCATCTAAATGAGGCGTTTCTGTCTACCCCCTTTAAAGACCTCTTTGGCTACATCTGGAACTGTCGCCTGTGTGTTCAGCCAAAAGTGAACCTGCTTGACACTAATGAGACACTGTATATCTGCAATACCTGAATATATACACCCTCCCACTGGATGTGTCAAGCCAGGCTCTGTTTCTTTGTTAAGAGTCAGACCTTCTGGCATCTCTGGCTTGTGGAACATTCAATAAGGCTTGTCACTGCATCCAAAGCACAGCCACCCCATGTAGAAAAAAAAAAAAAACAGCCTGTTCATCAGTATGAAATATGAGTATACATCTTTTACATAATAAGTGAATCGATAGGAAATACTCATCAGGTTGGGTCCGTATTGAGCGGCAGCACCCATCACTTATCCTCCTCTCAGGAGGACGACAGGCACGACCCTTGCAAAAAAGTAGCATCATCCATCAAAAGTTTGGAACGACAGAATGTTCCGAGTCCCTGCTGGTTCTGAGCGTAACCTTGACAACGTCGTGGCGCACCAAACACTAACCAAGCAATGTTGTTTTTTCAAAGGTTTCATCGGGAAACGTCTCTGTGGCTCATGCGGCCCCCAAAATGGAGGGGAATTTAACAAAGATGCTTAAAAAATTCCACTGAAAAATGACAGGCTATCTAAAAATGTGAAATGAGTTAAGATTATATCAACGTGCTGGTCTGAAGAGGCACAAAAAATCCAATCTGAGCAACAGCAATAATGTGCTTTAGTGAGCGTTGGTCACCTGGAATAAGACGGAAATATTACTGATGACTGCTTAATGAAACTACAGGGAGGAATCTCCAGACACCAGGAGCTAAATGACCGACTTAGGAAGCAGATAACTGATCAACTGTAAAAAATGTCAAAAATGACAGAAGGCAAAAATTCCATCATCAATTCAACGAGATTATTATTTGACCTTCACAAAGAGTCAAAATAATCAATTTCTATGGACTAGTGAAAAATAATGTACACAACTGAAATACTGAGCCGTCTCAAAGCATGCTAGGCATTTATTTTTGCATCAAAACCAAATAGAACAAATGTTAAAAGCAAATATTCTTGAAAATCTCTTTCCAGGTCAGCAGTCTTTTGAAGGACCATAATTTACGAAAACACACTGCCTGACGTTTTTTTTGCATGTAGAAGAAAAGCGGCATCTCTGGCAATAAAACAAATAAATAAACAAACAAAAAAAAAAAAACTCTTTCCAGGACAAACTCCACACTAAAATCCTTTTCTTTGAAAAATCTGAAAATTACAGGAACTGCAGTAAGATCAGCAGAGTTTAGTGGCAAACTATTTTTTATTTCTGTTCAGCGTAAGCTATTAAAACTTTAACAAATATTTTTTTCTTTGTTCGTATACTGATAGAATACAAGACGGCAGATGGAGACGATATGAACTGGCTTTCATCTCACATTGTTCAAATTAACGGTCAAAATTGGGAACAGAAAATATTTTATCATCTGTGGCAAGAAAAGAAAGAAATTCAGAATCATCCAGAAGAACACTCTTACATTTACAACAACTATACTTTTAATTCACTGCTGTAGTTTGAGTTTTAAAGTGATAATTGCCGTTGCATTAAGGTTCAGGGGTTTGCATGTTGTCTCAGTGGATATGTTAGGCAAATCAATATTATTTATGAAAAATATCAACCCACCCTGCCAGTTTTTGGCAGCTGACCACCGCTGCACAGCATGACGCCAAATGATCCAATTTGGAACTATTCTGTTTTTGTAATTGCACGGCGTTTGATAAAACTACTGTAATCACAGCCCAAGTCCAACTATCTGTGTTGTTTTGGAGCACTGCTGGACAAAGAACTGAAAGGTGTTGAGTCACGTGTATTTGACTCAATTCTCTGTTTTTGTTTTTTTTTTTTTTTTTTTTTTCCAAAAGCGAGCCTTTAAGGTTAATAGGAAAATCTAAATTACTTGCAGGCTTGAGAAAACCGACTGGCTTCCTATCAGGTTGGATAAATGTTTTTGTAAAATGGAAATCATACAGCAGAATGTAAAAGTACATGTTTACACTGTAGTTTATCAGGCTCTCTTTAGAGTAAAATATACAAAAGATTTGAAAGAGTATTTACTTGGTTTCATTATTCACCACTTGAACTTTTTGGAATTTATTTGATATGGAAACTGAACCATTTTGAAAACTGAAGTATGCATTTAATAAAAAAATAAACGAATAATAAAATGTTGTCATATTTTAATAGCACTAATCTTACTTTGGGTATTTGAGTGTTATGTCCAGTTGTTGTAGAATCGTTTAAATTGCTACTAATCAGAGTTCTTAAAAGTACTGACAGGTCTAACAAAAAAAACGGTTTCAGAAATCAGAAAATCACTGAAAAAAATATTGAATCACTTTATTTAGTCTGATTAACCTGTTGCTTGATTTGCTCCAGGATGGCTTCCAGTGTTTGCATCGTGTTTCAATGGGGCGTGCAGTGGTGCAGCAATCCCAACACACTACTTCGGATCAGATTAAGGATTTGTCAGGTTTTGAAACACAACAGAAATGCATATTCAATGATTTATCAGACTCCGACTTTGACTCATACAGCTCCAGTTGCCGGTTAGCTCGTTAGAGGTGTGAGGAGGCTCAGTCTTATGTCAAAATCACACTCCTGTTTTGCTTAGAGCTCATTACCAGCTCAAGGTTTTGATCTTTACCAGAGAGAGGAAGAGCTGGAGCTGAAACCTCACTCCTCGCCTGAGTGTTAAAGGTGTGAATTTCAAAAATAAGTTGGAGCACAATCACAGGAGCTGGATATGGTTTTAGCACTTATCTGAGAAGGAAAATAAAATCTTATGTCATTTCATCTGTAGTTTTAAGGATTCAGTCGATGCTTTATTCCTCTTTTTGTTTGATTCTAACACCCCAATGCACAACTCTGGAACTTGAACTGAAAGATGTGTTGCTGCCTTAGGTAAATAACTCTCCAATATCACAAATGTTACACATAGTCAGTTCTGTTAACATAAAGCTGCTCAGATGTTGCAACAACCTGACAATGAGGCCATTTCTTCTAACGCTGTGCTCCCCAGATGCTCTGACTTTGCTGATGACATTGTGGTGTTTAAGGATTGTATTTTTGCTTTCAATAGGATAAATGCACCGTCAGCTAACTTTATGCATTTCCATTACAAACGTGTGCAAAAATGTCAATTTTCTGCTAATGTCGAACACAAACAACTTTGCATTTGTGGTGTTTTCTATAAATACGAAAGAATTCAAATCACACATGAACAAGTCTAATCAGACTGGTGGTAAGAAAAAGCCACATCATCGTCCTTCAACTCCTCCAGACAGAGCCCAGTCCAGCAGAGTTCACTCTGTGTTTCAGAAGTGTTTCTCCGTTAAGTTGATATATTTTTTAAAAAGATTTTTTTATGTTGCCAGTTTTTGTTAATAAAGCATGTTTTCTTGATAGTTGTGATTTAACTGCTGCTAGCTCTTTGTTAAGCATGATGGGTTTATAAACTAGTTTACTTTTAGAATTAGTTTGAGTTCTTTCTAGTTTAGTTTTACAAACTAATTCTGTAAAAGACAGAATTAGTTTATCTAATTCTGCGTTTTACAGTAACCATTACACCTGAAATTTTGAACGTGGATAATTTTCTAGTTTTTATACTAATTATAGTTTCTAAACTGTTTTTACTATAAAATATTTAGCGCTCTTTTTCAACAAGATTGACATGATTGATTTAGTTCAGGTTACAAATCCTTCGTCAGCGATGCGTGAATAATTGGGAAAATTATCATTGAAGATGAGTCATTTTTAGGAATATATTTTCCAGGCTAACTACATGAAAATGACTTCAGTGAAACATGCTGCATGCAAAGCATTATGAAGCTAACAAGATCTCATTTTCTGTCCTACAAAAGAAGACCTGAATCAAGATGCATGAACAAAATGACGCCATGAATAAAATTCATGTTTACTGCAAGAGTTCACTAAAATGAATGCAAATGTTATTGCATTTTAGGCAATAAAATGTTTATTTTCTTATTTGAAGAAGTTGAAGAAGTTCTATAGCAGTAGAAATACTGAAGTTAAGCAGCTGGTACTCAAAGCACAACAATGAGTAAACAATAACATTTGATCTCTGCACTATGTAGATGCTCTCATCTCAAATTGGTGTAGAGCTTGAAATGAATGATAAACAAAGAAATCCAGCCAATTTTCTAGATTATTCTAGCTGTAGCTTATTTAAAATAAGCGGTTGCGTCTGACATTTTGTAAATACCCATTTCTCTACAGTTACGGGGGACGTAGGGAAAGCTCTTTACTTACAGCTGGGCCTGTGGGACTCAACGTCGTTGTCTGTCAGTGTTGATTGGTTGATAATTCTTTTTTTGTTTTGTTTTTTTGTTTTTTCATTTTTTCCTCCGAAGAGTTTTTGTGGCGCTAGTGGCTCGTATTTTTGACAGTAGGCAGACCTGGAATTCAGGTTTTTCTTTAATCGTCTCGCTTAACCCTGTGAACCAAAACACATTTAGAGCTCCTCGATAGTTCGTTTTCTTGAAACATCATTTTACCCGTGTGCTACTCTTCAAGTTTACAAGCACGTGTGGATCTGTCAGCCATATGTTCAGTAAACGACTAACTAAAAGTTATGTGGATATGATTGTTTCTCCTCCTAGAGCAGATGTCCATCACAACACAGAAGTGGGGTAATTAAAAACTGTCCTTGTCTAAAAGTAACTTATGTCTTGTGTAGAGATTTGTTGTCTGGGATTTCTTTAAACTTCTATAAATAATTATATGACACTCCAGAAATACCAGTTGCCCTTTAAATTACTCGCTTGGGTCCTCACCATTCAATCATGGTGCGGAGTTAATTAAGCTATTCCGTGAGTAATAAAGAAGATAGATGACACCCAGTCATACACATGGTGAACAATCCTCCCCGGCTCTGTGACAGCGACTGAAGACTGGTAAGGTCAGAGCCCCAACAATTGATGGAACTGTCATCCCATCACAGTGGAAATCCAGCAGCAGAATGGGATCATGGATTGACTTTCCACAGCTCCAGGGGGCCAAACAAATGGCCTGAGACAGATTGGTGGCCTTGTCTCCAAATGCTAAACCTCAGAATCTAATCTGAGCAGTTATCAGTCATTTGCTGGCAGTGTCATCAATTCACCTGACCAGTAATGATCGTACAGTGGTGGGAGTTATTGACTCACTGGAGCTCCAGGAATATGGAGTCTAGGGGCTGTCAGTTAAAATCCCTGAGATCAGTCAAACAATCCATCATCGTGTTCTTCAAACATTAGCATGAAAGAGTTTGAGGATGCTGATTCTGCATTAAAGTATTCTGGGTTTTATCACTTTCAGAACTGTCAAAGTTATCAGCTTCCATCACCTGATGGACATTTAAATCTACCTGACTTGAGCCCATACCCCTCTAAAATATAACCAATCTAAAACCAATTCGCAGTTTGAAAAGCGATACAGCTCTGGTACATAAAGTACATCAATTCTATTCACAAGGGAACAGTTAGATTTTGAATGTTTCCTAAAACTCTCCTTTCTTTGCAGGTGTTTCTGGACAAGTCCACAGGTCACCACATCTTGATAAATCACAAAACATGAGTCTTAAAAAACAAAAGACTTGGTTTGGAAAGGAGTCATTTTCCAAACAACAATATTTTTCTACTGCAGACCAATCAGATTTCAAAGCAGACAGTACTGTGTTCCTGTATAAAAACCAATTCTATCTGTGTTAGATGGAGGAATAACACAGGAACAATCAGCTATGGACAAAGTCTGTGTGTTGCACTGACTTGTTTGTCATAACAGAGACCAAAGAGAACTGAGGGGTGATAAGAGGATTTCTGCTGATTTCTGCATATGTACTACAGCAGACCCACAACCCAACACAAGCACAAGACTTTTGGCCTTACCGGCATTCCATACTAGATTACAACAGAGTCAATGCTTACAGTTGCATCACTGTCTCACGGCTTGCAATTAGGTATAAATCGGTCCTTAGACGCTTGCTTTGAGAGTTGATGACTTCTTCTGTGTGATGCTTCCCACAGGAGATTTGCACTTTTTCCACACATTGAACAAATGGCTTTGAAAGAGAGAGCATCTCACCTCCGTCAGCTTGATTTCTGTCTCTGTAGCATGCGGAGGAAAAGCAGGGAGAGCATCCTGCAAGCTTCTGAGTAGTGAATTCCCTTCCATCAGCCAGTTGACTGGCCGCTGGGTAGAGGAAGTGCTACTCAGCACTATATTAGGCTTAAAGCTGCAGTATGTAAGTATTATATCAAAAAAACTGTTTACATATTTGTTGTTGCTGTCACTGGCGTGACAGTTTGTTATGAGATAGTTAATCTGTGAAAAATAAAAAATCAATCTCCTCTGCCTCATAGATACAACCAATCTGTCATGCAATTTTTTTAGTTTAATAAAAATCTGATAAAGTCTATAGACGTGTGCTTTGATGCATAAATATGCTATCAAAACATTTTTATAGGATTTTTCTGTTAATTTAACAGAAGATTTAAACTACTCCTTCTGTAAAAGAACACGCATCTTTGCTATGGTCTTTTGAAATAAAAGGACTTAAGAAATTAGTGTTTTGAAATGATCAGAACCATGCTACAAAGCTAGCACGGTCTGTGTAACAGACGCACACACACGCACACGTTCACACATATAGATTTTTCCTGTTTAAATAAAGGTTGGATGGATTGTAATTAAAGTTTGTGTCTGTTTCATTCAGCATAAAATATCTACATCATAACCGTTCAAAATGAGCTACCTCACTAGCTAGCACCAGAGGTAGCTTACATACCTAATATATTTTTCATATAATATTTTTTCGTATTAGATCCAATTTTAATTGGAGTTTTTTTTCTCACTTTCTATTAAAAAAACAAAAAACAAAAAAACAAAACTACGAATGACAGAAAATATTTCCAAAAAGTGGATTTTATTTCCGTCATATTTCTGTGAGGATGGAGTATCAATGCCAGGTTACTACAACTTTTTGTTTAAAAATAATATTCCTAACTCATATTAAAAAAAATAAAAAAACTTTTATTGACTTCTCCAGTTCTGACATGACACCTCAGTCTGTGGCGCTTTCTTCAAAATACACAGTTGTTTGAATAAATACTTCAGAGTCCTGATATTGATAATAATTTGATGTTCATATACTAAAAGACTAAGTATTTCTCTTAAGTGTCATCTGTGAAACTTGTGCCAAAGTGTCTCTTCATAAGATGCTCAATATTTCTCAGTTTAATCTGTTATTTTTTGTGTTGGAGTTCTCATAAAATTACTACTTCATTCTCCTGATATTTCAGTAATATTCTGATTTTACTGCGACATGACTTTATTCTCATATTGCTATGACTGTATTCTGGTAAAATTCTGACATCGTTCCTGTGGATAAAATATGACAAAGCTGAAAAACACATTTTTCCAAAAAGATGGCATGCACTGGGCATACTGACACCACTGTTGAACTATGGAAACTCAAGCAATGCATTGGTTTAAAAACAAACACGGTTTTTCCAAAAATTTTAACTAAAAAAATGGATTAATTGATTAAAATCGATTTATCTGCCAGCCAGCCAGTCCCCTCACATCATACAGCTATGAAAGGAAAGAGAAGACATTAGAACTCAGTTTCTGCCGTCGGACCTCATTGTTCCCTTGGCAACGTGCTTATTGGAGGCTAGTTGTTAATTCAGCCACCCAGAGAGACCGTTGCCCCGCTAACTGTCCTCTGAGGTCCGCCCCTTCGGTTTGATTAACAGAGCCTCCTGTTGGCACACCATCAGCTCACCATCCCCTCCCAGATTACGCCTCAGCACAACTTTTGATGCATGTCTCATGCACGTCTGATAGTTGTCTTGCTTTGAGGTCTGTTTTTGTCTCCCTCCTACCTAATAAATTCAGAGTACAGCAACATGACGCCACAGGAAAGCACAGATTCAGTTAAAAAGTAAATAAATGCTCTTTAGTGGCAGCCAGCATCACCGATGGCAGTTCTTTTAATTACCGTAACTCGCTTTTTGCTTTCACATCTTTATTGTTGCCTGGCGTTTGATCTGCTGCATTGACTAGTGTAAACTCCAGTCAGCACACAGCGGGTGCTAATGACACCCAAGGGAAAAACTCCCCCCAGCATGTTAATCATGTCTTAAAGACTCAAAGAACATTTTTGAGTTGTTATCCTCGGTTGCAACAATGTATCTTGTTTTTTTTTTATTATTATTGTTTTTTTGCAGCCACAGAAGCCAAAGAAGTTTGGAAAAAAACTCACAAGCAAAGGTTAGGCTGGCCTCTCGGCTGACGATGGTCCCGAAGGAGTTGGAGGCGAGGCACTGGTACGTTCCGGCGTCTTGGTCTTTGTTCAGACGGCTGATTCGGAGGTTGCCTCCAGAAAGGCTGTAGTGAAATCCAGCTTTGGGAGTGACTTCTGTACCATTTAACTTCCACCTAAAGCAGACAAAAAAAAAAAAAGAAAAAAATGGAATCAGAAAGAACGGAAAAAATTAAGACGGAAATGAAGAAATGAAAACACTATTCAGGGCAGACCGGGGCGATGACAAGCGGCAGACTCGTGAGAACGTCGTAACTTGTACGTTCGATTGCACGAGAGGAATAAAAGGTGGTGGGTTCCCAGACATCATGCCCTCCAGCTCGGTGTTAATGTAAGCAGCAGTGAACCTCTGTGGTGCCAAGGACTTGACTCGGAGAACAGATAGCATTGCAGGCCATCCATCTTTCCGAAGCCCAGTCAAACTGCATCAAATTTCCACTTAATCATTATGGCGCGACAATTAAAACAAATGCCTGTGAGCTCGCCTTCGCACTTGTGCATTCTAGAGCCGTGGGTATGATTATCGTTGGTGTTATGGGTGATCAACGAGGGGTATAATTCACTTAAAATGGCAGCGGACTCTCCAGTTTCTTATGCAGATCCATGTTATTAAGAAGAAACACAGGTGGGAGGAAATCCGTCATTTCTGAAAAATGGCTACAAGCAATGATAAGCATCAGCGGGGCCAAAAGGTGTTCCCTGATTTGGAACCTGTATTGAAAAAAAGAATTCATACCCTGGGAGTTTTCTCACATTTTGTCATATTATGCTGCAGACTACTTTCGTTCGGAGATTTTTGTCGAACAGACAAACACAAAGTGCTGGAAAAATGTGAGTTTTTGCTCACCCACCTACACAAGCAACAATACTGAAATCAGTGCTGTCCAAACTTTTTGCCATGAGGGCCAAAGTTGTTTAAGTTGAAAGCACTTGGGGCCACAAACACTGTACATTTTTTAAAATAGCATTTTCAAAACAAAGTTTTGGTGCCTTTTTTTTTTTTATCACCAATGAACTAAACTATTTTAATTTATTTAAAAGTAGCAAAATAGTCAAATGTGTACATTATTGTAGATACAAAACATAAGAAAAGGCCCACAGTTTGAAATTGCTTTGGGTTGCTTTTGAGAAAAAGTAGGTCAGTGTTTGTGGGTTTAGTTTCTCCAAAATTAAGATGAATGGAAAAATGTCATTGATAAATGGGAAGCTATATTTTATACCTAATATATCTCATAATTTTTATTTATCTGTAAAAATGTTGAAAGACATCAACCATTTATCCAAATGGGACAGGTAGTTATATCAATCATCAATTAGCATTATGTCTTGAGAAATTGTTTGAAGAGTGAACTTCTTCATTTCATAATTATGCATCAGCGCATATCACATGAAATCCCTCTGGTAAACACTTAAGCTTATGAAATGAAAGAGTCCTAATAGACGAGAAAAGATGGTCTCACATCATCCTCTAAGATAAATATGCAGTCCAGGTTTGATCCCGGTGATTTTGCTTGGTGTTTCTTTGAGGAGTGTTTCTGCTTTGATTTCTTTCATTTAATTCTCAGTTTGATTTCAGGTGCAGCTGGGAAAATATTGCGCTGCTGTTGTTGGAAGAACAAACACCTTGATGGGGCTTCGTTAAAGCTCCTCTGTAAATAGCTAGCAGAAATTGTGCGCAGCTGTTAGGTCTGCCACTCTCTCGGCTCTTGCTGATAAAAAGGTTTTGTCTCACTAAGCTCAAACAACCTTTCAGAAAAGATTTTAACCGTAGTGTTATTTTACTCCTGCCCTTTGTTCATCTTGGACAGTGTAGAGGCTTCTAAAATTCATGATGCCAGTCGAAAGTATTGCCTTCTGCCTCTGGCTGAAACAGGTTTTCTTCCCTAACCTTGCTACCATGGCGATGCCACCATCGTGGTTCACAATACAGACGATCGGTTTAGGCTGATGTGCCACAAACAGCATTTTGGTTGTTGGCTGAAAACTTTTATTTCACCAGAGCACATTCTTCCAGAAGATCGCTTCAACCTGGCTTATGACAAACTCTGTGGATGGGAAAGTTCACTATGTTCAGCAAAAGCGTCTCCACCTGCCCTTTGGCACTTTGACCTCTCATGATTGTGCTCTCTTACATCATAAGGCTAATGACATTGTGGGAGGTCATGCAGGTTTCTCAGGCGCTCTGGAAGTAAGGTTCCTTTTGTTATCACTGATATCAATTATTTCACTGTTCTTGATGTGCAATAGTTTGGTGCAACATGTCTCTTACAAAGTGATATATAGTTAAAGTTGAAATTGATACTAACTTTAAGATTCTCAAGTATGAAAAGCCCTGTTCAGAATGAACTCTGATCTTGTTCCTATTGCCTTCAACTCAAAAAAATGAAAAAAAAAACAAACAAAAAAACTCTTGTTTGTATGTCCAGGCTTAACGACTGACCTGTCAACACATTCTCCCACCTGAGCTCTGGATCTCTGCAGCTCCTCCAGGGTGACCGTGGGCCTCTACGTTAAACTTCTCAACTTTCTCCCTGACCTGTTTGCTGTGTTCCTTTGGTCTTGTTCACTAATGTTCTCCAACAATCCTGATGAATACCTTTGTAAGGCAGTAGATAATAAACCTAATCTGTCACTTGGGTTGCAGAAAATCAGCTATTTTTGGTGCCTTCAAACATGTAGAGCAGGAGCAGGGCCATCATAGAAAGTGCGAGCGGGAGCTGATTACACAAAAAACAATGTCAGAGGAGCGCTGCCTGCCCGCCTCTCTGCAATCAAATGTCTCAAAAACAGCAGAATTCTTGCTGGCCGGAGCGCGGCTGCACTCACACAGGCGCCGCTGCAGACGTCTCTCTTTTAATAGGCAAAATGTGCAGCACAATGGTCTTTCATAGCGCCTTCTCCAGTTCCGTCGTAAGTAAGTGCAAGCTCTCGAGAGCCTTATTACCACACACAATAGAGAAGAGCCTGCTGCTTCCCCGCAGGACCGCAACAGCGATTCATTTGCAGCAAACAGAAAGGAATCAAGATATTTTCCGAGCCAAACAAACACCTTCGACCTGAAAACAGTGGCAAAGTGGGCAGGAAGCGGAAGGAGCAGGTGACACACAGAGAGGAGTCTCTGTGTTTTCTCTTTGAAAAGGATTTCCATCTAATACGGAAGCAGCCTTTTTACGCAGCTGTAATTGCTCAGAGTAAGGCGGCATTGTATCAGAAGATAAACAGTTTAATCGGCGACAGCTTGAAAAACCAAACGCTGCAAGAGATTTTCTTCGCCGGCCGTCAACTTCCAACACTTCATCCGACTCTTCCTAAAACATTGGAGAGGGCGGTCACGGCAATTAGGCCTCAGAAAATGATTTGATTTATCTCGGAAAGTGATCACGCTTCGCACTGGAGCGGGAAGAATGAACTCAGTCGGGGGAGGGAGGGCGCTTTCAATCCCCAAAACGCTCCATGTCGCGTGCGTCCGTGTCGGCCGTGGTTAAATATAACTACCCACAAAAAAAGCTGCTATTGTCCCCCTTTGTAGCAAAATTGTAGAGCCCCAATAACAAGTCTTCTCACTTCCATAGCATTCATTATTCAGCGATGTTCAGACTTTCTGTGAAACTCGAGGACATTTCCACTCCAGAAAGAGTTAGCGCGAGGCGCAGCATGGGGCGGATCTTTGAACCGCCAGACGCAGTCAGCTGTGTGTCTTCCATAGGAAACCAAGCAGAGGAACACATCAAACACATGTTGAAGAGAAATTTAATAATTCTGTTTACAGTGATTTATAACAGCAAGCCGGGCCAGGACTGCAGTCCCATTTGTTAAACACATGCTTTATACAATCATGTAACAACAGGCTGTGTACAACTGTGGCAAAATACCACACCATCTGGTTTATGAGCTGCTGCCCGGTCTGTTCGGTCCTGGTGCTTTAAGATACTTTGATGCGTCGTCCCAGCAGTTACATCCACAGTAAATACTAAAACTCTGTGTACCCTGGTTAAAATGAAGGGCTTTGAAAAAAACACATTTTCACATTTAACATCCCATAAATACTGTGTTGGTTAAAAAATAACAAATAAATGTGTTGCTCAATTACTAACTTTTTGAAAGACTTTTGTTGGGAAATTTTGAGAATTTATCACTTTTTTTAATTATTATTAATCTGTCAGAATCTTAAGATTTTGAGGTCAACCTGACTTACATAATTTGCACATTTGGACCAAAAGTTCCCCAGATCTCAAGGGTTTGAGGACAGCTCTTGATTTGAGAAAGATCCTGAACTTTATTTCAGGTTAATCAGTTTCACAATCGGACTGAATGCTAAAACTGAATCAAAGATCTCCTGGTGTAAGATCTTACGATCCTGAGACAGGACACGGGATTTTTCTTGTCAAAGAGGAGATTGCCTGGTGAAACACTGATTGGGTGATGTGATGTGACTCTGCCTGGTTGACTAAGTATACCCGATTACCATGATCCTTGCTTGTCTCGGTTAAGGACCACAGCTGCCCTTCAAAAAGATAAAGTCCGACAATTTTTGAGGCCTCTCCTAAGAAAACCCATAAAATGTCTATTTTAATCATTCAAACACCAAATATATCTGAATATTCATCAATATGCAAAGTAGAAACCATCTTAACACTTCAACAGGTAGACATCTACAGTCTATTGGGTTTAAACACAATTAGTACCAATAAAAATGAATGGTTCTCCTGGACTGACTGCCTTGCAAACGCCAGCCAAAGGCCACGAAGCATTGAGCCTCCATGTTACAGCCCTCCAAGCTGCAATATTCTGAGTATTTAAGATATGTTCAGTGAAAAAAAAGCAGTTTTGAGCATAAAAAAGTGAATCTGCCCCCAACAGACATGTGTCCACTGTATTATGAGAGTTAAAGGAGATGGAATTTAGCTTGAAACCCTGTTGTATGAATGAGTTTCTTCTTTTGAAGATAAAAAGTGAGCGTTGTATGTCTTGTATCTGGTTGGCTGCTCAGAAGCAGCTGTCACCAAAGCCCAAATGTTAATCTGGCAGTATTTTGTTTATTTTGTTTACTTGGTATGAAGAGAAAATGTCAGTGCATTGCTTTGTATCTCATCTGGCAAGATACAACTAGTGAGGTTACTGAGAATGATTGTACAGGAGCTCCAAAGGGCTTTCAAACTGTAGCATGATTTGTTAGCATTATCTCTGCATAAATTTATCCCCATTAAATGAAACAGAAGGACAATAGAGAGGTTATGAGGTTTCCAAAATGCCCAATTTGACACCTAAAGTGTTATTCAAACATTCTGTAAATCACTAATGTTCCACTTGTTTACTACATTGTTTCAGGTTGTTTGCAAACCAGGACCAAACTGACGACTTCTTCTTGCTCTGCTACGTTCTCCTGCTACTCTCCAATTTTGCCTTCGCTCGGCGCAAGCTGCTGGATTTCCTTAAATAGAAACTTTTTCTAATCAGTTTGAATAATAAACTGAACTTTCCTGCAATGTTTGATACCTGGGATCAACTGGAGCTTATGCATGATCGGATTGAAATAACTATTTTTTTGTGAAATGACGTGTTGACGTTTTGTGAATCGGCGTATCGTAAATAAACTGAATTGAATAAATTGCACTAATTCAACAAGAACATTGCAACTTTTTAGTTTTTTTAATTTATCACTTTTTTGTACACATTTATGTTTTTTATGTGAATTGTATGTGATAAATTCATCAATAAAGGGTCAAAGGTTTTACTATGGTGTCAAACACAACGCACCTGTCACAATAAAAAGTGTTTATACTATTGAGAAGCACTACAAACCTAAACTGAAATGAGACTCTATTGAGAAAAATTTAAGCACAACAATAAAAAAAAAAAAATCCACTCTGACTCTCCACCTTGAGTGCGGGAAGCTCAGAGCCATCTGCCCTGATTTAGAGCTGTGTTGGTAGAATAATTTGTTTAACTACTTCTCAGTTTTTTTTTTTTTTTTTTTCCTGCAAAGGTCTTTGAATCCATCATCTGACAAAAATCATTACAAACAGAAAGCTTACACCCTGAGTTTGAGGCGTTAATCTGCTTATGGCAGATTTTTTTGCAAAACGAGGCGAAACGAGGACGTCAAGCAGCGAGGATTAGTTTGTGGTTCTCTCAAGTCTCCACTGCGGCAGAAGAAATTGCTAACACCACATCCATCTAATCAAAACGAATTACACCCGTAAAAAAAAAAAAAAGTGGAGAGATGGAAAGGCAGAAATGAAAAGAATTGTGTTAAAATTACAATACAATAGGAAACACTTTGTGGATTTGGAAGCACAGGGAGTTCTGGAGATCCAGCAGATCAGGTCGGGGTCAGAGGTGACGTCAGATTATTCCACACTTGTTCCAGATCACAGGACATGACTGGTTTCACTGACAGACACGCTGTGGCTTATGAACCAGTTGTACAGTGTGGTGAACTACACTGACAGACAATAGTCAAGTTGTAGTTTGAATGTCCGTAGCCACGGTAACACACAGGCACCAATAACTGGGCTGAATGGCAGAAAGAGATTCCCCTGAGGTCTGATCTGACTTCATTAACTACAAAAAATCATTTATTTTGTTGGCACTGGATCATTTACCAACAGAAAGTAGCACATAATTGTGAAATGGAAGGCAAATGATACACGATTTTCAAGATTAATTACATATAAATAAATAAAAACCTGTTCTTCACTAACTTAATCCAGTTCAGCCAGATTCAGTTAACCACTGAAGGAAACGACACAAAAACCTTTGAAGACTTTGAACATGACTTCCTTCTTCACAAAATATAAATAAAAATGGAGTGCTGTCAGATTGCAGCGCTTATATAATAAAAAACCATGAGCCATTTCTCCAACCAGCGCTAGACCCTCACTCCTGCTTTGGTTGTAATTACCCAGAATTCCCTGCACTATAGCCCACTTCCTGCTTTTGGAGAGGTCCTTCGGCCCACTTGGTGTTCACATACGCATTTAAACCGCACTAGAGTTCACTTCAACTCAGCAGAGATCGAGGTTTGTAGGCAGAGCAGAGCTCACTCTCTTTAGTCTGCATCAGAGTTCAATTGTGCATTTATAGACAAACCAGACTTTATAGACAAATGAGCTAAAGTTTGAATAAAGCGAACTAAACAGGGCCGGTGTGAATGCTCCCGAAGCCTCGTCAAAATTGTCCATTGAACTGAGCCACTCCCTTTGTGTGAAATTCAAAGAAAAGATTTTTGTGATTCCATTAAGATTTTATTTACACGTTCTTCAAGTGTTTGATGTTAAAAATTAAATTTTTCATAATTTTTTTTGTTTTATTTTGATGCTTAATATCTCTCAAAACTCCTCTAATGAAAAACATGCAAATCTGATTAATGTGAGGAGACTTGTTTAACAACACATGTTCTATTCAGGTTTAATTCTCCTCTGGTTTTCCTACACATACTATGTGTACTTATGACGTTTAATCACACCAACAGCTAAACATGATGAGAGGAAAGGAGCTTGACGGTGGACAGATCTGGCCAGTCATTTTGTGTAATCCGGCAGAACGCAGTGATGTGGTTGAAATTCCATCCATGACTGGATCCTGCTGGCAGCGGGAGGCCGGATGGCAGCTGCCTTATATGAACTACTTCAACCAGAAGTGGAGCGACATGTGCAAGCAGGTGTGCTGCCATATCTGCAGTTATCAGAGTATTTCTGCAGATGACAGGAAGACTGAATTTTCTGGGAGTCAGAGGTGTGCAGAGTGAAAATGAATTGGGAGATGACAATCCTCTGTGGGGTTCCTCTGCTGCTGACCACCTGGTCAGACATACAAGCTCTTCGTCTCACATACTATGAGGCCTTTAGTCCAGCCGATTCTTAAGGCATCAACTTGTCTTCATTGTCCAGACCTCCAGTGATCTTCATCACTGACTTCCTGTCGCTTTTACTGCTGTTTCTGATCTTCACTTTAAATTTGTTTTATGAAGTCTTGTACAATTCCCTGTCTCGCTCTCTGTTTGCTCTTTTTCTCTTATGTGCCAGGTGCTCCAGCTGAATAGTGATCCATGGTTTATAAATGGGACGGTTTTGCTGTCCTGGTGGAGACGCTGTTAACCACACTTAAGTATCTATTGTTTGGAAAACACTTAGTCACGGTCTCCAGTGGGCATCATAAAGGAGAAATAATGAGAAAATGGTCCAAAGGAAGAAACACCAAATAAGGAGAACTGGAAGGACATGATGCAAATGCTAGGGAGAAGAAAACATCTCTGTAGATTTGGCTTGAACACATTGTCTGAATAAAACCAGTAAAACCAGATTTTGTATGAAAATAATTATCTCCTCCCCCTGAGGTTTGATATATTTTTGTTCTTTTTCTCCTTTTGATTTATTTGTTTTGTGTTTTTTCTTCTTCTTGTTGTTTTAAATGTTTAAATGTCAAAGACCAAACCACGTACATGTTAACCGTAACATGGCTTGTAATACCAATAAAAATGAAATAGAAAAAAAAAAAAAAATAGATAGCATTTTTCCCATAATTAATGAAATAATTTTAAACCTGCTTCTCATATTTACTCAGGCTTTCTTTAACTGACGACAGGTGTGTGAAAATTCGGGTTAATCTTTTTTATCCCGGCTTCCTGGTGCATGAGGACGATCAACCAACGCTGAGTGCGACTTCGCTCTCATTTGCTTGTTGTAACGTGTTCGGGAGGCAGCAGCAGAAGGCCAACCTGAAAGGAAACCAACCGATGAGGTCAACCCGTAAGCTGGCTAAGTCCCGAGCAATAAGCGTACCAATCCTTTCAAATCTCACCCCGGTCGTTTCTGAAAGCAAACATGATTGACTTGAACTTTACCTCACAACAAAGCAGCAAGAAAACACAACACAACATGCATTCAGTCCACTATTGGTCCATGTTAGGGAGGAATAGAGAGGAGAAAGACTATGAACTGGGTGCACGCATGCAGCGCTTAACATGCGCTACCACGCTACAAACACACAACACATGTTTTCAGCAGGGGGTCAAAAAAACAAAACAAAGTCCAAATCATCACAAACACAATCCACAAGACGCATTTTTCTGATCCTGATCAGGTCAGGCATGATTCGAGAGGATGTGTAAGTCTTTTTCAGAGCTGCAGCTAACAAGCCAAGACTGTCTTGTTTGCCTCATCAGGAAACAAAGCCCAGAGCGTTTTCATTCACGCTGAATGGAAGGCTGAATCCAAGGGCATAATTAAAATATACTCTGCATGATATTACGGCACACGGACAGTTTTTCTTGCTTTGCAGCCATTAGCTCCACAGTAAAGCAAAAAAAGAATTGAGGAAGCGTATGCTAATGAGAACCATACAAACCTAATCTAATTACTGGGGAAATGGCTCCGACGTTCAGGGATCCTGGAGGTTTCGGTCAGTTAAATTCAACCCGCAAGATGTTCTTAAAAACCCTGATGCATTTATCCCTAATGATAACAAATGTCCACCTCCCCAAATCAACTGTAAAATGTAACATGCTAACATTTCCTTCCAATTTAAACATGTAGGTCTCTAATAACACATTTAGCTATAAATATTAATATCATCTTACTTAACTCAACTTCCCTGAGCCAAAAAGAAAGAAAGTAAAAAAGTTTAAATGAGCATAGAGCTGCAGCATGTAGAATCAGTATATTTTTAGTATTGCTCCTTCTGATACATACAGTGAAAGTATAATTATACAGAACAGCTCGGCTGTTTCATGCCGTGCACCGGACACGCAGCAATCCAGCTAAATTTGACCTGGCTTGGCTGCCGGGGGGGAAAAACTCCCCCTGGCTGAACAAGACTGAGCCTGGTAAGTAAATACATACCGGACAAGAGACAGGGAGAGAAAGATGGAGCAGATAAAGACTGAAAGGTGGAGGCAGAAACAGATAAAAGACGAGATAAAGAAAAAAAAGGAGAGATTAAAAAAGACAGATATAGAAATGAAGAGAGAAAAAGAAAGAGATAAATGAACATCTCAGACTTTCCATAATAAGAGCTTTGGAAATGTTTGTCCAGAAGCCAAGCAACATACATTGCAGTGATAACTGATAACTCTGCAGATAATCATAACTAAATCTGTTCCAGGGTTTGTCCAAATACTTTTACAACTGATAAATATATTTTGTTTGTGTTAATTACTATTTTAAAACTTCCCAAACTGCTATTTTAAGCCTGGGCTGGTTTCTTTATGACTTCAAGTACAATTTACAAAACAAGATAAATCACTAATGTTCTCAGGAATGTATTGTTTTTTTTACCCCTGTGTGCTCTGGTAAATGTTCCTACCCTTCATGTGAACCATCATGTACTGATACACCAACTCAAAACCTTCCTAAAAGTCAAGACGTTTTGTGACTTTTGAAGGTTCTTGATGATTTAATCCACAGTGGAATAACTAATAATATCTTTACTAAGTTGACTTACTACTCTTCTTAATAAATGATGTGTAATCATTTCCAATAACTTTAAGCTCTGATCTGAATGGCTTTGGTTCGAGTAATTTGAATACAGGCATATTTTCCAGCTTGTCAATGCTGAAAAATTGGTTATTAACAAATTATAAGAATCTGCGTTGTCTTCTCAGCCAAACTGTTAAGCACACTGTTTTCCCACGCCGAAGGAGCTGCTACTGAAATGAGAATGTTTTGATTGAAAACTTAAAATAGGATTTGTTTAGGAATTTGTTTTATGAGTTACACACTGCTTCAAAAGAATCTATAATCAGTGTCAAATAGTTCAGCTGAACTCGCTTCGACTTGAAGATATTTTGTTTCTATAATTTTTGTTTTCTATGATGTTCAAAAAGTAAAAAGAAAAAACAACAACAAAAAAAGAAACTTGTTTTTACAACTTTTCCAATTAGAAGAACTTGCTAATCTCAAACTGTGTTTTAAAGAATTTCTGTTCAGTTTAGAATATCCATTCCAAAAAAGTCCAGACTTTTTCAAACAGCAGAAAAGCAAATGCTAACTTTAGCATCATTAGCAGTTAATGCATTAGCGGCTAACGGTAAGCTGCATTCTCCCAGTGCTCACAAATGATCCTCGTGTCGTCTGCCTAAAAAGCTCCCACACAAAGATAAAAACACATTCAAATGTGTTGATGTGTGAGGTTACAATGTGGCAAAACATGAGAAAAGTACAAGCATTTCTTTTGCAGCAGTGTTTCTAAAATGTCTTTCTCAGATAAACTTATTGTCTTGGCAAGCGTTAGTAGTAAAAACAAAAACAGACTTGCATGGTCATCCAGTTTATTTTTGACGGGAAAAGAAAAGCTGTAATGTGTTGGGCAGCAGTTAATGGGTAAAGACGTGATCTGTCTGCCAGCCTGAGGAGTTCAGACACTGTCTGAGTCTGCTGCAGGTTTTATGACTACTTCGTTTCCTATTAGTTTCTTTTTATTGCTATACGGGGGATAAAAAAATGCAAAGGAAGAGACATTTGCGAGCAGTGTGTTGACGTCTGGGGCGTCGGGAGAGCCGGCCAGTGACAGCGGAGGATCCGAGGCGCCCCGGCGTGAGACTCACCGGTACGTGGGAGGTGGGCTTCCCTGGGCCTCGCAGCTGAACACCACCTCCCTGTTGGTCCCCACCGTCTCCACAGGGTACACGATGCTGCCTGGCTGCTTGGTGAAAACGGGACTCTGCAGGACGCTGCTCTCTGCGGGACCACAAGGAAACACAACACGGCTGATCATGAACCTGCGACTCGCTCTGTTTGCAAAACAGCCAATTAGTCAGCGGCAGAAAGCGGTTGATGCTGCCTTTAGTCTCTCAGAGGGCAAAACCACAAGCAGACAAAGCATATCAATTTAAAGTGCCTGTCACGACTCAGAGGCGCGCAGGGAAAGGGTTTGAAGAGAGACGTGTCTTCAGGACCTATTTAGGTGGTAATAGGATATAGAGTCTAATTTAGGTTGAACAATGGCCTGGAAAGATGCAGCCATTAGCCTGTTTTTATGAGTCCTTTTCTCATTTATTGGATTAGATGTTAGGATTATTTGCCCACATGGCTTGCAGTTATTTTGTTTAACCTCTATGCTGTAAATGACAACTATAAATGATTCCTATGTCGGCTGCTTGACTCAACTCAGACTAAGCCTGAACTCACTTAAAATGAAAAATCTTTCTGCTGAAAAGTTTTGTAACCGTTTATTCCAATCAAAAAAAGCATAAAATTTCAGACTAAAACAATTTTTGCCATTTAATCCAGGTAACTATAACTGAAGAAAAGAAAAAAAACTTCTGCGGGTTAAATTTTTTTTTTTTTCTTCAGTGTCCCTTTGTGTAACTAAGCTTGTTTAATTTTCCAGTTATACAGAATGAATGTGTGAATACGTAATGCAATGTGATTTTAAAACCCAGGAGTTCACCAAACTGTGATTCTTATGTATTATTACCCCCCGTAGTTTAAGTTAAAATATATGAAAAAAGTAAAAAGAACACCAGCTCAGATGAAGTGAATATGGTGAACATTTATGGAATCACGTTGTTGCTTGTTTTTGGTTTGATAGAACCACATCTGTCGCTGCTGCTCAACATCTTTCTTACTCCAGCAGGATAATAAAATTAAAGTTTTAAATGCAACAGTAAAGGGAACAGACAGCATGGTCAGCATGGTCTGTGTTTCATTATGTAAATTGAATTAGCTAATGGCGGTCTAAGCTAATATCTTAGACATGTAGTAAAACCCAATTACTGTGAGAACACGGATGTATGCTTCTCTGCTTTTGTCTTTTGTCACAACCATGGAGTTTTGTATTTTTAAGATGACGTGGGTGTGTGTGTGTGTGGGGGGGGGGGGGGGGGTGCGTGTGGAGCGACAGGCTTCCTGCCTGGAGAATACTAAATAACTGTTGGTCCTGCCAACTCTTCCCAGGGGAATATAACTGGAGCATGCTAAACTAGGCACAAAATGTCACTTCATGATGTCATACCATAATTTGCATATTCATGACTTTCTCCCTTTACATTTTATATTTTGTGATATTGTTTTACTCCTGTTTGTAGCTCAATTCATTGTAATGTATCTTAATGCAGCCAAAAATACAGGCATATGTTTGTAAACAGATATTTAAATGTATTGTTTACAAAAATATGTCACCTTTTCTGTTTTTCCTTTGAGAATATTTTTATGTTTTAGTTCAGTTAGGATAATCTAAGTTATATATTTTCCTAAGATTATTTTCATTGTTTTACTTTCTTGTTTGCCTGGTTTACATGGCAAGATTTAGAAATAATGATTAAAAAACATGATGATAAAAATCATAGATTTAATAGTGTGCAGTGTGCAGCCGCACAGCTTACACAATACAACACAAGACAAAACACACAGGGACAGATTTCACTCATGAACAAAACGTCTCCAGATCAAACGTGATTTCAGAATAAACAAAGATGACAAGGAAGAAGGAATGGCAAAAGTTTAAGTGCTACTTTTATCAGCTAAAAACGACACAAAAATAAATCTCCAACTTCCAGCAAACGTCTGCACCTCCAGGTCAGTTGTGTTGTCTTCTGTATTTTGGATTCCTCTGTGTGTTTACATTACTTTGCTTTCTGATTGGCTACCCATCACATTCATCTGTCGTCAGGAAGCTCAGACACACTGAGCTCCTGTAGCATGGAGCTAATGTGGAATGATGGGTTTTTTATTTCACACAAGCACAAAGTGTCTCTGTGGTTTTGCTTTAACAGAAATCCACAGGTGTGTCTTTACTTCACTAAAATTTTGTTAAAAGATTAAACACAAATAGTGTGTTTTTAAATTGGCGTTCTTAAATTATTTAAAAGTACATGTGTTATAATGTGTATGTTTGAATTTGGAGAAGATAATAAAAATGATCTAATACAATATTTTTTCCTCATTATTTTGCCATTTACCAATGAGAAATTATTTTGATAATCTTGACTGACCTTAAACAGTAAACATTAAAAATGTTGAATGTTTTCAACATTTTTAATGTTAAAACTTTATGACAGCATTTCAACCTGGGCTCATCACGGCACTATTAGATTAGACGCTGCCATTTCTCTGTCAGGTCAAACTCCTTTCACTTCGCAAACCTGGTTTAACAAACCACAGAGGAAAATAGGCTGTGCTGTAGATGTTCACAGACGATGCTAACAATCAAAACTGTGTTACTGCTCCTCATTATTGAAGTTTTAAAAATTAAGGATGTTTTAATATGATAGTTTTTTTTTATTTTTATTTTTTACAAAAAATCATCTTCAAAGGAAAAAAAAAAGGAATAATGTTTGACGATAGCTACACTGTTGCATCATCTGACATAGTTACAAAGCAGCCACAGACAGCTTCTCTCCTCTGCTTTTGGGGACATTTATCAGTTCAATAATCCACCAGAAAAAAAAACAGTGGGGACAGGGCGACATTTAAACTCACTATTGTCACACAGTCCACACTGTCTGTACACAGTGAAAGCATCAGATTCAACAAGCAATAAAAATAAATGAATATGAATCTATTTGTTAAAGTGTTACAGTACCTGTGCATCTTTCCTGGTTATCAGAACAAAGTAGAAAACGCTGCATATTTGTTATGGACGTTGGGTCCATTTGTCACAGAATTCCTCCTGCATAAAACCACCAGCACAGAGCACAGGATGTACTAGAAAACACGTCTGTAGCTCAAAACAAAGGTCAAGCTCGTGCTGTGACACGCCGTCTCAGATGGATGAATTTAATCAGGTGTTCATGTTGTCTACCATAGATTTCACTTAGACCTTTCTTTCTTTTTTTTTTTTTTTCTTTTCCTAAACTAGGGTGGTTCTTGTAGGAATGCAAATTGCTTGTGTTTTTGGTCTTTGCTTTGAAACTCATTTATCATTCAAGTTTCTTTGTTCAAGCCCACCCTACAGTTAGCATAGCACGCACACACAGCGACCCGCTACATAGGCAGGTATCCGATCAAACTGGCGGGAATGTTTTGGAACTGCTCCACATTGAAAAAGAATAGAAGTGCAAATTTTCACACGTTGTTACTATTAAGCAATTAAAGGTGGAGGATTAAAGACCAACCGTGGTTTCTGCAAATGTTACAACTGGATCAAGGAAGGCACAAGTCAAAGCTGCTAAGTTGCAGACAGAACTTTTGCTTCAGATTTACTTTTGTGTCCCCTCTGTTTATTAAAATAATAATACTCTAGTCTTCAGCAAAGAGAGCTTCTGCAGTGACACATAAATCACGCCTTTCAGCCGATGCATGGGGCAAATCCAAAACACGACAACTTGAGTGGTGAAATAAAAGCGTCTTTTATTCCATTTTAAAAAAAAAAAAATCATCTGCATGTCAGGGCATAAGAGACTTGAAACTTTTTTGGGCAGGATTTGCATTCATGGGTTTTTGACAGCAGAAATTACATACAATTATAGAATCTCTAGAGCAAGCTGCACATCTGAAAAGGGCTCCACTCCTATACCGATGTATGCATATGAAAATATATGCATCATCAGAAAGGAAAATATGAGAGGCTCTGTGAATTTTAAATGTGCAAAAAAACCCAACGACACATTTAAATCAACGGCCTCCATCGGACTGCGCCTCCATCTGCATCCCACATTTGTGCTTTAACACTCAGTTCCCTCTTGATTCAGAATGCAAAGCATTACCCAACTTACACGAGGGTATAAAGAAATTTGAGTTACACATGACAGAAAATGAGAATATTACATATGAACTTGTCAAGAATCGTAACTCTGCCAGTGAGATGGTGGTCCTGCCCATTAAGGGGCTTCCTGACAGGTTTAGAGGAGCTGCGTGGGGTGGAATACCGACGTGACAGAGTGGGGATTCAAAACGGCCAAATGGAGAAGTGCTGCGTATGTTTGAGCAGTTCCAGTGGAATCGAGAGATTTGCCTTTTCCTTAATGATACGGGACAAAGATTAAGTCTCAAAGCCAAGCAGAAGATGAAAAGCGATCGCTGGTCTGATCGAGCAGTGGATAATGAGCTCTGCAGCATTCACACAGGCTGCATTACCATCCCAAAGTATGAGACCTAAAGCCAGATGATATGACATTAATATATTATTAGGAAGGCAAGGATATATTTTGTCCTTCCCACTGCCTTATTGAGTCTCCTTGCGTGTCCAGGCGGAGCAGAGTGTGGCCTGATGGAGCCGTCCTCATGACCACAAACTTCTCTCTAATAAGCCTCAGCATTGAGAGGTGGAGGTGCACTTATCAGCCCCTCAAATTTAAACTGGATGCAATTAGTGCTAATCCAACAGCTGCAAATACTTCACGTCAAAGATAGACCTAGAAGTTCAAACGAGACGAAGCGAGATGGAGGTGGCAGAGGGCAGATCAGGGACACCGGCTGAAGCTCTGCCTCTGGTTCCATGTTTTCTGGCCTGGTTGCCTAAATCAGGTGTTGGATTGTTCCAGAAAGAATCTGAGGAGAAGGTTCAGACTTTGTACCTGAACCAAAAAGTCATACAAGAAGCTCTTGTCAGAAAATTGAACAACGAATAAGTAACAAAATGTGCATCACTGCCAGGACTCCAAAAAAAAACAAAAAAAAAACTAAAATTGTATTGAATTTCATGTTGTCAATTTAATGTGATTGATCCATTGCTCTCCATTTCTCCAGCCAATGACATCGATTTTCTTTGCAGTTTCAGAATTAGTCTCCCTGTGTAGTTTGGTAATAGCGGCACAGGAAGTGAACAGAGCCGTTCAGTCCATGCTGGTTACGCTGCCACATGTTGAGCAATAAACGTCAGAGGAAGAAGAATGTTTAAGATATCTAAACATGTGGTAGAAGACACTATAGTTCTTCAACAGAGTCCACGCCTCCACGACTTCATCCGGGTCCAGATCCTCTGTACAAAGCAAAGCGAAGAACAAGGAGCTGCTTTTTACCAGGATAAATATTTCCCAATTATTTGTAATTTCATTTTATTTTAGTTGGATCAGGTCCATCTAATAATCGTACTGAAATTAAAAACTAACTCATTCCTTGGTAAATTTACAAAATTTTGATAACTTCATTTTTCGTCATGTTTTATATTGAAACAATCCAGGCTTCTTAATCTTTTGCAGTAAACTGGCTCAGTATTTCTTCAGTACTCTGAGGTTAATAACTCTGATATTTTAATAGTTCTTCCATCATAACGTTCCAACGACTTCAGTTTTTCACCAACATGCCAGAGAAACTGTGGGAGTGACTCGAGAAGTCTTTGGCGGTCTGGAGCATTGAGTAGTGCTACCCCTCCCAACCTATTGCTGTTCACTGTCAGCTAGCTCCGAGGAGGCTGCTACACATGTCTCTTGCTTTTAATGTACAGAAAATTAAACCAAACTCAAATAAATCCTTGGGAAAGAGCAATACAACAGAAGTCTACTTTAAATGACTAATAAATGCTCCTGGTGTTTATTCTTTATCCCCCGAAACCCAGAATGTGGGTCACTTTTTAACAATCAAAGTATAATTAGTATTGCACATAAAATTGATCAAATTTGGGTGTTTTTACTGGTAATAATTCAATCTTTTGTGCTTTATGTTAGGGGTGTCCAAACGTTTTACAATGTCAGACTGAAAGTACGAACTGTGACAACAGTTTGTTTATGAGGCATCTCCAAACTCAACTAGTGATATCTGACATGGGGCTTTGCTGATCCCTTCACGTCCCTCTGCCAATCGATTTTCTATTGACAAGCATTTGATCTTTTAAAAGCTCCATCAGCGCCTATAAATTTCTAGGCATCTTTAAGTATCCCTCTGTGAAAATGTCCAATTTTGATCCACCTCTATTTTCTGATTTATTTCCCACAGATGGTAATGAATGTGAGCGTTGGAGAAATCCTTTTTGTGGATGCTGCACTTTGCAAATTCATCATTTTTGGCTTAACCAACAAAAAGCTTTGAGCACTTGGAGGCTCCAGCATTGTGTTTTATGAAAGCACTGTCAGATCTATGTATAGCTGTTCGGAATGAATTGCCCAGAGTACTGAAAGCATGCAAGTAAAGAGTGTTTTCCTGCACACATTACACTTTTACAGCATCAAAGTACACTCTCAGAGCCCAGCAGCATTTAGACTCCTTGTTAATCTTTCTAGGGGGTACACTAGTCTTTGTGCAAAACTCAGCATGACACTTACTTATTAGCATTGATTAACCGTCTAAAAAGGAGCGATAGGACAGCAAAAGTTCCCCCTCAAAACATGTGAAATAATTTCCTCTCAACAAAACAATGCATGGAGAGTTCACGGTCTCAGCGGTTTTTGTTTGAAATTCAAATTATTTAGGGAGTTGCAACTATTCTGTGTACAGAAAACAGAGTTGGGTTTAGTTTGGCTAAGAAACGCCTTTCAGTTATCAACCAAAATCCCACTGAAAGGGGATTTGCTGAACAATGCCGCAACATGTTTGCTCATCTCTGTCTTTTCTAATTATTTCTGCCGAGCGTTTGGCTGTTTGGGGATGAATCTCTGGTAATTACACAGGTCACTCGTGGACACGACAAGCCTTGCTTGGCGGCTTTTCAATATTTTGGTTCTAAACAGCCAAGACTACATAGAAAACCAATATTAAAAGCCGACTGTGCAAAATTGCTGCTAAGACTGAATTTGTTGCCACTTTTTTAGCAGCCTTACAGCTGGACGAACATCTGGTCAGAGAAAAATTAGCTTTACAGAGAAAAAGGTTTGAATGTAAGATTACCCTGGCCTTTCTGTGTGGACATTTTATGGTCTTTTTATGATTTTATGCCGTTAGTTGGAACGGATGATTTTTTTATACACTATGCTGTTTTTTTCTTTTTATTATTTTATTTTTTGGCTCTAATGGCCTTTATTTGAAAGTGGTAAGACAGAAAAGGTAAAGAGAGATTGAAGGCTCACTAGGTCAGGCAAAGGTCACTAGGTCAGGATTTGAACCTGCGACGGCCGCATCGAATACTAAGGCCTCCTTATGATTTCTTTGTGCTAAACCCACCACAGCACCTCCACTTTGCTGTTTTAACTGTGAAAAGTCATAATTTTAGATATCTTTAAGGATCCGTTCACACTGAGCAGGGCCAATGAAGGAGCTGTTGTGAACAATGTCGCTAATTTTCTGAGTTAGAATTGTGTATGAACAAATCTACCTTTACCTTTGGAAGGCAGAAACTCCAGCTCAGTAAGAGCAGAAGTTTCTTAAAGAGACAGGGGGCCAATTTCAAGTCATTAAATTACAAAGTCAGATTTCTTTTAATCCATATGTGATTTACACAACATTTTTATTTCAGCTAAATGTAACATAGTTACTTGATTGTTCTATAAAACGGCACTATACGCATTGAAAATACATAATAGCGCCCCTTTAGAAAGCAGAAAAGGTGTTTTAAAAGAACTGCTGCAAAATTATGAGTGAAACCATCAGAACATTTATTTGTTTCCAAACTTCTGAATGTCATTTCTAATATCACCTAATCTAATGCATGATAGTTTAGAGAAGCAGCTTATATTTCTACAGGCAATGCTTTAGAACATTTGCAATGTTGGAATTGGATGATTAGATTTACTTTGGACTTGCTTGGGTTTTGATAACCCAGGTAACACATTGGGGATTATGAAGATTACAGACGATAGCTCCATCTCATACCTTTATTTCTTCTTCACAGAAAATAGAAATGCAAAGACTTTATATTTTATTACTATATTCACATTATGTAGGCTATTAGCACAAAATACCTTAATCCTCTTTCTGACATTATAAAATGATTGACTATTTAGCTATGGCTGCCTCTTATGTCTGTGAGAATTTTGACTCGACATGTTTGAGTTTGTCTCTTGTTAATCTAATGGTTTTTGTATAGCAGTTTCTTTGCCTTCTCTGTGGGGAGAAGAACATAAGTATTAGAACTCAATTAGAACAGTTAAAGTCTACTTTCCTCTAACACTAAACACTCAGAAGATCTCCCAGAAGACCCCGCACACCTTCAGCACACCGTACCTTCCTCAGCTTTATTCCTCTGCTTAAGACTCTGTGGGAGAAACTGTCAGCCCAAAGCACCCGGTTCCCACTGAAGGGAATACGGCGGCGCTAGCTATGGAAATGGGATGTTTTCCTACATTTAGATGACATTCAAACAGGGTTAAATTTTAAATAGGATGAAAAATTTATGCAGAAAAATAACTGGTTGATCTAAACTTTTATTTTTGACAAGTTGAGAATCTTTCTCTAACGCCAGATGCATCACAGTTAAGTTTTATACAAATAATTTTGTTTACTGGTGCTGAAAACACACATTATTAATGCATTTCCTAATGTTTTTTTTTTCTTGAGCATCACCATTTCCATTTATTTGTCACTTCCCTACATGGAAATAGTTTAAATCTGGTTTTACTCTCCCTCTCATTAGACTCTTAATAGGATGTTTTGACTAAAGATGAATTAAAAGCAAATGCTTTAGTCTATTTCACAGGGCAATGCATGCAAACAAGTATAATTCAGAACAAAATCAATATTTACTAGGTTTGCTCCGATCAGATTTTCTGCTGCCGATTCCAATACCGATCATTCATGAGGCCGATCTCTGCCTGGAATGGTTTAGGTAATTATTTGGTTTGGGTATAAATGACACTGTTTAATGGAAAAATTATCTGGCAATAAATTCACCTAGTTTGGACCTATTAGACATACACACATACATATCTAAAATCTTTCTTTTTTTTTTTTAAGTTACAAGCTGCAGCCTTAAACAGATGTTTGGTGTGAGAGTTCACTGTCTGGCGGAAGTTTAGCAGCACTAAGTCTGTAAATTATTACTACCAGTAGCATTGCAGGGGTCCAAAAGAGAGAGCAGAACCAGTGTCTTACACCACCAGCTCGTTGGCTTGAGTTACTTTTCGGGTTAATCGTTTGGTTTTCTGACCGTCATGCTAATCCTGGTCAGTGTTGGTAATTGTGAGCTGCTTTACCTGCTGTCTGACCCTCCGGATGTCCATTTTTTTCCTTCTTGAGCCTCGATGTAGCAACACTCCGTCAATTGTTTGTTTTTTAAATGCCATATTAGATTTGTTGTGTTGATAATTTTCCACCACAACATGCAAACGTCCCCATTCACTCTCAGAGCATCATGGTTCCACACGACAGGATTTGTTGCTTCGCAGTGTGAAGGAAAGAGGAGATAAGCTGCACATGCAGGCTGCGAAGTGAGATACAGCTGATCGGTAACAATCACCTTTCATACACTTTGTCACGGAAATCGGCCAATTATGATCAGTGGCTGATCGATCGGCACTCCTCTAATACATACAGACTAAAATTTCTAAATTCTTCCAGACATCAAGGTCTGAAAACAAATGCAGTTTGGTTTAATTATCTCAATGTTTCCAAAATCATGAAAAATGTAAGCAAAGACTTTATATTTTGTAGGATTTAATAGCTGTGACTCTTAAATGCACAGAATCTGAAATTAATTATTTTAATAATAAATGAAACATATGAATAAAAAAAAATAATTGTGAAACAAACAAACAAAAACATTGGAGTCTTTGTTTTCTGTTTGGAGCCAAAAAGAAGGTTTGTGTTAAAATACAGTGAAGAATGGAATTAAGAGTTCCTTTCACTGGAACCTACAGGCGAGTCATTTCTCCCTCTGTGGCTAGACTCACATGTTTGTTTGTGTCTACCCAGAATGCCTTGTGCCTTAATATCAGGAAGAAACGGTTGTTTTTGGACTCATTAGCAAATCATTTTTTCCAAATGGTTTGTGGAAGAAATAAGCATCCCCAGGTGCTGGACTTCATATACCTGTAACACTTTGATCTAATATATTTTCTGGTCTAAACATGGATAATGACTGGTTGATCTGACCAACAGAGTCGCCTGCTGCAGGTTAGATATCAGTTGTTTTCAACCTTTCAACAAAACTTTATTTCTCAAAACAAAAACATAACATTGAATGCTAAAATATGTCCCGTGGTTTCACAGTCACCAAAGTCAGAAATTAAAATTTATTAGACATCAGTTTTACACATGGTAGTTAACATATAACTGATCTGTGCTCTAGAGAAACAGGTAGTGCATCCTTACCCGTTGGGATGCCTGTTGTGAATTCCTGTAGCGTTCCTCTGTTTCCCTTTTTGTAACAACACTGTTCTTTTCCAGCCACTCACTTAATTAGCATTGTTGTCCTTGTACAAAGAGGAAGGGGAAGAAAAAGAAACTACAACTAGTCTTGGTTGTTCTGCATCCTTGAAGTGACAGTCCCATAAATCATTTATTTATCCAGCTTACATAAGTGTGAGGCAGCGTTTTAAAGTTTCGCTTTGAAACGGCAACTCCGGGTGCCGACACAAACGCCTAACTGCTCACGCTCCTTCAGACAACTGCAAGGTGATCTTGACTCATTTTACTCCAACGAGTCATGAATAAAACATGTATTGATATGCATATCAAAAGCCAAGTGTTGGCAAAGCCAAACAAAGCAAAACAAAGATGTTGGAGGTGCGGGGGCAGTGGAGAGAGGAAAGAAAAGGCTCGTACTCTTGAACCGCTCTCTGAATCCGTAACAGTGCCAATTAGCGAGGGCTTGGCACCGAGGACATCTGGGGGAAACCTTCCCCCACCTTCATCTTGACATAATTGCTCCTCCTGAGGACAAGCAGGTGACTTCACCTAGAGACGCGCACTCCAACTTACCCCGGCACGTCTTCAATTTCTTTGGGCTTACAGCTGAGCTCCTGCTATGACCGTCATCGAGCAGGTCTCCACCCTAATGAGAGCTTTAATCGACCGCAGAACAGGCGTCAAAACAATGAAGCCAAAGCCAGAGAGGTCGGTCTAGATGCGCTGCACAATTCTAGACTTGCACAAATTTAAATTACGAAAATAAATTTGTTTAAAAGAAGCTCACAGATTTTCAAAAAAATGTTTGTTTTTTCTTTTTTTTCTTTTTTTAAATTTTTTTATAAAAGTAACATCCAGCAGTTGATCACATGATCAACTGCTGGTGAAAACCGCAAAGGAGACAACAAAAAGTGGTTTTTTCTTTGTTGTTTTTTTCTAATATGCAGCTGGCTCCACCACAGCTCTCACAGCATCACAGTTCATAAAATTCTGTGTGTCATTCCATAACTCTGCCGTAAAATCATAGACTGTAATTTCCACATAGGTGTTTTGGGGAAACTTTTCAAAAAAATAAAAAAAAACAAAACAAACAAAAAAACAACAACTGGGCTCCCAAGAAGGCGGGGCTTGTTGCTCCAACTCCTGAATAAAAACGCCACCGACTCCTCTGAGGCTGGTAGATGATGAGTGCTACAGTCATGGATGAGTTTTGAATATACCTCATGTAATTGTTTACATCCGACACTGACATAATTTTTAATGACTTATCGCATGAACAAACATATTCACCAGTGATGTCAATTCTATTTTTTTATTGAATGAAAACACCTCTATTGTGAAATTGTGTCTTCGTGACATTAGCAGGTTATTGACAATGATTTGTGCACATTTGTGACAGAAATGCAGGTATTGTGAGTGCAGCAATCAGCTGAACAGTGGAAACCCTCTTAAATGAGTGATCAACTCTAATCAACACTTAAGAAAAGGAGGGGGGCAGCTGGGCCAGTTTGGAAGATTGTGTGGATGGAGACTGGGGGGAGAGGGGCAAGGGGTAGTGCCAGCAGCAGGGCTCAGCCAGCCTGACACTAACTGGCTCACCACGGGCCGTTCAGCAAGTGGACACAGGTCAGCGTTCATCCTGTTACTGTAAAATGGCCTGAAGGATTCAGGGCAACACTAGTAGAGGGAACCCTGACACACGAGGCCATCTGAGGCCTTATCGCCCTTCATGGGCCGTGAACATGAATACAGAAACGCATTAGGAGTCATTTTTGCATCCAGGAGAACTGCTGTTCTGACAGATGCTGCAGCGTGTTGACCCAAAAGAATTCAGACTCAAATTTGATCTGAAATGGATGTTTATCAGTGAGCCACCCAATCCATAAAGTTATAATAATAATAATAATAATAATAATAATAATAATAATAATAACGTGCCTTGATTTGTTTTGTTTTTGCGGCTACTCTAAACGTTTTACAGATGCTTTCCTTGAGCACTGAAATTGTTTTAGAGTTCTTCACTTTCTTTCCCACAAAATGTTAATTTCACAGTTTTGTCTATTGATTGATTCAGTCATCAACCAAAACATAGTAAAATTGTTCATTGTTTGAAATATGACTCCAGTCAGCCCACCACTAATTTATAAATGTATTTACACTCAAGAGAAAAACAGTGGTCAGTCTGAGGCATGTTTTTTTTTTTTTTTATGTTTCCTGTTTTATTAGAATCCTTTTTTCAGAGATTCTTAGTTTAGAATTTAGCAGAACAAAACTTTGCCATTTTTGTTCTGCATTCTCTTTTATGTCTCATTTCACTCCTTTGTCATTCTGTGCCTTTTGTCTTTCTATTTTTGAAACTGGCTGCCACAGGAAAACAAATCCATAGTCTCTTCATACGATTGTAAGTAAATGTGCTTAAAAGACATCAATAAACAACATCCACCAGCACGAGGTCCTGACAGTTACTCTGAATTTGATCAGAGTTAACAGGCTCAGGAGAATCAAACCCAAACTAAAAAGAAAGTAGGTGAAATACAAAATCTTTACAAAATGACAGCAAATTATAGAAGAAGTATTCATTAAATTTTGGCCTTTTAAACAATCTTAATAATGCATGAAAACAATGTAACTACAAACGAACAACAACAAATAGACTTAAAACATCCTGAGTTTGTTTCCTACCAGAGGGATTGAAAAAGAAAACCCTGTAATAAGTTAGTCTGGACTCCAGGTATTATGGGATTTGTGACAAATTTCCTATTTGTTGAAAGCAGAATATTTCTCTGAGTAAAGAGCAAAAAATCTTATGATTAGTTTGATGCCTGCGACAGAGTGGCGACCCGTCCAGGGTGACCCGCCTCTCGCCCCGAACGATAGACAGAGATAGACACCAGCACCTCCTGACCCCACTAGGGATGAGGGTGTTAGAAAATGGATGGATGGATGGATGGTTGGATGCATGGATGGATGGATGGATGGATGGATAGTTTGATGCCAAAAGAAAACAAGTCAAGCTTGGTGTAAATTAGCCAGTTGTCATGGAGTCAATAACTGGCTACATCACAGAATAAAACAAGCTGCTTTTTTTTGTTTGCTTTGTTTCTATAGTTTTAGATCTCTTGGGAACGATGGCTCTGTGCTTTTTTTTTTTTTTTTTGTTAAACTTTCTCTCAGCAAAACACTTTTTTTTTAATATGATGCCAAAAAAAAAGGAGCCAGAAGAACACAGAAGACAAGATGGAACTGGACACGACCATAGCGGAGGCTTCAGGCTGACTCTAGTAGAGGAAAAGTTACTAACTGTTTCACAGGATTATAATTCCAGATCAATGCCTGTGGAACCAAAGGGCTTAATTGGCTGAATTACTATTGACCATGGTGGAAGAGACAGCTGTCCTCCAGTCAGGTCCGTTAAACGCTGCCTGTGCATGTCAAACGGCTCACATGCAATTAAAAACACAATCCTACTGGGTTTCCAGGGACTGCCTTCAATTTCAAACAGGGTTTCTCTCATTGAGTTATCACACTCAATTTTTTAAAAGCGTAAACTATTTAAATGAAGACAAAAAAGTATTTCTGTTACTGATGTGGCTCCTCTGCTTGGTTCGACCTTCTTCAGAGGTACTGCTGATAACAGTTACATGTGCTCTGATGCATTTCATTTCACTTTAATAATCACTCATTCTTCTGTTTCAGATAATAAAAGTGTCTATTTTTTTGTAAACTTTTGGCTCAGTAACTGCTCTGACTATGTTGTTGTTTTGTGTTGTTTTTTCACCAATTTGCCTTTTTTGAGTCTGTATACCACAATTAATGATCAATTACTCAATTAGTTGATGGTCATTTCAATAATTGATTACTCATGATTAATCTGATTAACTGTTTCAGCCCCAAATAGAAAGTGAAACTGAAAAAAAAGTGCAAAATGGCTAAATTATCTGCACCATCTTTGTATGTAATGACGACAATAAACTGCCAGTTTATAATCCGTCATATCAAGACCGGAACAAAATGAGATCATTTAGGAATAATAAACGTCTGCCGTATCAATAAAAAAAAATCTCTACTCCTCCATTTCAGAACATTAAAAATAACTGAACGTGTCCTGAAAGTAAAGATAGAATTCTCTGACAGAAACAGTAAAAAAAATCCGATGGACGCTCAGTTTAGGATACGGTCAGGCATTCAGCATTATCCACACTGATTACTCTGTGTAATGACTGGCTCCAGCAGAATTCCACTGATGCTAATGGGCTGAATTAATACTGCGACTTATCTGAAAAGGCTGATCGATGACTTGTAGGCCTAATTATGACATTTCATTAAACAGATCCCGGCGGAGGTGTTGCGGCGCTTTTAGCTGACGCGCCGCAACCGAGAACGCGGCTTCCGATTGCCCTCAGAGTAACTTATGAGGCTGCTGCTTGTTCAGAGGTGTAAACTGCAGGCTCGGATTGCTGCACTGCCACATCATCTCCTACTTCAGGTGTGCTCTCGTCAGAACGACAGCTCCGTTTTCTGTGAAATGAAACATGAAGGCGCCGCCACAGCAACAGGCGCCCGTTTCCCACGTTTGCCTACAAAAGGATTATGAGCCTTATGATCCTCGCCTGTGCTTGAAAACATATTTTGAAAGTAATGAAGTCAGATGGCTCCATCTAAGAAGTACATTAAGTTATTGATGACAACAGATGGCACACTTTAACATTACAAGGGGCCGGGGGCGGGCGAGCGGGCGGGTTTTCCAGTTTGCAGGGATGTATTTGTGTTTACTGGCTGAACGTTTTGTTCAGCAGCTGATATGAGCTGCGCAGTCTTTACGTTGCAGAGTGTTTTAATTAACGGCAAGCCCAGCCTGGAGAACGAAACAGAAGAATGGATCATTATTAAAGTGAAATTAAATGGATCAGAGAACGCGTAACTGTCATCAGCAGCAACTCTGAAGAAGTTCTAACCAAGCAGAGGAGCCACATCAGGAGCAGAACTACTTCTTTTATCTCGATTTAAATAGTTTAAAAAAAAACTGAGTTTGCCAAATCATTGATTTGAAATTGAAGAACAACACCTTCGTCTGTAGATTTGTTTCAGCCCAAACTCCTCATGTTACAGTTTTAGCTGATTTACTAAAGGAATGCTACCGTATTGTAACACTGATAATAACATTTTTCAATTTGGTTTTAGGTGACAAAACATAAATGTAAAAGAGTACATCATGTAAATATGCCGGATTTAGCTCGAGAGGCTAATTTTCACCTGTAGTTCCCTAATGTGTTTCTTAGTTTAAAAAAAAGAAATTACATTTTTTGTGTGTTTTCGACTTTTAATGTATTTCTGCTGTCGTATAAAAAAAAGCTGAAATGGTTAAATGAAAAATCTGGAGAATTTGCCAATTTTTATTCAATTAAACATTAGAGTAATCAGTAGATTATTCAATTATTAAAATAATCATTAGTTACAGCCCTAATTCTACTTTTTCTTTCTTTTTTTTTCTATAAAACATATAGTCACAATATTATATAAAAAGAAATAATTAAAAACTCTTCTCAGGTTGCTTTGTCCTATTATAACCATTTCTTGTCAAGTTATTTTACTTGCTGTTATGAAAGTGATCATCATATATATATATATATATATATATATATATATATATATATATATATATATATTTATTTTTTTTTGAAACTTTTTAAAATATATTGGCAAAATACATAAGTTTGCTCTGTAAAAGTCTTGTTTCTGTTTCCTGTAATATTTTACTTTTGGACAGTCCCAGAAAACCTAATAATGGTTTCCATTTTGATTTCCACATTTTCACCAGCAAGTAGGAGGATTTCCATCATGGCTTTTCTGAGCAGGTGTGATAAAGAATCTTATGAGGTTTTGTTCATCCACATCCTGCCACTGTAGTGATTTATTAAATGTCCACTGGTCTCATCTCCATACTGTTGGCTGTTCCTCCTCTGTTGTTAAGTTTCTCTCTTTCCCACTTTGCTTTACAATGAAGAGTCCCATTGTTTATAAAATCTACTCGGACTTTATACATAAGTGAAATAATTTTCTCTTTACTATTTTAATAATGTGCATTGTTTAAAAAATTCCATATTTAGTACTACATGTAAGCTTATAGATGTTTCAGATAAGGATGTTTCAGAATGGCTTTGAATTTTTTGAAATCTGGTCAAGGTTCTAGTAAATCATGACCAGATTATGTTTCTCCATCAGGATACGAATTGAAACGTAGCTGAACACACCAAACGTGGTTTATATTGTGCCATTGTTTGGATGCACAGTGGAAAACAACAACAAAAAACCTTCAAAACAACAATCAAACCCACCAATAATATGAAACTGTATGTTTTTGTTTTTCTTGACCCTGTTAACTCTTCAAATGCTGAAGGATTTTCTACAACAGCCAGGATATTTTGTTCATTTCTCTAAAATGCTTCTCTTACAAACTGGCGAAGGACCAATGAAGGTGTGAAAAAATAACTTTGTCATCAAAACAAAGCCAAGTAATGAGCATTTTAATTTCTAACTAAGTAATGGTGTGGTGGGAAAGCCAAGACAGAGTAGCACACAGCTGATCTCTTCTGTAACTGTAACTCTTGGTGTTAAATATACATTTTCTGTTATTTTGTTACTGAAAAACCAGACACTATTTATATGTTGAGGCTCTATTAATTAGTCCCAAACATTGTTCTCGGGTTTAAAAACTCCCCAAAGGTGGGATGCCTTTATTTAAATAGGTTTAAATATTAACAGATACAATAGTTTCCAAGAGCTGTGCTACTGTTTAAAAATGCAAATTTAAGAATCACATTCATTTAGCAGAACCCGGATAATGCAGAATGCTGCATTAACCTTGTTTTTTTTTTTTAAATGTCAGCATTCTCAACCATTTGCCATGACTTCAGCAAGTTGCCCTATTTTGCTATTTGCAATGACAGTAGAACCACAGCAGAAACATCCTGAGTCGCGCTCAGGGCAGCCGATGACTCACTCAGTGGATCCAGTCTTGGGGTGACACATGGCTAAACGGCTGCTCACTTCCCTCAGCATAAGTCCTCTCCGTGCCTCGGACTGGAGCCGCTGAGCTGCTTGGTAAGCATTTTAAACGAAGCCTTGCATCAGCTTTTGAAACACAGCTGACAGTGTGACAGAAACATGCATAAAGTACACTGACCATTGAGATCAAGTTTGAGAATTTCTCTTCAAAATCATATCAAAACAAGTTCTCCTTGCTTTGATATGGATTCTTCTATCTGATGTGTTTTATCATATTGCATCATCCTGTACCATTTAATGTTCTATTGTTGTACATTTGAGTTGGAATGTGTGATGCCAGGTGAAGCGTCTTGTAATTTACAGACAACAAGCTGCTACTTTCTCCAAACACTTCCAACATTGCAATGTGGCTAATACAACATTTTTTTACCAGCGTGATTTGAAGAGGCAGACCTGCAGAGTCAGCCGTGACTCCCCTCCACGCTGTTTATGATTATGATTATAATTTTTTATTTTTTTTTACCTCATTCTCTCTTCCTCTCTCGATTTGATACAGTTGGGCCTCCTGCACTCCTGTGGCTCTGTGACAACTGTTTAAGCCATTACTAACATGTCGTAACGTTATTTTCCGAGCTGCCTTTAAACGCAACATAAGCCCCCACATGCTTTATATCTATGCCGCAGCGATGATGACACGCTACTGTGTGAATAGCATGACGCTTTTTCCTTCTGTGTCATTCTGACATCAGGCTGCGAAGGCTCCCTAGACATGGATGCCTATTTTTTTCTTTACGTAGGAAGAGAGCGCGGTGTGCATTCAGGAGCAATTAAAAGTTTGAAAATCAAAGTGTCTTTCATAAATTGGTTTTTGTCTTTTTTTTTTTGTTGTCCTTTTTAAATATGAATAAAGTTTAAATTAAAATCAGACACCACTTGTCTAACTTGACACAATTTCTGCAAACTGAATTTTTAAGCTACAGTTTTGTTTGAATTCCCTACACAAACGTAGCATTTCTATTTGGTTTCAAACACATGTGTAATAATTTCTTTCTAACAAACCTTCGGCCTTATTTTTTTCAGCTTGTATTCGGCCCACAGATTCTTTTGGTAATACTGTTTTTCTGAAAACTTTAATTCACGAGAACAGCTGCTTTTTTTTTTTTTTTGTTGTTGACTTAAGTTTTACCACGTAACACCAATAGAGAGATGTTCTTTTATGACCTACACAATCACAAGGAAGACTGCTGACTTGAAATTTGCCCAGCAGACAGTGAAAGACAGCCTGCGAAGGAGGCGACGTTACAAAAGGTCACTGCTACAGAAACTGGCTCTTCAGAATAATGTATCCAAGTATAAAGAGTAAGATGGTATAAAAGTGATAAAACTGCTGCATAATTCATGGAATTTTTCAGCTTAACAATTTGTATTGCCTCTAGATTATATGCTGAATAATTACAGTGACGCTCCAAAAGCAGGAAGCAGACGACAGCGCAGAGCATTTGTTAAAAAAAAAACCCAACAGTCTCCATGTTCTGCCTCATCTACTGCTCACGCTGGTTAAGAGTGTTTAACAACAAAAAAATAAATCCTGCAACCAGTAAAATCTCATGCCACTTCGTTTTGTGTCTTCTTCTCAAGTTTTCAGTGTCGTTGCCTGGAACGGTTCTTGGCACAGCACCACCACATGGCCGTAAGCAGGATGCGCAGAAAGTTTAATCTAGGTTGAACCGAAAGCTCATTTTCAGAGAATACTGAAAATGAGCTCAAACAGTTTCTAATTTGAGTTTGCAAGTTGTATTACGCAAACTCAACAACAAACTCAACACATGCACACTTAGAAGTATGCATATGCTTCAGTCAATGGAAACTTATACTCGGTTTGCATTGAGTAGAAACTCAATGGAAACTTTCAAAAGTGCAGTTATACGTTTAGTGTGATTACAGTGCAGTGTGAAACTGAAGTGCACCAGGTGAAAATGTAGCAAATGTTGCAGTTTTAATCTTGGGTTGAACTGAGTTTGCTGGACTATCAAGTGTAAAAAAAAAAAAAAAAAAACAATTCAATAGAAAAATGAGGAAATCTTTGCTGGTGAAGCAGGAGAGCCCCTTTGCAACTTTTGATATCCAAATGTTTTCTGTAGCTCTCACTGCAGGATGTTAAATCAGGTCAGTGAGACTGCCTGAGTGTTTTTCTGATATATTTTATTCCATCCTCTTTGTTAGAATATCACCATAAGATATGACAAACTGACAGGTAAAGGTTACAAATACGAGCTCATCAGCTATCCTACTCATCTCCCACTCATCAGCAAACGGACGTGGAGGAGCTTTGGTGTGTCAAAGAGCAATTTCCTCTCTGGCAGGTGACAGTTTGAAGAAGAAATAAAAGTTTCTCCCCTAATAGCTGGTAAGAGTTGGGATTTATGAAACGTGGCTCGGCATAAATAAGGTTCAAACAGGTTGAATGAGAAGCACTTAAACGAATCCACTTAGTGAAGCACACTTCTTCCACGTACTTTATCATTCAACAGCCGGGCAAAAGTTAGCACATCGTCTGGAAGAGCAGATCAAACAAACCAAGCTGCTTTTTTTTGTGTGTGCGGAGTTTGAGAAAACACAAACACCCACCCCCCACACACACACACACCATTTTCCTGACACATGCTACGTTGTGGGGACCCACTGCTCCTTGTGGGGACTGAGGCCTGGTCCCCACAAGGGAAAACGCTGTTTTTGGGTCAGGGGTTAGGTTTAGGACTAAGGTGTGAATTGAGTTTTGGTTAGGGCTAGGGTTAGGTATGTAATGGTTAGGGTTAGAATAAGGGAAAGGGATAAGGTTTAGGCTGTAGAAATGAATGGAAGTCAATGGAAAGTCCCCGCAAAGATAGCTGCGCAAACATGTGTGTCCCCACAAGGTATTAGAAACAAATGCACGCACACACACACACACACAGTTCTGCTGGCGAAGCAGACACACCTCAGAGACAAGTCTTCTCTCTGCTGAGCCGAGCAACAGAGCAGGACTCCGAGAACGCAAAAGACCTGATCCAGGAAGTGGTCCGAGGTGATGAGAACGGGGAATAACTGCATGGATCCTTCATGCTTCCTAAAGACTATTAGAATAGATAGTTCTGTCACAGTACATAAGTAGTTCAGTGAGCTGGATAAAATCATTTTTGGAGTCGGGACGTTGATGTATTGCGTATGCTTTTAACTGCGAGGCCCCATTTCACAGCCGTTACTCCATGAAGCAGTGAATGAAATCCAAACAGTATAATGAAGGCCCTAAGAGGAAAACAGCAGTGTTGTAGGTGTGAGATCATTTAGATTACATGTATGATAATAAAAGTGTTTGACAAATTACATATCCAACTCATTTTGTCATGTTAGAAACCTGAATTTTATGTGATTAACAGACAGCACTGCTATGATGGAAAGTAGAAGGAAAATGATATGTTTTTTCTCTTTATATATAAAAATATATATTTATATACATATGTTTATTTAGAATCATCTTGTCACCGTCCTAAAATATTGCCTTAAGTATTTTTTGGGGGGTGATTTGGCCAAAAAAACATTAAAAAGTCACTACCTCCCTTTTACTTTACTCATCTTAAATGTTGCATTTGTTTTGATGAATTGTTTTCTTTTATCTCTTTTTGATCATTTTGTTACATTTAGTGTTTGTTTTAACATTTAATTTAAATCAGTTTTTAACAGTCCTTCTAGGGACGATTATTGCTAATTAGCTATGACTATAAACATGACTGTGATGCAGGGATCAGATCATTTTGAGAGGAGTTTCTTGTAACGGTCCATTGTGAATTAAAAATAGAACAATAAAAAAAGGTTTGCTTCATTTGACACAGAACAATGTGAAAGTGAACCGCAGCTGCTGGAAATGTAACATACATTGAAATGCTGTTTCCTAATTGAGCCGAGTCTACTGAACCATCAGGTGTGAAAACACCTTCATATTGACAAGCTTTGGTCCAAATCAGGCCATTGGAGCCGTGGCTTTACATCTCGGGTCATTTTTATTCCAATCTCCAGTCCTATGGACGGCTTGAGGTATTTTTATATCATCTAACACCCATTAAGATTCTGCAGGACTTTCTCCCTGACCTTTACTTCTGTGATCTTGTTGTTGATGATGCAGTTTGTTCACCAAGTTTCTCAAATTAACCTCTAAGGCTACTTTGCATGAGAGCTGATAACACACATTGACTCTAATTAATTAATTCTGGACCCAGAAGCCGGGTTGCACCCGATTTTATTTTGGGGTTTTCCATGAAAGACGACCAGTACACAAATTCATTCAACACATTTTCTTACTTTATTACCTTTTCTGCTTCACTTTACAACTATTCACCACTTAATGTTGAATTTTGTAAGGCACAAAGTGAGACGGAAGTATTTTTATTTTTTATTCTATTATTATTATGCACCTATTACCCTCACACACATCTACTTTTCTCCATGTTTGTCTTCCTGACCTACTTTGTTTTAGCAGAATAAATAACTGCAGTAAATGTGTTCAGGTCGCTTTCAAAGACTTTTCTTTTAAGTATTTACTTTTGATGAGCCTCCGAAAATAAAGACGTCAATAACAGGAGGGCGGCTATCAGACAATCATCTGTTGTGCTTATTTAAATATTTAGTTGAGGAGCTTTTGAAAAGACGTCATTTTTGAAGGAGCAGAAAAGATTTGAAGCAAACCTTAAGCTAATCACACTGACTGTACATACAGTTGAAACCAGAAGTTCGCACATCTGTTCTGATTTTGAAGACATTAATAAATAAATCATTCATTTAGCAAAGAAATAATGTGGATAACTTGAGAAGTTTAGTCTGACTTAACTTCAGACAGTGAGAAAAAAAAGTATTTTTATTCAGATTATGTTAACCTATGGCCTCAATTGTGACATGATGACTTAAAATAGTTTGACTTGTTGAACCTTTAAAGACTCAACAGTGAGTCAACAGACATCAGTATTTCACTTACACAGATATGTGAAAAAGTTTGACATAAGGAAACAAAATGCTGAAGTTTTGCCCACAACTTTCTGCAAGATAATTGCTTTTAATAAATAAAGACACATGGATCACACACCATAAAAAATGATCAAATAATTCAACAAAGTTGCTTCGACACACATCTAATAGGCAATATAGGACACCTTTGAAATGCCATAAACCTTAAATAGCAAATATTACTGTGAAATCAACTTGACTGTTGATTATTGACTGTGAAACTCCAGGCTTCTATTTTTTATACACAATACATAAAACCACACAGAGCTCTGCTTGCTGTTTTTGTTTTTCTCTTTTCCTAAAGCAGTTTCCCATTAAGTTTGTTTCCACCTTAAACTGTCTCTTATGCTCCTCTGTCATGTTTTTCCCCCCAGGATTCGAGGTTTTGTTGTTTCCTGCTTTACGTCCTGACATGCCGGCTGCTTCTGGAGGTGACAGAAGCTCCGTATTGTTTGCAGACCAGATGTTCAACAACAACACTTTTTATGGACTCTGAAAGCCAAAAGATGACTAATCTAGAAAAGGATGTTGGCACTAGAGGGATACTCCGACTTGAGTGGAGATATGAAGATTGAACTGATTCAATTTGCACTCAACACACTCACTTCACCCACCCAGGAACTAATCCTGAGAAAAGAAGCTGCTCAACGGCTAACAGCAAGCACAAATGTGATCATATAGGGCTGTTTCCCCGAGAGTTTGCTGTTATGACCATAAATCACACAGAGAACTGAAAAAAAAAAGAAAAACACCACGAGGCACTCGCAGAACAATGCTCAGGTCTGTAAATCTTAGAGAAGTACGGAATACCCCAATGGCCTCCATATGAAACCCGCTGATGAATATTGCAATACATATATTTATACCTTACTAAATATTTCAGAATGAAGAGCAGAGCAGAAGCCCTGTTGTATTAGTAAGCTTAATCATATCTGCAGTTAGCAGGAGGATGAAATATTGAAGAGGCTGACACTGTGAATCCTTTAGTGGAACTAATGTAGATATGATCTGTTTAATTGCTCTATTTGTTTGTCACTTGTGAAATAAGACCCACCTTTGGATAATTACCATTTACACGACTGATTATTTATAATTTAGCTCCTTGCGAGAGCTGAATAACATTAACCTAATTAGTTGTTTTTTTCCTTCTCCTTCTACTTAAAATAATCTTGTGAAAAAAAAGAAAGAAAAGAAAGCAATGCAAGTGAATTTGTGTGTGGGTGTCCGTTTTGTGTGTGTGTGTGTGTGTGTGTGTGTGTGTGTGGGTGTCCGTTTTGTGTGTGTGTGTGTGTGTGTGTGTGTGTGTGTGTGTGTGTCTGTGTGGTGTGAATGTGAGCTGAAGGAAAGTAGTTCAACATGCACATATTAGACATCATTTACAATATCATGGCTCCAAGTATGAAAAAGGAAGAAATACATAAAGAAAATGTAGATATGAAATTAATGTAGACATATCCTGAGAAACACTATTAAAAATTATGTATGTAATATTTATTTTAAAAAATCTGTGTTTTTTACATATTTATCTGTAGAGTAGCAGGGAGCAAGAGGGAAGGTTGTTTTTGTCTCTCTGCATAGAAAAACATTAGACACAGGATAACATTTGCGTAGCAGTAGAAGTGTGACTATTCTTTATGGAAGTACACACCTTGTTGCATTATTTTTTTACAAATATTTTCTTCCACAAAATATTTTTTGTCTCGTTCGTAAACAATGACCTCGTTGTTGAAATGTATTGTTTGCAGTGCAGACAAGACTCTGAGCTGTTCAAATGTATTCAGCAACAGTCCAGTCTCAGGATTGGGTTTCTGGTAACTTCATTCTCACTTTGGTTTTTAACTTTAAGGTTGCCATTGGTTCTGCTGTCATTTTTAGCTCCAGTCTGGTTCCACTATTTTAAAGTTCTTTAACCACAAATTCCTTTACTACTGAGCAGTAGAGTAATGTTGGGGTATTAACTGTTTCACACTGGGAAGCTGTTTGCTGCTGAAGGACCTTCCTGCATGGATCCAAACCCTCAGTAGGACGGAGCCATTGTGCAAACTTGGTAGAGAAATTTATCTCGAAATGAGAATTAAAGCTGCAGTGAAGTTTATCAGTAAGTGGGTAACTTTGAAATAGCTAACGTTATCTATCTAAATGTCAGGTTAATCACTTACGGGGGAAAACATTCAAATAGCTAATGTTGGCTATAAATAGGTAATGTAAGCTTATGACTTACTGCATTGTAGTAATTTAACATGCATGTTACTAATTTAACATGCATGAGGAGATTTATTGACCTTTTCCAAATCTCTCTCTGACTGTTTTTCAGATATGTTGCCACAGTTGCAGAAGTATTTGGAATTGTTGCCCACACATTGTGGCAATATATTCTTTTGGCATCTTTCGACTTTTCCTATTTGTCTAGTTTTGTCTAACTTTTTCTTTTTTATTAAAATACTTTCTTTTCAACGAAGGTCACACAGGCTGCTGTCCAGACATTGTTGTGTATAAGCTATTAGTTGTCAATCCTACCTGGAACATTTTCCTTTGGAAGTCATTTTACCGGGGCCTAGCAAGTTGCAGAGGTTGTTTATTTTGTTTGGGGTTGCTGCTTTAATATTGTTTTAAATGTTAAAGCATTTCTCGTCTCCTGCTCGGTGGAGAGAAAACAGCTCAAACTGCAAGAACAAAACGTTGTCACACCGATTACACTTTATAATGTACAAGAATTAACCCAAACCCCACAGAACCGGGACACAATCTAAAGTGTTTTCACAATTTATACAGTTTACTTGCCATGAAAGCAAAAGAGAGAGCTTTAGTTGGACACAAAACATTGTGCACAACACTCTTAACTTTGATCTGTTTTGCTTTGGTTAATTCAATTCCACCCAATTTAGAAATACTTTAATGTCCTAACTCATGTCATTAAAGTATCTCTAAAGAGTCATTGTGGATGGTGATACTGTGGGCCTCAATGAAACTATCAGCTGATGGAAAGCACTGCTAATCCACTGTAGAGGTAAAGAAGTTCAAGGTCAGGGCAGAAGAGACCAATTAGGGGTGTTTGTGTATTAGAAAATAGCGTTCAGACTTAATGTTGGTTGGTTGGAGCTCAGAAAAGCGAGTCTAGCATTGAGTTTGGTGGTTGGTTCCCTTACTATAGAAACCCAAGTGAAAATAAACCAGATTCACAGCAGTCAAAGGAAAGAACAAGTCCACTTTGGAGTTCATGTTGACCCGTTAGTCACTCTGTAGGCAAGTGATAGTGACATAAATCTGCTTCTGGCAGCCCCTGTAGACAGTGTAGGTCAGTGAGTAATGGAGTGACACGTCCTTTTTGGTTGATCAAACATTCAACGCACCACAGTGTTCTAGACCATCTGGCAATGTTTTACTGGGCATGATGGGAGGTCTGCCAGAGGAGCTTCACAATGACCAACGTTCCAGTCTTCTCTTCCATGAATGTCAAGGCCTGATGATGTTTAATTTCCCCAGTGGGTTTAACTTTCAGAACAATGAAGTCTAAAACATATTAAAATCATTCCACTTTTACATGGTGGTATTTTGGCTCGACCTGACCTTTGGTAACATTTTCTGGCATAAAATCATAATATTATGAGAATAAAGTCGAACTAATATGAGAATAACATTGTAATAAGTCAAAATTTGAAGAATAAAATTCTACTATGACTTTATTCTAATATTGTGACTTTATTCCTGTATTATTATGACTTAATTCTCGTACGACTCTATTCTTGTAATTTTATGACTATTGTGTTTTTTTGGTGGGTTTTTTGCATGACCCTAATACTCATACAAAATGTTTTGTTTTTGCTGACATTACCTTTCAGAATGTATTTAAGATTACATGAAGTACAAACTGTTTAGCAATCAAAATACTTCATTTTGGCGGCTAACAACATGTCAAACAGAGTTCGTAGAAAAGTTCTGATTTGACAAGCTCAAACAAATGTCTGTTAGTAGAGTGGTATTTTACAGGTGTTTTTTTTTTTTTTTTTTTTTTTTTACTACAGATCACCAGATTGAGAGCTGTTTCAATACACTTATTGAAAACCTTTGATTCCACTCTGTTATGTTTATAAAAATCTACAGTGGCTGAATGAACACGTAATGCAACATGCAGTATACTCCTAAATAGGTGTGACAAAGACATAGAACTTAAAAACTGATTTTTGAGCATTTTGAATTCATTGAAAATTCCTAAGACTAGGGATTGCTATTCTTCATAGAATCTATTGTTTTCTGCAGCTCTATTTCCTCTAAATCCTGGGTAGATAAAGGCATAATCAGCATCGATAAGGGTTAGAAATCAAAACTCTGGGTTTGGATAAGAAAAAGCTCAACATCAGAGCAAAAGTCGTCTTTGTAGAAGGTTTATAGGAAACAAAATCTACGCTAAGAAACTTTCACCGGTAGACCTTTACATCCACCGGCGTCTTGTACCAGGAAATATTCTGTCGTGTGTGTCAGCTGTTGGTTTTCTGTACCATCTGACACGGCACGAGAACAAACGTGAAGGCCAAAAGAAGATCTCACGCGGTCTTGTTCTTTAGTTTCTACGTGTCCTGCTGGGACGTCAACTGCTGCTGCTGTTCCGGCTTCATCTGAGCTGCAACATTCATGAGATTCTGACGAAGCGGTGAGGTGTTCATTGCCACACGTAGGAGGGAAAGAAGAGAAGCGCGTCTGAAAAAGGGTGTCGACTGAAAGAAGCGGGGCACGTAGACACGGGGGGCGTTTTGTTGACCCGTCTATCTAAGCTGCTCTCTTTCTTATTTCCTCCCCGTTAATGTCTCCTTGGCCGCCTCCTGTGCACTCAACGTAATTATTGCTGTTGCCGTAGGGCTTTGTCAGCTGGACAAAAACTTGAGGAATAATAACAACAAAAGCAGATGCATGCAGAATATGTAAAGCAGGTTTTAGCTGTGCCATGTATTACAACTTCTTGGACAGCCGTTAAATATTGTTAGATATATTAGAAAACATTATTTGTATGTATCAAAATACTACAGACTATTTCAGATTAAAAATTCAAAAAGACAGAGAAATGTCTGTCTTTTTTCTTTATTTCCAAAGACACATTCTAAAATTAACACATTTAACTAAGTTATTGCAGGTCACATATGAAGTCAAAAAAAAAGAAAGAAAACAACAAAACACGGACAGAAGGGGGATGAAAGAAATGAAGGGAAGAAAGAGAGGACATGTACAAGGAGGGAAGGAAAGTAGGAAGGTGGGACAAAAAAAAGGACAACATTAAACAATAACATAACAAAAAATAAAATGATTCTGGATATACTCGTACTTTCCCCCTTTTCTTTCAGAATCATGCAAAACTGAGGTCATGTTCTGGATTTTTCCAGACTGTGTGGGAATTCTTCCAGATCTCAAATCCAAAACATTTCTCAGTTTTCATTTTTTTTCTACATGATTGTATTTCATACATTTGTGATCAACTGATGAAGACACACTGTCGGATTTTATTTTGGGGTTTTTTCTACACTATTTGGATGGAGACTTTCAAATAAACCCACTGGGCTTTTGCCTCTTGCTGCACTGCTATTATTTTTATCTTAATGTCTTTGATCCGTTTGCAGCCGTGCAAACTAAACTAAACTAAAAGCCGATGAAGACCAGCGTAGTGACAGGTTTATCGAGTTAATCTGGGCTCAGTTTCTGCTCTCAAACGACGACTTTGACTTCAAGCAGCAGTCTGTTCCTCTGGTGTCACTTTGAGAAGACGAGGACGAGCTGACAGGGCCTGTTTAATCAGCTTTCTCTCCATTATGACCGGCTTCTCTCATTACAACAAAAATACACACAATTCATTTTTAAGACGCACAAGTGACAGTTTGAGAGACCGTCAAACAGTGACCCTCAAAGTAATATGGGATTTGGTATAAAAAACAACAAGGAAGACAAAAAAAAGGAAGAGTTAAAAATAGTAATAGCTGTAAAAAGAATCGATGAAACTAACACACTAAAACAATTTAAAAGCCAAGGTCAATAAACAGAGAATATTACATGATTCCATCTGTAAGAAAGCAGGTTTACTGAGGCTTAAATCTGGAGCATGATCTACCCTACTCCCCCGAGGCTCCTTTCTCCACGTTTTAAAGGTCCTAAAGCCAGAAGTTAGAGTAAAAAAGAGAAGCGATACAATCTTGTCCTTTAAAGCTTCTGCATTTTCTACAATCTGCAGCCAATAGAAAGACGTTTGGTGGAAGAAGGAAAAAGAAGAACCTCACAACTCTGGGAAAAGATAAAATCACAGCTGTCTAGTGTTTCTTCTTCCCTTTCTGGGGTCAGGAATGGATAAAGCCTGTAATGTTGCTCCATCAGTTTCCCTCTCTCCATGGGAACAGGTCATGAAAAGGTTCATCTGTTTCAGTAGATTTTAACGGTTGAGCACACTGCCGTGGAAAATCATGGATGAAAGGAGCTAAATGAAAATGTATTCAAAGGTTGCATATGTAGAGGTGGATGTGATTCACATACTAAGGCAAAAATAGATGATTTTAATAGTTTGGGCGCGTTCACACCAGCTCTTTAGCCCGCCTTAATCAAACTCCAGTCTGTCTATAATGTCTGGTTTGTGTGATTGCAAATTCTGGTCAACTTAAAAACCTCCATCTGGGTTCGGTTGAAGTGAACTCTACATTCCACAGGAAAATCTGCAAATGAGTGAATCTGAGAATGTGGGAGTCCACTGTGACGTAGTGCTGAGAGGTTTGAGTTTCATCTGGAAACAGTTGGCGCAAATCATTTGTTATGTTGTCACATGCTAACAGCTGAAATGCTGCTTAAATGTTAAATGTGTTGTCCTCATTTATGTCACTGTGGTATTTAAAATACCACAATAAATAATGAATAAAAACATTTCATTAAACTCCAGCTATATTTTCTTGAACTCAACTGGTATTAAAGGAAAACAAATGACAGTAAAACATGCAGCCTGTGGATGTGAGCTCTCTCTTTCTCTCTCTCTCTCTCTCTCTCTTTCTCTGGTGTTTGTGGGGACTGTATTCTTTTAGGAGGACTGTAAAGCAGAATATTGCAGCAATTTAACCTGAAAGTGATTAAAGCATGTTCTAACGACTGGAACGAGAAACAACGAGCAATGCTCTTCAATCCATTCTCGGAAACAATTGAGCTGTGAGAAAGAAAATGAATAAAATAACACACATAGCATGAAACTAGAGAAATCTAGACATGTGAGTTATTGAAAACAAATTTGCTATTCGTCAATCAGTGTGGAGTTTAGGTAGCAACAAGCGTTTGAAAATTTTATTGAGCTTTATTTTATTGTCCAAATTCCTTTTTTATTTTTTTTGTTAAAAACAGAAACTGAAAGTGACTTGAACCAGAAACATATTAGTATTTTAAAACATAAAAGCAAGCAGAAAAAAATATGTGCAAGGTGTGAAAAGCTGTGGCTGTATTGGGGTGTGTGTGTGTGTGTGTGTGTGTGTCAGCCTGCTTGGAACGACAGGCCTTTTAATCTGCTCCACACTAAGTCCTGGGGTGGTGAAATCAAATGGCTCGTTTAGAGGACCCAGAAATCAAACTGACACACACACACATACCACTAGAAAGAGTGTAAACAGGAGGAAAGAGCTCTGGCTGCCAACTTCTGGGTGGAATAAACTCTGGCATCAAGAAACGTTGTAGAGAAAGAGCTCCAAAAAGAGAGAGCAGCATGCAGAAAGGAACAGTCCATCAGGCTTATGGGACCATAAAACAAGCAAATTATGTTCTTTGTGTTCAAATTTGCAACCAATAAGATATTTGTTGGATTGGTTAGATGCCAAAAGGGAGGGCCTTCCTGATTTCTCTTTTTCCCTGAGGCTGGAGTTCTGCAAACACGTGCAGTGCTGAAACTCAGACTTGTTCCACATTGCAACACTGAGAAGGTTTGATCTGTTTTCAGCCAGTGGTGTTGAACGGGGCGTGGCCTGAAAACCGCTGGAATAAGAGTTCAGGATTCTTGAAGTGAGGTTTTTGGAATGTATTAGTAATAGTTACTAATGTGAAGTGAACAGATGCTGCAACAGTAAATAAATCTCAGAAGGCTAACAGTCAGTTGGAACCAGTTCCTGATTTCAAACATTTTAAATGACTAAATTTTCTGTTTGATACAATTACCTGTCAACAGCTTTCTGCTTTTCCTCGTGATCCTCCCCCCTTTTTTCTTAACTCTTAATCTGTTTAATTAAACATTAATGCCTTTTCATTCTTACATGGTTGGAATTATATATCTCAGTCTGAAGCCGGCATGAAATCCTACAGTTTGGTATCAATTAAAACTTACGTTGTCAGTCTTGCTGTCAACATCTGACACCTCGGAGCTGCAAAATATGACATATGCTTTATAAGTTATGCTGCCATTTGTTTTCAATCAAAAAGAGCACACATACATTCTCATGGGTCCAAAAGCAGTTGTTACAATATTTTCTATCTTGCCATGTTTATAGTTGTATTAAAAACTGCCTTTCTTCTCTCGTTCTGCAGGTGTAGAAGCAGACTATTGGGATGTTGTGTTCTCTGTGTCCTTCTTCCTCTTCTCTACTTCTATCTCCTTTTTTCCCTAACCCCAACCCTAACCCCTAATCCCACCCTTCTCTCTTTTTTTCTGCTTCCATGTCCATTACATTTGAAGCAAACCCAAAGTAATTTCTAGAGGAAGCCGTAAAGCTCCACTTGTGAAAGTAAATGTGTTGGGACTCACCTCAACAGCAAATCCGAGTGACACAATGCCAGACGGGAAACATTACAAAAACAAAGACACAAACAAAAGAAACATTTCTGATGTATAGTGCATGTCCACCAGGATTAAAGCTATAAAATTAAATGTTTTGCTAAATTCCATCAGTGAATGCTTTTCTTTTACTGCAACCTATTTCATGTTTTGCTTTTTTCCATCAGCAGAACGTCTAGGAATCAAATACAAGTGTCCACAAATAGTTAAATATTTACTGGCTGAAATAGTCAATTGTAATCAACAACTTGCAATCAGAAGGTTGCAGGTGTAATTCCACCTTGCTTCTATTACATGTCGATGTGCGCCTACTTTATGTTTCATTATCTTCCTTGGGACGTAGCGTTTTTTTGCTATTCCTTTTGAAATGAATTTTGTCATTTTATTTTGTCATGCCTTTATTGGATTTTCCAATTTTTCCAAATTTTTGGCAACATTTGATTTAAATGTTATTTTGTAGCTGCTAATGCCTGAGTCTGTGACTGGGTCCTTCCAGTGTACTTCGTGGCAGGTATTGTTGGCTGGTAACAAAAGAAAAACGAGGTTTTACAAAAACGACTCCATATTTTGAACTTCCAAAGGCTTAACCAAGTCAGCCATGCTAAAGCAAAGAGATAACAGCAAATGTATTCCTATTGTTTAATAGGACAGCAAATGTATTCATATTTCATATTCTTCCCTTGCACAATACTATGTTTTTTCCAACTGCCTTTTTGTATTAGTTGGGTAAAGAAATAAAAAATTTAAAACGAGTTTCTCATTATTCCTTTGCTTGTTTTAATTGAAAGCAAACAGGGAAACGGTTTCTTAGTATCCCAGGGAACTAAATTAGTTGCAGTTTAACATTTGGTCTTTTTTTTTTTTTTTTTTTTCCAATAGCAGAGTGTGTATGTAAAAATCAAGAAATGAGAGCAACACTTGTCAAATGAATGAAACCGACTTGGAAATGAAATGACGCCTTAACAGTTTTCAATTATTGCAGTCCAAAGACAGGACACTAATTTAGAAATATAATTGTGTTCTTAAGTACCCAAAGGCAAATGTCATTATCATGATCTTTTTTTATTCATTTGAACATGAAAAACAAATTAACACTCTGAAGCAAGAAGTGCAACTAAAGCTGCAAAGTAACATCAATCCAGTTCCTGTAACTTCTCATGTCGCCTGTGTTCTAGTCTATAGTTCATGAAAGCAACGCTTCAAAATCTGCATATTGATGCAGACACATTTGTTGGCGCCTCTGGTAAGGTGTGTTGTTTACCAGTGTAATTCAAATGTGATTTTTATTGCAGTAGCGTAGTCTCAAGCTAAAAACAGGGGAACAAAAGACCTTCCGACCTTTGTTTGGACGGCTTTTATCTCTCCAGAGCATACGACTGCATCGATATTCTTATAAAAAGTGTTTTTATTCTTTCTTGTCTGAGTAAAACCATTGCGTTAGCATAGCACCCCCTACAGTGTGGTTGTGTGCACCGACTCTGACACTGACAGATGTGAAAGTGCATCTCAAATCATGAACTTTATGCCAAATTGAATCGTTCAAAACATGAACAGCAGGGAGTGCAATGTGCCACCCCTGAAATTGATAAAAGCAGTTAAGTCTTAATAAGGACTTTTTTTCCCAGCTGAAAGGACAATGTCGAGTCCCAATGTGGTGCAAAATGTTGATAAAGCACTCCTGGCTAGCATGGCTAACACTGCGTTGTGCTAAATTTGTGTTTTCAGCCATCAAATCTTTTCAGTTTCAATATGGTGCCTGGAACGGCTCTCAGAGTGTGTTGCTCCAAACTTATACAGTAAGCAGGAATGTTAGTGCAGTAAAGCTGACACAAGCTTGAATAAATGTTCCCTCCTGATTTCTGAAAGTGAAGCAGCTGTTTGCACTAGTAAACTTTACATAGGTCTGTTTTTATGTTGTCCCTGAAAAATGTATTTATATATGAGCAACACAAAATATAAACAATGTAGTTGAACGCAAGTGCTTAAATGACCAGACTTTTCCCACTGTGCTTTAATAATATGGCAGCACTGTCTTCATTAAGAGCGCAGCTTTTCCTGAGATATAAAGCAATTCTCACTCTTAAGTCGGTGTTCAGATAAAAGCATAAAAAGAAACTATTGAAAACAGACAAAAGCAGAGCTCTTGTTATGCTGATTTGATCTTCTTCTTTCTACTAGAAACCCTCTGCATTATTTTTAGAGCTGTGGTAAAACTCTGCAGTTTTCATGTGGATCAATAAAGCCAGCTCGAAATCTCTGAGCTTTAGTCAAACAAGCGACTGTGTATGTTCTCGGTATGGGATGATGTTTGAACTTTCTTCAAACATCGAGCGAATCTGCAAAGCGCAAATGATTTCTAAAGCCCCGGTTTTTTGCGGCGCGCGCACGAAGAAAGATTCTTCCCAAATCTTCCCGGCATTTGTAACTATGGTAACACAAGGCTTTACAGATCGGGTGATCACTGAGTCAAGCGGTCGCAAAAAGTTCAGCTGGAGGAGGAGAGCAACTGAACAGGGTGTGTGTGGCCAGAGCTGTGGGACATTTGACTGACAAATCAAAATAAATACTATCAATGGATATAGAGTTAATAAAATAACTTTTATATTGTGTAGAGTTTAATATTATTGCATTACTGAAATATTATTACATTTTTAACATTGATCATTGTTAGTACGTTGGTCAGCAATATACTTCACTAAAGAGCAAGAGAACAATGATGTGCCTGTTAAAAATCATTAGTAAGGAAATCTGTGAACAGTTGATGAACTTCAGTTCATAAATTACTTCTTAACGCGTTCCTCTAATCCGACCACTTAGCTCAGTAACTAGTAATCGTTACTGTTTCAAATCCAGTAATCAGATTAAAGTTACTTATCCAAATCACTGTGTTACTATTTTCTTTTGCGTCTTTGGTCATGACCATCGTTTCTATGCTGCCATTAGCAGGCATGTCAACAATGGAGGGAGGAAAGAGATGCACCTATTGTTGAAGGAAAAAACAGGAACAATTTTGAGTTTCTGTCGCCAAGTCCGACTATTATATGTGACTTTGGGCATGTTTTTTTTTTTGAAGTCGCTTGCAAATTTAAGTCGCAGGTTGTAGTCTTTTTTTGGGCTTGTTTTTGAACGTGAAGTTGCTCATTTTGAAATAAGCAGAGACGTAATAAACCCCAGAATTTGTCTAACAACCAGATAGTTTTAGTCAAGCTCTCTCTGTTCATCATTTCCCGAATGATCCGCCCCGCTGTGTCTTTGTCATATCAATACATTTTATACAACAAAGTAATATAAATGTATTTGTATTACCTGTGAATGACGACGTGCTTAGCATTGTGCTTCAGAATAACTGCAAATATCAAGACTAATATGGACAACGCAATAAACATGAAAACAGCCACGAATAAACGTGAAGTGAAACAGCATTATAAACATTAAGATTAAGATAAGTGTCACAGATCTGTGCAGCCGTCTGACTGGTGGAGCCGCAGGAGGAGCACTGACAGCAAACACAGGGCAAAAATTACTAACATTTATTTTCTTGTGTTTTGCTTGTTTTAACCTTTAAACAATCTCCCCTTCAGTTCAGCCTTATAAGTACAGATACATTGTTAATGTTACCAATAGAAAAAAATTACTTCCATTAAGAAGCTCAATGTAATTTTTATATTGAGGTGGCAGAGGGTTGTTGTCAGCAGCTGCTGAAAGTAACTAATAAAGAAACTTGTATCTAACGTTGCTATTTTCCTCATTGTTTCTATTGTATACCATTTCCATCGTACATTCCTAGTGTATATTGTGGAGTGTGTATTGTTAAAAACTCTACATTATATAATTTTTATAAATTATAACAAACTACTTGGGAAGCAATATTGTTAGGTTGTGATTTTCAGTTGTTTCAACGTGTCACAAATCAAAGCGACTAGTCAGTAAAGATTAGCTTAGCGTTTAGTGCTTCAGTTAAAGGACATGGCAAAAATACTGCAATAATCTTACACGGAATAAAACCAATTACACAAATCCACCAAACTGAAGTCTAATAACTACATAATGAATGTATCTGGATTCCCCTAAACCATCGTCACTTTCAGGACAATGTTACTCTACGACTTTGAGGGTGAAACTGTTGCTAAGTGAAGCCAAACACCAGAGGGGTTTCCAACTAGAAAATATGATTCTTGAAAACATGTACCAGATCATGTTATGCTTTCACCCCCCCCGACACTTCTCTCCATAACAAATATGATTGCTGTGAAGTCAACGCCTCCGTGAGGAATAGGCAGCACACCGGTCAATTATCACCAGCTGTCTGCAGTGAGAAGAGCCGTTGTTAGAGCTGCCATAAAACAAGTATTGACACGCATAGAGAACTCCAGAAGGGCAAACGCACCGACCAGGCTTTCCTCAAAGAAATATGATAATGTTATTTGTAAAGGGACAGAGGGTGGACAACACCCCGCGTGTTGATTAACGAGAGAGGCGACTTTCCTCGTCAATATGACATCCTTTGTCCTCGTGATTCGCCTAATACCTGTTGATTAAACACTGAGTGATGACGCCAATCCTTGGAGGTGACCCCCTCGAATCTGTAAAGGAGATAAATTAAAGTCCTCCATCAAAACGTGATCAATGCCACGGAGCCCCTCTGGCTGCAATGGACGCCTTGGTATAATGAAGCAATAATTTAAGTTTACTGCTTGCTAAGTGAATGATGGACATTGGAGCACAGCCTGCAGAGATTTTTGAATGTCAACATGAGAAATTAACCCCAAATCGAATTGTCTTTAATGGCAGTTTTATTAAAAATATCTACTTTTATTACTACATTTCTATTGTCGTCTTTAAGGTTCTTATCCCAAAGCAACAGAAAAACCCTCTTAATGTTTTTTATTGCATTTTTTTTTAGCATACTGTATTAATATCACTTATATTGTGACTGAAGTTGCAATAATTTCATTTGTTAGGATTTGAGAGTTAATCTGACCACATGACTTCAGAATAAGGAAGTAAAAATATTATGACTGTTGAAAGCTGATAGTCTGGCAGACTGATTTGGGAAAACTTTATCCAAAACTTGGGATAACTTAACGTCACGGTTGGACGGCGAGGAAGCAGAACAGTTGTCCCATCAAACCAAAAAAACCTCAGAACTTTGTTAATGTTACCATTAACACACACAGGTGAGTATGAACTCACCAGACTGCACATAGAATAAAAAACTTGTAGAGTCCAAATGACGCCATGTCTTGAGGATTAAAAAAGACACATCATTAAAAAAAAAAAAAGTATAAATAAATTACAAAATGAACAAATTAAATGAGAAACATTCAGAGCCTGAAAGACTCTAGACATTTATCTAAATATAGTCCATAAATTTCACTTGTTCCCCACATTAGCTGCTCATTGTCTAAATAATTTATATGATGTTTCACCGAGTGACCGACTCACTGAGTTAATTACGTTATTATTATTCTAATTAAACTTAACTAATCTCGCAAAGTGTAATGTCAAAATAATAATGAATTTCAAAATCTGTTTATTTAATCAATAGAAGTCAAATTCCAAACTATATATAGAACCAATAAATTTTTACATCAGATCAAACTGGTCTGCATGTAGAGATATTCACTCACCGGACACTTTATTAGGCACACCTGTCCAACTGCTCATTAATAGGAAAATTTAGCATCAACAACATGAAAGTATGGATCCATCCTGTCTTGTATCCACGGTTCAGGCTGGTGGTGGTGAAATGGTGTGGGGGATATTTTCCTGCCACACACATTTTTTTGGTCCATTAGTATCAATTGAGCATCGCGTCAACGTCACAACCTACCTGAGTGTTGTTGCTGACCATGTCCAGGCAAAAGGGGTCCAAACCGGTACTAGCAAGGTGCACTTAATAAAGTGGCCTATGAGTGCATTTACATGTAATTTTAAGCAATTATCACCTGCTTTCACTCTGAATTTTGCTCAGATAGACACCTGACACAGCAGTGACTTGCATTGGAAAGCAAAACCAATATAGGGCTAATTTCCAGAAATGAAGCAATGATGCTCCTGCACAGGTTTTGTGTTCCACTGCTTGTTCTGGGCACATCAGGTCCACTAGAACTCCATTTTCATTGTTATCAGCTTTGTTTGAGGAGAAGTGCTGACTCTGACAGCAGCAACCCGGACGAGGATTAAGTGGGAATAGGAGACGGACAGAGAGGCGGATGGATTACTTGTCCTTTAATCCAGGGTGTAACTCCTTAATCTCGTTTTTTGGATTGAAAACTTAACCTATAAGCCAACCTGTGGTATGAACTTAACCCAGGCCTGGAATCGGTCCACACTTGATGCAGCAAAATCACCCAAAGTGAGTTATACTATAGCTTTTACATATTGTGCGTTTTTGTTTATATTCAGAAAATTTCACCTAAGAGCAGAACACTGGACCGCTAGAACAAAATGAAACCTGGACATGTTGGAGTTAATGTAGTGAAGTGTGACAGAGCAAAGGGAAAAATGCAAAAAAAAAAAAAAAAAAAGAAAAAGTTAAAGAACAACTGAAAACCACTCGTATTCTGCTTTGTCGTTCTTTGCATCGGCTCCGTCAGATGCACACCCGTTGCCGTAGCAACAGTTCCACTTGCTTATCAGGATTCGACATTAAAAACACGCAAACTTTTCCCACACAGAGAACAGAACATTGACTCCGTTACAGTTTTATGTTTTCAAGCTTGATGTTCATTTTGCAATTACTAATAAGTGATGGTGGCTGATTAGCTAATTAACCCCTGCTTTACTGATGGTCTGTCAGAGTTTCTTGTGTGAGTTGCCTTTTTTTTTGTTGTTTTTAGTGAACCAAACCACCACTGAATTCTGCAGCACATCTGCATATTAGGTTTGTCAAAGTCAAGCTAGCGTATTTGATGTACTTCCTTCTCCATCTATATTTGTGTTAATTAAAACTCTTTCCTGACCCTGTGAAATGTGAACCTTGGACCTTGTTATGTAGATGTCGACAATAAGTAGCAAAGCACCATGTCGTCTTCCAGCACAAAGTTTGGGGGCAACGTGATGTCAACATGTCTGCAGTATAGTAGTTCAGGTGTATTCTGTGGATAATATCTTTAAAAGTAATTTCTTCATGAATACCAAGTTGTTGACATTGCCCTTGAGTTAGTTCCTCTATTATGTTTCTCTGTGTATTATCAGGCCTTTATACATGTGTAGACACATGTATAATGAGGTCTGTATTCATTGAGGTTTTACATTTGTTCTGCTGCCCTTCACAGATCCTAATACATCTAGATCAACTAGAGCTTTGTAGAAATTTGAATTCGTGGATTTGTCTTTACTCCTGTTAAAACTCCAAGCCTGATTTCTGACGAGCTAGAGAGCGGAACTGAAGCAACGTCTGTGGTGTCTGCTCATTTACATTTAGGATTATTTGATCAGTGCGGCGAGCAACAAAAGGAAAACGCATGGCTGCGGGGAAAGCTGAAATGTAATATCCTCGTGTCATTAGAGGTTTACTACAACAATAACAGCCCCGCAGAGCCGATTCCACATTCTTTTTATTATATCATCTGCGAGAGAAAATACGTCTGCTTCTGTCTAATCCACCTGAAGCCGCTTCTCTCAAAACTTGGGCTTTTACACTGCCACCTGCCCCAAATACATATGAATAAGGAGTCAGACTCTCACAAAGGCAGATTTGGCAGCATCAAAAGTTCTTAATAAGATACCTTACCTGCCAGGCACCCCATAAGTGACTGCAGCAGCAGCAGTTTCCATAGTAACATCATCTTCAATTTTGAAGGGTCAAAAGTGTTTTCACATCCAATCACAAACATATGGAATCCGATTTGCACTTCTCTCCTTTGCCAATCTGCGGAAGAAAAAGAAAACAATTTATTAAGAGCTTTTTTGCAGCAACTTTATAAATAAATTGGGCATCCTTCGCTTGGCGAAGTCATCCCACACGGCGTGGAACAAGGAGGACGGTTGGAGCTTGGCAAAACGGAAAAGTGTTTAAATTTAATTTAAAAACCGCTGAACTGAACCACAACTTACAGGACAAAAAAAACTCAAAGAAACCCTTCGCCTGACAGGAACGGGACAGGGAAACGTTCATTTCTGTATCTGCAGCAACACAACAGACAGAGCTGCTTTCAAAAGCAGCTCCGGCTCCCATACATCGTCATGGCATTGTTCTTTAGGAACTCTTCCAACTTACACGAGGAAAAAAGAAAGTGCAAAAGCTGTAAAACAGAGCACCAGAGAATTTCTCAATGCACTGGCCCTTTTTTCCTAATTATATTTTCTATTCAGTCTTTTCCCAGGCGGAAAGACTAAAAGTTTAAAGTTTTCCCAGAAAAAAACCTGAACTTTATAGGATAGGCCTCAGGGAAAGAAAAGAGCATGAAACTATACATGCGGCTGAGGTGGAAAAAAGTAAAAACACCTGTCTCTACGTTTGAGAAATCAATTTATTTAAGTGTGCCTGCTGCGCACAGCATAATAATATCATATAACTGTTGGAAGAATTCATAGAGGCACATCATTTGAAACATCTTTGGATGTCTCTTTGGGCTTCCAGCTTTAACTTTCAGGGCAGATTGTAGCCGGTAAACATAATAAAATATCCGGAACAGGCAATATGAGCTTACAGTTTTAACACGATATTTTATTGTGTACAGTGATAAGGATGGAAGTGATGAAAAAAAACAACTTCTTTGCGGTCTTTTTTTTTTTTTAGCTAATTGTACGGCTCTGACTGCATGGCAACGACAGCCTGTCTGGCAACGTTAGCAGCAGCAGGAAGGCTAAACTGATGTTTGACTTTCTTGTTCTGTCCAGCAGAAAAAAAGATGAAATTCAGGTTTTTTTTAATTTTTTTTGGCACATTTTATATTTCTTGTAGAGCATGTAGAATAACTTTACTTAAATGTACAAACACTCAGAGACTGGGGCTACAGTTAGCGATGCTAACAACGCTAGTGGTGCTAATTGCCGATAAAAGTTGTTAAGGACAGAAAAATGTTAGACATTTCTTTGACTTCATTTCACTAAAATACTAAACACCAATGTTCTTACAGCTTTTTGTCCCTTCTCTCAAGCGCTCACATAGAAACCCAGCATAGCTTCACCCCACTCATGAATTAATGAGCGTTCACATGAAGATATACTCGTTAAATTGCTATTATTGAGTAATTTGTTGATGGATGTAGCAAGTTTTCCAACCGTTTTACTGTTTTCCACTTGAGAAAGCCAAAGTTTTCTTAAGAAATAAATCATGAGGTCCTGAGGTCTGTTTTCACACGTAATTTAACATCAAAACAGACCATATTAAAATACACAATAAAATTAAGTACAAATTTAGATTTAAAGAAACAGATGAGATTTGAGGTTGGATTTGAAATGTGGCAAAGAGTCTATGTTACAGAAAAATATAAATAAAACACGAGAAATTGGCACAAGTTGGAGCATGTACCAAACAATTTCTACATGGTTTATTTCTGTTATCGATACAGACGTGGAGCGTGGGCGAGCATTGGGGGTCATTTCCATTGAGTCAGCTGTGCCCCCTGGACTAGGAGCTGTTTTTTTTTTTTGTTTTTGTTTTTTTCTACCTCAAAGTGACCAATTTTCTATTACTCATATCTTGATTTGCTACAATAGGGGCTTCTGCACTTCCCATATCTGTGCCCTCTGTACCCCACACTTTTTCAGCCGTTGCAACTGTTCAATCCGTCGTTGATATAATGTGGTTTTCCGAGCTGCCTTTAAACGCAACAGTCCTGAGATGCTTGCGCTGGTTTTTCACTTGTGCAGCAGCTGCTGCTGTGCAGAGGCACATTGTTGTGTGTTAGAATCATGGCAGCAAACCAGCAAAAGGCAAAGACGTTGCACAATCCCCCCCCAAGCTAACAGCATTACTCAACAGCACTGAGTAATGCTGTTGGAGCTAAATGATGACTAGCTAATGCCAATATATCACATTAAGCTTGTTAACAAGAATAGACCACTAATTTTGTTGTTATGTATGTTCAAAGCTGGTATTTCGGCTTTGAACATATACTTGAGTAACTTTTCATGAGAGTAGTTTTATTGCACTACTTCTTTTCTTTTGAGTAATATTTCTTCTCTTGTGTAGATTAATTTTGCATTGAAACAAATAAACTTCAGAAATTGGAAACATTAGCTCCTTAGAAATCTGCATCATATGAGCTCAAGTTGATGCAAATTTGAGGATAATTACTCAGCATTTTATAAATGCTGAGTCATGTTTACAGCCTTATTGATTTATTTTGTATTAATAAACATGATTATTTTATTTGAAAGGTTACATACAGGTTTGCTTATGTATTTATATTAATGTAAAAACTTGTTTAGTCTGCCCCCCCAATAAACTCCTGAGCAGCAGTGACTGTATCGATGCACCAGGTTCAGGATGGGAAATTACAACCCCAGCCAGGAAACCTAAAAAAAAAAACTTTGAATTTTTTTTCTTTCTGCGTTTTCTACAAGCTTTTGGTCCATCTCGTCTCAATGAAGTTCTCCATTACAAATTTGGATTCATATGTAACCCTAGAAGGGATTCTGAATGGAGTTCCACTCCTGAAAGGTCACCAGTTCAACTCTCAGTTGTCCTTGAGCATGTCTGCCAAATACATGGCAGGTTTTTTTTTTTTTTGTGGGTGCTCTGAATTTTCAGTCCAAAATGTTCATGTTGTTTTCAGCTGGGGGTTGGTGTGTGTATGTGCCTGGTTGTGTTGCCCCAGTGATGAACTGGCAACCTAAAAAATGAATTTCAAGAGATTCAGAACCTTTCTATATTTTTTTATGCTAAAGCTTCTGAAGAATGTTGCACTATGCAACATCATGAAAGACCAGAAATTCCACATCTAAAGAAAAGCAATGTCAGATCATTTTCCCAAAAGGTCATCATGGTGTCATCAGTTATCTTTTCAAACAGTTCTCTGGTGCTCTGTCTAAGAACTCTATAATTAAAAATGTTATTTCTTCACGATCTGTGTTTAGGGATGTATTCTGGTTTGATTGGCATGCAGGGGGACGGGGGGGGGCATGTGGGAGTGATTTGCAAGCTGGCAATGAGAAGTTTATTCACACTGACCTTGAATTACTTGGCATCAATTTGCAGCAGTGGCTGTTAACGTATCAGTATGTTTTGGTCTTTGGTGGTAAATCACTTCACTGAAATTTGTGCATTTCTTTGTGAAAAAGCTCAAGTTCAGATTGGATCAACAGAATCTATGAATATCAGTTTTCAAGTTTTGACGTAGATCTGGATTTTGCTTCCTTTCTACATGCATACCGACATATTCCATAAATCAGAATATTACTGAAAATCCCTTTAGTTCAGGAAAACCAAAGTAGGAAAAATAAAAGTGTGTCAGCCAGACATTTTATTTTCAAGCTGTATTCAGTTCTTAATTTGACTTTATTCATATGTTTGATGCTGTAAGTGAAGAAAATTCAGCAAACAGTGATCTTTTTTTCCCCACGCCCTTGAATTCGTGAAAAAAAATTACACCACTACTGATGCTGCCTATCCATTGAAAATATGATTCTGCGCATTGAAAATAAAATTGCTGAACACATAAATTAAAAAAAAAAAAAAAAAAAAATTCATAATTTTCAATGAAAAGTTTTTGATCTGGGATGAGGTCTTTCTTTTTAGCTGCACCAAAATTTGTGTATTTCGCAAAATTGCCATAGAAACACTTTTCACAACACGAATCACATGATCAACTGTGTTTCTTATTTTATGAAAAGAACGTTGTAGTAACATTGTTTTCTTTTCGACATTCTCGACATATCAAAAGTTTTGTGCACATTTGTAATGGAAACGTAGATACTGTCACAAGCGAGTACCCCATTGACTCGCTCTACTGAACCTATCCACAAACTTTAATAAAATAGATATTTTAAAAGATTATTGGTTGATACCGATGGTATTGCCAATATATTGTACATCCTTAGAGACAATTCTAAAAAAAATACAGCTAATTTTTGAACTTTACAAATCAAAATTATCTGGCATTTATCACAACTAATCCACGTTTTCATTATAAGAAATTTTTGACAATAACAATTAACAACAGAACAAACACCCAGCCATCGAGGACAACAGCTGAGTACAATTAAAAGGAAAGTTTCTGAAATACGACAAAACATCAAATCAAGTGAAGCTTTAAACAACCTAACATGGTCTGAGCTAAAAGAGAGCAAACCACAAACATACAGCATTTACTGTATGAGACACAAAAACATTCAGGGTGAAGAAACATGTCTTGTAAAAATACATCAGAAGAAAATTTGACGCAAACCAAAGCTAACACATGCTGCTAAAAAAAGACTCAAATATCTTCCAAGCATGGAACTAAAATAGGTGGTTTCTAATGGTGTTGTTGGAAAAGACAAGAGGAAACCAGATGTATTCAGCTTGAGAGTTAGTCAAAGAAAAATATAGATTAAGTTTTCTAAAAGGATGTCAAAGGCTGAAAGTGAAGCAGCTGCGCTGTTGTAAGGATTAAACAATAATACCGAGCAAGGAAGGAAATCTTTTAGCAGATCTCCCCTGGGACACAAGCAGCAGTAATCCATCACATCCAGTGTTAAACAGATTTAGACTTTGAGGGATGTTTCTCAAAAACATCTAAAAAAAAAAAAAAAAAAAACACAACTATGAGACATTTTGCCATCACAAAAAAGTGAAGAAAACTCTTCTATTCCCCTCCTGCTGAAATTACAGACAGCAGAAAGTTTTAAAACGTGGCAAAAAAGTGGGATGAAACTACTGAGAAACACATAGAAGAAAGCTTCGGAAACTGTTTGAGCAGGGCGCGCTCTGATTAATCTCACATTCTCTCCCTTCCAGCTCTGTCTTCGGTCTCCACCTACAGAGGAAGGCTCTTTTATCTCCATACATCACATGGAGGCTTGTCAGAGTCTGTCTCAGGTGCATCAGAAGTGCAAGGCTTTTGCCTTACACCTAGAGAGCAGTTTCATGCATATTAAAGAGCATCTTATGAAACCACCCAGGCTTGTGCCTTTTAGGCTAATGTGTAATTTGTCAATGCTGCTCATGTCCTTTCAGTGTTATACATCGCCACTATACGATTAGTTGAAGATAGAACACATAATCCTAGAATATTTCTACACACGTTAAAAAGACAATGTGCACAAAACATTATCGTATACATTGTCAATGTGTACACATGTGTACACATGACATATGTACACATTGACACATGATGTCAATGTGACATGTGTACACATTGACACATGATTTTAGATGATACATATGTGTACATATTCACAAACTTACTGTGAGTAAGTTTGGGCAAACTGCCCTGCCCTTCCTCATGAAATTTAGACAGAATTGGAGCTGCATCAGATTTTAGCAGTTGTTGCCATTTCTCCCTCTAGCACCAACTCTCTGTCAATAATTGTTCCATTCACATGTTCACATATTTTTTTTATGCTTTCAATAAACTTAGCTTCTTTAAGAAAAAATATAAAACCGTGCAAAATTGTAAATTTTGCAGATGACAGACTTAGCATTTTTTAAAATTTTACAGCTTGGATTTAAGGCATTTCTCTGATGGGAAATGAATGTTTTGCTCCTTCATCCATTGAATTCTTACCATCCTGATGGTTTTAATCTTGGTTGTCCATCAACTATTTGGTTGCAAGGAGTCTCTGTGTATGAACAGTGTACAGGTCTGTGTACAGTTTAACTTTAATATTAACACAATGCGAGAATCGCCTATCTTGTCACTTAGTCATTGTTTCTGGACTCAAATTCCAGTAGCTCCACTTTTAATAGATAAAATGAGTCATAAACGCATCACTGAGTACTTCGCACCTTGTTAGAATTACTATTGATTTAAAAATTTTACTGCACAGCTTTATAACATTAAATGACCTTAATCTTTAATCACACTCATTGACCTTCCCTGTAGCCTTACAACCAATGACATCTGTGCAAACTGCCCTGGCATCTCTTGCTAGGTCAGAGAACAGGAAGCTATTTTATTAACAATTTTTGATCCGGCTCTCTTGAATGAACTCAGGCAAAATATGTCTCTAGCGACCTTAAAATCAGTTTTTAAAAATGTGCTCACTGTGAAAGCCTTTGGCAACATCTGGTATATTCACATTTTGTTCTTGTGAACTCCCACTGTAACTTCCTCACTTTATTTTATTTCCTTTGAAACATTTTAGATGATAAGTTCCTCAACCTAACTTTCAGATTGTGTTTTTTATTTTCCCCAAACAACTGGAGCAGATCATACATGTATACACATCCCTGTTTCAGGTTATTATGATGGTAAAGAAAAATATTCCATTCGACATTCAGATCTGCTAAAACTCGTGTTTAAAACGGGCCCTTAATCTCTGTGTGGCCCCCCGAATGTTGATTTCTTTAAAAGCAAGCTTAAGACCCTTTAATTCAGACTAGATTTTAGTTAAACACTTATTGTTTTTATCAGTTGTTATTGTTTTTAATTAAGTATATCATCAGCCATCATCATAAATTTTTGTCTGTTAATTTTCGGTTTATCACCCGAAACACTTGTACCATCTTAGTGCAAAAGCTGTTTATTTTACCTCAGTTTAGTTTTGCGTGTGTGCGTGTTTGTGTGTGTGTTTAGGCGCGAGTGTGTGTGTCTGCTGTCTGGGAACCTCCTTCTGGGTTAAAACCTGTTCAAATTTGACAGGCATATATGGTTTTGTAGCGCGTCTATCAATATATCTGAGATACATTTAAAAGAAAAAAAGCTGTCAAGTGGAGTGACAATCAGCTTCATATACAACAAAACAAATGATCTGATACGAACACCTGCAGCCTGTGACTTTCTACATCTTCCTCAGACCATCAGACAGAGAGCGCGCTCTTTGGAATCCACGTTCAAAAGACGGACAATCGTCAGGAAGACATAATGCCTTTAGAGAGAACCGAGTGTACTCACAGGACTGAAGTTACTCTTGGTAACTTCGTTTCCCTCCAGTTGTAAAATCTATTTTTAAAAGTATCAAAGCCTCACTCGAAGCCCCCCCCCCCTCCGCGACCCCTTTCAACTGGACCTGATAAAGCATCCTGGGCAGTCAAAGATAACACAGCGCTGAAGGCCTCACAATTCTGCTCTTGCCCATTGTTGCTGTAATCTGTTTAGTTACTTGATGCCAGGAAAATGGAAGTTGATAAATGGCGGGACGAGGCGGAGAACATCCAGCAGCGCTTTGCTAACAAAGGAGTCGGCCTGGACTTCTTGTGTCATAGCTTCTTCCAGCTGAAGTCAGAAATGAGAATGCGTTTTGCATTACAAAAGGTTTTGCATCCATTGGGCTTTTCAACATTTTGTCACATTAAAACCTCAAACTTCAACATACTTTATCAGGTTTTTATGTGATAAAGAAAATTATAAATGGTTTCCAAAAACACAGCAGACAGATGGAAGAGAAAGTTCCAGAAAAGTTTGAAGGTGAGTTAACAATATCCTAACCATTAAACATCTTATATTCCACTATTAGATTGAGGGGTGCAACAATTGCAGTTTTCTGGCTGATCGCTGATATCAGCCAGATAAGCTTGAACTCCCAGACAGTTTTGAGCAATACCAATTTGTTTTGTCTGACATATTGCTAAATATAGCAACTAAGTTGGAAAAAACCTTGTCACTCTGCACGTGACCGCCCACGAAGTGGAGTATTACATATTGATATTACAAGAATAAAGTCCTATTATTACAGTTAAAAGCGTTTTTAGTCATGGCCTGGAATATTCATGTGTTCAAGTATTTAGGCTGAAGGGATATTGACTCCTTTGCAAGGTACGGTACAAGTTAGTAATAATTCCATTCAAAGTGTGATGAACTAAAAAGGAGCAGAAGTAGCAGAAATTTTTAAATTATGCTTTTATCTGTCTCATAAATACATTCTAACCCGATGCTGTTCCGTTTGCACAGTTGGAAAACCTGCAGTGCAAAACCACCAATATCATCCTGTTATTATTGGGATTAATAGGGGCGGAGTTATGCCAATATTCCCTAAATCCCTGATATAATTTCCAGATGCATTCTGCTGCAAATCAAACATGTGACACGATAGGTGTAATGTAACATGGCCCCATTTGCTGAAGCAAAAGGACTGATGATGCTCTTGGGCAAAAGCAGAATAAATAACTTGTATATTGAGTCAGCAACAAATTACCTGAAAATTGTAACACTGACTCATTTTCACCCATCATGTAATTAGCAGGATTTTCCATGCACAAAATGAGCCCATAAAGAGCCGCTTCTGAATGGATGGCGGTTAAGAGGCATTACTGGGCTTTAAGAGCGGCAGCAGATAGCAGCTGGAGGGAAACGAGCAGCGCCTCTGAAAATGATACACACACCTGCTAAAATACTAACACCGTGCAATTTTTAAAATCTTTTTAAACCTCTGATATGAGATGATTTGTGTAAAATTCAACTGGGGAAAAAAAAAAATACAAACGTAAAACAAAAAAAAAACAAAATTACATAAGTGTATCAGGATTCAACACAAAAACCAATGAAACATTTCTCACACACAGAACATTCAGTCCGTTACACTATTATGTTTTTAGGCTTGATGTTAATTTAGCAATTATTAATAAGTGACCGCTGTGGTAGGTTAGCTCCCACTGCTATTAGCTAAGTTAACACAGTGGTGGTTAAATAGCTACCGGTAATTTAAAAACTGCTCTACCACCATATTTCTGTGTTTTTTTAAACTGTACTCCATATCTACATGTTACGGTTGTCAAAGTCAAGCTAGCACAACTGACCTACCTCCATCTCCCTCGCTGTTTTTCATTAAAAAAAATTTCCGTCCTTGTTATCTAGTGTTGACAATTAGTAGCAAAACACTGGGATCCTTTCTCTTTTTTATATATCACACTCACATTGAAGATTTAGCATGTTGGTGGCACAGGATAAAGCATGTGAACCACTGGGCTTCTCAGCTGGCATCTCATTCGGACTCCCCCAAAGGAACTGGACAAAGTGGCTGGAGTGAGGGAAGTCTGGGCTGCTAACCTCTTAACCCAACTCCAGATTATTGATTAATTGATTATCTGCCAGGATAAGCGATCAAAACAATTCCAAAGTGATTAAATCAAACTTGAACGTTGGGGCCACAATTCCAAAAGGTACATTAGATGCAGAAACAGAGCTGTGCCTTCCCAGGTGCAACAGCATGCTCACAGTGAAACATGGTGGAGGCACCATCATGATTTGCAGTTCCATTTTTGTTGTTGTTGTTGTTTCTAGATGGAAACGATCCAGGTACCTGTTTCAGCGTTCAGCATCACGGCAGCATGCTAAATCAACACAACTGTCACCAGAAGGAAGTCTGGAACTGAATCTGACAGAAAATCTGTGGGGTCACTTTGAATGGACAAATGATGTCCTCCCATTTTGATCGATAAGAAAAACTTTGGCAAGATAGTGAGCAAATATTGCCAAATCAAGATGTGACATAATTAATAGTCTCCTACCAAAAAAAAAAAAAAAAAAGACTGAATGCTGAAATTAAATCAAAAGTTGCATGATTGCAAACTTTTTATCATCAGGGCCAAAATGGTCAAGTTTATATTTACTACTTTATTTATCTGCTCACAAATAAACTAAAGCATGTTAAATTGTATTGAAACAAACAAAATAGCTAGATTTTTCCAGGAAGGAGTTCCATAAATCAGTTTAGCTCCAAAACATAAAAGGGGTCAGGTGTACAGTTTTCTGATTATTATTTATTCTTATTTTCGATTATTTCTTTCTTAGCGTAAACCTGTGTCAGAGTTGATGGATGTTTTTGTTCCTAAAATACGACATAATCAATATCAGTGCTAAAGCCAGATCAATCATTTCTTAATTTGTGTCACCTAATCATTTTAAAAATTGATTTAAGACTTTATTTGTTAAATTTGTCACTCTATAAGATATTTGATAATTTTTCATTTTGTTGTGGGCCAAACAAAATCATTCAAAGGACAGCAAATGGCCCCCATGCCACACTTTGGAAACCCCTGGTTTAGGTGAATGCAGGCAACCAGTTTATTGCTTTTTAAATATTTTTCACATTACCAGATGTTTTGCCATTCATACAGCATACTTTGAGTATCCTGTAGGTCATGGTAAAGATGGGAAAAGTTTTGAAATCCTGAAAAAAAAAAAAAAAATGTTACCAGCTTTGATAAAAATTCACAGATAAAAATTTATATAAAAAAAAAAAAAGTTTGTACAAAAGAAATCATCAGCAGCTGTAAATCTAACAGAGAAACACACAGTAATCACTACAGCTTTCAGTCACAAACTCCTGTGTGTTTGTATCCAGGAGGTGCAGAATCCCATCTGGAATGAAATTAACTTGAGAGCAGATGAAACATTTGGCTAATCTGCTGTGGTCAAAAGATATCTGCTGTCCAGTGATACGAGCTCTTCGAGCCCGACAGAACCAGAACGGATCAAACGCACCGTCCAGCACATGACATGAGCCTGGTGGGTTCTGACATGCACCAGCCAATCGTTGCCTGCCGGGTTCCATTCCACCCTCTGACACGCCTCTGGAGGATGAACTGGAGGGTGTATTAAGTCAAACTCAACACAGAAAAGGAAGGACTGAATGAAACTTGTTGAATGCTGGGAAAACAACACAAACATAAAATCTGAGCTGCTTTTCAGCCGAGGCTCACAACGTCACAAACAACGTCATGAAAAGAACATGGATACATTTGAGATGCTGCGGTTATTTGTGAAGACCAAGTGAATGATAAATTAATTCATTTTAACCTGGAAGATTCTCAGTGTCCAAAGTTTAATAAGACAGAACCGTTTTTATTATTATTATTTGGCTTCTTGTTTGCACACATACATACATGTACTGAAGTAATAATGTGTCTATCTGAGGATTCCTCTGGTCATTATCTTTCATTAGAGCCTAACTGATGACTGTATGTTGAAGCATTGAGGAGTTAAAGTCATTTGAAGTTTGTACAATCAGGTGTTGTCCAAGTGGAGACTCCAAACGGCACAACACCTGTACATCCTCAAAAATAAACCTATCCAAAATGACATTTCTTTTTGTGCTATTCTGATCAGCCTTGAAATCCATGAGCAGAATACTTTATTCCACAGATTTATTGTATTTTCCAGTCCATGTATTCAACACTCAATGACCATTTACAAGCAAAAAAAAAAAAAATCCGTCACATCCAGTGTTAAACAGATTTAGACTTTGAGGGATGTTTCTCAAAAACATCTAAAAAAATAAAATAAAAAAAACACAACTATGAGACATTTTGCCATCACAAAAAAGTGAAGAAAACTCTTCTATTCCCCTCCTGCTGAAATTACAGACAGCAGAAAGTTTTAAAACGTGGCAAAAAAGTGGGATGAAACTACTGAGAAACACATAGAAGAAAGCTTCGGAAACTGTTTGAGCAGGGCGCGCTCTGATTAATCTCACATTCTCTCCCTTCCAGCTCTGTCTTCAGTCTCCACCTACAGAGGAAGGCTCTTTTATCTCCATACATCACATGGAGGCTTGTCAGAGTCTGGGTGAAGCAAAATCTGGGTGAAGCAAACATTTTCAATTTCTTTTGTGTTACAAACGTAATAGCTACAAACTACTTACAGTTAAAATGATTTTGACTGCAAAAATAGAAAACGTAAAGAGACCAAGCTTTTGCATGGACTCCAAATTGCTCAAGAACAGCAGCTGATTTAATTTGGGTACACATGTTCAGCCGTGTTTGGTACCGCCAGTTAAGGGGTTAAGTTAATATCATCTTATTAAACACATCAGATATACCATACCAACCTGACTAACTTAATGCTAACTGGAGCTTTGAGCCTTCTGTAAAGTGGCAAACCCAGTTCAACATCCTTAACAACATGCAGGTGTTTTCATGCTGTGAATCACATTCTGCTCTCTGTGCTGTTTACTCAGTTTAATTAAAAAGTCCAGTTAACAATAGATGATTATTTTCACTCTCAGCTTTTCAGACCCCAACCTTATTAGTCATCAGGCATAGTTTTATTTTTTATTTATTTGCTGTGGAGTAATTAACACCAAGCCTCCATGTTTTTGTTTAAATACCAGCATCCTGTTCTCCTTTGTTATCGACACAATTTGCTTTGTTTCGCTCCTTTTCTTTTTACTGAATTTTAAAAAGTTGCTCTCTCTTTAGGTTTCACGAGAAATGTTTTGACAACATTTTTTTATGGCCTATGGTTTGTTTTCCTGCTTAGAGGAAATTTCTAAATGTAAATCTGGTCTAACTTTTGTTTGCAATATTCAAAGTCATTTGGACATTGAAGTGCTTATCCAAAATGTACAAACCCATTTTAGAAAGACAAAAACAAGATATTGACATATAATTTTAAACATTTTTCTGCCTCATGACAAATTTGAACATTTCAAGTAAAAAAAAAAACAAATAAATCTCTGATGTAAAAACATAAAAAACCCGGCTGTGTTAAGTGTGCACATCTTAATAATAATTGTATTGAACCCGATTAACCTGATATGAGGCTCAGTCTTAGAAAGCTGTTCCTGACCTTTACTCTTTTACTCTCTTCTGCTGAAAACAGTTTTAGTGTTGAGGATTTGTTTTGAGTTTAATCAGAATTTTATTTATGACTTTTTACTATGAATTTTATAATTGAACATAAGCTACCATTTTAAGTTGTAATCGTTATTTCACAGAGATTTCGTTAATATCTGGTTCAAAATGGATTACTTTTGGATCTTTAATACAAGGAACTATATATAACATGACATCCTACGTCTGGCTTCTTCTCATCTTTGGATGAATCAAATACACATTAGTTGGAATTAAAGATGCACTGATACGATATCAGTATCTGTATCAGTCCCTGATATTGAGAAAAATTCTAGATCTGGTATTGGTGACAATGTGCCCAATCAGTAGTGGCAAATCTATTCAGTGTAACTCTATGCTTTGTGCTCTGAGTGATGTCATGATTTATTTATTTATTTAATATTATTTTTAGAATTCCTAATTGCACTTTCTGAACCATATGAAAAATTTGTGCTGTTTATTTTTACATGTTAGACCAACAGCCTGTTGTTTTAGTCAGTCTCAGTTTATTTATCATTTATTTTACATTGGCTGTTATACTACCAATTACTGTCTGAACTGTCAGCTGTTTTTACATGTTTTCCCAGGCTAGAGAAGATACTGGTGAATTTCAGTGTGCAGGGTTCAGGTCATCTGATCAACAACCTGATGTTACTACTGAGGGAAACGACAGAAGCAAGTGATAATAGGATGACAGCGCAGCATGTTTGTTAATGACTTATCACACCAAACTTATTCATGTGAGATTTTATTACTTAATGGAAACACAACAATTGTTGGGTTTTTCTGCTGTTTTTTTTTTTACATTATGAATTTATGCACGTGCCAATCAAATGTGTGCTACCCTCTGCACACACTTATTCTGCACTCACCTCAGCATGCTAAATACTTTAAGTGGCTCCAAGTATTAATTTTCTTCCAGATAATTATTTGACCACTTGGGGGCACTCCACTGTTATTGTTCATGGAACTAACTTTATGCAGAAATATTAGTAAAATTATTTACCTTCAACCTCTGGAACAAAGGTGGTACCTATTATCTGGGTCAAGTTCTATTTTAAATGGACAAAATAAAATAATGGAACACAAAGTCACCTCAGCAGATGTGGTAAAATTACTTGTCAGTTAACGAAAGATTTATTGTATGATATCCTTGCCATGGCCGCAAATGGCTCCACTTTTCATTTCCTGATATCCGTTATATTTCATAGCCAAGCTAACGAGTCTCTTCTGTTTTTTTATTGTTATTTCTTTCCATCATCAGTTTAAATGGATGAACCAGCTAATTGTTCTTTGATACAATGGCTACAGGAACTCATTTATCTGAACCTCGCACATCTGAAACGGTCTAATAAACAAACAGAGCCTTTCCAGAATACCTAATAATTTCATAATGGGAAAAAAAACTGATTACATTTTTAATACCTGCAACATCTGCAGTTCTTTTCAAGCTTATTTTAAATGAACACAATGTTCCTCCTGCTGTACATGTGAAAATGCCAATTAGGAAATGCTTCTTTTTCTTCCCCTCTGGGATACATAAAAGATAATGTCCTAAAATACAAGAAGGGGAAAAAACAAAGTTAGGAGAGAGGCCAGAGCAACAAAACTTTAGCATTAAGTAACTCAGTAACATGTCTGTTAAGACCCATTTGAACAAAACATGTGAAAAATAGATACCAAGGTAAAGGACTGGGTGTCCCTGCTTTGCAGCTGAAACATGGCTAACACTTTTTCAGTACGATTTGTTTCACCACTCAACCAGAACTCACTCTGATTCAATGTGGTGATTTAATGGAGAACAATTCCATGCAACGTGGCAAGTTACAAAGAAGCAAAAATATGGAATGTGATCTTATTGTATTAATTTACGACAAAACATTATGTTAAAAAAAAAAAATAGAGAAATTTGTGTATGCATATGAATAGTGAATGTGGTTTGGGGTCAAGAGTGTGAAAATGATCACGTATTCTGCCACAATAGGACAGGGTGTGTTGTGTCATATGTCTTTATTTGTACTTATTTTGTATATATTTATATTTGGCTGAAAAATGGATTACAATAAAACTGTTTCATATAATTAAGTCGTTCCTCTGGACTTTGAAATGTTTCAGTTTTGTCTCTCATAATGGATGGAAAAGGCCCCTATAGCACAACGTATTTAGCAAATGAGTCTCCATCTCCCCGTCAGTGCGTTGACTCCTTGTCATAAAAGTTGAAAACACACCTCCAGCAAGCGTAAAGAATTTTTTCTGAAATTGTGGAAGTTATTTATAATTTTGCCGTTTCTTTCAACCTTTTCTAATGAGAGCCTTCAAAAACACTGATTGAGACACAGACATAGACAGCGCACTCGAACACACAAACGATGGATGTAGCTATAAAGGAAAGTGCTTCAGGTAACAGTATCAGTACGATATGAGTACAGTTCATTTTCAAAATGAACTGTACTGTTCATAATTTAATCATAATTAGATTTAAAAAATCTAATTAAAGAACAGTCAACTGGTGACAGAAATCGTTTGTCCACACACCTGAACAAAACCAAAAGAGATTTTGGGGTCTGAAAATATCAAGCCCTGAAAATGGACCTGTAGTCAAATGATTTTGGTAAAGTTTGGTGTAAGATGGTATTAGCTGTAGGATAAATTTGTTTGTTTTGGTGGCTAATTGTGAGCTGCAATTTTTTAATAACTGATAATCAGATCCAATAAATTTCTTCTTTTTTTCAGTTTCATTAATCAGACTTGTTCCACTGTTAGCTAGTCCAGCTATAATCGGGCAAAAGCTTATCATGTGGATTCAGGTTGTGAAAAATAATTATTTTTTCCAGTTGTTACAAACAAATGAGAAATTTATTTATCAAAGAATCTATGTTCACTTCTTTTACATTGTCTAAAAAAAAAAAAAAACATACAAAGGGAAAATTCCTTAATTCCTTACATTGTGGTTTGGTTACAACAGGCCACCAGAACAGAAATATTGGTTTGTGAAGAGGATTGATCTTGGTGCTGAGACTAGATCAGGTTTGTAATGTGTTTCATGATCAATAATAATTCATCTCTCGATCCCTGACCGCATCCTCTGCCTTCTCCAGATAATTACCAATTAAAAATAATCAAGTTTACCACTCTTGTGCTCTCTGCAATTTAAAAGCAGAGAAAACTACAGGTCAATTGGAAAAGTAGCCCTAACCTGACGAGTACAATTTCACATTGTAAGAGAAAGAAGTGAAATAAACATATATTGTGGATAAACGCAGGCACCAGGCTGGGTTTTTCCAATCTATGTTTCTGCTAAGGTTGAAATTAAACAATGTCCCTAAAAAAAATGGCAAATAAGTAGCATTTTGTGATAGTCTATAATTTATCTAATAGATTCAAGAACTTATTATTTAAATCATTTTTTTTTTTAGGATTTAAAGCATGATCAAAAGAATAAGAAACATTTTCAATTTGTCTCATATATTACTCATATATAAAAAGCAATATATATGCATTCAAGGGCTGCACAGTGGCACAGTTGGTAGCCATGTTGCCTTGCAGCAAGATTCCCAGCCCGGGGTCTTTCTGCGCGGAGTTTGCATGTTCTCCCTGTGCATGTGTGGGTTCTCTCCGGGTTCTCCGGCTTCCTCCCACAGTCCAAAAACATGACTGTCAGGTTAATTGGTCTTTCCAAATTCTCGCTAGGTGTGTGTGTGTGTGTGTGTGTGTGTGTGTGTGGTTGTTTGTTCTGTTTGTTTCTGCGTTGCCCTGCGACAGACTGGCGACCTGTCCAGGGTGACCCCGGCTCTCGCCCAGAACGCAGCTGGAGATCGGCACCAGCAACTCCCGACCCCGTTAGGGACAAGGATGAACAGATAATGGATGCATATGCATTCAAAGATCCAGCTTAACCAGATCTTTAACATCCCTTCACATGGATTCTGGATGCTTTTCTTCATTGTTCAATTATAAAATTTGTTTAGAACATTCTTTCACCTGAGCTAGGTTCTTCTGAGAAACAGAGGGCATTTTGCGCCTGATTTTGTAGACAGTATTTCTCTTTAGAATTCAGCAGAATTAAGAGAAGGGTTTCTGCACAGCAATAAATGGTTATTTGATGAAAATGTTCCCTCTTCTGCCATTGATTGCCAAATTGAGTGGTGATTTTCACATTTTTCTTGTTGCTTGGGTTCATCCTCAGAAGAAGAAATTGCTGCGTTGCATAATACAATCATTTCACTTCATCAACATCCACATCTGCCATCCTATTTTTTTTTTTTTTTTCTTTTTCCGAAGGGTTGTGACCTTCTGGTAGTACAATCAAACCATACTGTTACTGAGAAGCTCGTGACAATCAAGACTTGAATAGAAGTAACAATGACATCTTTTGTGATTGTTTTTCTCAACCTCTTAAGTGTCTCACAAACATATAAATGTTCTTGGGGTATTGTTCATCTGTAACTACCACAAAAGTTAAGATTATTTTCAAAATGTCTGTATGAGTTATGTCACGTATTCCCGAATATGTATCCACCAGTTACTGGTAAGTTATGGTTAAAGTTGCAACTTTTGCATTTTGTACCATGCACTGCGGTGTGGTTCAATCCCATCTTGATTACATTTTGGTAAACAAACAATTTTGGATACATGTAGTTAATTCGTGGCGTGCAGTTGAATTTTTTTGTTGTTTAGTAGATCATGTACTATTCAAACTCGTTAGAATATCATGTGAAAATGTATTAAGTTACCTAGTATAATCTGAAGACATTTCACTACTCTATTGCCAAGCGGACCTGACACGACTCCAAAACCAGGAAGCGAAATATACTGCAGGGCATTCTGGGTAAATTTGATCGAAACAAATGAGCGCCTAGCGGGAGACATGCCATGTGGTCTTTTGCCAAAGACAATCCTGCAAACATTAAAACCTAGATCCATTCCATTTCCGTCTACAATTTAGTGAAGAAGAAAGTTGTGCCAAGTGTTTGTGTTTTCTTTACAGGTTTTCTTGTAACTTCCTTCAGTGGTTATTGGCGCAGCACCACCTCAGGTGAGGAGGTGAACAGTTTCTTCGAAGGGTTTGCTTCATTTGACACAGTGGGGTGTGAAAGAGACCTGCAGCAGCTGAAAATGTAACAAATGTTGCAACTTTGGTCCCTCACCGAACTAGAGTGAAAACACCCTCAATTATTATTATTATTAACACACAGAATGAAATTGATTTGTTGGATTGAATCCAAAAGGAAAGATAAAAGGCACGCCCATTGACATACAATAAACCTCTAAAAATAGGCTCATATGGATCTTTAATAATAAATAAAAAAAACAACAAAAAAAAGTCATCCCTGCAAAGAAGAGAGGTGAACTGTATCATCAGAAGTGTCTGGCCTTACTCCGAGATCACTTGTAAAGAGAAAGATGTTTCCAGGGCTTATATAAGTCCATTTAATAATGCAGCAGTCCCAGAGCTCACATCCCCCGCCAAAGCGGGTTGCTGTGTGGCGGTGCTCTTATTAAGCACTCAATTAAAGCCGTTCCCAAGGAAGAGGCAGTGTGTGCAACATTGTTTGAATTAGGAAACGTCGGCGGCTCAGACGGGCTGCGAAGACGTACCCCAGAGGAACGCAGTGCCGTGAAACCAAAAGCCTAGAAGTGGCAGATCATCATAAAGTATCACAAAAGCAGGGAAAATTATTTTAATTTGATTGAATTACAAATAGGGCATTTGGAGATTCAGTAAGAAAGGATAAATAGAGCAGGAAATGGAGCCGTCTCAAAGAACCATTTAACGGTTTTCTTTGTTTTGTTTTTTTTTTGCTTCATCTAAAGAATACAAAGACACTCAGCGATGGGACTTGCAGACAATAGCAACCAGCACTGCTGTATAACCAAGTACTCCTTCATGACAGCCGAGAGCTCCAGACACACAGCACCACACACATAATGACAATAAGGGCTTACTTTGCTGCAAATTACATTTAATCCACAGTTTGCTTTGACAAAAATGATGATCAGCATAATTGTCACGAGTGTATTTCTTCTCTGTTGGGAGAAAGGTTTAACAGGAAACAGAACACAATCGTCAAGATTAGGCAGCTTAGAAAACCTTTCATGCTGTGCATATCTTTTTTTGGTCAAAAATAATTCTTTTATTTTTGGAACAAGGTAGGAAGAAAAAGCATGAATGCATCTACAAACAAACAGCGGGAACGCAACTCATCTTTTCTGTTTCGTGAGTACACGTTTTGAATGAAGCGTAATCCTGACAATCATATTGTTTTAGATGCCAGAGGCCACAAACACCAACATTTCCAGTCTGCTGATTGGCAGACATGTTTTTTCTTAACGACGCCTGCAGCTGTGCTCATCAAGCAGCTCCTCTCCCTGACTTATACATGTAACGTCTGGTGGACAGAACACTGTGCTGCTCTGTGGTTCGGCAGTATCAAGGACCTTTGCTTAATCAGCATTTATCGTCCCACAGGGGAAATGTCTCCAAGCTGTTTATTTAAAAAAATGAAGAATTCATGTTAAAACAAGTATAAAAAGCTAATGAAAACGTAACAAACACAGCTAAACTGAAACAAGTGGCTTTCTGCTTTCATTTATTTACAGATAGCTTCATGAAAAGCCCTGTGAAAATTTGACTTTGGTTTGATCTATGAAATATTAAATCGCTGTTGTGGATTTTTTCTATTTTTTGAGATGAATTATATTTTCTAGAATGTGTAAATGTGTTGTTTTTTTTCTAACTGAGTCATGCTGATGTCATACTGATGATGCTGATCATCAATTTCAATTTGATTGAAAGGAATCCGTCCGACCGCAAAAGATTTTGATCTTGTAACAAAAGAAACTTACAAAAGGCTGGTCAATAGTTACAGGTTTTATTCCTGTAAGTGTTTAGGTTGTCAAAGGCAAGTTATACTTTGTACTTTCTCAATGTTTTTCTAGATTTAAACTTTTTCCTGACCTGACCCTTGGATCGTGTTATCTAGTTGTGGTAGCATTGAGAACTAATAAAACATTGCCTCCCTTTCTCTGATTCTTTGCATGATTGTGTAATATTCCTGATCACCGATATTGCTCAGTCAAAGTGTTGCAATGTTGCTTGTTTGATGTCCAAACCAGTAGTGTTTTGACCCAAAGCAACATAATTCCAATCGCCATGAAAAAAAAAAAAACTGAAGCTAAACAAAAAAGGAACTACTGATTGATGACTAAAATCTTTAAACTCATATGACCTAATAATTTATTTCTGCTATCTCAATAAACACTATTGCAACTACAGGGACACACAATTATTATTTGATTGATAAAAACAAAATCATTTTAAGAGAGATGCCCTTAGACATCCTGCAAATATATTATTATATATTTAATTATATAATAATTTTTAAAAAATGATTGTATAATTAAAATAAAATTATGTTTTCATAATTTTATTTTAATCCATTACAGTGACAGTAATTCACCAGTACTACAGAATGCAGATTCTCAGGTGAGTGAAAAAATGTGTAAAAGAAAATTAAAATTAAAATTAAAATAAAGAAAAAAAGAAATTAATCATGACCTGTTGATTCCATTTGAGTTTTCAGACAGCACACAGGGAACAGCAGTGGAGACTATACAGCCATGACTAACCCAGGGGTCCCAGGAGGATATAATGTCAACACTTAAATGATATCCTATGATAAAACAAGTCAATGTGTAGAGTGAAAACCTCCTATGATTCCTCACACCAAAGGCTCACCAATGTGAAATCTACAAATATCTTCACAAAGCCTACGTCTCTGTTCCTTCTGCTGGGTTTTCCATAAAATAAAAATGACCTTGATGACACATTTCTTCGAAAGGCTACTTCCCGGGGAAAGCATCCGATGAATGTTTTATGCCGCAGCTCTAAATGTGCATATCCTGGGGTATTTTTTTCCTGTCACTTCAGTGCTCTGTCACTCCTGACAGGTTCGTAGGCTTACAGCAAGTGGCCAAGCGTTAAAGGGCCGCTCCGCTTCCAGCCTCAGGATGTTGGGAGCCGCTGCATTTCGTGTCTCCAAGCAGGTAGCCAAAACCAAAATCCAAAAGAAATCCAGCTGTTATCCTTGACACCTAGACAGCAAGGAACTGTCACCAGCAGGTACTGGCTTGTGCTTTAGCGTGTAGGCATGTTGCATTTTATTTACGTCTAGAAATTTTGTGTATACGCAAAACTCTGGAGGGCAAAAAGTCGATTCTTTTACTTTCCATAGCCGAGATGCCACAGTGGAACATTTCCATTAACAAAATAAAACGTGGATATGTAGGCATTATTCATTTAGTGCAGTGCGGAAGAGCAAAGGGATAATAAGGCAGAAAAAACGTTGAATAACTCAAAACTACTCATGTTCTTTTTTCTCGCTCTGTCAGCCACAGACAGTCGTTGACATAGCAAATAGCTGTAACACCACTATATGTATCAGAATTCAACACAAAAGAACACGCAAAACATTTCCACATAAAGAACATAACATTCACTGTGTTACAGTTTTGTACTTTCAGGCTTGATGTTTATTTTGCGATTATTAATAAATGATTGCTATGGTATTAGCTAGCTCAGAGGTAGATCAGTTAATTTAACCCCCTGCTTTATTGATTATCTGACAGATTTAGTGTGTAGGTGACTGAACCTAAACACACCAAATCCCACACCAGTCTACGAGTTAAATGTTGTCAAATTCAAGCTAGCATAACTGACCTACTTTTCTCTCCCTTGCTATTTTTAAGCAACTCTTTTTCCTGACTTTGAAATGTAGTTGCCATGTAGTTGTTTGACAGTTTTGTTAGCAAAACGCCACGTACCTTTTTTTTTTTTTTTTAAATACCACCTGTACATTTAATATTTAGAGCATTATGTTGACGCTAAAACCAATGGTAGTCAAGGTCAGCAAGCAGTTTTTGTGCCAGTGACATTACAATGCAACGTGGTCATATGACGAGTATTTAACTTCAACTTGAAAACAAATTTTTTTGTCATCGACCAGGTCAACTGAGACTTTGTTAATGTTCCTAAACATAGCTAAAAGCAACAATACCAACCAGTGCAACATCTCTATTGCTCTAAGCAAAATTACCGAAAGACAAAACCTGCACAGAGCTGAGAGAAACTGCTATATTTTTACTCATTGTTATCAAATCCTGGAACCCCATGGCTATTTGCTAATCAAACCAGTTACACAATCAACCCTCTTCTGCTCCCTATCATCACTTATAAAAGAAAAAATATATATGATCAGATGTCAGTAATGTTTCCTTGATGCTGCACTATTGAGTGAAGAAACTAGGACTGAGAGGAGGATTAATCCTAGTAGCTGAATCCTTGTAGGAAGAAGCAATTCTCTTTTTGCCGCTTCTTGTACAGCCCTTTAGAATAAGTTCCACTCTTGTCAAGTCAGATTACAAGTGTGGAAGCGATCACTGAGAGCATCACTGGAGCTGCTCCTTTAGTCTGTCTCATGCAGGCCTATATACATCAACAGACCAATGCTCATGAATACTGCATACTGCGTCATTATTTCCCCTGATTTTAAATGTCTAACAAATTACAGCACTAAACAAAGTGTTATTAACAAAAATTAGTGCAATAATATGAAGACATTTTGGCAGATTTTAATAAAGATTTCTGAGAGTAGGTAATAGTGAGTTCAAAAGCTAAAAGACAAACTAATGCATTGGATGCCAACCATTTATTTTATATACATTATAAACTAAATTTGTTTAATTCAAACTTATTAAGTAGGTCTTATTAAGTAAATTATGCTGGACGATGCATCGTCCCACAATTTGGTATACCAATAAAAAATCCAAAAATACTTTAATTTCTAAAGAATTTTCCACATTGGAACTGGAAAATATTTTAAATATACAAAAGAAAACAAAACAAATGAAACAACAATAATTAAAATCGATTATGAAGTCTCTGTAACCAAAATTGTATTTAAAAAATTAATAGTAAGTTAGCGTTGGCAGAGAAAACAGGCAAACGAGGCAGGCAGTGCAGACCAAGTACTTTGTACTGGGTGTCAAATATTTTCAACGGTGTTAAAAGGGAGTATCCAAGCGGACAGCAATGAGATGCATTATTTAACATGGGATTAATTGATTTATTGCTTTTTTTGGACAGGATTACTATTAAGATCATTTTGACAATCCTCAAAGGTTGAAAAAAAAAACACCTAAAAGTAAACCAGCTAAAGAAGAAAATGTTTTTATTCAGAAGCATAACATTTTATTGAAATAGTAGCAAACATTTTAAATCATCTTAGTTAGATGATATCTAAAAGTTTTCCTTGAAAACTTTTTATTTATTAGGAATGACTGCCACAGGGTTAAATCCTAATTTTTTGACTGTGCCTATGAGCAGTGACATTACCACTCCGATTCAAAGGGTGGCGCCAAACATGGAGAAGATAGAAAAACATAACTACTATGATACACTGAGGAAATTGAAAACATTTTTCTGTTGTTCTTTCCAGTATTTTCCTTCTCTCACTGTATAAGCTACTGCACTGTCGTCTTCTCAGAGATTGGAGAGAAAATGTTATGCCTCTGAGTGCGACAACTATTCAACAATAGCACAAATGTGAGCACACATGTGTTGGTGAGGTCAACGTGGCACAAATATTTGAACGTGGAAAAATATTTCAGGGCCTTCAAGAAGCATAAATTCCAAGAAAGTTTGATATAAGGCTTATCAAACAAGCTGAAGATAAATGAAAACTTTAAATATGGACACCAATATATTTATATTTATAAAAAAACCACCACCCTAATGACAATTCCTAAGTGTCATCAAGTGCATATATATATAAAGATAGCCAAGTATGACTTTCAACATTTTTAAATTAAATTTAGATGAGTACTATGTTAAATTTTGAACATATCTCACAGTAAGATGACTAACCTGACAAAGCAACAAAAACACAAAGACCACCATGGTACCATCAGTAACTGGCATAGAATTGACCCAAATTAAATTACCTTTGATTTAAAATCGGAGTATTCTATTGATTATTTAGCACTCCCAGAGATTAGTTTTTATAGTGTACAACTGTTGATTCGTGTTTGTGGAGGAAAAAACATGTAAAGTGATGACTTCACTTGCTATGACAACAAATCCCATAAACTTATTATGACAGCTTTACACTGCAGTGCTGTCCATCAGACACTGGCTATGAAACATGTTCTAATCCACATCACCACGACCCGAACCAGCACCACCGAAATAAAGACTGAACTATTTTTTTTTTTTATTTTTATTTTTTTGGGGGGGGGGGGGGGATTTTATTCAGATCCAAAATATGAGTAGGTTGCTTGTAGGGGTTAAACCGAAGTTTGTTTTTATGCTCCGCGTTCGTCCCGTCCGCGCAGGGACAGCCGGTCATTGGCGGCGGCGGCGGCGGATCTCAGTGCAATCTGCGGGGATTATGGCACTGGAAGAGGGGGGGGGGGGGGGGGGGACAGCCGGCGGGATTAGCCGAACATCTGCAGCGATCGGAGAGACGCGCTCGCAGATTTAGATTAGTTCTCATCCAACATGATGACGGTCCCACAACAGAGTAGACCGGGCAAATAAGATCAGTACGACGGAGAATTTCAGAGAAAGGCAATCCCGCCTCTACACACAGCCAGCTTCAAGGTTTTATTGTAATCTGGGAGGAAAACTTGAGATCATTCTCTGGCACTGGTTTCAGATGTTTGGGTTAAATTTTAAGGTGCGCTTAAGAACGAATAAATAATAATAATAATAATAATAATAATAATAATAATAATAATAATAATAATAATAATAATCTTACCTGTTGTGTGTTATTTCTTGCAGGAAATCACAAACAGTGTAATCCGAAATTTGTTGCCAAACTAAATGTCACACTTATGACGCTCCGGGCTACAGAAGAAAAAAAATAGAAAAGATAACGAAATAATAATAACAGCGTCTCTTTCTGGCTTGTGACCAAAACAAGAAGAAGAAGAAGAAGAAAAAAACACGCTCCTGCTCCTCTTTTTTCTTGTGCGTGGCCCCCCTCCTGAGCCGCTACTCCGCATCCATCTCCGGCTCTCCTGCCTCCTTCCTCCGGGTCTCTCTCTCTCCCTCTCGGTGTCAGCAGCGCGGGTCGAGGGCGGTGCGCAGGCGTCTCGCGGGCAGCATATCGAGGGTTGGGGGGGTTGGGGGGGAGAGAGAAGTGAAGCCTCGGTGTGCCCACTCACTCACTCACTCACTCACTCACTCAGATGCGTCAGCTCTCCCTTCCTTGACTCCCCGCCTGCCCTCCCCCTGTTTCGCTCCGGTCCTCGCAGAGCGCGGAGCGGGACGCACGGAGGAGAAAAAGCCCGAGAAGGGAAGCGCAGAAAGCGAAAGCGATGCCTTGTCTGTCTCCCCTCCCGAGCAGCCTCCTGACTGCTCTGGCCATCCAAGCGGAACAGCCTTCCCTTTCTTTCTCCTTCCCTCCCCTCTGCAAGTACTTCTCCTCCTGTATTTCCTCCTCCCCTCCCTCTCCTCCTGCTGCTGCTTCTGGGATGTCCTAGCTGCTCAGGATATTAATGGACCCAAGTACCTGTCAGCTTGGCTGTTGCGCGGGAGATTCCTGTTAGCAGCAACACAATGTTTTATTCTCACATTTATCTGAGCAAACTTGAACGTATCAAATGAATGCATCAGCATCAACGTTTGATGAGCAGGCACACCCTCAACACTAACAGGTGTTTACTGAAAAGGCTGCATGTGACAATAGTTTGAACATTACAAAAGTATGAAATCAGCCTCGGCTGGAACTGAAGATGGCAATTGCTGAAAATGAGAAAATGAAGTGTAATCATGAGAAGGTATGGTGTTCTGTGGTTGGAGTAAAAGGCACCCAGCCCCTTGAAGTATGAAAAGAGTTGAAGAATGTTTTGGTAAAAGATATAGAAAAGAAATTTGTGCAAAACAATAGAAAGGAAAAACAACAAAAGCACCTAAAGATCAAAGGTTTGATGATATATCAAATTTAAATAAAAAGTATTAGTATCAATACTAAAAAGTATTAGTATCAGTATTAGTATCAGTACCACGTACATACTGGCTCTGTATGTACGTGGTATTCGATTGATATAAAAAAATATCGTCATATTGCACAAATAAGTATGACATGAAGATTTCAACAGTTTTTAAAGTATCTCTGTGAGATTTTTTTTTTTTCACACATGATTTTCCAGTCTACTTACTGCACCATTTACATGTGATTAATGTAAACCTGCTGTCACTCTGTTTCCTTCAGTCTCTTGAATAAATAAAGTCCAGAAATCTCTCCAATCTAAACCACACTATTTTCAACTCACAGCTGGCATTTACACCAATATCACTGGTTTCTCACATGAAACAATGGCACTGGAAGGTTTTTCCTCACTAACCACAATGCACACCTTTTCACCTCCTTATTTACTCCTGCTGGCATTTATACTGATATAATCAGACAGTTAGTGAACTGCCATTTCCTAATCTCAGGTTTGGCATTTTAACCGTGTTTGCTAAAGTAAGCACAGAGAGGCAAAGATGTGGGAGGGTGATAGTAAAAACCTGAGTGGACCAAAACATAAACTATTTGAACAAAACTATCAGTTTTAGCTGCAACTTAAATACAGTTGTGGGAAAAAAAAAAGGAGTTAAATATTAAGATCTTTTAAAGGAAATCTAAACATATATTTCTTTCTGATATATTTTACCTATTTATATTTGTAGAAAAGAAGTGACTTAATTACAAGTTAATACCACAAACAAACTTTGCTTTTTCATTCAGCAGAAGTTGAACATAAAAAGGTGCGGCGGTAGCAGAGGGGTAAAGAGTGTGACCCATGTCCAGATGCCTCACACCTCTAAGTGACCGTCCTGGTTTGAGTCCCGGCCTGGTAACCTTTGCCGGATCTCTTCCCCCTCTCTCACAACTCGCTTTCTTGTCTATTCACTATCAAATAAAGGCCACGCGAGCCAAAAAAGAGGGAAAAAAAGCATTTATTTTTTTTATTCAGCAGGAAAAAATGTGGGACACCCTTAGAAGCTGGTCTAACATCTGTGAGGCTCTTCTGGTGGCCATTTGTTGGTCTCTGTTTGTCCTGACAGTCAGCTGTGGGATTTTGAACAGCTCCTTGCCTGTTCAGCCTGTATCTAGTCAAGCTGAAGTATCTTTAACCTTCATCTTATTCACTGCTGAGTGCCGCTGCAAACATCAGAGTTAACCACAGCTGCTGTGCGCTGACGTCCCACTGATAATAGTGAGGAACTATTAGACTGCAGTACACACCTTGCATTGCAATCTAATGCAAGGTGGAAATACCAACTCAAAATGTAACAAATGTTGCAATTTTGGTCCCCAAGCGAACACTGGACTATTAGTTAAAAAAAAAACATTCTTTGACTATCTTACAGAACCTGTGTGGTGACTTGGCAGAAAAAAGTCATGGCCACGACTTCATATCTAGTGGCCCCGACTAAAAACGCCGCAACGACTAGGATAATTACATGGGAATGACTTAATTGTAACAAGTTGTGGCCATCAGTTTTTTTTGTACTTTTTTTCTCCCATGTCACCAGAGGGGCTCTGTATTGTCTTCATCCTATCTGACTCAGCTGGAACTATTTTGCAAAGAAGAGTGGACCAAAATGTCACTGGACATGCAAAGCTGGAAGAAGCCACACCCCAACAGACTTTCTGCTGGTCAGCAGAAATAAATCCTTTTGCAAGGCAGTGCCCATTTAATTAGAAACTATGTGAACATTGTGATTCATAGCCCATCCACGTAAACTCACCTGTTATGTGAATTGCATTTTTCTGAAACAGAAAAATTAGCTTTTTAATTTTCAAAAGAAGATATAACATCAATCTGGAATTCTTTTATATTACATTTCATATTTTGGAAGCTTGATAAATCATTTCCTTCTACATGGCACCCATTTGTAAGTTCATCTAGGATTTCATAAGGGTTTATATTCCTTTCCTGCTGCAATTGTTTATGTTAAAGTATGTCAAAGTAATCTTTTTGGCGGTTCCAACAACCATGTTGTGTTTTAGAACAGCTCTCAAATGCGAAATTCAGTTTGATATCGCTTTTATTTTGCAACCCATCAAGGCTCCCGCATGCTTCACTGTTATAACACACACACACACACACACATTATAACACACAAGTCTTTTTCTAGGTCATATAACAACAAACGCCCTCACAGATATGAGGTAAGTGGGGCAAAACTTAATCAAAATGAATCCGGCTCCTGGCTGATTCGTGTTTCTTAAAACACGCTAAAGACAGAACCAAGGAGAACAAGGGGAAACTTTTTTTGAAAGAAACTTTTCCGAAAAGTTCTCCAAAGACAAATAACATTTTCTACAAAATCTCTGACGAGAGTTCAGATTCACGAAGGTGCTTCTCCCAGCAGGAGCGTTCCAAGCATCTTACTTGAGAAAACTTGGAGACCACCCACGGGTCTAAGAAATGGATTTGCATTTGGTTCTCTGAGGTGGGAGCAGAGATATTCATACTAATATATTAATATTACATGCAAAGTACACAGCACACATATTTAAAGTAAAACAGTGTTACTCCAATACATATGCTGCAACATTAATAGAAATATATGTTTAATGAAGATAAATAAATGATTAGAGACAATAGATTTAAGTATCAATGAAGCAATTAGACTAAAAGAAAACCTCTCGCATTCCATTGCAGGTGAACCAGTTCACATGGAAACTGCACTTTAAAAACCAGTCAGACTAACAGACACAACCAAAACAACCAAATATCACCCTGTGGAAATAACACAAAAATAGTTTAAATTAGCATGTAGAATCCAGACCCGTTTTCTACGCTGCACTTCGTCCAGAGAAACCTTTGCTACCTGCTACTGTTTGCCTGTGATGTATGTAATGCGCCAAGTCAAAGTTATGAAGCTGACCAGAAATCGCCTGCGCTGTTAACAACCATCATCCACTGCAAAGACAGAAGTATTGAAGCAAATGAGACTGCTGTTTAATGTGTATTCAATATTTGGAAGAGTGACCAACACAAACTGGTAACTCTACAGGCAGAATGTACTTCTGAAGCAGCACAGAAAATCCATGTCATTGTTCACAACTTCACCTTCTCTTTGCTAATTGGCCCAGTAGAAAATCTACCAGAGGAATCCAAATAAATGGGAGAAAAGCCAAACTAAAGCAAGATGAGAATCGAGCAGAATGAACAGAAAGGCAATGGCCAGGCTAAGTCCAAATAGTTTCATTTGTATTTTTTTCAATTTCTTTCTTTCCTTCTTACAGAACAATTCTGTCATGTTTAAGTTCGACTTCTCATAATTCATTGTTGTGAGGTAATGAGAAAGTATTGCGTGGGAATGCAGTACTTTAGCAATGTAACGCAAACAAAAAGATCAGACATCATTATGTAAAATATTTTTCATGAAGAACTGAGTATTCAATGTTATGTTTTCACTGATCCATAGCTATGTGACATTCATGGCAACAGGAGTGAATGTTACATGCATATTCATCTGTAAAAATGTTGCACCGTCATAAAAACCCCTAGAAGCCATCCGTCTTTCTCTGCAGCTTTTCAATTATCGGAGAAAAGAATTGTTCCCTTCATTAAGCCACAATGTTCAAATCAGATCAATATTCGCACAGAAAATCGACAGGCAACAGAGGGCCAGGAGGTCAAAGGCTCCGTTGCCATCTCTGAATCCCAGATCAATAAACGGATTTTCTCTATGCCCGTATAGAGCCGTGGTGTAGTCACTGATTCTATGTGACAAACTCGCACGGTCACCCAAGGCAGGCAGGGTGGGTGTGTGTGTGTGTGTGTGTGTGTCATCCCTGAACCACAGGAGTTTGCATATTCACTCAGCCTGTCAGCGGTAAAGAAGCACAGTCTATCAGCAGGACGTCTGAACGAGGGGATTCTCTGCGAGGTTCAGCTCGAAATGTTTTAAAGAACTCAACTGCATGAAACCAAGTAGCTTTGACAAGTCATTCCCACACTGCGTTTCTCTACCACACCAGATATGTGACCATCATTCAGCGGGGCTTTAAGACTTCAGAGGGATGTGGTGTGTCTGCTTCGTTTTAATATGTCACAGTTTATTTCCTTCGTCTTTAGGGAAGACTTTCGCTGATTTGCACATCAACTCTCTGGAGACTTAAACAGCGTTAACCACATGGTCAAATGAAAGATTTCAGCTGACGGCGCCATTGGAGCTTAATACTTTGGCACTTTTTTACCAAATTATTATTTTTTTTAATCCCAATTAGACCCAACTTTCATAGGTGATGCAATCCACTGTGGTCCCAAATGTAAAAGAAACAGTATACACACACACCCACACACGCATACACACACCCACCCCCACGCACACACATACACCCCCCCCCACACACACACACACACGCACGCACGCACGCACATCTACACACATTGAAAAGTGAACTGTAGTCCCACTCTTGTTTCAGAGATGTGACTTTGTAGGAAACTTCTCATAATTTATTCCCCATGGAGTCTACATTCATAATGATTTCAACAAGCAAATTTACTGGAAGTCTGTAATAAATGTGTTTATGGCTCCTGGGTTATTGGGAGCCTTAATAGCACCACATCACATTTTCAGACTCTCAAACTGCAATGCAAGTTATATAAAGACTGGTGACAGCAGAGCTACCATAAGGAATGACTATGATATTTCTAACAGTCCAGTTAGAAATATTTTTTATTTCCCTCGAAATCTGGATAATCAATGAGATTAAACAACTAATACGCATTTATTAAGATATAGTGAAATCTGAAAAAAATGCTTACTGCTTGAAGGATTTAAGATTTTGTCATGTCACAACCGCAAATCAGTGTTTATGTTGGGGTTTTATGTGAAAGACTGTCTTGCCTTTCACATTGCGTCGGCAGGCAGTCTGTCTGCCTGCCGACGCAATTCTGATTGATTGTCATCTCCCTTCTCCCTGCTCAGTCTAGGCTTTCTCCCATTGAGTTGGATTTCTCTGGCTGAACTTCAACTGGGCCAATCAGCAAACAGAAGGTGAAGTTGTGAACTATGTTGATTTTGTTTGCTTTTTTTTTAGAATTTCCTGTAGTATCGCCAATGTCATAGTGGAGGAAGGGAACAAATGAATTCAGTCCATGTTGGCTACGCTTCCAAATATTGAATAAACATCAAGAGCCACCTTGTTTGATTAGGTAGTTCTCTCAGGAAATGTCAGGTAAGTTTCATCGAGTCAAACTATCATCTTGCATGCATCATGACTGAATTTTAGCGATTGGGTAAAATTTAAGTCCACACATGCAGGAAGCAATTGTTCTCAATTGTTAAGAGTCCAGACCATCTGAAGGAAGCAAACCACAGAACAAGGTGCTGGCTGTTACCCGACTAGTAAAAGACAATTAAGCACCAGCTCTTAATTATGAAGCACAGGGAAAAAGAAACCCTCTAAACTTTAATGGAAGTAAATAAAACCCACTGTAATCAAATGCCTCATGGTTACAATCTGGCCATTATGGAAGTGTGGCAAGAAGAAAAGTAGGAAACATCTCAAGACATGAGCTGGTGGGAGGTGTTTGGATCAAACACTTTTTGTGTGGTGGAAAACTAAAACATTGTATCACCTTGAATACAATGCATGGCACAATTTAAAATCTTCATAAGTATAAAACGAAGGAAGATATTACTTTTCTTCCTCGTCACACTGTGCTCTAATTTGTGTTATGTTGTCACATAAAATCAGAATGAAATATACTGAGGTTCATGGCTGAAGCGACCTGAGAAGTTTAATGAGATTCAAGTAATTATGCAAGAGAAGTTATTTTTTCTGCCAAACAAAAGCGATGCAGTTGATCATTGTAGTAAATGTAGTAAATGCATTTCAGTGTTTCCTCTCTTAGAGTATCTTCTCTGACAGCAGGTGTGTCCAGAATGTGGTCTGATTTTATTTGGCACCACAATTCAAGAACAATACAAATTTGAAGACTTTTTCATTTTAATTAGGGCAAATTTTGAAAGACAAATGCAAATTTTCCTGCAATGGAAAATGTTAGATACATAAAAAAAAAAAAATTGTCTTTAATTTCATATTAAATAAGACCACATTTATCTAAACGCAGATTCTGGATTCTTTGATTAAAGTTTCCAAAATACAGCAAGTGTTTTTAAAGACAGAATAAAACATTTCTTTTTTTATTTTCCTCAATTGAGGCCAAAATAGTTTCTAAAAAGGGAAAACATTTTTAAAGTTTTGGATCTACAATGATTTGCACATTTATTTCTTCAAAAGTTTTCATACTCAATTTGTAAAGATGTAAAGAAAAGTCACTTTATGTTTATTTTGATTTTACTTTTTTTGTTAAATTAAAAAAAATTCCCAAAACAACAACTTTTGACCATTGATGACATTTTGGCCCGCATGAAAGAAAATGCTGTGGTGTCTTAGATGCTCATTTCAACTATAATTTCACATTTTTCAACTATAATTGTTTTTTTTTTATAAGTATGTGTGTTCTGAAATCCTAGGTAGTGCGCACATAAACCTTAAGAAAAAAATATTACATTTATAATCAATGCCAGCTGAGAATAAAATGCATCTATCTGTTCCTATGAAGCTGCTTTAATCTCCTCAGAGTTTTCTTTTAGTCAGACATGACTCCACACTCAATACCGAAATCATTTTCTCCCGTATGCAAGTCATTCAACCTCTGATCCACCGTTTTTGCATTATCCCAACATAAGCCTTAATTATATTGAGAGGGATTTGAGATGATATACTGCTTTAAAAAATCAATTAAAGTGCAGCAGCAGTGCTAATTAGAGACTATGTAAAAGGGGTATAGAAAACTGACCTACAAAAGGAGTTTAGCAAGAGAAAGATTGTGCAGCTGAAGAAGAAAAGTCACCTAATCACATCCCGTGCTAGCATTAAGTTAAAAAAAAAAAAAAAAAGCACCAACACTCTTGTAGTTCAGTGACCAAGAAAACACAACCCAGGGTCTAAGAATGCCAAAATCACTAAGATAATCAGAAGTGTTATCCTAGCATTACTGTTCTGTAGCTTAGCATGTTTCACACAGCTTTAATGGCATTACTGAAACAAGTCTTTTTGTTGGGTGAGGTAAAATGGGTAGGCCCTATTTTACTTAATATAAATAGTACATGTAAAACAAAGCAGCGGTGAAGAACATTGTGTTGTTTCATAAAGAGAGATGGAAGATCGTAATAACATCCAAGCTATATTTAGCCTTAAGTAGGCATTATGTCAGCTGATCAAACATTTAAGACCTTTGGTCTTAAAAAGTCAAAAGTTGCATAATGATTTGGCTGTGATGGTCCATTCAAAGTCTCATGACCCCCTGGTGACAGAGGAATGCAAAGGTGCTATCACAGAAGCTAACATCTGTAGTCCACCAAGGAAAATAAATCGAACTCATGACAAACTAGCTAATCATCAACTAGCACTGGACATGGCTTCCCAGGATAAAAACCTGTAAAAAGATGGACTGTCTGTAAATAATTTTGAGTCACCCTCCACAGAAAAATACACAAATACCACGAACAGGCATGAGTGGACTGCAATATCATTGAGATTTCTTTACATTTTGTTTTCTAGAAGGGTATAAATAATTTTAACAGACATTATTTTAAAAATAAAATGTGACCTAAGCAGATAATTTTTTATGTTTTGTTCTATGCTTGTTTACTAAGCTAAATCATCTTTTGAGAGATGCCTACGTCATTTCTTTACAGTGAAATAAAACTGACTGATTTGTGGCTAACCTGTACAATGAGACTTCATTGTACAGTTGGACTTTTGCCTGGTTTCCACCACACCACAGGAGTCGTGCAGTTTGGTATGACGGTTCTTCTGTACCACAACATTCCTGGGCCGCCTTCAGTAGTAAGTCCACTGGAGCTACTGGAATCACACAACGCAGTTCATTGGTTGGAAGACAAAAAACGTCACTATCTTTCAGTATATGGTACAGGTACGCCATTCATCCTTCCATTCTTGATAAGAACATTAAGATAAAGCAAGTTTAGGTTGTTTTGCTACAGAGGTTCAAGATTTCACTTGGCCCAACTTTGCATCATCATCCTGCAGAGCATCTGATTCGGCCATTTGTACCGCAAAAAAATAGTTTTACCCTGCAAGTGGCATTCACCGTTAAACACTAAACATTTACAATATCTTGAGAAAGGATACTTTGACATATGGCGGTCCCTGGGGAGGTGGCTAGAATCAAATTCAATCTTCCAATTGCAAGAAAACTACATTTTCAACTGTTCCACTGCTGCACTTTTCATGTTCCAGTAAACATTTTTAACTCAAAGGTGATGTGTTAGAAGCAGGAGAAATGGGAAAGCTAAGGGGTTGAGTGAGTTTGAAAAGGACCAAACTGTGACGGCTAGATGACTGGGTCACAGCATCTTCAACACTGCAGCACTTGTTGGTTGTCCCTGGTTTTTTAATCTATCAAAGGTGATCCAGTGAAGAAGCATTGGAGAACTGGTTGATCAACCCTAATTGACACACATGGGATAGCTGGCCCCTTCTGATTCAAGCTTCTTTAGCTGGAATTGTTTAAGAAGTTGATGTTGAGTCCTCTGTAATATATCTTCCTGTTGTCTCAGGCCACACATGGCCAAATATCTGGGACAACAAATACATTTTTTAGCATTTTGACATTTCATTCACACAAAAACTCAGTTTAAAATAACTAGATTACTTATGAAACTCCAACCCAAGTAGAATTTTGAGAAAATCTGCATCAGTGTTTGTCTGTGTCTATGGAAAAATTAAAAATTAGAGTTCCACACAGTCTGCGACGAATGATGCACCGATATATTCGCATACATGTTTCCATATCGACATCGTCTTGTGTTTTAATCATTTTATTTTCTAATACATCATTTAAAAGTAGTTCCAAAGCACCAAGCTTTCAAGCTAACCTCCTGGCCCATGTTTAATTCCTAACAGGAAGTCATGCTTATTTTGATGCAGTCTTCTCTGACTGGCTGACAAGTTTTAGTTTTGTGCTACACTGCCCCCTGTGGGTTTGGCACGTTTAAAAAACGCTCAGGATTTGTGCAGGTCCATAAAGATGAAAACTTCTCCAACACCGATCTCATGTGTTCAATACTTTTTCAAAAGTGTTTGTGATATTCGAGCTATGTGTTACACCAAACAGTAAACCGTATTTTCTCAGTGTTACATCAGTTAACGCCTTAAAAGAGAGCAAAGTATGGCTTAACTTTGACAGGTGGCTGGTTTATACAGCAGAAGACATTAGTCTGATTTTTTTTAGTGCATTAGATCATTTTGCCAGTTATTTAACTTTTCTTTTCTTCAAAATCTTATGCATGGATTTGATGCAATTGCCTTTCAGTCGTCAGAGTGTGACGCTAACAGGCCAGGTGACTCCTAGAGACTTTCTCATCACCGTCTCTGAAATTGCATCTGAAAGCCAGCTGTGAATGAGAGGACCCACTCTGAGGTTTCAAAACCTCTCTATAGCAGAGGTTTTGAAACCTCGACACACACACACACACACTGTTCTCCTTGCTGCCACTGCACAGCACCAGAGCAGCATGTGATATAGAGCAGAGCTGTCATCCTCGGCAGCTTGGGTCTCATTACTGAGGCTGTATTTATCCAGCCGTGCTCAGGAAGTCTGTGTTTATCAGGCCTTTTTATCGATGGCCATCAGGGTCATTATTAGGGATGGACAGCATTTCCTGTGTAATCATAATTAAGTCATGGTGCCGCAGCCATTCATCAGCAAGGTAATAGTTTGAGTGAATGTTGTAAACGCCCCTCAGGCCAGCTTCTCTGAATGGTGTTCTGTGAGAATCTGATGATCGCCAGAGCCTCTTTGTCTTTTATGAAGCTGCATCAGTCCGCATCGGGTTAACTGAGTGGTCTGGACACACAACCATGATTTGTGAATCCCTGTTCTATAAAAACATGACCTTCTACATACAGTGTCTGGAAAAAAGTACTCACAGCATGACACTGCCATCACCATGTTTGAAAATTTGTAGTTGTAAAATATGAAAAGGTTGTTAAAACTTCTGCAGGGCTTTGTAGGTTTAAAATCACGTGGCGTGTGCTCGTCCTTGGGGTCCGGATCAGCATTAGGGGAATCCTAGCAGGTGTAAGCAGTAAAGCTCTTGGGCTGACTGCTACATTAGCGAGGGCTCAGCATTTTAAAACCAAATTTAGCACTACTGCCAAAGCTGATTTCCTTTGCTGCTACAATTCACTTTGACTGCTTTATAACAAAAGACTTTGCATGTAATCTGCAGGAAGGTGACACACAAGTAGGACACACAAGAAACTGTTTAGGATGAAAAATAATAATAAACTGTCATTGTAAATATCCAGAATAAGCTTTTTACCCATTAAAGATGCAACAAAACCACCAGGGAGAACTTTCAGTTTGAAGCTTAAGCAATGTTTGAATGTTAGTGGGAGACAATGAAGGAAAGGACAGTTAAATCTCTATTCATCCCTCGATGGGGGAGAATAACCTTGTTTTATGGGCTGTGCCACAAAGCAGAAAATTAGTTCCTGAAAAAATCATTAGGAACTTGCTTGTTTTATAGGATGACATGCCCTCCTCTGACCAATACCGAGCTTTTTCCCTCCCTTGCATCGAAGGTTTTCCTTGGCAGACACTTAAACACAAGAGAGAGCTCTGAGTGGAAAAATACTTAAAGATCCATGGCAAATGAGTTTGTCACTGGCCTGTGGAAACATTCACAGTAAACATTTTTTTTTTTTGCCGAGCAGAAATTTGCTTACTTGGAAATTGCACATGAGATTGACTTTTTATTTTTGAATGCGTTTGGAGCATGAATGACACCTGCTGCTTCAAAGACACCTAAAGTGAGCAGTAAACAATTTGCAGTGTTACGGGAAACTTGATGATTAAGGCAGAATAATCCTGCTGAAACATAAACAGTGAAACAGTTTGAAGAGAAGTCATTATCCATTCAGGAGCCTGTCGGCTCGTTTAAATCAAAGTTTGCTTTTCTATTTTCATTTCGACCGCTTTTATTTACATGCTGCCAATCTTCATGAAAAATGCGACTTCAACCCACTTTACACTTTTCCCACACAACTTCATAAGATCGTTACACCATCAAACATAGTTAAATAGATTGTCTGCTTTTATTGACGTTTCTCACGAATGGATTCAGACATGTTCAAAACAACCCAACTTATTTCACTCAAATAACTCAAATGTTGCTGTTACGGAACAAAGTACAAAAAGAAATTGTTTTACATAAAACAACTTGATAAAACTCAGTTTGGTGAATAAAATTGCTTATTCCACATAATCTTTCATTGGCATTTAACGAACACTGGTGGGAATAAGCATTCAGATTATTGATAACTGTGGCAGCATTAAGCATATTTGATGTGTTTAATTTTGATAAAGACACTCATCAAATTGATTTTTCACTTGTTTACTTTATGGTGTTTTCTTTATAACTTTGTAATTTTGTGTCTTTATTATGCAAATCACATCAAAACACATTGCTGCTCAGATATGCTCAACAAATACACTTGATTAATTGGTTTATTTATTGATTGATTAGATATTTAGTTAACTCATTCAGTCTGCTGATGTGCAAAACTGGTAGAGACACGTGTGGAAATGTTCCTTAGCTTTGTTTTATTTCCAGCCATATATTATAAATATGCATATCAGATGTAAAACATGTAAAAACAAAATTTATATACGTGCACAAATACATACAGTAATATACACACAGCAAAACACTAAGTCATCAAACTCATGGTTTACATTATAATAATAAATTTTGCTGACTTTGCTAACAGCATGCTAACTTCAATTGACTGAATCAAATGCATCACATATTCAGAAAGAGTTTGTTTTTTCTCAACATTACAATTATGTGCTCCTTTTTATCAGTCTGTCACACAACATCCCAACAGAATACACTCAAGTTTTTAATATTAGCGTGATGTGTTAATGATAAATGTGTGTGATTTTATCCCAGGCTCTTTTCCAGGTAAACATTGGCCTGATTTGAGCTTTGATGCTTTGAAACCAAGAGATAAAGACCTTATAGGGCAACATGTTCCAGACAGATTCTTCACTGCCTGTTGGAGGATCATATCCTGAATGAGGGCTTGGAAAAGTGGCTGCAGAAGAACAGAAGTGTTTGTCACCCACAAGCGGCGCACTGATCCTCATTTCCCTGCTCACTGTAGCACATCACACCTCATCAGGCCCTTCCTAACAGGTGGCGCTCTGTGAGCCGTTCCCTGGTGTCAGCCCGCTCCGCCGAGCTGCTGGAGGACATGCTAACAAGGGTAGGTGGAGGGTACGCGCCTATCGCCAAGGAGACGCGTGACAATGTGGAGTCTAGTTAGAACCAGGATCAAGACCAGCTGAGTCACGTAGAGCACGGCTTACCCCTCTCAGATGTGATATTGATTACATGACAAAACCGACTTCACAAACGCACGGCTGTGTCATTCTCCTCAGCATAACGCATTCAGACAGTAATTGTCCGATCATTTCAAAACACCTCAGTGACCGTGCCCGCAGATGAGCGGGCAGTGTAATTCCATCATGACAGTGTTGCCAGACTGCTATTATCTCTGAACTGTAAACACGAGGGTCTGTTTGTACTGTGCCTCTGAGGGTTGGCAACAGAGAGAGAAATCAATTCACATTGAAAAAGTTTGAATGTGGACGTTTAGAAGAATTTCACTGTTTGGAGCCAAAGCTGGATAAAAGGGATCGATAAAAGAATTTTTAATTAGGGATGCGCCGATCCACTTTTTTCCATTTCTGATACTGATACAGTATAAAGAGGTTTAGTATCAGCCAACGCCGATACGATACAGAAACCACAACTGAATTCACTCAAAACGTTTCTTTTTTTAAACCAACAGAAATGTTCTAAGTTTGTTCTAAATTACATGTTTAATTGATAAATCTTCACCAGTATAGCACACTTAAACACCAACATCTTCACAAGCTTGCTCAACCAGCCAGTCATACTGTTTTAAGACTGGTCTGTAATATTTACCATCTTCATGCTTAAATACACTGAGATGTTCTGTGATTGGTCGTGTTTGTTTTCCGATTATGCTGTCATACTCTCGTCATCCCTGTCCCATGCCGTGCCGTGCCGTCTTCTAAATCGTAGTCTTCCCAACCAGCAGCATGTCAACATGATGTTGGACTCAACAGACAACAGGACAGTTGCAGCTCCATGTTTTATTCTACTGGGGTTCTTGGCTGGTTGTATTTTATTTTATTTTTTTCACTGCAGAACAGATTTGCACTTTTTGTGGATGCTGCTATGAACTGTGCTCTCTGAAGTGTTCCTGGCTCATTCAGAGGTTTCCAAGGATTTTCCACCAGGGAATACAGCCTGTCTTTAATGCACCGCTGCCTTGGGGCCCGGAAACCATTTAGTATTTGACTTTATTCTTGTCTGTGGTGCACAAAGATTTGTATGGATTGTTTGAGGTTTCACATGATGTGATATTCAGACAAAGATAAAAAGAAGAATAATTTCTTAACTCCTCACTAATTTGCACCCAGCTATCTGATTCACATTTCAAAAAGATTTCCACTACTGTCCTTGAATGCCTCATGTACACATTTTTATCTTAAGGAGCATTTAGAACATTTCATATGAGGGCAAAAGAAAATCTTATGGAACTAAATAATACACAAAGAGGTGAATTCACAAAGCTGTGTTGTTTAGCTTGCTACCTAAATATTTAAATTCTTCCTAAATATTTGGCTTGTTAACAAAATAATTATTGTTTGGTTCTGGTACAGTAATTAGTTGGTAAACTAAACATTTAAATTGCTAATTAAACAGTTGGAGCCAAGTATTTAGCTGGTAAACTAAGCATTTAGCTTGTGAACAACTTATTTAACTTGCTAACTGAAGATCTTCTTTGGAGCTAATATTTCATTGGTGAACTAAACATCTAGCTGGCTTTGAGGTAGCTAGATACTTAGTTAGCAAACTACATATTTAGCCTTCAAGCTCAGTTCAGTTATTCAAATTGGTGAAAGCTTTTTTTTTTTCAAGTAGACGTAGTAAATGGACCGAGTCCAATCACTCCTGAACGAGACAAGTGATGTGTATTTAGTTTAACTGCAGCAGTGTGATAGATTGTAGGTTGTAGGTGTTTATGTTGTGTTTCCTGTTTTTTTTCAGTGTGGTTTTCTTCAGTAGTTTCCGATGTAGTGGTGGTTGTCTAGCAGAGGACTTCAGGGGAAGACAAGTCCAGCTCTCAAGGATTTCCAGTGTCTTAGGAGTTTAGGACACTGGAGGACTTGGACTGGTCTTCCCCTGCTTTGAAGTCCTCTGGTACACAACCGCCATTTCTTTCCTCAGATAAACAATCGGTCTAAACAAATCAGAGCAAATCAGAGCAGAGAGAGAACAGCAGCCTCTACTTGTTATCTTTGTGTCAAACACTGACAATCACACTTTGTGTTTCAGCTGTTCACTGAAGTGCCTCCACGTCAGTCCCCAACCTGCACCATTGTAAAGTCAGAGGTTTCGGTTTGACATTTTTGTCTGTAAGACACACACCCATTTCTGAACGCAACAATGAATTAAAAAACATTTTAAAAATTATAATTAAGTGTTTCAAAGATCTGATCTGAAATCATCATGTGTTTTGAGCGTAGATTTAGTGAACCAGCTGTAACAGGATGACCATGAGGACACAGCAGTAACCATCAACAATACTTATGAATCAACCAAATAAGGGAGTGACCATGTTGCTTTCTATTTCAAATCTGACTTTAAAATGAAATATGGTCAGAACTAATCACGGTTAGATCTTCTTTGAGCTAACTGAGTCGGACTTACATCGTCCTCATTTTGCAGAATTAACACCTCATTACTTGTTTCTGGAAATTCATGAAGATTTGTAATCAATCCATCCATCCATTTTCTGTTCATTACATTACATTACTGACCTAAAACTTCTCACATCCTGTAGAATAATAAAACTGATTCTTCACAGCTGCAGTAACTGCTGCTTTTTTTTTGTCCTTGCTGCATTTATCTGTTTTTGTTCTAAAACTGCTTTGCTGCAATAAACTGGAGAAGTTCTGGTCTGTGTTTACAATATTTAATACAAATATTAGACTGATAAACAAGATATATGCCAGCCCATACACACCGATAACAGAACTGTCCCCTACTGTTGAGAAGAATAATCAGTTGATTAATGTTATCCACAACAATCAATTAATCACATAGATAAATCAAGTGAGATAAAAAATTAATGATTAATATGAACTAGTGATTAATATTTTTAAGGGCAATTTTCATAATACATTTTACTTCAGGTTTTGGTTGTAAATACATATATTTTTATTTTGGTTTTATTTATTGTTTTTGGGTGTTGTGTTTTATTTTGCATATTTTACATATCTTCTAGTTTCAGTGTTAAGAGTTCTTGTCCCAATAAATACTGGCAAAATTATTCATCCAGCAAAATTAGTTACTGTGCCAAGCCCAGATGTATGACTTTCGTTTTTCTGACTAAAGAGGTGCCAAATGACTCCAGTTCTATTAATCTTCAATAAATCCATTTCTTAAGAGGTGAGATATTGGAACTAATCTGTAGTTGTTGAGCATGCTACGCAAGGCCAGCCACCAGAGTGAAGGGAAAATATCAAAGACATCCTCTCAGAGCACGGGTTGATTGTATCCTAAAACTTGACTTTGCTCACACCTTTCACGGTTTCCTGTTTCCTCAGAGAGCTCAGCAGTGGAGATAAAGAGCAAAAAAAAGCCTGTTTTGAACCTCAGCACAAAATAGCCCTAATGGTCTTAGATCATGTTGCCTCTCTGACACACCATTAAGTGCTAAATGTTGAGAATTGCATTACTTCAGCTCCTAAGATTAAGAGTGATAAGGAAAAGCTGTTATTTCTATCCGCTGTGCTCGCCAGCACAGGGCAATAGCTTTCTGCTGATGAATAATTCACATAGCCAAATCATCCGCCGCAGAAGATAAAGGCCCTCCAACCACTCCTCAAGTGTATTGATTTTTGTTTCCTTTGTATGTTGGTCTGAAGAGCGTCAAATGGATAATGGAAGCACAAACTGGAAAAAAAAACATTCATAAGCACTTTCAGTCACCCGGTGGTTTTTCATTGTCTGATACCTATCAAGGACAGAAAGTTGCAGTCCTCTGCTCTGAGCGGTGACTCTCTGGTCCAGGCTTAGCCTGACTTATTAGAAACTGTCCTGACTTTCAATTAAAAAATGCTATAAAAGCCAATAATGACGGCAAGATGAGCTGAACATGAAGGTCAGACCTCATTATGTGCATCACTGTGGAATACAATGTAAAAGTATAAAGGACAGAACTTAGTGTGGCTGAGCTAGACCTGCTTGCAATCACCTTATTGTAAAATAGACCAAAAGTAAGACTATTGTGCACCCAGGAGTGGCTACTTCCTTGTTGCTGTGGTCTTTATGTATTCTGGAGCTACTGATCTGATTAATGATTAGCCGCCGCTGGTAACTCAGCAACTGGGACAAGTAACTGAGTGTCCAGTGCTGGCAAATAAATAGGCCTCTCACGAGCGTTAGCTTTGGAGAGGCTAACAATTAGCACGACTAGGCTGCTCACCCACTGCGTTGTCTTCTTCCTCTGCTCTCTATTAGCACAGATAAGCTAGCAATAGCATTGTATCTGCTGGCATTAACCTTGGGTGAGCTGGCGACTAGCATGGCCAGGCTGGTCGCCCTCTAGTGGCCACGAGCTTCATAACCCATTTTTTTTGTCGCGTTTTACTTTGGCTATTAAAAATATCTTCCGGGTCCAGTGTTAAGTGTTCTTAACAGAATCATGTTTATCAGTCTTTCAGAAGGCAAATTTGAATTATTTCATTGTAGTAATAGTATTCAAAAATGATCTCAAAACAACATTATTGTTTATCGCAACAAATTCAGAAAAAAATTCTCATCATGACAGCATCCAGAAAAAATTCTCATCATGACAGCATCCAGAAAAAACTCTCATTATGACGGCAGGCCTATTCCTAACCCATAGAAATTTTAGTTTGTTAAATTTATATATTTATATGAGTATTATTACACATACACACACATGCACTCACCCATGCCCACACACACACACACACACACATATATATATAATGTACAAGCATTGCTTTGCTTCCCCCACCAATATAACAGATTCTGCTGCAGGTCAAACACATCTGATACACAGAGCAGTGCAAAGTGTAAAATGATACACCTCTTTGCAAAATGTTTCTTTGGCGCCTCATAACACTGAAGTGTACAACATTATGTCATCCCATAAAATCCAGCTCTAAGGCTAATTGCCAACTTCCTGAGACACAGATTAAATAGACGGCGCCCCGGGAAACGTTCGGCCCCTCGGGGTTTGGCATGCACCTGTTCAACCACTTGACATTTTAAAGCTTCAAACTTCCATTGCTTGTGTAACAGTGGATCTCGCCCCCCCCTCAGGCACCTTCAGCTCTGAATGTTTTTGTTACTTCCCTGCAGGCTCAGGCGGAAAATCCCTCCAGGAGGAAAGTGTTAATGAGAAATTTCCTTCCATATCTCAGAGGGTCTAATGGGAGCCGGTTTGCATGGAAAAAGTTTTACTTTCACTACTCTGGCCTTTTAACTCCATGTAGACTTTATGCGAGTCTATAACGGGGAGAACATGACTGAGACAGCATAATAAGGACGGAGGGGACTTTTTAATAGGAATGAAATGTAATTCTAATGAAGTAGCTTAGGCAAATATTGTATGTGTAAATGTTCACTGTAAAGACATCTGATACATGAAAAACGATGTTAAAAAATAGAGAACTACATTAAATTCAATGTAGTTATCCCAGAACACTTTTCGACATTTATAAACAGGCGTAATTCAGTTCAGGAAGGAGGACAGGAAAAGAACATGAAAACACGAAACAAACAAACAAAAGCCTGAGGGATATTTTAGATGAAAAGATTCAGAAATCCTTTTTGCAACAAATAGATTCCCTAATTTGAAGACGTGAAGCTGAAAAAGACTTTCAGAGAACTTCAGTGGATTGGATTTCCAGCTTTTAGAAAGGGATCAAATTTCTTTCAAAAGAAACTGCTGTATTTTATAAGCGGCTTTCTGTGGATTTTTCTTCAACTGCCAACACGGCTCTTTAGCAGAAACTGAGTAATTTTTTTTTTGGAAAGTCTTGTGGGTCATCAGTACATTTATTTTGGTTTGTTTGTCTTAGTTGGCAAATGTAAATCTGTCCATCGTGAGAGTGGTTTTAGTCTTGGAACTTCTCCTCTAGATCCTATTTTGCCCATTTTCTGGTTTTCTGCCGGTATGGGAATTGATTTATTTTGCAAAACACCAACAGAAATACTTTTTTACATCAAACGAGTCACATGATCAACAACCAGCTGTTGCAACTGGCAGAAACCACAAAGAAGAAGACAGGAAGTGGTTGTAGGATGATGACGCAGTGTGATTTTTTAATGACTTTTTAATTGCATGTTTTTTTTTTAATGATTTACGTGAACAAATGCATCAACATGTGATGTTAATGAAATTCATATTTAACGAACAATTGCAAATATGGCCAAAGACAAGCCCCTCATCCGAGCACCAAAACTCAGGCAAAAACAAACCTTTCTCTAAATTGACGTGTTTCCATGAAGCAAATTTCTTCTTGAAATGTCAAACTGATCACTTATACGGTCAAAGGAAATGCAGTGAATGTCAGATCACTAGCTTTGTGGTCCTGCAGAAGACGGTCAAGTTAAATCATGTCCATGTGGGAAACATCAGTGGATTTCCTCCTGCAGCAGTTTAAAGCACATCATGTCCTTAAGCAGGAGCCAAAGTCTGCTATGGATTCTCCTGAATGAGGAGCTAATGGAATTGACTTGTTCACTTGCCACATCGAAATCAATCTGTTCTCTGCTGAACTGCATAATATTGGAATGTTTGAAATGTCACACATAGACAAAGTCTTTATTTACTGACCGTATTGTGAACACCGCCTTCGATTAGGTGTAGTATTAGCAACACATTTGCTAAACTGAATGTTCTCTTACTGTAGTGTTATATTGGACAGACACGCATAATTACACACTGACATCACTGAATGTTTTGGTAAAACGAGGCTGCAGCTCGAAGGCAAGAAGCAGCTCAGGAGTAAAATCCCTTTTCACTATCGGATTGTTCTGAGTCTTTACTCATCAGGAAAACTCAACGCTGTGGCTTTTCAGCCGAGAGTTCAGCAAAGATTCAAATTGTTCTGTCTGCGATCACAGGGAGGAAACGTCTTCTGAGCTGTAGAAAGTAAAGAAATGTTAGGCTGGCCCAAACTACTCAATAATATAGAAATTCTGGCTCAATAACTTCTAAATCAAAAATGTATGCCTCTCTGGGCAAGAGGCTGTACCACAGGACATTACTCTTCTACAGTCAAAGTATTTTTCCAGGAAAGGTTGCAAAGTCAAAGTCCAGCACAAACTGAAATCTGTATTTGCCACAGTGTGTGCAGATATCTGCAGATATATGTGACTTTGCCTTTCATGTTCCAGTTAACCTTTGAATGGTGGAACTTTATTTTAATGCTAACAGCAATGATCTGTGCAGCCATGGTGGTTTATAATCAGTCTGACAGGCATTTACAGCGCCATATTTTCTCTAAATGCGCAGCACTAAATCCTCAGAGGGTATTTTAGCTTTCTCCAAAAGCTCCCACTGGCCTTTACTATGACTTTTATGGCTGAATTTAATGTGTAAAACTCCAAAGGCAAATTTCATTGAAAAGAAAAGCCCATGCACAAAACAGCAACAAGCCTCATGCTATTCTAAAAGGTTACAAGCTACGACTGACACTTAATGATAGACGGATGTTTGTCCCCTTTTGGTCGGTTCTGTCATTTTGCTGAAAGGATGTATGTTTACACCTTCCAAACCTACTATATATAATTTATTCCACATATGATGTATTTTCAGTGGCTTATTAATTTGGTATAGCGTGCTAGAATTGGGTTGGACCTCCATTTTACCCTCAGGCCTCCCTTACTGATTCGGTTTGTTACATCGTCAAAAACACTTCTGGATATTTTAGTCGCTAGAGACACGATGGTGAAATGTCTGTGGCCTGTGGATGCTAATCAAGCACAGGAAGCTCTCCGTCATAAGAACATTTGATACTAAGGGAACCAATGTGTGGCAAAAAATATATGTACATCCCAGCAACACCATTGCCCTGTCGCCAGCATCTGATACAATAGGAGACCAACTGAATCTAACCTAATTCTGTCGATACTCTCTAAATGTCACAGCTGAAATCAAAACTCCTTGAACCAGGCAACATTTTTCCAATGTGTTGTAAGAGATCCCTAAAAGGTCACTGCAGGGTCTACAGTAGGTTTTTGCTCATTTTATTTTAAACATCCGTTATCAGAGAGCAACATAAGACAAAGACAACGCATAATCTACTTTTGTTTTTGACACTGCAGAGCAATGTTTTCTTTATTTGTTGTTTTATATTTCTATCTTGCAAATTCAAATACATTTTTTTTTTGACGTAGCTAATGCCATCCAAGTGTCTTCAAAGAGAGGCTGAGTTAGGTGATGCTGCGGGCCAGAGGGTCAGTTAGCAGATCAGATTGAAAAGTTTCATTCATACGAGCTAAATCTTTACTTTGCAGTTTAACTGACTGGGTGAACATAAGACTGAAAAATGACCTGCATTTTTATTTTGCCTCTTATGGTTAAGTAACTTAAATGAACTTAAACTAAATTAAACTGGGCAGGTGAAAAGCAGCAAGGATTTCAACCTGAAACTTATTTTAAAAAAAAAGCATTTGGATTTACACTGTAAACATCATGATCACGTTTTAGCTTTCATATAAGTTTACTTTAATGGCAAAAATAAAATTATTGAAGGTCAATATCCCAAGGTGAAATGCTGCTGCAGCAGCTTCGTGTATTCCTGTACACTCATTATCAAAGCGGAGATTTCTGTTTACTTTGCATTTTATCAGTTCTTTATATAAGGTATATTGCTGGATAAACAGACCTCAATGTATTTTCTTTCCCTGAAGACATATGTATTTAAAAAAAAAATTATATATATATATATATATATATATATATATATATATATATATATATATATATCAGAAAAGCACAAGCAGAAACACAAAAATGTCCTCCCAGAGGATCCAACCGCCCCAGGAGCGCTCTGAGCATTGAGGGGAAATTTGCTTTTTGAAAGGTTATTTTGATAAACGCTGTGCTTTATTAGACCGTTCAGGTGACAGCGTCGAGGGTGGGGGGAGGGAGAAAAGAGGTGACAAGCCTCCAAAGTTACAAACGCCGACAGAGAGAACGTGTCTTCAGGTGGCAGCTGTGGTTTCCTCCAAAACATTTTCCACCAGATAATCACCCTTCTTCCAGACAGCTGAACACATGCTGCGGTTCAGGACACAATCAACAACTCAGAGGCAAATCCTGCAGAGTGCTCTTTCAAATACTTAACAATCACCTTGTGCTAAAACAACAAATCCTCACCACAGCAAAAACACTCTTTAACAAGTCACTAATTGTCTCTGTGGGGAAAGAAACACATTATTGATTGTTAGATTTGAGTGCTAAAAGCAAAAGAGAAAAAAACACATTTAGCTGAAGGTTTTTATATTCATCTGTTACAGTAAAGTGTAACGGCAATTCTGCAATCTGCTTAAAGGGAACATTAAAAACAGATCACCTCCGATATGCACCTACTATAAGTGTGTTGTTGGAAGTTATGTGAACATTAACACTTTACGTTTTTCATAAAGTGCGGAAAAACTCAAATCATGACACATGCAATTAATCTGAACATTTTAATGTGTAATTACGTAACACAGTTTAATCAAACTATCTATTGTGACCTGAAGCATCTCTCCTGGTCAGCCGGCTCTGAGCGCCGCGTCATCAGCCCGACACGCTGGGAGCAACGAACGACGGCGAGAGGTCAAACAGCAGACAGCAGCAAAAGCTGAATGTTTTTCAACTTTGCGTTGCGTTGCGTTGCTAACCCAGATGTTCACATCTGTGTGCACGAGCTCCAGGTTTCACATGCATGATGATGTCAATGACCGACAGGCTTTCAATTTTCCCGTCGTTTAAAAAAAAAAATCAACCGGTCAAATACGGAAAGTATTCCGTTAACGTGACCTCTGGTCCAGTTTTATACATCTGAATTGATTTGGTGCGCCGCACTTGTCTAAATTTGTCCGTCTGTCAAGTTTTAGTGTGAAAACTGTGCGCTCTTTTATACAGTATTACTTTATTATAGCTGCATTTTGGTATAAATAAATGGCATTCATGAATTCAACTCACTGACTCTTCTTTAACCTCATGGATCAAGAACTCAGATGATTCTCTACAGGCCCCTGATAATTTCGTTTTGGTCTTGCGAACTACATATTTTGTTTCTTCTGTTAGGCATTTTCCTATGTACGCTTTTGCTTTGCGACTCATTAAATATTTACTGCCTGTTTTCATAGAATTAAACAAGCTGGAGCCATCCTCTAATTCACAAAAAAAAAAAAAAAAAAAACTGTTTTAAAGAAGCAAAAGTAGAAAAAGAAAGAAATAAAAAGGCACACCAGTTTGAAATCTGTTCTAAACAGAATATTTCCAAACAAACAGCACTGCCACAGAAATGGAAATGAAAAGAAAGGTGCAAATGTGAAAAGATGTCTGTCATTTGCAGACAAGTTGGTTTCCTGAAGCACAAAGAAGGCACTGATGAGGCCTCAGCGGTTTGATGTCTAAAAACAGACCAGAACCTTTATTAAACATCACTCAGTGCTGTCAGGTGTGGAAATAACTAAACACTTTTCTGAAGAGGAGAAGCTTAAAATAGCTCCTCAGATAAGTGAATAACGTGTAAGGGCATTTGAAGTTTTTTTGGGGTTTTTTTGTTGCAGTCACAGTTTTCTTTTTAAATTTTATTTCCAATACCTTAATGGCTTAAAGTCAGGTTGGTGATGTGAATGGAACATGTTTCTCTTCAAGATAAACCACAAGTACTTTCTTTGAGCTTTTATGTAGGAATATTCTGATTTTTCGTCCCCAGATTTAAACTGAATTACTTGGCTACAGTAATTCAGTTTAAATTAGTACTATTACTGATTTTAAAGTCAAAATCAGTGCTAGTTTATTTTCGTAGCACACTTCAGCCACCTGGAAGCCCAAAATGCTTTTCAAGATAAAAGTGCTGTACAGTAACCGATTATGAAATGGCAACAAACACATTTTGTCAAATGCTATCACAAAACTCATCTGGAACAAACACTATCAAATTTACATCAAATAAATTGGCCAGTGTTCCAGATGAGACATTATTAATCAAGGCACCTCTAAACAGGTCATGTTTTTAGTCTTGATATAAAAGACTACACTATCTGTGTTTCCAGAACAAATGTTCACAAAACTATGTCAATATTTCGACGATGCCAAACATAACTTTGTACTTGTGGTCATTTCTCCATTAAAGAAGAAATGAATTAAAACCGCATGTGATAAGCCATTGAAAAGGTCATTAAAAACATTCCATTCCAGGTATTCTCGTGTCGAGTCATCCAGTTATTTTACAAACAGTATTTTAAAATTCACATTCTTGGTTTCTATCTTTCTGGTCTGAAGCATGTGGTCCGAATTTTTATATCTGCATGGAGTTTGCATGTTGAAACTGGGTGGATAGATACTGTAGTTCCAACCAGTTTAACTCATTAATATTTTCATTTGACTGTTGGAAAAAGCAAGAAAACACTGAGGATACATTACAAACATTTCAATCCTCTTACAGTCCATGTACATGGTGTGGCAAATGGCTGTTGTCAGTCCAGAATAGCCCTATTATACATTTCTTCCTCCATCTACATTTACTAAGCCTGAGGGCAGAAACTGCTTTGTTCCTTTGTTGTTCAGTCAGCTGTAAAATTCTGCCCATGAGATTTCATAATGTGGCCCTTGAAGAGGTCTTGACCACACGAGAGCCAAAAGATCCTCCATGCCAAAATTAGCACAAAGTCAAGTATATTTAGTAGCGCGAGTCAGTGTGGCTTAAACGAAAAAAGTATTCCATGTGTTAAAATGTCCCTCTCTGGATAACATTACATTGATTCACAATTTTTTTAAACGTGTACCTGCTTCACTCTGTCAAGATTGAAGGAGAATTTTAACAGCTGCTTCGAAAGTGGCTGCATGGTAGATCAGCAGAGGAAGGAAAGCTGAACAAAACCCACACATGGACAGAAGGCACGAATTCTGACTCAAGAAGGGAAAACCAGAGATTTGGACCAGTGCGGTGAAGAAACACTACATAATACAGCAGTGCAGTCCATGTACTGCCCATGTACCGTCCAGCATGTTTTCCTTGGTCTTAATGATGCCGTTTGGTACTAAGACAGAGCAGCTGTATTTATACTGAGATAAAGTGGCACACGATTGGACTATTCACTAACTAGGTGACTTCTCAGGGGATTCTGTCTCGCTGGGAAATTATTTATTAAAGTACCGAGAGACAAACAAATGGCCACTTTTCAGCTTTTTGTTTGTAAGAATCAAGCTGAAGCCCATATATTATTTTTCTTCTGCCTCACAATTGTAACTTGTATTGAAACGGTGAAAAGGTTTAAGCGACACTAATAGTTTTACAAGCCTCTGTACATGCCGCTGAATCATTTGTGGAGTAATACTAAGATTAGACACCCCTGTCTGATACGTTTAAAGTAACAATCTTTCATTTAGGGAGTGGGTTTGTACAGACAACCATGGAAGCGCTTATACGACTGAAGCCTGCATCTTATTACTTACTTTGTCATCTATTTTGCATTGTGTGCCATAATCATGTTGTCAGATCAAGGTAGGGTCATTCTGAATAAGTTGCGCTTGCTAATACATTTTGTGTTTCAATATTTCAACACCAGTATGTTGTGTCTGAAATGACAGACAAGGTAAGCCTATTTTTCACCCCAGAGATACAGTAAGCAGAAAAATCTCTTTTACTGCCTTCCTTGCATGCTGAATTATCTACATGGAGAAGGATTGTTATCTAACATGGAACCTGTTGACAGGAAGACGCTCTGTCCGTTGGCTGGACATGGATCCCATTTAGCTCAGCAGTTTTACCTGGCAGTGTGTTGTTTTCCTTGCGATCCAACTTCAGTTACAGTTTTATCTCTGTTCACACTGGAGTCAAATGTGAAAATATATCATGTCTAAACAACTCTTGATGACTGTTTTCACAGCAGTCATCTATGAAAGCTTTGACACTCCCAACACCTAACAGATGCTAGCAAAACCAGCATCCAGCTGCTAGTGAGCAGGGTTTTAATTAGGCCGAAGTCGTTAAAAAGGCGACTCCTAATACAAGGTACTGAAGTCTGACTGAGATGTTTGACTGCAAATTGTTCTTAGAGCTCTGACATTAATAAGTGGCTTTTACAAGTACATCTTAAAAATGTGATTATTGTGAATAAGTCTAGTTATATTTACATTCCTTTCAAAATTAGAATTTTATATAAATTGATTTGTTACACATTAAAGGGGCAGTATTATGTAAAATCAACTTATTGATTTTACATAATACTATGTATTTGTATAATATTGTATTTCATAATACTATATCTTGTTATTTATATCTTGTTATTCAGTCATCAAAAACATAAGTAGAGTGGAGAAATCCTTTAATCTCCATGGCAACCATACAGCTGTGCAAAATGCCTGGGTGAACTTAGCTCCGCCTTCAAGGACAAAGCACCTCCTCAGAGCTGAAGTTTCCAAGCTTCCACCTCGTATAGCAGGCCTCCCCACAGCTCCTCCTCTCAGCTCCTTCAAACTAGCCAGTTAGCAAACACCTGGTGGAACTTTGGATCAACTTAGCTCAATATAGTTGCTCCTTCTCAGTGCTCCTGGTAAAAACGCTGTTAAAGAGTTAATAGAGGAGCCATGTGGTGACGCTTTCAAGAAAGAGCAGGAGTTCATAAAGAGACAGGAGCCCAATTTCAAGGCGTTAAATTATGAAGTCAAATTCCGTTTGAATCATATTTGATTTATAGAACATTTTATAACTATAGCTAACATAGTGACTTGTGCTATGAAATGGAACTATGTGCCTTGGAAATACATAATATTGCCCCTGTAAGTAACACATTTCAAGCTTTTCTTTTTTGTAACTGTGATGAATGACTTTCAGATGATGAAAATTTTAAATTCACATTGAATCTGAATATAGTAAAAAAAGTTACAAATTGCAAACGCATGGTAATAAGCTTATTAACTCCAAACACCTCCAAAGGCTTTCTGGGCCTTTAAACAGGCTCTCAGCCTGGGTAAGTACACTACTCTCTAATGGAAAAGACTGCTTTATGCATAGAAAGTTTAGTGGAAGAAAAGCTGTGGTAGAAAACGATGCACTTATTGTCCAAAATTCATTCGAGAATTTGGGGAAACGTCACAAGGAGTGGACTGAGACAGCATGTGAGGGATTTACCCCTTACTTAACAGGTGCTGTTTTTGTACTTTCTATATACTAGTCTATCTAGTAAATGTATTGTTTTTGCTTGGAGGAAGTAACTTGCTTTATTTATATATATTTTTGTTTTGTTTTAATCATTCTTTCTTCTCTCTGAGGTCACCTGGTCATGTGTTGCCATGGAAGCACGCCCATGAGCAGTTCTGACAAGGACCTGGTGTTTTTGTTGTCTGCATCTTATGACCATCAAAATGATGGAAAAAAAATATAGACTAGAAATATTTACTCAGTGTGATGAATCTGTGATGTAGTAGTTTCACTTTCTGATGTGAGTGACAACAAATGGAGAACTTTTTTTATAATATGAATTTATTTTAGATATATTTGTATGTATATCAACACACTCGTGACTCATGCAGTGTAGGGGAAAAAAAACAACTAAATCCAAATAGCTTCAAGCTATTTCAGCCCAGCCAAAAACTGTCCAGGTTTGTGTCTCCTGATAACCATGTTTATTTCCATGTCTAAACTAGAAGAAGGTTTTTATAAAGTCTGATAGACAAATCGAGTTCAAGGCAGCCAATTTCTGCTGAAGAGTTTTGACATGATGTTTGGAATGCCAAACGCTAACCCGCCTGTGCAACATAATGCTCACCAAAAACTAAAATAGTGAATCATTTAATTTACTTATTTATCCTCTGTAGAGAAGTAAGATATTAGGGTTTGAGTTTGAGTGTAGCAGTTTGGAGACTAAACAATCTGGCACCCAGAGGGAGGGTTTAAAAAACTCCCAGGTGTAATCTCAGTCTACCTGCATTTCACTCCAGTGGGAAAAGCCTGTCTAACATAAACTGCAAATCAGAAAATAATAAAAAATATCATTTCAGTTAGAGTTTGCAGTTTCTGTTCCAATTCTGACTAGCATTCTATTTCTCTCAGCTGTGTCAAAATATTAACTTATTTTATAATAGAGGCGATAGAGGCCAGGCAGTTGGACCATTACACGTCATTTACCCAGAATGCATGGCAGCGTGATCAACATGGCGGCATTACTGTGGTTTTATTCAAATTTATAAAAACTAAATAACCTACAGTATTATTGCTGTATTGTATTTACATCTAAGATAAATATTTCCCAAATAAGGTCTATATTTATAATTAAATACAAACACTTGGCACAGTTATTAAATTTCAAACAATTATGCATAACTTTGTTTTGGTCTGTCAGACACATTCAATTTAGGTTTCCGGTTTCAATGTGACAATGAAAAAGTTGAACGGGTATGAAAGCATTTGCATGGCTCTGTAAATAAGTCATAAACGAAAAACGTATTTTTAATAACCATGTATGTCACATGATCAAATCAAAACATTACCAGATGTCCATAACGTGGTTGTGTGGCATTTCACCCCATGGAGAGTATATATCGGTTATCTTATTTATCATTTACGGGATGCTGGTCCAGTAACTCTCTTGTGGTCTTGGCTGAGCTCTCTGTGAGCCGGCCAGGCAATACATCATGCTGACCCGCCATCCGGCATGAACAAGAGATTTACAGAGGGAGGCGGTGCCACGTCGCCTGCTGGCCCACTGCTTCCCTGTGCAACAGATCAAACAGCCTCATCCAGGCACTTCTTCACGTTCGCTGCACCGCACAAGCTTCAGCGGATCCATCACATTCACTCCACCACACAAAGAAATGTTCCAGGAACCATATTTCTATTCGCCTCATAATCACTGGGTTTAGAATCCACAGACTGCCGCACACTCTATAATTGTGAAGTATTCTGAGACCATAAAAAAAATAATAATCAGGCCGTCAGGTTTGCCATGTTGTTAACAGGGCCCTCCTTCATGCTGAATGGAAGAGGGAAAGCCATTACCGGGGTCAATGTTGCACTGAGACACAGACTGGAAAGGAAAGTGGTTGTGAGACTGGCCTGAGGTGACAGGCCAGATCCTCACTGTGCTGTCAGTCGGCGCCTTCCTGTCAACGAAAGCAAATAAGAAGCCACAGAGGAGCCTCTTTATTGGAAATAATGCATACCTGTGTGTTTGTGGGGGGTTATTTTCTGAATTTTGCACCACATTATAACATACAGTCATATTCAATAAATTAGAATATTCGTCCCAATCAGTCTCGTTTGGCAGACCACAAGTAAAAAAAAAAACCTTCAAGCAGGTTTTGAGAATACTGTTCATTAAGCCACATAAAAAAAAAAAAAAAAAAAAATGTTTTTTGTTATTAGGCTGTAATCTTCTAATTCTAAACAAAATGCCATGTTTTTATTACAATAAGCAGAAAATTATCTTAATCAATAGAAATAGATTTTTTCAAGTAGAAGGAGCAGCATTCAGCTTCTATGTATCTCAAATCTGGAAGAAACTTCGAGAGAAATGCAAAATGGCTGAAACACCGAGTTCCTTTAAATCAAAAAGTCACCAGTCTAGTCTGTTTTGAAGCATAATAAATGAAACACATTTGATGTGCATTTTGATGATTTGACAAAATGTCGCCTCTGGTTATTGGTTTAAATAACTGCTGACTATCTGATGTGTTCTTGATGGGGTTTTATGATTTCACTATGTGAAGCTCTGCCATGTTGCTGGAATGTGCTGTACAAATAAACTCAAACATCCAACTATGTATAATTAATGTGTTTCACTTTATGAGAAAGTTCCTAAAATAAACAGACTTTTCAGTAATGTTCTATTTTACTGAATGGGTCTTTATGCTTTTCCATCGCTAAGAGCAAATTAACCGTATATGTAAAGTCACATCAGTCTCTTTGTAACTCATAGGAAAGAAACCATTCACATTATTCTGCTTCACTTGGAGTGTGTTTAAGGGACCTGCTGAGGTTAGCTGCATCTGATCACAAGTACAACACAGTGGTATTATTAATGAGTTCTGATAATGATAAGACCCACATCTTCAGTTAGAAGATATGGAATTTGACTTCCATCAGCAATGAAAGGATTTTCCGTTTTCCGTTTGATAAGCCACCCGTAGTTCATGGCTCCTCACTGATATAATTATTACACAGTGCCAAATTGGACGATGCTTCTAGTGGGGTAGAGGTGACATTCAAACCCACCAACCCCCATCCAGCTTTATTCATTATAGCTACTGTAAGTGTTCCTTCGACAGGGAACCAGGTGAGACACTGGGCTCAACTCTCACCTAATCAGGTCCCTGGAGAGGCTGGGTGTCTGTCAAAACGCCGCTGCTTTGTGGATGACATGCCGATTATTTTTCTGTCATTAAGGTTGAATTCATTAAAACAGCTGCTTTCATGTTTTCCCTGGATTTGTGGCAAGCGGTCTGTTTCGGGCACCGTCTTCGGGCTTTTGATGTTTTTTAATGGTATTTCCATTATGCTCGCCATAGAAATCGGAGCTAGTGACAGATATTCAATAAATTCCCACTTATGTTTTTTCATCTGGGGTGATATTACCCCAAGGTGCTATATAGTACTTGTGCAAGTTATCGACTCTGTTTAACAGAAGTGCTTTCTTCCGCCACTTATGTCCCCTAAATCCATGTTCTCAAAGTTGCCGGCTCGGATGAAATTTCATTTTTCTTGAAATAGCAACCGTTATTTGTTACTGCATTGTGTCAATCAAATAAATGACCCAGGGTTGCGGCGGTCCTTTTCTAGCCTTCCAGTTGCCTTGGAGCAAAATCTCAAAGTGGATGAACTCAGCTCATATTCCATATTTTTCCAAATTAGCCTGTCCCTTTGTGAAAACAGGAAGGCACGCTGAGACGAAAAGCAGACTTTTTTTTTTTTTTTTCTTTTCACCCCAAACAGAGAGTCACCCATTTCCTGCTGAGGAATTATTAGAGCGTATCCCTCTGGCTGGCAGTGTAAAAAGTGGGCTGAGACACTATGTACTAATCATCAGATGGAAACAAAGACAAAGAAAGGACAGAGAATTCTAATGGTAAGACTGTTCCGACCTCTGGTTTCCTAGGAATTGAACTGATATGTAGGTCTTTACGAGTAATACTGCTATGTCTTTGGAACAAATGGGTACTAACAGGCAAGAGTTCACTCAAATATTTAAATACTTGAAAATATAGCATTTCCTGTCTTTTCTTTCTGAATACAGTTGTATCCAAAAACATTCATACCCTCTGGCACCTTTAGGTTTGAAGTAGACTTTATTTTACCTATATGTCTCTTCTGAGAGGAAGTGAATTTGCCCGGCCCTATTTGATAAAGAACGTGTGGGCGGAGCTAAAGCTTAGGCCACTTGGAGCTCATCCAAAAACATTTATCAACACAATATGAATGAAAACATATGGAAAGAAGGAATTTCTTTGTGTAATGTGTGTTTTTTTTGTGTTTTTTTTTGAAAGACTACATTTAATAGCTAAACTGACATTCCTTCTACATTGCTCTATTATCCTTTATCTTATTTCCAGTCAGAAATAAACTTCTGGGTTGAATGAAATTCAAGTTATGTCCAAGAATATATTTAAATGTGTGTCTATCTGTATGCTAAAACTGAAATAAAACATTTAAGGTAAAAAAAAAAAAAAAAAAAAAAAAAAAGCAAATATCAAGTTTAATACCCAGAAAAGTTATACCAAAATGAGCAAAGTAAAGTTAACACATCACAAATATGTAATGCACTTTTATTGCACAGTAGTCCTAAATGTAACCTTAGCCACAATAGCAACAGTCTCATTTAGCAACTGGTGCAAATGTTAAGCTAAAGATAAAGAAAGCAACACAAGCTACAACCTGTGAGGTGTGAATGAATGCACAGCCAAACTCACAGTGGCCCAAAAACACCAACTCTACTGTGGTTCTACTGCGACCAAGCGGATTGGAGAGTGCTCCAAAAGCAGGAAGTGAACTACAGTGCAGGGCATTCTGGGTAAATAGAACCAAAAAAAATGTGAGAAACTAATGGGAGGAAAAGCTTGTGGAATTTTACCGAAGACAAGAGAAATCCTACAACTGCTGAAATCTGAAGCCACTCCGTTTCTGTTTACGTTTTGTGAAGAAGGAAGCTGCGCTCTGTGTCTTCTTCTGTGGTTCCCGTGTTGTTTTCGTCAGTACTTGGTGTAGCACCACCACAGGCGAGGAGGAGAACAGTTGTGATAACGATTACTCTTGTTTTAATTGCTTCTGTATTCAATAAACTGCGTTAGTTCTGCTCAAAAATCCCCCACATAGCATGATTCTTCCACCACCATGTCTGAGAGCTGGTAAAATGCTCTTTACTTCTCCTATTATGACCAATCAGCTCTCCTCTGACCTTTAAACCTTTTGTCAAGAACACTCGTCCTGCTGGGCGGCTGTAGATCTCAGTCCAGCTTGGAGTTGAACGTAATGGAGAAAGTTAATCTTTATAAACAGAAAATCACTTCACTCTGGACAGTGACAGCATGCTTACTATTCAGTGTGACATTATCTTTCTGGGATTTTTAAAATAATGAATTAGTTATAATAACCTATTGTAATGAATGTGCATTATTAATTCGAATCTTTACAACACGTTTTAACTTCAGACTCCCTAGAAGTTGTAAGAAAAACAAAATAATGACCTGGATGCTTTATCAATATCTAATGCTAATGATTTATTCATTCATATGGATTTCTCCTGAAAACACATTAAAATGATAATTTTTCTTATGAACTGTGGTGACTCAACAATCTAACAGATTCCTTGTTGTCTCAGCAAAGCACATTACCAATTCAGAAGACTTTATTGCTTTCACAACATCATCTATACAGAAACAAACAAACAAAAGCTCTTAAATCCAGGCTATAAATGTAAAAAGCCCAAATTGTACCGGCAGTGTTCTGTTCACAGTGACCCAGCCGCTGACGCTCATGAAGAGAATCAGTCCAGTCTGTCATTTACACAGAATTCCTGCACTGAGATGAGACCCGGCAGGTTCACTTTCCATTTAATGAAAGACACACACACACACACACACACACCCCAACACACACACACGCACACGCACTTCACGCAGAATAACAGGATTTGATAAGTATTGATTTCCATGAGTAATTCGAGATCATTCAACACCGAGCATCAAGTTTTTCGACGTCGCAGTTCTTCTTATTTGAATTAAGGCGATCTGTCTTGGCTCAAAGAGAACTGAGGGATGAAAAGAGTTTTTTTTTTTTTTTTTTTTCTTTTTAATGTGCTGTGGCTGAGGGTTCATTACGCTTTGATTTATATCCAATTTCTTATTCTGACTCTCAGCAGTCGCTTCGCTCCACAGAGAATTTCCCTTTTTTTTTTTCCTACTGATTTCATGTTATGGTCTAAGAAAGCAAAAAAAGCAAAAAAAAAAAAAACAAAAAAAAAAAAACAACAAAGAATCCTGAAGATCAGCACGTTTCCCACAACAGTGGCACGTATGAACGCTCGCTTTCCCCCTCTTCCGCTTTTGCCACAATTTGACTCAAACCATAACATCCTCAGAGCGAGTCCCTTCTGAAGGGATCTGTCTGTCTGCTTCATATTTCTACCTGCTGAGGACCGAGCTGTGCTTCGCTCTGCTTCGCCAGCCGGAGATTTCCCTCGCTCCTCACAAAAACACGAGCCGCGCTTTAAACAGTCAAGTCATGGCTCAGCAAGGCGGTCTGCTGTCAGTTTTATTTAGAAACCTCCACGGCCTGTTCTTACATTTAGACTGACTGTTTTTTTTTTTGTGTTTTTTTTAACCACGCCATCCCCACTCGGTGTCCCTGCAGACCGCCCCACCTGTTAGACTTCCTGGTGGGTGACGGGGTTAAACAGGCCTGTATCAGCATTTAATGCAATCAGAGCAGAGAGAACCACAAGCCTCAGCAAACACCGAGTTACAACCTGAGGTGTTGAGCTGAATCTAAAAAAACTCATCGCTACTTTCACGCTGTTGCTCCAGAAGTGTGTGTTTCTTCTGAGAGCCGCATCCCTGAGACTACCTCCACCCCCCACCCGAGGCCCCTCATCCAGCAGACATGCAGTGAGGACATGATGATGACTCCCCAGGTTGTAAGTCTGACAATACGGCATGTTACTCACAAAGCAAAGCAACGGTTCCTTCTGTTGGGAACGCAAGGCGAAAATCCCCCCCACACCCCTCCCCCTCCCACTCCATAAATCAGATTTAGACGCCCTGGTGAACGCCAGAGGAGCCTGCAGACTGTGGCGGTTTGATGACATAATGAGGGCAGTGGCATGCATCTCCTATTAATTTTGCCGTTTCTCTTTACTCAGAAGAATCACATCGGCCTTGTGAGTGCGTCAGACTGCAGATAAACGGAGCTGAGGTGAAGTGGCCCTCACAGGGGATCTCAGACTCATTTGCATGGATTTGGGTTTTTTATTATTATTATTATTATTCCTGTTATTACTGTACCCTACTTTTCTCCTGGAGTTGTTTTGTTCTCATTCCCTCTGTGTGTGTGGAAAAGTCTTAAAACAGCAAAATATTACTAATGCCCTTGGTGATATTTGTTGAGTTGGAAGCCGAGTATCATTTCTGTTTATTCCCTTGATAGTTTTGCATGTAGAATGAGTTTGGTATTAAAGGAAAGATTGGGTCATAAGTCATCTATTTAGAATAAGTAAAATATCTATTCAACTTATTTATATAAACGCATGAGAATTTGAATAATCCCCCCTCCGCACTCCTGCAAATCTAATACATAAAATATAAATGTATAAACATCATTTGATTTGGTATTTTGTTTTCCAAGCTCTAACTTTTGCACATCAGTTGTATATTCAAATTTTACATAAGACTTGATTCCTCGTGTGTTTGTAATTAATGGGATTGAAACCATGAACTTCATTCTGTTTCACTGTGGCTGCATGTTTGAGATAAATGTGACTGATTTCAGGTACAACAGTTACATCAACATTATCATGCAAAACTCACGTCTTATTGATTATTAAATATTAAAAAAAAAAAAAAAAAAAAAAAAAACATCACACAGCAATGTTACCTCAAATTGCTACATACAATTAGCAATTGTACTTTACTGTAATATTTGTGATCTTACCATAAGCTGCAAACATCACATTTGTGAAGCTACTTCTCATTTTTCTGCTGATATAACGGGGTTTAGGCTGCCGACTGTCAGTCCCAGCTAAGATTTGTGCTTTATCTGTAATGACGACATCAAGGTTAAGAAGGTCAGCTTGTCAGTAAGTCAGAGTTTAGCTGTAGCATTGTTGCTAAACGACATAAAGGGTGATTTAAAAAAAAATTAAAAACAATTTTTCAAGACACTGAAACGATCTCAATCACAATTTATTTTGAAATGACTTAACTTTGACAAAGTTCATATTCTACTATAATATAATATTATTATATTAATTATAATAATATTTATTATTATAAAAATAATTCACATCCCATGTAGATTCTATTTAAAATGTGTAATCATAATATGCTAACCGAAATAAAGCAGTGCTTTTTAGAATTTACTCTTTACTGAACATTACATTTAAAGCCAAACCTCTTTGATTAACGGTTGAACATTTTAAAAGGTTAAAACAATTGCCCGTCAATATTTATTTACTTTAATAGGACAAGCTCAGTGGATAAAAACTAGCTACATGTTAGCATTGGCCCCAACTGTTTACTCTTTTTGGTTTTATTCAGTTTGTTCAATAGATAATATTTATAAAGCCTTACTGTAGATCAACCTTGGATGTTTTACTCTTTCATTCCTTTTACAAATCAATCACTTTCAACAAAATTTGACTTTTTAGACAAAAAAGTCCCTTTTAAAGTTGAAGTGAAAACTGATTTGTAAAAATCAATGTTGCTTTTTGTCAATTTCCAACTCAAAAGATTTTTGGCAAATGTTTTTTTATCCAAACGTTTTTTTTTTTTTTTTTTTGTCTTTATTTGGAACATAATTTAAAAACAACTCAAGATTTAATTGGGCCCTTTAACATTGATTTACAATTATGTAAAAATCACATCAGAGCCCAGTAATCTGGCTCTTTTCAACTGAATCAACACACTGTAATTTAAACTGAATGCACTAATTACAGAAGTGAGAGTTGACTTACTAGTAAATGTTTTGTTTTAGAGAATTAACTCAAATAAAAAAGGAAAGAAATCTGAGCATGGAGAGGAGTGGTGAGGGAACTGCGAATGAATGTTCAGGTCAATTATGTGCCTGTAAGGGTTTACCTTTTTCTGTCAGTGCCTCTTGAGTTAGAGAGGATTTCACACATAATTTGGATTTATTTTACCACAATTAACTCGGAGAAAACTGGCTTCATAAAAGCTCTGACAGAAATGATTCAAAAACTAAGACCTAGAAAGTTTGACAATTTCAGACACCAGGATTATGCAAAAAAAAAAAAAAATAAAATACAGTAAAAAAAAAAAATATTCTCACCTCATTGCGGGTGAGAATAATCTGTACATCCTTTTGGAACCAGCTGCCATCCCTGTTCTGGTCTCCATTAACTAAGTCATTTGGTCGCTGACAGAGAATTGGCTTTTCTGCTCCAACAGTGGTTGGATCTTCCTGGAGGTCTTGATTCTCAGTCAGTTCAGTCAAGGTCTTGATAGTTCCTGTCTTAGAATTTGTAACCATCTAATTCTGGGTTCATAATGGCTGAGAAAAGGAAAACAAACCAAACTTTTAACAAAGATTAGACATAATCGCTGACTGATCCGGTTGGGCTAGAGTGTTTGGTGCTAGTTCTGATGAGGCCCAGCGGCATCGGTGGGCACGGCCTGTTGACAGAGTTAGCTGCCCCCCCCTGGACTGGAAGCTGTTTGTTGTTTTTACCTCAGAGTGATCAACTCTGAGGTAAAAACTCAGCATAACTGATCATAGCATAACTTCGACAAACATTGATGTTACCTATGGGTCTAATAAACAGGAAGTAGAGGTTATAAACTAGCATAGATCCCACGTCTTGCTGATCTTCCCTATATCAACTTGCATGTTTCCAAGTTTCATGCCTCTGATGAGCCATAGTCCCCAGTTGATGAGGAAGCACGGCAAACGTTCTTCCCTGTTATCACAATCACTCATTTTTTTAAAAGCATAAAAAAAATGTTTTCTGAAACTAAGTAAGTTGTTTCTAATTCTGCCGATTCCACCGATCTTTTCTAATGCACAAAAAACCCCATTGAACTATGATTAGTTTCTTCTTCAGGCTCCCACAATTGTGGACATAAGAATTCTGAGTAAATGCATTCTGACATGCATTTACTCGCTGTGTAGCACAGCTATGACCAATCATACAGCACAGGAAAAACATGTCTAAGTAGACAGAAATAGAAAATATGTAGGTACATTTTTATTGCTAATAACTATTTGTGCTCCAACCACTGAAAGTGAGAAAAAACTGTCATAACAAGAGACACCAAGATTTGTTGAAAGAACAAACAAGTCACCTGCCAACTTTTTTTCTCAAAGTTTTGCTTTTGTTGCCTTATTGTTGATTATACTGCAGGAATCAGACTAGATGGTAACACTGTTAAGAGTAATGTGGAGGCTCTACAGTCACATCACCCAAATATAGAGTGACTTTCATGGTTGTGCTAAGTTAATGTCCTTGCACCTACGGAGTAAACACTTGGGATTCCCTCTAAACATTTTCAAGACTGGCTATTTTACTAGTTCAAACAGCAAATACACCAAAATATGTAAAAATATGCATCGTGAAGACAGTCTTAGCAGCATTGCAGAAGTTAACATTGACAATCTTATTTATTTTTGCTTTAGTTTGAAAGTATGATGCTAGCTTTTTTCAAAAGCACTGATGGAAGTAACCGAATGTTTGCCAAAGGTTTATTTCAGATGGTTCAGATGCACGAATCAAAAAGTTTGGTGCGTTCACATCTGCACTGCTTAGTCTGCTTTAAGCAAACTCTAGTTTGTTTGCCTAGTCCAGGGGTCAGCAACCTAAAATGCTGGAAGAACCATTTTGGACCAAAAAAACAGAAAACAAATCTGTCTGGAGTCGCAAAAAATGAAAAGCCTTTTATAAGGTTTATAATGAAGACAAAACAGGCTTTATGTGTTTATATTAGCCTTCCATAAAAATGACTAAGTATATACATAATTAGCATTCATGATTAAATGCGTTCTGGACACACTGCATCCAGACTATTCTGTTGTACAATGGAGCTTTAAGTTTACCTTCTGTTACAATATGAATGTATTGTGTTTCGTTGAATTGATAAATTTAAAGAAATGCAATATCAGATTTTTGATATCAATCTTAATTTTTATTATGAAGATTGACATGGAAGGGTTTGTTTGTTTTTTTTTCCTTTTGGAACTCTGAAAATCTGCTCCCAAATGCAGTTTGCATAACGACGATCGCTCTTAATAAATGATCACCATAAAGCGTTTGATCGAAAAAACAACAAAACAGAACGAGCTTAACGTTTCCCTTGTCTGGGCAACAAACGGAGAGCAATAAAACACAACCTGCAGTCCTAAAATAAAACAGCAGCCTTTTGAAAAAGTAATGTATATAAAATTTAATTAATACAGTTTAGTTTGATTTGTGTGCAAATGCCAAGCAAGTCAGTGCAATGATAAGACATAGCAGCATCCTCTTCTCTTCTGACACACAGACATCATCGGACCTGAGCAACAAAACTCAATGATATCACTAAGTGTCAATCTAAATATATGCTGACAAAAATCACTAATCAATTTATAAAAACAACTTTGTTATTAAATATATTTGCTGATGGCAGGATTGTGTTCTTCCGTGTTTAATGTGATTTCTGTTTACGGTCATCACTGGACAGCTTCTCAACATCGAGCTGCAAGATGTAACTTTCATACATCTGAACTCTGATTACTAACTTCTGAAGGCAACTGCTTTTATTTAGGGGTTGCAGAGGAAACTTTAATCTTAACGGAGCAGCTAATGTAACAAACCTTCCCTGGAAAGGTCTTTCCACATTACTGTATTTTTCAGACTATATTCCGCTACTTTTTCCCCACAGTTTGAACCATGCGGCTTATATATGGATGTTTCCAGTTTTTTTGTGTTGTTGTTGTTTTTTTTTTAATTGTAGGTGTGGCTTACAGTAAGGTGCGCTCTACAATCCGTAAAGTAGGTACTATTTTGTTATTTGACAATTTCTTGCTACAGAACAAACATTCAGTTAACCCTTCAACATTGGCAATGAATGCAAATGATTTGGTCCGAGAATTGTAGACTCTCCCTCGGCCACTAGGACAGCACTAAAGAGCCACATTCGGCTCGAGAGCCGCGGGGTTGCCGACTCCTGGCCGAGAAAGTCCGAACTACAGTGCAAGGCACTCTGGGTAAATACAACCAAAACAAACAGGTGGGTCTAGTGCTACCTGGTGAAATGGTTCATAGTCTTTAACGAAAAAGAAAAGATAAATCCTACAACCATTAAAATATGCAGTTTTGTTTAGATTTCGTGAAGCAGGAAGTTGCGCTCTTGTCTTCTTCAAATGTTTTTGTTGCTTCTGTCAGTAGTTCCTGCTGCAGTGCCACTACTGGTGAGGAGGGGTGCAGGTTTTTCAAAGGGTTTGGTTTGTTTGACAGTGCAATGACGGAGAAATACAGCAGCTGAATATGTAACGAATGTTGCAACTTTGGGCGCCAGTCGAACCTTGTCTACCATACGATCAGGTGTGAAAACCTCCAAAGGTTCCAGCTTCATTGATCATCACCCTGACCAAACCTTCTCGCAATGTGAATAATGAAGCTACAGTCCAGAAATTTACATGACTTGGCAGTTGTGTGGTTCTCACCGGCAACCGTCAGAGTAAAAGCCCAGGAGGAAGGAAGGCGTGTCTCTTTCTAACCTTTTTTGTTGCACTTTCAGAGTATTACTCATGTATCTGCACTCGTACCATTTACTGAATGACAGAGGTGTAAAAACCAAATAAATGTGAACAGATAAAAAAGGAAAACACAAAATGCCACAGAAGAAAAATCTCCAGCACTACCAGAGTGTACAGCATGATAAGCTGTTGATGCAGACAGATATTCCCAGAGTGCGTGCCACTCAAACAGACTTCTTTATATTACATGAACGCAGCTTTAGAGCACTTGAGAGGTCTAAGATGTCTAAAGAAAAACTGCCTCATCAGCAGGTTTTAGAAAATGGACAGTTGGGATATAACACAGACGGATCCCTCCACAGCTTGAGTGGTCCTGCGCCGGTGGGCTACATATTAATTACTTTTCTGCTCTAACAATAAGGTCAGTTTTAGGTTTTAGAGTGAAACACTTTCTGCATAAATAAAAAGTCAAAATAGAGCCAAGGAGGAAGATATGAAACATGTCCTCGTCGACTGAAAGATGAACTGTTCCATTTTTACAATAACTGTCCCAGAAGTCCTCATCTTTGCCATTCTGATATATAAATGTCATCTGATAGACTGAAAATGTTCTTTGTGAAGGAACACGTCAAAATGTCAGTCTGCAGTGAGAACCTTCCCTGTCAGCGCCCACGTATTGAAATGTGATTAATGCAGCAAGCTGGAAAAAAAAAACACACAAAAAAAACAGGAACAAGATGTTACAGAGTCAGCTTGTGATAGAAATCACTTTTTTTTTAATCTCAAGTATGACAAAACTTTAAGAAGAGGAAAAGTGTTGGGTTTTCCCTAGATGTAGAAAACATTTTTCATGTTTTTTTTATTATTGTTGCTGGGATTTTAGGTGACAGATTGACACATTAAGCAATGTTTTTTTTTTTTTTTTTTTTCAAATCTTGACATGTATTCTTAATTTGATTTAGGTCTGAACTTTGACTAGACCAGGAGTCTGCAACCTTTATAATTGAAAAAGCCATTTTGTCCTCAGTCCAGCTAAATAAAAGGTTGTTCAGAGCTGCAAATGTTACATGATCTTTTTTTTTAAGTTTATTATTTTTGATAACTATCAATTAAAGAAAATTAAAGTCCTCTCATTACATAACTATTTATTTCATTTAAGTGTATTTGATAGGGACAGACATACATTGACAAACTGCACAAAGCAGCAGCCCCATGTTTGCATCATAGTGCAATAGCAAAAGCTAATTCACAGCACCTCTCCCTTGATGGACTTTTAAAAAGTACCTTTAAATATTGAGATGGTAATAATTTAAAATAGCACAACATAATGTGGACAACATCTACAAGCCAATTTTTAGATTTTGTGATGAGGAACGACAACAATTTTGTATAAAATTGTATATAAACGATGGATGCATTTTCTTTTATGGGATATTGATATCTGAGGAAAATACTATGAGAAATTTTCTTTTATTTCTCGAAAATTTATTTAGAGACTTTAATGTCTGTAGGTGCGAGCGGGATAAGATGAGTTACTTTTAATATTTAGGATCACTGTATTAAGGCTACCTTAGTTCGGTTGCTGATTTTTATATCTGCTTATGTTTCAGGATATTGTGCGTTCCTTCAAATAATAGGAATGAGTGTGAACAGAACTGTTTTGATAATATAGGTTGCTCCTGGTTCAACATCATGGAAAACTCAAAAAAGTCGATTTTACATTTGAGTGTTTGACAGCCGCTAACAGGTCTCCTCCAGGATGACCCTGTGTTTAACTCCATCTACCTCCCATCACCTCTGACCAGTTCCTCAGCTCCCGCCGCAGAACAGCATCTCCACAGCATGACGCTGCCACTTTTTCTCCCAGCGGAAAAGCTGGGCTCAGGGTGTTTATCATGCTTGGTGGGCAGATGTCATTTCTCCAAGTCAAATCAGAGTCTGCCGGGCTGTCGAGCACAACATGCAGCTTGGCGATAAGAGACCTAACCATGACGATAAAACCCAGAGTTAAACCCGAAGGGGCCTCGCTAAATCCTGCTAATCTAAAACCGAAGTGACCTTTTCCTCTCAGCCCCAGCTGGGCTGCTGAGAAACAGATGCATCACGATTATATATGCAAGAGGTGAGGAAAAGGTAAAAAGACCAGAGAAACATTTAACCCATTGAATTTTGCTTCAAGAGTGTGTGGGCACAAAAATGATTTATTTCATGTTGACACCACGACCAGATACATGTCAGACTGAATGACACTGATTGTAGTGCAGAATGTCACAGAGTTTTTTTTAACAGGCTGGAATTACTGAAGGGAAGCTGTCAGCCACTTGTCATCAAGGTTTTGCCACCAAAGACAAAGAGAAGCTGAATGACCTGAAACCTTTTTGATTAATGTATTTTGTCTAAGCTGAAAACATTCAGAAGGAAACTAGCGCCAATTCCAGCTGCAGTGGTACTACCTTGTGAAGATATTTTGTTGAAAAGTTGTATTTCAGGGCTTCAACCAAAGTATTTTACTGGAGAGTCAATAAATGTGACTCATTTGGGCCTTGGTGCCTTGCAGAAGAGAAGCAGTAGGAAGTCATTTAAAAAGAAAAGTCTTAAGATGTCCTCTTTAGCAAATACCTGTTAGCTGATGTCTTAGATGAGGCCAAAGTTGTGCTTGTTGGGTTCGTACAGGAGAAAAACTATGGCCTAGTCCACACATAGCCAGATATCTGGGAAAATAAATACATTTTTATGGATTTTGACCTTTCTTCTGAACAAAAACTCAGTTTTATACCACCAAAAACAATCCATCCGTCCATCCATTTTCTTCCGCTTTTTCCAAGGTCCAATTGGGTCGCGGGGGTAGCACCTTAAGAAGGAAGACTTCCCTCTCCCCAGCTACTTCTTCCAGCTCCTCTGGGGGAATCCCAAGGCGTTCCCAGGCCAGCCGAGAGACATAGTCCCTCCAGCGTGTCCTGGGTCTTCCCCGGGGTCTCCTCCTGGTGGGACGTGCCCGGAACACCTCACCAATGAGGCATCAAGGAGGCATCCTGACCAGATGCCTGAGCCACCTCAACTGGCTCCTCTCGATGTGGAGGAGCAGCGGCTCTACTCTGAGTCCCTCCCAGATGACTGAGCTTCTCTAAGGGAGAGCCCAACCACCCTATGGAGGAAACCCATTTCAGCCGCTTGTATCCGCAATCTCGTTCTTTCGGTCATGACCCAAAGCTCATGACCATAATGAGGGTAGGAACGTAGATCGACCGGTAAATGGAGAGCTTCACTGTTTGGCTCAGCTCTCTCCTCACCACGACGGACCGGTACAGCGCCCGCTTCACGGCACATCCGCCTGTCGATCTCCTGCTCCCTTCGTCCCTCATTTGTGAACAAGATCCCGAGATACTTGAACTCCTCCACTCGGGGAAATTGCATTAGGCCACAATTGACAATCTGTGGCCTAACACAAGTATTGCTATTTATAGACACTCTGTATCCAGTCTTAGGAAACAGATTGACACCTGTGGTTGTAATGCGGAAAATGTGGATGAAAACTAAACTGGGTCTTTTAAATTTTATTTAAGTGTGAATTATTGAGTCTGTATTTATAAAGGAAAGAATAATTACCGGGGATAGTATAGCACAGCACAATTACCGGAGAGTTAAAAACTGTCAGAATAGAAGGAACATCTTCTATTGTCTTTTCTTAGAAATCCACTATGTATGTTGTTGCACTGCCAGTGGAGCATGAAGTGTATCTTTGAGTAAAATAGCTCAGACTGCGATGTATTTGCTCAGTGATGCCTCAGCAGCACTTACTCCTCTCACAGATGGCTGCCTTCCAACAGCCTGGAGGAACATAGTCAAGTCTGAGATGCTTTTAACGGTTACCCAGCGACTTGGCTCAGGTTGTGTTGATATTAGAAACAGCTACAGAGAGTAATGTATTTTTATTTCACCCTCCCAGGTGGAAATGAGCAATAGAGGCTGCTGAGAACTTCAAACTGCGGGGGGGGGAAGGTGAATGGTTGTAAGAGTCGAGAAGAGACCTTACTGCATTAACTTCCCAATAAGACCTAAAAGCAAGTTTTACTCACCTCTTGATGCATTGAGATTTCAATTTCTAGGTGACTGACATTCCTGTAATTTTTACATTTTTAATAAAACCTTTTTCCGTGCAGTGTGGTGATACTGAAGTCACTGCAACATTTTGTTTCACAATTTTTTCCCTATAGTGACGTCACTGTATGACGTCCCTACAGTCTAACATGACAGGAAGCCCAATCATACAAGTCTCTGTTTTCCCTGTGAGAGACACAATGAGACTAAACCATGACCATTCGATCAGATGAAACATTTCAGTCAAGTTATTTCTCAGTGTCACATTTCTTTATGTCTGATATATGGGGTTGGCTGGCACCACAGGGTCTCATCTATCATCATCAAGTCAAGCTAGCAGGGCTCTCCTGACCACTGAGCGGAGGATCTCAGGAGACTGGCGCCTCAGCGGAACATCTGTCAATCAAAAGGCTGGTGGAGGTCTTGCTGCATTTCCATCTTTAATGAACCACAAAAAGCTCATGAATCTTACACACCATCCGGCGCTGGGATGGGCATGTCAACAAGTGCCACCCTGTTGTGTGGATGGGAAAACACAGCCTCCTCACCTGGAAATTAACAGCTTGTGACTTACTCTCCAGGCTTCATCGTATAGCAAAAAATCGTATCAGTGACAGTAACGCAAACAGCTAGTCAGAAAAAGGTCAAGGCAATCTCCAGATCCATTTTATTTATAAAGTGCATTTGAGAAAAGGTGCTTAAGTAATGTAAGGTACCAAACCAAGACACACTTAGAAATAATAAGTAAAAAAAAAATAAAAATACATTAAAGCCAGAATAAGACATCCTACAAAGACTGTAGTAAAATAAAAACAGAAACAACAACAAACCAACAAATACTGAGCCAAAGTCACTGCAAACAAGAGAAGAAAGGATTCAGGACTAGTTCAACATGTTGGCCTAAATATTGGACCATTACATGTCATCTGCCCAGAATGCATTGCAGCGTGAACAACATGGCGACATTCCTGTGAAAAGATTTTATTGACATTTATAAAATCTATAATAACTAAAAAAAAAACGTATTAACCTACAGTATTATTACTGTATTGTTTTTACATCTGATATAAATATTTCCCAAATAAGGTCTATTTTTATAACTAGTCGTAGTTCCCTTTAAGAGATTAAAAGAGTGCAGCAAAATAACCTTTTCTAAGAATGGTTTCACATCTGATAGTCAGATAGAGTTGGTTTGATTGGGGACCAAAATTGCAACATTTGTTAAATTTTCAGCTGGCGTGGCTAACTTACACGTTGCACTGTCAAATTAACCCCCCAAAAACAAACCCTTGCAAAAACCTGTACCCCTCCCTAACTGTGGGGGCAGTGCACCAAAAACCACTGAAGGAAGCTACACAAAAACCTCTAAAGAACAAATTGAGCACAAAATGTAAACAAAAACAAAATCCATTAGAGTTGTACAGTTTCTCTTTTGTCTTTGGTAAAAATAAAAAAATAAAAAAATAAAACTACAAGCTATTTCTCATGCTAGCACTAGAATCGCATACAAGTTTTGGTTTTGGTTATATTTACCCAGAATGCTCTGCACTGTTGTCTGCTTCCTGCTTTTGGAGCAGTCAAATTTATCAACTTTGGTCCAGATTTTGATATTGGTGCATCCCCATAAATTACCAGTGAAAATGTTAAAAACTTTAAAGGGTCATAAATCACATTTGCATAAACCATGACAAGAGCGTTGTTCACTGATATTGACTGCTTATCCCTTTTTAACAAAATTTCACTTCAGAAACCTGAAACTACTCCTTTAATGTACTAAATATGTGATTTCTTTGAAAGTTTTTTTTAAAGCAAAACACTATCTGGGAAAGGAGAAATAAGCTTCTTGGAGAAGTAAAGAATTATTGTTGGTGCCTGTGTTTGCAGAGCAAAATGGAAGGAACCCAACTCTTTGATAACATCAGTTTTCTTGGTGAATTTAAGGCATTATAAAGATGCTGTAGCACCTTAAAAACCCCTAACAGGAACTGATTCAAACCTTCTGCGGTTCAAGGGCAGCAGCTCATTTGTCGGCTGAGAATCATTTTTGTTCAGCTTTCAAGGCTAATCAATGGCTGGCGCTCTGATTTAGGCAGAAAATATTTAAACACAGCTGGAGACAAACGTCCTTAGAATAAAAAAACCTAAAATGACAGTCCCTCTGCAGCAGAGGAAGAAAGAGAAGGAGAGAAAGGACACACGTCACCTGTTTGGATGTCTACACCCAGACAAAGTCAGCCATTATTCAGACCGAAAGGATGACACTAATTGAGGTCACTCCTCTGGAACATGCATTTTTTTCATGAATTTTCTTTAGACAATTCAGCCGCGGGATGAGAGGATAAACTCTCCAAATGAGCCAATTTTCCTCAGGGACTGAGCACAGAAGTCAGAAATCTGGGATAATTTCACGGAATTATAAATACGCATAAACACAATGTGTAGAAGAATCCTTGTTTGCCGGTAACACGTTGCTAAGCCGCAAACAGTATGTCATTAATTTGTAGCGAGTTATGCTCAATTACTCAATTTTCTCCAAGGAGTGACGGACAGCCTGCGGTTTTAACTGTGGGTTCACAGTTTATAATTAGAAAAAGAAAACAATTATTTAATTCGGTGATAATTATTGTGACTACAGTAACACACAAATCACAGTGTGTTAGAGAGAGCTGCTCGGCGTTCCCATTCACCTTCAAAGTTCATTTGGGGCTAATGAACACGGCTAAGAGCTACAAGCTCCCTGATGAGAAGGACAGATATTACGCTTGTTTATGTTCACCAGATGGTTGGTGCAACTTTTAAGTGGAGACCTGGGAATACAATTACCTTCAACAGAGACGTTGACACAAAAAAAATCCTCCTCTTCCAGCCGTTTAATAATTTAACTGCTTGCTTCAGGTGACTTTGATGATGCCACAAATTCTAAAGGAAGTAAATATTTGTAATAATTAAAACCTGTTTTAATGAGCATTTGCCTCATTAAAAAGATATTTGAGTTCTAGTTTTCCTCTGTTCCAATCATAATCTAATGGAATGAGAACAAATGTCAAACAAAACCTTTGATGACTCAATGTGGTCATTTTGGACTCCAGGATCGCTCCGTTTCTGTTCATTTCCTATGGAACTTGCGTGACGAAGTGCCAGTCGCTTCCCGTCCTTTAGCCAAATGCACAAACCAGACAACAGATGAAGTTTGTGCATGTGAAGTTTTGAGCTCATACATGTAGATGTGAACACGAGGTCCAACACGAGAAACCTGAAAGATGTCTCTGTCAACGCTGTCGTTCAATGTGTGTCGAGCCCATTAGGAGGGCTCTTTGATGTCTTCCCAAGGTTTCTGCACTTGTGTTCTTCTTAAGTAATACCTTTCCTGAACAACAGGAACTTTGTCTTTAGTCGTAAGAACCTCAAGAAAAAGAACAAATTTCTTTGTTGTTGCATAGCATGTCTTGGCTTGTAATTTAGAGCAAGCCATCAATCCATTACTTTCTGTCTAATCCGGGGTCAACAGCCTAAAGAAAGAAATCTCGACTTCCTCTCTCGAGCCAGTTGGCCCACCACTTCAAAGCGTTTTCAGGCTACCTACCAAACAGTCCTGGAGGGACTACTGAGGTATTCCGTGACTGGAACTCCTCATCAGGGAGGAGTCCATGAGGCATCTGAACAAGATGCCCGAGTCACCTCAGCTAGCTCTTCTCAATGCTTTTCAATCACTACCCAGACTTCTTGACCATAGATGAGGGTAAGAATTATATATCAACTTGAAAAATTAAGAACTTCACCTTCCAGCTCAGGTCTCTTCACCACCGACCAGGAATCTTGTCCCTGAAAGGCTCAAGTCAACAGCCTCGGATTTGCATGTGCTGATTTTCATTCTGGCTGCTTTGCACTTGGCTATGACACTACTCTAGTGAAAACTTTAGGTTATGGTCTGATGAAGTTAACAGACACCACATCATCTGCAAGAAGCAGAGATCCAATACAAATCAAACATCAGAGCTGAAAGGCAGCAGAATCCAGTCAGAATGACGGTAGCTCCAGTCATACAGAAACATTTTTTCTCCTCACTCTATATGTGTAAGTTTAGTCTTGTTTACAGCTCATATTCCCCCCCATATTGAAGTTCCTCTTTTCACACTTAGCAAATGCAAATAACTAGTGATATAGCTAACAAGTATATTGTCCCTGCTACATCTATGAATCCTAACGATGCTGAAGGCATTGGTTGTCTCAGTAATTGCATCTTTCAAGACAAAATGCTTCACAGAGAGTGCAAACATCAGTTCTCAGACTGGTAATTAAAAGAGTGCCGTGGAAGCTGCGATGGGGTGATTAAGGCAGTATAGCCGCTCCGCCGACAGATGAAGAAACAAGAGTTTGTATTGATAATGGTACAGAGGAGGTATCAGTGCAGCCCTGTCACAGAGAGGGAAGCATGTTTAATCCATCACCGTCACTTGAACACATATTTATTCTCATTCTTTGACCTCCTACTCAGAAGACTAAATTTGAGGTAAAATCCAAAGAACACCAGCTCCGAATGATAAAAATGACTCATTTATACGTCCATTAAATCAGTTTCCCTGCAGCTGCTTAATTAGAGTTGCAAAGGCGCTGCTTCTCTGTGAGTCTGCAAGGAAGTCAGAGAAGCTGAAAAGGAAAACAGCATGGGGGAAAAAAATCTATTTTCTATTCCTGAAAGGCTTCAGGTTCACAGAAAAACAAGAACTTAAAAAGAATGTGTAATTATCTAACCAGCAGAATAATTCACAGTGGCAAAAAAAAAAGTCAAAATAACAAGCAATATTCCATGGACCAGGCAAAAAAAAAAAAAAAAAAATGTGGGAACGTTAAACTGTTCCTTAGAACTTCTTTGAACTGGTGAGTAAAGAATGTCGAGACTATCCAGAAGTTAAATGGTTGAAATTTGAGACAAATGGGGACAGAAAAATGAGAATGCCTCAAAGTAAAATAGTTATTTTCTACAATCCTTAAAAAAAATTGGTCAAAGCAACATTTCAAAGAAGCACATGTGAGCAAATATGAACTATATATATATATAATATATATATATATATATATATATATATATTAAAAATAAAGAAATCAATAACACATATATCAATAAATAATGTAAATAACTGATCTAGATTATATCTATATATATATATATATTATATTATATATATATAATAATATAATAATATATTATATATATAGATATATATATATATAGTATATACTATAATATATATATATTATATTATATTATAATATTATATATATAAAACAGAGGCTTTGACTATGAAGTTCAAGCTCTCAGTAGTGCTTGCACATTTACCTTCTCTGATTGATTTCTCAGGATCAATTCCAAAGTGATATTTTATTGGCTATAAGCTTTCAGGTGAATAAAATTCTACATCTGTGTTGAAGTTTTGGACAGCGACTGTTGAGAATTCCTCAAGCAGTTAGTTATCCCACAGGCCACCTGATTGTATAAACCTGAACATTTCATCCAGACAGCAGGTGGCAGTAGTAAGCTAAAGGAGGCTGTTACAGTGGCTAGCAGGAGTTGGTCAGGTTGTTCAGTTTTAGCTAGCTTTACAGTTTAGTAACATTTAGCTTACAGAAAGAGCGCCAAGCTACCAAATAAACAAAAGTAAACTGATCAATAACGTTTAGGTTTCGGGCAGACGCGCGTTCCACATTTTCATCTTTTTCCACAATTTTGTTAATAGTTAAAGTTAAAATAATACAAAGTCAAATAGTTATAATTTTAAAAAGTTCACTCAAAGGAAAACTTACAGTGCTGCAGCTGCAGGCGCTACTGCATTCAATATAATTATCACGTTTGTACAATATAATTATTATATACAGCATATCATCATGTTTGTGTAAAATATTATCATTATAACGTGATAGTTCTCAAACATTTTCCTTCATGGCCACAATACACTTCCATACAATATAACTGTTTTTGCATGTTACTTAATGTTAACATGTAAAACATTTAAACTGCCTTTTTGCTGATATCTTCTATTCAAATAAACACACTTTTCATGTGATGAAGACATAGTAGGAAGAAAACACTTCAACAACCTTTTACTATGTGACATTACCTTCAGGTTCACATGATGCTCAAATTTTTCTGTCCTGTGGACAGACTTGGCTTTTTTCCAAAGTAGAAGACAACAGTTTTAGCCATGATTATATTTCAGATTTGAAATAAGTTCTCCTCAATGACGCAAGTTACTGAGTCATTATTCTAAATTAAACCAAAAGGACGTTTAACACCCAAACATTCTTGCCAGATGATTTTTTTAAAACTCATGTACAAAGAAACTATTTCAGGGTGGGAAAGAAAGAAAGTTAAACAGTTGATTACAGATATGTAAAACTTTTATCCAGTTGAGAGAATAAGTCCTTGTTACTTTTAGAAAATCCATTTTCTTTTAGTTGACGTCCATATTTATCCTCCGCCCACATTCAAGGCTCTTATTACTTCCATGCTGTGATTCTATTAGTTGCTCATCTGCATTTTGTCCTCATCTGCAAATGTCTTATCTGAGTTGAAAATAACTAATTGGACTAAAAAATATATTAAACTACAGATACTTTTAATGCCACACATAGCTTTCTAAAGTAAATTAAAAATCCTGAAAACTGTGGTGTAATATTTTATCTATCTTCACAGTAATATAGTGGTCTGACCCTAAATATTGATACTATTGATACTAAGGAGAGTGCTGGGATTGGATCAAAGGTAGTAAGATGAGATCCATACTTTTGTTTGCAGCTTCTCTTCTGAATCAAATTCCTTACAGAGTTCAAGCTGGTAAAAGAAAGTTAAGAAAAAAAAAAAATGGGGGAAATCCCCCAAATCAGGAATGTACTGATAATCTTCATCATAAATTAAAGAAGCTGTATTATGTATACTTATTTGAGCTTTACACCTGGAGGAGCTCATTATAGGAGCTGCTTTTCAGTGAAACTTTGGTAAAAATGTTGTTAAAGGGTTAATAGAGGAGCCATGTTGTGATGACTTCCATGACAATAATGAGCCCTTTGTGTTAGCTATTAAAGGGGAAATGGTATTCTTATTTAGATTCAATGTTACACAACTGTGTGCAGTAGAAGATAATTATTTTGTTTCTATACTGCTAGATAAAATATTTGTGTAAAATATTTTTCTTGATTTTTTTATGGTAATCATGGTTAATTAACTCAAGTCAAATGAGTAAATCGTGATATTTCAAGATCAAAGTATCAAAATCAGTATCAATGAGACTAGCTCTGAATTTACTTTGCATCTGATTGATAAGTAATTCCCAATCAACTCGTCTTTATCTGCCTCCCCCAGAGGCCTCAGCTGATCCAGATTTCAAAATGCAACTCTTTAAACCGTTCTTATTATCACAATTAAATTTAGATAAACTTTTTTTGGAAAGATAGAGCCAGCAGTCTAATATTTTTAAGCATTCATCGAGGTTTAACAGATTCTCCAGCGTTCCTGTATTCTCCTGACTCAGCAGTCTCACTCGGTGATTTTTCCGACATAACATTCTGCAGACAGCTTGCTAGTTAAAAACATGGCTGTGCTTTAGTTTTCTCAACAATCTCACAAAGCGTTTTTCACAATAGCTGGGAAAACAAACTACAATTCCAGAAACAGATTGTTTTGTCAAAGCAACATAATCTGGTACTTTCTTAGCTCCTGATGTTTCCTCAATGGGCTCTGAATGACATTCTGAAACTGGATCATTTGTGTTCTAACCTGGATCAGTCAGATGTAAAGTGACCGTCAAGAGTCCACGCATCCGGTGTTTTTCCTCGCAGAGATTAAAAGGCTGTTTCAGCAGGACTCAGGCAGTTCTGGAAGCTTTTGCACAGCCAATTATTTCACTGACTTGTAGCCAATGGATGTAATTAGTTGCAAGGTGTCCTGGCAGATGATTTCGTTCTCTCACAACCTTTCCAGTCACCTGCTGCTCCTGATGAAACACGATGCCGGCATGAAAATCAGATAACTCTTTTCATTTATTTTTCTTTGAGCTTTCTATGGGTTATCTTTAGTTTGTTTTTAATTGAATGTAGCATTAGAAGATTTAGCTAAATCTAGCCTTTCATTTTTATTCCCCATCCATAGAAGCTGCTGTTTGTTCTGAACACACAATGCCTTATGTTAGCTTAACGTGCATCATCTGCATAAATTCCACTTATTTCTGGTGTTCCTATTTCTCTTTAGAACACTAACGTTTTGTTATACATGTGTGGAAGGATTCCAACTTCCTTTCCTTTTTTTTGGTAGAAAGTTTCTCAGTAAAGTAGAGAAAAATGGAAGTTATTAAATGTTCTTGTTTTTGATTATTTCATACCTGGAAGATTTTCATCGGGCGCAGCCACGCTGGCTCGGTTAGTCAGGAGGCCAACAATTATTTGGCACCAGAGGCACACAAATCCGTATTTTCCAAATAATTCACAAAATAAATTATTTTCTTGACCTTTTTTTTTAAATATATGCTGTCTCTGGAGATGTGATTGCTCCCATCAGCCTTTGTGGATGGGTGGGAATAGCTTGTTTCACCAGTATGCTAAAATATATTTTTTCCAAAAATCTCTCAAAAAGATAAACAACATAAACATAACAGACCCAGTTCTGTTTATGAAGCTTCAAGAAATGTTTTCTCTAACAGCCCCATCATGACAGTGTTACATAATTTCTGTTGAGAAGCAAGAGTGTGCTCTATGTTGGTCACTTTTAGCTAAAGAGAAACAATTTCCTGGCAGTTTCATCATTGAAGAATAAAAGCTTGGAACTGGGAGAAGTCTCTGGAAACTGGTCAGAAGTGTGTGAACAGCTTGTTGCCGTCGTCGTTGTGACAAACCTTTGCTTTACTACTTTAGCCTTTTTATTGCTGTATTGTCCAATGTTGGTCAAGTTCACATCTCTGTTGACTGTCTGGTTTTAGGGATCTTGATGGAGTCATTTTCGTGGTGCCATTTAATTTAAATAACCCCAACCAGCAGCATGGACCGTCTGTCGGGCTGTCTGTCTCGAGATGTTACCACAGAGATGACCTGCAGTTTTCAGGATCACCTCAGTGATGATCCTTGGCTTTATTTTATTTATTTATTTATTTTACACCTTGCACAATTAGCCTCTTCAGTCCAGGTGATGGTTTTAACTCCATACCATGTCTTTGGAAAAATTTTTACCATGTGGAAAAAAATCTATTTTTTCCATTGTGGTCTTCGCAACATGATCACCTTGAGAGTGTGTTTAACACCAGCCCTGTTTAGGGCAGAAAGTTCAGATGGTGTGAATGAACAATTGACATCTGATGGCGATCAAAACAAACCTCGCTCTCAGTTCGGTTGAAGTGAAATTCAGTCCGGTTCAAACACATATGTGAATGAAAGCGAACCAGAGACCACTCCACAGTCATTAAGAGTGGACTGTTCAGGGTAAATACAACAACAGCATACACATTCCCTCATCATAGACACACCTGGAATGTTACCATAATTCCTTCATGCATGTTTGAGAAATCCTTTAATCTCTCTCTCATTCAGCTGTTGAAAGCTCCCGGATGGACTTCCTAATAGCGGAGCCATGTTGCGATGACTTCCTGAAGGCAGAGTTTCAGAAAGAGCAGGAGTTTTAAAGAGACAGAGTCACAATTTGTAGACGTTAAATTATAAAATAAAATTTCTTCAGTCATATTTGATTTATAGTAATTTTATAACAACTGATGGTTGTGCTATAAAATGGATACCGTATATACTGCTGCCCCTTTAAAAATATTAAATGTGAAATTTTGAGAACTTTGCTCATTATCCGACATATTGCATAAAACTAGTTCAGATAGGAATGTTGCATTTTATTTAGTTAAATATTAATTCAAGACACCAATAATAGTAATAATAATGGTGCTCATGAATATATCCTTGTAAAAAAAAAAACAAAAAAAAAAACCAACCAAACAAACAAAAGAACTTTTTTCTTAAATATTCAGGTTTGATGGTATTTCTTATTACTTTGGATTGATTTGAGATTTCTCTGATTGTTCATTGGGGCCTGCCCATAGCAATGCATAAGGAGAGCAGTGACTCACTTGCGAAGTTTCTCACAGGTTTTTGAACAGTCAGTAAATTAAGAAAGATGGTCTGTAAATGTGTAAGTTGAATGTGATTGGCTGAGGGAACTGTCAATATGAGGCCTCTAATTTCTTTTTCCTAATAGAAAGTCCTTGCGAAGCAAGTGAGTCACTGCCTCCATGCATTGCATGGCAGGCACCTATTGTTCTTCACCTAATAGAATGTTTCTTTATTGGGGCCTGCCCATAGCAATGCATAAGGAAAACGTGCGGCTCGGCGCCGGCATTGGAGCTATTACTTTTGGTGGGATTCGGAGTTACGATGGCGACGTAAAAAGCGAAAAACGATCAAAATTTTTTGTCAGTTTGAAACTGACGAAACTAGAGTGTAACCGGCGTCTCGTTAGAGTGTGGGAAGCAGAGCGATTTTGACCACCAAATAAATTTTGAAATCGCCGTCACGCCCACAAATATCGCCCTATCGGTATCAAACTCGGTCATGACATCGATATGAGTGCCTGCTCCGGTAAAATGTTTTCGAAATTTTCCTAGGGCTTACGGTTTTCTGTCAAGGTGCTTCAGAGCGAAGTCATGCGACAAGATTTCCACACGCTCAGCCACATTGACTTCCATGTATTTCTCAAAAATGTCAAACCGCCAGCGCACAACCATTTCTATCTGTTATTACTGTGAGTGATGTACACATATGAATCGCATATGAACTGATTGGGTGTCTCACAAAGATAGAATTCTTTCTCCACCTTTCTGTGTCACACACATGGCAGTTGGCAGAGGATCCATTCCCATAGCAACGGAACACAGCAGGGCCGAGCAGTTGATTAGGACTACAAATTCTCCATATTTGTAGTTTTAAATAAAAATCAGTTCAAACAGAGGGCAGAACTGACATGTAGAACTACTTGCTGTTTTGACCAATAGATAACTGATTTATCCCAAACACTGTTACTCATAGGATTACTGTAGCCCTTTAAAATAAAGCCTACTGAAAATTTCAAAATAAAAGCCTGAATATTCCTCTCAGGCCTTTCAGAAAAACTAACTGCTTCAACAGTTAGAATTATGTCTCTCCTTGTGTGTCTCACTCACATGACAGTTGAGCTGCTCTTTCGAACTACAATGACTGAATTTAAGAACTACAACATGGCGGAACTGTCACTTTCTACTGAGGAGGACTAAGCCGTCCTTTACAACTACTTGTGTTTTGGGAGTTTTATAACTGATTTTAACCAACCGTTGTTACACATGGGATTACTGAGGCAATTTCAAATGAAGCTTCCTGAAAATGTCAAAATAAAAGCCTTTACATTTTTACATCAGATAATTGTTATTTTCGCAATTGCAAAACTGATTTCACCGAATCACTGTTACACATGGGATTAGTTGGGCCCCTTGAAATGATGATTACTGAAAATTTCAAAATAAAAGCCCTGAAACTTTTACATCAGTTTATTTTTGTCAGGCGCTGCAATGATATTATCTTTCATTATCTTTTTCTCTCAGGTTAGGGCACTGTCTTGCATAGCAAGACAGAGCATTAGCATTAGCATTTTATCTTAAATAAGGTATTAGCTATGTCTAAAACTTATTAGCCATGTTTCGTTTACTGAATGGAGTAAGTCAATTACAGACAACATGCTAGTGATGCCCCACATGCTACTGGCAGTATTCAAGGTAACATTAGCATTTTGGCTAATTTTAGCGTATACACTTATTTTAACAGACTGAGTGGTGCAAGTCCATGTTAGTCAACATTCCTGTGATTTTTTAGCCAAGTTTAGCATTGATGCTAATGTTTAGCATCAGAACGCTGGGTCCAATCCGACGGGCACACTTTGGCAGGCCCCGGTTAAATTTCTTCAGGAATTTTCTAGTTAGTAAAATAAATTCTTAAAAATACAACCCGTCTATAATCTTCGCCAGCAGTGATATTGAATAAATAAATACTGCAGTGTATTTTTGAAATTTCAGATTATCTTAAGCATAAAAAAATAAATAAATAAATTTAAAAAATCACTATTAGGCTGGAGGTGAGGTGCTATGAAAGCGCCGCCACGAGCAAGACGACAAGCTGGCAATATATGACAGGAAATAAACTCATGTTTCTCTGATCAATAATTTACAGCAGAGAAATGAATGCAGCGGCATCCAGGTCCCAGAGGAAGTCCAAGGTTAATGGCGTACATGCATTAACGGGCTGAAATCCTAGAGGTCGCTTGACAGACCATGACAGATATGAAGACGTTATTGTCGTGCTGTGAATGACAAGAAACAGCGCCGCGTCCTACCACTACGTGAAAAACACTAAAACGTTCAAAAGCAACAAACGCAAAAAAAAAAAAAAAAAACGTAAGACATACAGGATCATTTCTTCCTATTACAGCTCCGCAGCAGGTGATCAGCACTCTGGGTAGAGAATCTACTCGCTGGGATTCTCTGTACTTTGGAGAAGCCATGCTGCTTGATATGACAGCAGGGGAGGCGAAGAGTATGTAATCACAGGAGTAGAGTGGTTAGCAGCGGCAGCATTCAGTGTAAAATAAGCCACCATCAAAGGTGCTTTGCATTTTAAGTGCTTTGCTCACATTTTGCTGCTTCCGCCTATGTTTTCTGCTTGTTTCACATCTATTCCTGGATGTAACCACTACCTGAGACCAATGTGAGCCGACAGACTCATTGGAAATGCTTGTGTGAAGAGTGACAGTAAAGAAAGATGTCACACTTCAACTGCTTACTTTTCAACTGGTTCCACCTGCCCTTTATTTTTAGCTTGAGTTGAGGTTTCTCCACAGATATCAGTCAATACATCAATTCCACCTCCTTACTACGGTGTTTCTTTATCTGGTGCTTGTGTTTTCCTCTAGAACACAGGAAAATCCTTTTTTCTAAATTGCCTTCCCAACAGATAAAGAATAAAAAATAAAGCAAAGAATTGTGGAAACTTAGCTTACATCACACATTTCGCAATCACAGAGTATCCATTAAATAAGTGGAATTACCATCTTGTGAATAAGTTTGTTCATGTGATAAATAGTAATATGAAGTCCATGTAGTCATCCTGCCACTTCCTGTCATCTTGTAACATTTGCTTTAAGCAGTAGTTGTTGACTATGTGACTAGTATGAAAAAAGTGTTTACTTTGCCATTTTGCCAAATACACTCATTTGGGTACGGCCGAAAAAACACCTCATTGCAGCACAAAAATCTTTATTGAAAAATGAAATTTAGTTTCCCTTAAGCAAATTTATTTTCTGAATTCTAATTTTCACAATTATATGGCCAATGGAAACACAGCTGCTGACTTGCAGCGTTCCTCCTCATAGAACAAACAGATTCATTGTGCTTTTTCAATGGGTGCTGCTGCTTTATTGGCTCTGGGTAAAAATTATTTGGCAAAAAACAAGGCAGTGGTAAAGTTGCTGCCCCCTGCTTTTGGTTGCTTTGGTCCAAACACCCGCACCAGTTCTGCCTTGGAACTTGAAGTAGTCGTTCCTCCGTGCCATTTTTGCTTTGTTTACTGTACTGCCATCAGCCACATGTGATAACACACCATGACATGTGCTGCAGCTGGAGCTGGAAGGGTTTACAGGAGTTCGCCTTGTTGCATCTTGTGGACTTTTATGACTAATGAGCTCATGTGAAAACCAAACTACATGATCACACTTTGACAGTTGGATTTCGGTCTAACCCTTTGGAGATCTATGTTGCTCAGTTCACTTGAGCAACTACACATTTTTAAAGTTATTTCAACAAGGTAGAAGTCCACTTTTGTAGCAGTCTAACCAGCTGTTAGCTTTTTTATCAGGTACATCTTTATTGTGTTTCCTGTGTCTCGCTGAATTAGCTTTTACTCTGCTGATATTCTACTAGATTGGGGATTATTTTTTGACAACAGCAGCAGAACTGGGTACCAGTGTAGGTACGTAAAGAAACATCTGCTCCCAGAGAGCACGGTGAAGAATGAAAGTAATGAGCGCGGCATTTGTCAGTCTGAGCTCTCTTCCAGACACAGACGGCTTTTTCCTCTGTGAGCCCTGGAGAAGAGCTCTGCAGGCTGCCTGTCATGTGTCCCGTGGCGCTCCGAGAGGGCTCCGGGTCTTTTAATTCCCAGCCAATCTTCTGTCCATCACGCCACTTTATTCTTACTTCGGAGCTCAGCTCAGGTCCACACAGTGTCACTTTTCTGACATGTCTCCCAGCTCGCACCTCAACAAAAAAAAACCCTAAAAAAATTATTGTCAGCTCCTCCCCACCTCCAACTTGCTTTCAACGTGGAAAACAAATCATGGCGTGGGGAGCAAAGGCTGCCCGCCAACCCGCTCCACAACAATCCAATCTACATTTGACTTCTGCTGGCAGCATGTGTTTGGGATGAGGATGAAACCCTAAAAATAAAGAGTGCCGGGTTCAGCAAATGTCAGCTCACCTCATGCTAATCAGGCGACCCCGAGCAGTTCCTGGCAACTGACCCACAGGAGGCGCTGTGTGTTGATAATAATGAGTAGAGGATCTGCTGCAAAATGTGCACAGCCCAGGAGAAAGGAAGGGAAGCAGCCTTTGAATGCTGCCATTCTCAGGAGATTTCCATGAATAAAGGATTAGCCGCAAGCTGCGAGTCAAGCTCCGGTTCTTCCAGTTGCTTAACATATTTAAAGCTGAATTTTTCACCAGCAGAACAGGAGGCTTAAGTCAAAGGAGATTGGGCAGCACTTTGACAGAGTAATACTGGAAAGTCTAAGAAAAGACTAGGAAGATGAATTCCAGAAATTACCAAGAAATATACATTTTCTAATGTGTTTAAAATGTTCAAATAGAGACTCAATTTTGTGGAAGGCTCCAGTACAATTTAGAAGTGCATCACCTGGAGAGCTTATGGTGAAAACCAAAGCAAATCTGAGTGGGACAAAAACCACACTTTATTCAATTAGTATTAAACTACAATGAGTTAAAAATAATAATAATAAACAACAACAGCACATTCACAAACACAAAGAATCATTTGAAGCATTTCACCTAACCATCACTGGAGCTGATTTTACCTGCCTTCAAAAACCATCAGTCAAGCCAGCTGCAGCCCTGTTCAATCAGTTTTTATGGGTACCTTCAAGAATAGCAGGTAGGCAAATTTCAACAACTTGAGGCGACTCTTTTTAATCACTCAACATCGACCAGCTATAAAACGGCAACATGAAATTCTCCCCCTCTGCTCTGTGTTGGATTCTTCAGTTCTGCCACAGGAGGGAGCTCACACAAGAAATGGAAGGGCCCTTCAGATGTTTTGGGTTTGTCTCAGTGACAGAGTGCCAAACACAAAACACAGCACCTCATCGACAAATGTGCAACACTGGAATAGAACAGCTATTATGTGTGGCCACTTAGTTTTCTGCCACAAGAGGGAGCTCTTACACAGAGCTGCTCTGTTTAATCACTGAACACAGACCACCAGCTGGGAAGACTGGAAGAAACCACGACCACCCAGCGATCTGAAAAACACTGAACGACAGGATCCAGTGGATCACCCCTAGAAGAAAAACATGGAGTTATTTGCAGCACCAGCTCAGCCGACGCCCCCTGCTGGACAAACTACTCACCATGTAAGGTTTCCAATTTTCTATAAATGATAAAAGATAAAAACGGGTTCTACAGAACCATGTGAAGAACCCAACTAACTTCAGTCTGAGAAGGTTACATTCTACAAACAATGTGACCATTACCTTGGTGACCTCCGACCTGCAGCTTCAGCAGATCTCTGTTGTGTGGAAGAAATTAAATTGCACGAGTTGCTCTGAAATTGTTATTTCAGAGCAAAAATAATCAGTTCTCATGTTTAAACTGTTGTTGAACGCAAAAAAAAAAAATGTTTTCATTGATAACTGCAGTAGATGAATTAAGCAGATGCAAAAAAAGAGGTATTCTGTGATTTAAATACTGAGGATTTTCTTTTCTTTGCAAGACCTCATTTTAACCCAAAGAATCTTTACAATAGTATTTGTCATATTATAACTCTACATGTACAGTTATAATCTTTTTGTTGAATGTTGTCAAGGTTTATTGTAGTGATATTTACTAAGATGAATGACTTCCTGCAGCCTTTTAACTGCATTTCCCAAAACCTTGGCAGCCATCTTTCTTTCACATCAAAGCTGATTTTCAACCATGAACTTCAGATTCCAACTTGCTAGTTGCATCAAAACCTTCACAGATCACATGACCACAGCAGGTGGTTGACAAGCAGCACAACAAATCTCAAGACAGAAGGATTTTCAACACATCCCATCCTTCACAGCAGAGACTCCAAACAAACCAGCAAACAAAGCGCTTTGGCCTTCATCATCACCCGCAACATCTCTGACGTTTGGTGCTGTTCCAGGCACGCATTAATCGGTTAATGTGCTGTTCAGTTCTGCCCCAGGTACTGAGCTTCTCCATTATATGGTTCCTCACTATTATAGGCCGAGTGGCCAACCCTCTGCTGAAGTTTGCAACGATACTCAGCAGAACTTCCAGGTTCTGGTTCAGATGGACTAAAATAAATTTTGTCTTATAGAAATTAATTGCTGGCCCAAACATAATGATCAAGACTCTGATCAGCTGATTATTTCCCTACATGTAACCACTGCCTGCTTTCGCCCTATGAACAGATTCTCTGACCTACACTCTATCAAACACAATCTGACCTCATGAGCAGTGAATGTCTTTGGGCAACAGTGCATGTTTCAAGTAGAGTGTGAAACCGATCACATTAACAAGACTGGGATCACTGCGATCTAAATGCAACTTTAACCTTATACTAAAAGGAAGCATCCTGTCTATAAATTAGGTAATAATCACAGCTGGTGCCACAACAAATAAATCTCACAACCCCTGATAGCATTCCAGAAAATTATTTCAAAAGTGAACGGAAAACAATGGAGGGTCTGAGTCTGAACTCTGCATACATTCAGACTCTTGAGTAACTCCATTTTTTGAAGAAGGATTTTACAGAAACTGTAAAAGATATTCACACTTATAGAACTTAAAGTTTATTGCAATTGTAAAGAAGACAGATCTACGACCTTTGAGTCGTTCTCATTCTGGGTTTTGGTTAGCTTTTTTTTTTTTTTCCTTTCATCCCAAACTGATGCTCTACACCAAAACAAAGCAATGTGATTATAACCAGTCAGGAAAGTGCTAACTTGTGATACACAGACAGCTATTGTCACAGGCTCTTCTGTTACCATGACTGCACATTAATGAGGGGCAGCCAGTGTGTTGTTGCGCCGATCAAAAGCAGGGAACAAAAATCACACAGGTAAATATGAATGAGATTTATTGATATGTCGCTGGTCATAATGTTGTGCCTGATCAGTGTATTACATCTCATAGAAGATGGTACCTCAGTGCAGCCATCATGTTGAAATACCTGCATTTTGTCTGTAATGTGGTAGTTTCCCTGTTGTGACTAATCCTGTTCTCTCCGGGGTTTTGTCAGCTGACGCGATGCTGACTTTATTAGAACTGAATGGTGACTGCTGGTGCAGTCCTCCGGACACGAGGGAGCTCCAGCTCCTGCTTCTTGGTCACATCGAGGGCAGATATTATAAGACAATGTGTGTTTATGCTACAGTTTGCTGGATCCACTCCTCACATTATCTCATTTGATAGAAACTGATGTAAACCTCATATTTTTGCCTGCAGGGCATATTTAGATATTGCTTTAACAATGATTCCATCCATTTCATCCTTATAATATTTAGAAAAAAATATAAGGGACATTTTTCCCTTGCGCTCAAAAATATGCACTTATATTTATGCAACAAAATGATTTTTTGATAAAAAAAAAAAACTAAAAAAACTAAAAACAGACTCATGAACATATAATTTAATGTTCCTAATATTGCACATTAAATTACAATAAACCAGGAATAAAATTGTTCCATGTTTCTGTACTCCTCTAACTTATGATTCATTCCCAACACTGTTCCTCAGTGTCATATTAACATCACTCTTGATAATTAGTAGATGTGTTCCTCTTTTAATAAATATTCTTCCTGATTTAGTGGCGTTATGCCCCAGTGGCATTGCATGGTCTCATTCACTTGTTTGATTCTATATTTGCTTGACTGGTCATTAATTTGTGTCTGTTGCTTTCAGTTTCATGTGTTTCATTCTATTTGCCATTTTGTCTTTTAGTTAAAAGACATAGTTATGCACAGTTATGGATGGAACAAAAAGTTTTTACGTTACCTTTCTTACTCTCTGATGGAAAAATGTATTACATGTGCATATATGTAACCTTATGAGCAACACTGTGTGTCTGACAGTGAAGTCTTTTACAATTCTTATTATATACACACACGTTTGCATGTTATTGTTTTCGTCAGGAAATTTTGCACATAACACAAAAGTCGATTCTTTTACGTGTCATCCAGAGAAAAATGTTTTTCTCATTTTATTCTAAACAGGGCAAAACTTTCTGGAGTCAATATTTTTCAAACGACTAATTGCGATTGGCCATTCCAATCATCATGTCACTTTTCACTTTTTTTGACAGGAAGCTAAGAGTTTAAAGCACAATGGTGTCTTAGTTTTTAAACAAAATCTCTTTGATCAGAGGCTAATAACTGATATGCAGTGGTGTGCCGCAGGGTTTCAGTCAGGACCTTCAATAGATGAACAATACACACCTTGTGCAGGACAATGCAAAAACATTGCATCACACCAAGCCACAAGCATCCAATACCATGCAAAGAAATGAAAATATGCCAAGTAAAGCAACAAAGCATACATCAATCAATATATCAATGTATATTACAACAAAATACACAGGCAACAGCATACTTAATTGAACAGCTAGCAATTTAGCTAAACTTTTCTGTTCCCCCGTTAAACTCAACATCAATCTATACTGCTCAAATAGCACATGTGAACAATTAAAAGAAAAAAATATGAAGTCTGTATGAGAAAGTAATAGAAAAGTTACATTGTAAATAAAATCCACAAGTTGTTGTGCTTAGTGCTAGCTGTTAGCCACTCATAGCGCTAATAGAAAATGATGAGATTAGCTTCATTAGCTAATCATAGCTAGCCTTGTCAATAGCAGAAAATGTTGAGATTACAACTTCCTGGGTAAATGTAAAGAGAGAACAACAACATGGGTTTGTTTAAAAAAGATACTTTGGAGAATGTGAACTATAAGCCTCAAGAAAATGACTGAACCCAAGCATTTTACCAATAAATGTACATTAAAATGACAATATATTTAATCTAACCTTCAAGTCAGTGTTATGCATTTCTTTACAAGAACTATCCTGGTTTGCATTCTTTGAAGTTTTTTTTTTCTCTCAACAAGCATTCATCTGCCAAACGAAGGCTGTGAAATTCATTCAGAATGAAAAGAATCTCTTTGCCAAGGCAACTGCTGCAGAATGATATTTTGTTTGGTGTTTGTTTGTCCCGAGGGAACCTTCACTCCATCGTTTTTCCTCTGCAGTCCTGCAGGATTCTTACTCAGCACATGTGGAGCGCCTCGCTACTTCTCTCTGCACTACAGCCAAAATCTCCTCAGACTAATTAAAAAATATAAATAAAATCCGTCTCAAGGTGAGGTGTACGAGTCAGACGAGGCAAAAAAAAAAAAAACAACAAAAAAAATGAATCAAGGCAGAAACGGATGAAAAGGTTTCAATGTGAAACTTTATTGAATCGTTCCTCAGTATCTCACAGAGATATCTGTTTAATACAATAGTATTACATCACTTAAATAATCAGCAATAGAGCCTAACGATAAGTTATCGATACATTTAAAAATAAAATCACTAGTACAATAATTTATACTTATTTGAAAAGAAATAAATACACAAATACAAAAACAAATTTAAAAGGAAGATCTTAACCCAATATTTTAAAAGGCAATTTTAAAATAGTAAATATGTATTATTTCAAATACAAAGTAAGCCCTATTTAACCTTTAAAAAAAAACAATGTATTTTTTAAATGTGCACAAACATGGAGAGCATTTTACCTTAACTCTTCCTAAATTTCAGTTAAATTACAATTGTGTGAACTATATTTTTAGACAATGTTAATACTGAGAGACACAAGTTAAATAAAAAGGTCAAAATATTAAAGACATTTTCATGAGATTTCATTGGTATAATCAGCCTTTTTCTGTTCTTTTCAACATATGAATGGAAATCTAAAACTGGTGTTCAGCAGTAGCAATGATCCACAACTGACCTGTATATTTGATCTATTTTATAAAGGTCTACGAAGGAATTAAATATATTTGAGTATTTTTTTTTACTGCTGTTCTAAAAAGCTTCAGATTTCCTGTTTTTGGATGATGCACCATAACAGAATCTACTAATATTTACTGGAGTGTAATAGCAGGGAGTAAGAAATGTCTGCATCCTCCTGCTCGTCCCATGTGCAGGAGGTTCATGTTCAGGATGCAAACTCTGTCTGGATGTAAATCAAAGATACCTAACAATTTGAAAACTGCTGCTTAATGCAGAACGATGAAAAGCAAAACAGCTTTTTTAGTCAGAATGTTGTTAAATTGAAAACTTCTACTTTTGCAAACTGAGGGATAAAAGCATAATTTACCTTCATACCTGAACAGCTAATTAGGCATTTGTAGACATATTTACATCTAACTACTGTTTCATGTTTTGATGCTTTATGACCACAATTTTTATATTTGTTATTTTATGTGAGCAGCAAATTGTGCTCAGAATTATTTTTGTATTTATCTAAAAAGTGTGGCTTGCCTGTGTATTCAGCCTTCTGATGCTCATATATAAAAGTTCTGTTAATAGTTCAGAGCTGTTTTGTGAGATTTAAGATTGGACCTCAATCAATCAATCAATCAAAAATAATTTCTTGATGCTGATTCATTTTGTCCAGGTTTCAGCAACAAAACCCAGCTGCGGCTCATTATTGTTTCATTTAGTTGAGCTCAATAAGTGTGTGCCTGTCTGCATCCCAGTAAATGTCACTGTAGTCATGTCTAACATCAAATTTAATAAAGAAAACATGAAAATAAGGTTGAAAGAAGATTAATTCTCTGTGTTGCACCTTGAATTATCAATTTTAGGAATTTTAAAAGGCTTTATATCAGTTAAAATATTTTTGTAAATGTATTCTTGCATCAAGTACTTGAGTTAGCAAACCAGAGCTGTGCTACAGTTGAATGGTGGTTGAAGGTCACATAAAATCAGAGGCTCACTTTCAATTCCACTGGTGGAGACATAAAACTAAACCAAGAGCTAGCAAAACTAAAAAGTGATGTTCACAGATGTTCTGCTTCCCATCTGAAGCTTCAGCTTCTACAAGGAAGAACAGGGAAAAGGGGAAGTAAGCTGCCAGAGACTGGAAGACCAGCATCTGTATACGAATGGAGGGTGGTTCTATTAATAATGGATCCAGGGGGTCTGCATATAAGTGCATACCACACTTTTCAGATTCACATCTGTAACAAAAAAAGAAAACTTATTCATAACTGTATAAAACTGATTCATATTCATATTGTATCACTTGCACTACTTTATGCTGCCCTTTCACACATGACAAATTTTGGACAGACTGAAGGATATGCATAAGTTTGCAAAACAAATCCGTTTTATGTTGCGGCTACAGAACGGAGACCGCTTCACACACCAACACTAGTTTTTCAAACATCTTCGACTCTTAATGTGAAATCTGCTTTAGGAAACTTTACATCTCGTAATATTCTGTGGTACTTCTTAAAGTTTTCAGGTTTTTTTGCCTTCAACCCATCCTTTCTTTTAATTTTAAGATTAAAAAATAATCTTAAATCTTCCTGCAAAATAACAAAAACAAAAAATTAAATACAATAACATTCCCCTTTTTGTCCTATCGTTATAAATCAATGTCTTTGCATTATAAGCACAACGGTCTTGATGCAGGACGCAGCAACATTTAAAGCAAAACTTTTCCAACATTTGACATAAACAGCATGGGAACTTGCTAAGGCAAAAGCGATTTAATGAATTTCTGACAGAAACTCGGCTAAAAATGCAACTCGGAGTGTCTGCACACGTGTTAAAGCATCACAAGGTCACTCCGTGTTTTCTTGCATAACATCAAGAGAAGAAAAGAAGCAGCTTGGCCTTTGACTGTCTGCTTTGAGGAGTTCAGCAGTGCCATTGGTAGGATGAAGATACCTACTTCAGCTGGCAACAGTCTTCAGCATAGATGGACAATAATCCACAGCAACTGAATGAACTTCGGTAAAAATCATGTTTTGTAGCTTACGTCACTCACACAGGCATTAGAGGAATGACTTAAACAGAAGAAATGTGCTAACTCCTCACTGACTCGTCTCTTTAACTAAACACCACTGCTTGGGCCAACATTAGCCATTAGCTGTTCTAATATAATTATGTTTATAAGTATGAGCATGTGGTTACTGAGGAGCTCTGCTCACAGCGGAGACTTTACCTAATTTCAGAGGGAGCAGCAAACCTGTTATTAATTACTTTAACGATGGATCCGCTCCCATTCTGCCACAACGCTGCGTTAGCAGGAACCGATCGCCCCAATAAAGTGCCAATAGCAACAGCAGGGCTGAGCTGGAACAAAGCTACTGGGTGAGATGCAGTCATTGACTTTTGTCTCAACTATCAAATGTAGAAAATAAAAATTCAGAAGACCGGAGGTAAAAACTGCATGATTTAGCAAAACAATAGAATGTGAAAGGTCTCAGTCTAAGTCACATAAAACCCCCTCACACCCGGTTAAAGCCCTGGGTAAACCCTCAACTGCACGGCGGCTGGAAGAATTTAAATCTGAAGTATGTCGTGTTAAGTTTTAGCTTTTCACTTGAGCCACTCACTGCTGTTCTCATTCAGCAGCTGGAATTCATATTTTTCAATCTCTGCACTAATCAATAGAGCCTCGATCAGGCACCTTGGAAAAGGAGAGCACTGTGTGCTGGGTTTCCTACGGAAACAGTTCCTGGCTGTAGAGAAGCATACACACTCCCGTATTGTGCAACACATTGGCCAAAGAAAGTTTTGAGTATCAAGGTTTGGATTTAAAACAAACTGCATCATGACACCATGTCATGATGTCAACAATATGTTCTGTCATTGTTTTTTAGAGGAGGAGGGTGGAGATGGAAAAGTAGTCCCTCTGTATTTATAATGTTTTATAATAGTTTGATAAAGAGATGTTCCGTGTCATCAGCTCACGGAGATCAGTGGAAAATAGACTTTTTTTTCATCATGTACTCCACAGAGAGCATAGAGGGGTCTTCAGCCACTGCGATGGGATGTCAAGAATCTAGATATTTAGCTACAGCCGATAAGTTAAACTGAAACGCTGCAAGTCGCTTCCCAGCATAGTTTCAAGTTTGGCATCAACAGCAACTCTGGGTCATGAGAAACTTACAGCACAATGTGACAAAAAATAATAAGCAATCACCAAGAGCAATAGCTTGTTTTGTATTCAACCTGCAGTAGATGGATTCTCAGCTCTGTGCAGTTACTAGTCTTTGGGTTGGAAGTTGAACATTTTGAGAGCTTCTGTTTCAAGCTGCTAAGCTAATGATGCTTACTGTTGAACTACCACAGCCTGCAACAGATACAGGTTAGAAAACCAGATGTCTTCTTCTTATCTTGGGAGATTTCTAACCTGTATCATAAAAGTGTGTTTTCACTGGCTCAGGGTGGCTACAGATGATGGTAACGGATAGTTACAATTTCTTCAAAGGTTTGTCTTTCAGACCGAAGTAAAATGTCAAGGCTCAACTGCTCATCCTCAGGAAACAAAGCAAAGAGGATGACAGGAAGCTTTTCTTTCAAACCTGCTGGTTGAGAGAAAAATTGATGTGCCAAGGTAAGAGTTTTCACATCAAAACAAGCTGAAACTGGACGTTAGCATTAATGCAAAATAAGCACACACAGAAATAAAAAAAGGGACATGAAGCTGTGCTCAAATTCATTTGTCGGTGAAAGGAGAGAAGGTCCGCTTTTCGGCTTTGACAAATTTATGCATTGTGCAGTGTTGCAGCCCAGCAGGAGATGTTTTGTGCCGTTGTCTGAGAGCAGCACTTTGTGGACGTTTGACAACCTTTCACCAAGGTTCCATCACTCCGCTCCTGTTCCTTGGAAACCAGAGGCTGAAAAATGTTACAGTTGCCGCCGTTTGTTCGACAAATGTCACATTTAGGAGGGAAAAATATACACTGCATTTATTTTCAGCATAGTCGCATCAGTAGATGGATGAATAGATAAAGTCCAAAGGGGATAAAACAGTACATCTTCACTGGAATTCTAGCCACACACCCTTCTGAGTTCAGACCTAAGAAGAAAAGAAAAAAAGAATGTTAGCAAGATAAAATGGCTTCACTTAAAAAGAACAGAATATCCTCATATGTTACTGTATTACTTTACTTACGTCTACTGTGTATTTTATATTTAAACCAAGGAGCACCATGGAGCCCAGAGCCAGGAATTAGAAAACCTATTAAGTTTAAAGCTGGTTGTTATTGGAAGATTGTTTTATTGTGGACAGTATAATCAAAATGTTAGAGTTAAATCTGTATTATGAAATTCCTTATCATATGTTTTCGTACACAAAAAAATCCTACAAATGTGTGTTGTTGTTGAAGCAAAAACAGTTTAGTGTGAGTAGAGGTGCACATTTATCATATTGTTTACCATTTATTATACGGGAAGAATTGTGATTGATAGTTGTCCCACGAAATTCAAATTAATTATGTTAAAAATGGTCTATGTTGTTGGGATAGTTGGCATTACTATTTTCAATGAGATTATCAATTCATATCACATTTGAAAACATGAGTCAATGCAGATTAAATGCAGCTGCTGTGTGGTTCGGCTCATTACTTCTTAATGTGACCAGAATCCCAAAGAAAAACAATAAATATATCTTGTAGTCACTTATTGTCACAATTTCACCACAAAATATCATAAAACTTAAATTTTCCAGCTCCATGTGAGAGTGCCTCTGGCAGGATATTTCTAAACCATGGATGATGGCGTACTCTCATGCTCCATGTCTGTGTCAGTTTCTGTAACCCACTGCTTATTTTACACTATACCTAAACATTGTAGATGATAATTTTCTAATTACAACAAATTACAGATGCTGCTGTTATGGTGAGGCTTCTTAAGAGGACAGTCATAATTCTGATGATGAAGAATGTGATGAACAGAAATTAGGGACCAACTGTTGGAAACTGGAGGTCTAGTGTTTTTCCGATTCCAGAGTCTCTATTGACTTCCTATGTCATCATGTAGATATTAATTATTTTTTTAAAAAAGTGGTTTGAAGTCAAACTTGCATTTTTATTCACATACTCACATAGTATTGTTAAAATGATATGAACAATTTCACCCATTAATCTAAGTTTTGGCAAAATGTAAAACATTTTCTATGGTGAGGCCTGGACAGTCTGGGCAGCATGTATAAAATGGATGATTGACAGCGCTAAAACCCTCCTCCTGGCTCTGATTGGTTGTTTTAGATTAAGCAGTGTATTTCTGCAGATGGCAGTAGGGCTTACAAGGAGGCGGCAGAGGTGCTTGATTTTTTTCAGAATTATTATTTGTATTATGTTAAACTGTCACAAAATACTAATAATATGTAAAAAATAAATAAAAAAAAAACCCTATGGTTTATTAAGTTTACCTACTGAAGCTTTATTCATGTTTCTCCAGTTTTAAGCCAACTCAGATCATACTAAAACAGACAGTGACAGTTTTTAAATACTGTTAGAATTTTTTTTCTGGTTTCATCAAACTGATTTTGGAGTTTGGTCGTGCAGTCAGATGACCTTCAGTAAAGCTCAGACAGCATCACTCTGGGATTTGGTTCCACAGTGTGCCTCATTCTGTCCATTTCTGCCTCTGATCATTTCTACAGTGCAAAGTGTTTGAAACTTACTGGACATCTTTGGTATGTGAATGGGGCCGCTGCTGGTGCCATGGCCCCCCTCAGTCAGCGCTGTGATCTCAATGACATGGTCCTCCTCATAAGGGACCCGCAGCTCAATGCTGGTCTTGTTGGTTTGCAGTACCGTCGTCCTGCCATGCCAGCTCTGGCGATACACAACCTGAAGGACAACATTGGTAATGATTTAAAAAAAAATCTTTATATGATCGTCTGGGGCAGGGGAAGTAATGACTAGATCACTGCTGAGCCATGCAGAGATTTGCATAAAACCAGAGTTACAATTTTTATATTTGCTTTTTGAGAATAAGATGATTTTTTTATTATTTAGATTTAGATTATTTTTTATTGTTTACATTTTTAAATTAGAAGCTTAAAGGAATTGCCACGTTTACTTCAACCTTTATTTTATGCTTGTTGTTACCATAGTTACAATATGAAGTTTAGACAGTTAAACTTGGCCTCATTGAACTGAATCCATATTGAAGTGCTGTTAAGTTTTCAACAGGAAGAGAGGACTCAAGTAATACGATTAATTTCTGCTCGACATCTCCCGGATGTATACTCCGGTTTTCTCTTAGTATTCTCCGGAATACTAAGTTGGATTCACTTTTTGACAAAAGAATTACCCAGGAGGTCCACACTAACAGGCACTTATGTTAGGGGTAACGATTCTAATGCCACAAAATTACACTAATAATAAATGCCAAAACATGGCGGGACTACAGTTAAACCCTTGTCAAAGTTTATTCTGTCTTGAAAACCTGTTAGCTTAACATCAAGTAATTCTGAGGTAAAGAAAAAAAAAATAAAATAAAATTCTGAGGTAAAACAGATATTAACTGGCTTCCAGCTTAACACACTGATGTGTCCATGCTTGAGACTTAGGCTACAATCAGCAGAAAAATATGATCTTAACCCAGACGTTTTTTTTTTTTTTTTTACCTATGTGAGATCCATATCTTGTGTTTTCATGGCAGGCCTAATTCTGATCTTTTCGGCCCCCCAAAAATCTAATTTGTGTCTCTCCCACATGTTGTACTAAATCATATTAAATAGTTTTCAAAGCGTCTGGAGTCAGAACGATCATGTCACCTTTTATCCAAATTTTATATAATTGACTTCAGCTTGTAAATGACCAGATAACTGTTAGTTGCTAATGACGATAAAGTTAGCATTTGCTTTACAGCTCACTACTAGCCCAGAAATGAAGCAGTTTATTTTAATGATTTTAATGATTCTTAAAATCAATTTGAATCATTTTGGACTGAATTTTTAAAACACAGTTAGAGATTAAGGAACATCCGATTTGTGAAAACACAAAATGTTTTCATCTGGTTTGCATTAGTAAAAGATTAAAGAGTAAACATGAAGACATCAGTTTATGGACTTCAGGTTTCACAAATGAGATTTATGAGATCCTTACAAAAAAAAAAAATTTGTGGAGTCTGAGTTTCCCGAAAAACAGTCATGTAACCAGAGATCTGAATATTGTATTCTGTATGTAAACTTTACAACATATTAATTATCGAGATTTGCACAAAAGTACAAGAAAAAGTCTTTTCATCCCCCTTTTTGCTACGATTAAAATCATGTTAAGTCACTTTGACTTATTTTTTGAGAAAACCTAATCCAGTAAATTCTGTCAAAACTATAATCCAATCCCATTTTGTTAAACTAGTCCAGTGCTGGATCCATCCATATTTGACCCAGATATGAGTTGACCCAAATAGGACTACTCTCCAGTAAGAAATGTCACGGTGGTCAAATGCTAATTTATTTTAGCCTTTTAAGATTTCAAAATGTCTTTTGAGGACATAATTTGTTCTAGTGAGTCAACAGTGAATAAGAGGAGGACATGAAACAGGACCTTTGGCATTATTTTTAAAACATTTAGTCACGCTGTGTCTTTGTTATAAAAGTGTCCTGTTTTGACCCTTAAAGGAAACAAGATTGAGAATTGGATGCATAGTTTGGAAAATATGAAAACATATTAGAAATGCAGGGATTTGCATTCGGCATTTTTAATAAACGAGGCATATCTACAGCATATGTGCTTCCTTATACCACAGCTGCACAGGAGGCTTATCTTTAAATGACCGGGGCCGCATATCTCGGGAGAAGAAATATATATTATGAAAAGAATAATCAGAAACTGTGTTTTCGTCCACACAAAGTATGCAAAGTGGATCAAATGTGATTCAGCGCTGTATGGGATAGAAGAAGCTGAATTCTCTCTGCAGCCTGACGCCCTTCGTTTTATCACCAGGGACAGATCTTTTAATTTTGAAGGGGCCAGACAGGGCCAATCCATATTGTAACACAGAGGTTGCTGAGGTTCGTTTCTCCTCCACAATGAGACTGCCATTTGTTGAGATGACAGCTGCCGAGGCCACGTTTGTTTCCACATTTTTCCCGTTTCTCTGGAAAAACTCACCTTGTATCCTGTCACCTCGGATTCGTTCTGCGACGCCTTGATGTGCTCCCACTTCAGAAAGATCTTTGAGTTGGTCAGGTTCCACTCAATGGCCCCCGGAGGCTGGCGTGGTGCTGCGAGATATGCAAATTACAACGGACAATGTTGATGGATGAATGACTGAAGGGATGTTATCCATGGTGTTTTCTGCCTCTGCGGTAGGCCATCTTTTAATCACAGAGTGCGTTAAATCAGACTTTAGTTGATTTTTACTGAAGTAAAACAGAAGACTCATGCTTCTGTCCATCGGTTTTGTTCATTTGTGAAACCACTGAGTAAAAGGATAACATTAGAAGCCCACCCTGAAGCAGCAATCATGTCTTTATAGGCTCATTTTTCAATTAAGCACCTCAGTAGTGCTCAGATTCTGTCAGTACTGTGGAATTATCCAGAAGCTTTACAAAGAATCCATAGCACTCAAACTTGGTGAACTGCAAAAGGGACCTCTCGGAGTTTTCTTTCAACAATGGTTTTCTTCTTGCTAATTTCCCTCAAGGGTCAGATTTGTTTAAAATAAATTTCCTACATGAGCAGCGGAGCTGTGCAATTCCTCCAGAGGAACCATTAGCTTCTGCTCTTCAGGGATGTTTTCAAAGCCTACACTGTAAAACATTTGATGGTGGTTTAACTTGAAAATGAAAGTCCACCTTCTGCCTTGAAAATGCATTTTAAGTCAACAAGTAAATTGTTCTGGTTTTAACTCAGAAATTAAAGTTCATGAAGTTGATTTAACAAGTTACAAGTTGTCTGAACATTGTTTAATTTTGTTGATTTTGAATTGTGAGTTTTAACTTAATGCTGCACATTAAACCAAATCATTATTTCACAAATTGCAAGAAAAAAAAAACTGCCTTCACCTAGTTAAGAAGCACACATCTATCTAGGATTTTTACTCAAAATATCAGGCTAAAACAATTACATGTTTTACTTTAGCATAATTTAAATTCTTGTATGAACAAAATTTCTGCTCTGAAATTGAATTTTATTAAACATCACAACGAATTCTGCTCAAACACCTTTAGTGTGAACAAAAATTATCCTCAAGCTTTGCAACCTACCAGATGCATTAAAATAAACAATTATCTTAACACACAAGAGTCAGATCAACGTAACACACTTCCATCTCACTATGCTAGGAAATAGTTCCCACTAGTGTCTTTTTCTTCTCTCAGATTTTTTAAACGCCAACCTAAAAAGCTTTGACAAATAAAAATCAAACACAACTTACTGTAAGTTTATCTTTCATAAACTCACATCTAGGTTCAAAATCTGAAACTCACTTAATTCATTTGATTTATAGAGTAGAAAATAGTAGACATAATGTGGCTCAAATGTTTAACATTAGCACACTCAGTTAGATTAGGGACCAAAATTGCAACATCTGTTACATTTCCAGCTGCTGCAGGTCACTTTCAGACTCCACTACATCAAACGAAGAAACCTGTTCCCCTCCTCACCTGTGGCGGCGCTGCACCAAGAATCACTGAAGGAGACGACACAAAACCTCTGAGGGAGACACTGAGCCAACTTCATTCTTTACAACGAGTAAACAAAAATGAAGTGGCTTCTGATTTTAGTGTCTGTAGGATTTGTCTTTTATCTTTGGCTAAAGACCACGAGATATTACTCACATGGCTTCCAACGCATGTGAACGCTGAGCGAACCGGCGACCGCTCCAAAAGCAGGAAGCAGACTGTAGTAATGGGAATCCTGAGAAAATCTAACCAAAACAAACGTGCCTCTCGCGCTAGCAGGGGATAACTTGGGGTCAGAAAAGAGAAATTCTACGACCAATAACATCTGACGCATCTTCATTTTGTTTACATTTGGTGAAAAAGGAAGTTGAGCTCAGTTTATTCTTCAGATGTTTTGGTGTCTCTTCCTTCAGTGGTTATTGGTGCAGCGCCCCTACAGGGTGTAAAGAGTTAGATTAAAGGGTTTGCTTCATTTCACATTGAAAATGTAACGTGTTGTAGTTTTGTTCAAATCTTCCAGACAATCAGGAGTGAAAACACCCAAAACTACACACATTTACTAATTAGGGGACTTCTCAAGACAAGTCACCTGTTGAATTGTATTAGAGAAAAGGGGGGATGAATATGCACACAACACCATTTCTGATTTGTTATTGTCAATCTTTTTTAGACTTGCTACTTTCTGTTAGTCTGTCACATGAAATCCCAGTAAATACAGAACTTGTGGCTGTAATGTGACAAAATGTGAAACAGCTGTAAAAATGCTTTTGCCTTTGTATGTTGATCTGTAATGCTTTAAATGCCTGCTTAACGTCTAAATATTTAAGAAGCGACATTAAAAAGAGCATCAAAAACACAGACCCGTTTCAGAGCTGAAAACGTAGGAATTACAGCAGCACCTTGGAAAGTCATTGAAAACTTGAATAAGTATAGCTGCATTCTTGAATTACAGCCAGACTAGAAAGGACTCGGAGTAAAGCATTTGTAGTGCTGCACAGAAAAAAAGATAAAGCTTTATTTTATTCGCCTTTGAGGTCTCGACTGCCAATGTTGCTTTTGTTTCATCAAAAGCAGCGGATGAGTCCTCTTTTGTCCTCATTCAACCCAGAATTTTGATGACTTAGCTTTTATGTCACACATTGTTTCAAATCATCCAATAGATTTTAATATCAGACACATAAGGTGTGTAAATACAAAATGCAGGTTTTCAATGGTAATATGATTCAGCTATTTGAAATCAATGTGATTTCAGATAAACTAATATGGCTAGTTTTGTCATACTTGGTGGCTACAAATGCTATCAATGCTAACACAACACACACATAACAGATTCAATTTTGTGGATGTTTCCGCCAATACCTAATGATCCTCAACTTGTATTTTGACAGATGTGACATGGACCTCTGCTGTGTTTTTGCTCAGCATTGGTTTGGAACATGGAACTATCCAATGGCGATTTGAGTTTTCTACGTGTCAGGCACTAATCAGTCCTGAGACAAAGAGAAAACATGAAGGACAGGTGATCCAAAAAGAGTTTCATTAAATAAAAAAAAGAAACAAAATAGGAGTTGCATCTACTGGTTTGGAGAAAAATCAACCAGACTACACAAAAACATAATTTTTGTCACGTGGCTGTAACAAACCAGATGGGATATTTTGGCTGCAATCACAAAAAATAGAGAGTTCTCCTCTCAATGCTGGAGGTTTGGATTTCCTCAGGTAAGGCACAGATCCACTGATGAATGGGAAAGTTCAGAACATCAGATCTTATTTGGCAAATGTGTTTCCATCTTCCCTTTACAGCTTCACTCGTCTTCTGATGGTCACGAACTGCCTCAAGCGAGCGCAAAGTCTTAGGAGTTAAGGTTCAGTTCCATGTCCACATAAAGCCCTATTAGGTTAGCTTTTACCTTTTACTAATGAATTCATCATTTAAAAACTCTTTTTATATTCTCTCTGCGTACCTTTCAAAATAAAATGTCTTTGATATGAAATATCAAAATGTGAAACGCAAAAAGAAGGTGAACACTCGTATCTTTTTCATACGATTAAAACTTTTGACCTGACCTCAGAGGTTTGCTCGTTTCCCCTCAGATGCCACAGATATTCAGAAGATCCTCTTTTATTTTGAAACATATCCTTTTTCAAAGACGAGAGAAGAACAGAGGTATTCAACCATCCCCTTTTTTTTATTCCGGTCCAGCTTCTGTCATGTTCTGTCTGCCTTGAAAGTAGAAAGGTGAGAAGACCTTTATGCTTTTCTAACAACAGAGATAGAAATATTTTCATGGGTTCAGTTCGCCTGATCCTTCGCCAACAAATCTGCGACAGAATAGCTTAAAAAAGAAAAACAAACGCTTCCACACTGCTCCTTTTAACATGAAGACCTTGGCTCCTCGAGTCTTTTTAATATTACCAAAATAAACACCGATTTCAATATAAAGGACTAAAAATATCATGGTTAGTAATTAAAATAATGTATAATAAGAGAAATCTTTGTTTGTTGACAGAAGGTCATCTTACTGACAGAAGGTCAGTAAGATGACCTTCTGTCAACATGCCTTGTTGATATATTGTTTCTGTCGTGGAACTCATACATCTACTTATTCAATAATGTAGCAGGAAAACAGTTTTTCAATTGAGAATGTTGCTTATACAAAGCTCTGTTCCTTTATATAAAGCTCTAATTATATAAAGGAACTTTAATCAAGTGAAAGTAGGTGTGAGCGTACATTCCACAATGGAAAGAAAAAAAAAAAGTGAAGTAGTAACAGCTGTCAGACCACTGCTGATTATTGTATTCTTTTTCTTTATTGATGTCCTGCATTTTGCCAAAATTGTCTGATAGTCTAAAAACTCATAACATGCATCTACTGTACATTCCTCTGTTTCAATTAATTGGTTTTCCACTCGCCACATCTAGGAGCCTGTAATCTTTCCGAAAACCACTAAAGAAAACCACCAAATGCACATTTAGTAGAACATTTACAGTCATCCTTGAGTGCAAAAATGCATCTCAAGATTTAATGCAATGTTCTGAGAGCACCTTGTCATATGCAGTTGTTTTTATAAGGCTGTAAATCGATCAAATCAATAGTTGTTTTCACTACAGAAGCTCTCGGTTTTGAAGAACCATAATTAACGCTCCACCCATCAGGGTACATCTGGTAGGTTTCCTGGTTTTTAGAGATATTCCAAAAACTGCACTAAAGTTCTGAAGGTCTTTTCTGGTGTCTGCTCTAATAAGTACACAGACCCTTGAAACTTCCTGTAAGTGATGCAGCAGACTGTACATAAATCAGTTGTTGATCCAGCACATCAAACCTGTTTCCAGATGCAGTAAAAGCCTCTGAGAACATTTTAGACTGAAGTCACATTCTGGACTGATTTATTAATATGGACTGTAACATGTTAAAAATTCAGCACTTTATTTTATTTTTTTATTTTTATTTTTTTTGTACAGACAATATTTCTGAGTGAAACCTTGGTATGCATGTGTTTCTGGTATGCTGGTTTACCTGACGCACAAGCGACAAACAGCAGCAGTAGAATTCAAAGTTGGACCACTAACTGCTTGATCAGAAATGACAAAATAAAGAGCAGAAAACAATGTTGCAGGATTGTTTTCTGTGTGGCGTTCACTCACGTGGTTTTTTGGTGGCGGCGCTGATGGAGGGGCTAGAGGGACCAAGACCGGCACTGTTCTGGGCTCTCACTGAGATCAGGTAGACTGTACTGCTCTTTAAACCGGAGAGCAGCGCCGAGCTGTCGGTAACCTGCACTCTGTCTGCTTCACGCTGCTCAGAGCTTCCCTCCCAAAAGAGAACCTGAAACAAAGCAATCGCAGTTACTACACATCCTTACACACCTCCTGAATCTTTTTTTTGTAATGTTTTATTGGATAAAAGGCTAACTGTAATAGAACACTATTATGGGAACAATGTAAAAATATGTTTTGCCTCTAAGATCAGATGCATAAACTATCATTCTTATTGCAAAACAGCATCAGATTCTTATAATAATAAAAGAAAAAAAAAAAAAACATCAGCACTGGATGGTAGCAGCACAAGTCCTCACACAGTCCAAGTCGCATTTTCAAATTCCTAAATGATATTTAATCTTAAAGCAATCAGTAATAAGGCGAACAACATGAGTATGAGATTTAGGAGGGTGTCAGAATCAGTATCTACAGGGAGATCATTTATGACCTCAACACCAGATAGGGGGAGCAGACAGGAAATGTCAAACAGATGGCATGAGAGCAGGTACTTATTCAGATGGAAGCACACAGGTTCTCAGACATCTTGCTCAGGGAAAGGCAGATTAGCAGCAGGGCTGGAGTTGCTGATAACACATTCATCTAGGGTGTTTCTTTCCCCGCTGCACTGCAATTATAGCTGCTTTTCCAGACTATGGAAAATAACTGAAACGGCTGAAGAGAGCGGGTCAGTTTTTGCTCCTCTGTGACGTTTAAGATTTTAAACGTCCACATGGAAGAATTTGTTCTTTTTACTTTTTTTGCTGCATATTTAAATGTCGTTGTGAGATATTAGAAGTACAGAATAGCGGAGGGTATTTTTTTGTGAATTAGGCTCAATATTTGAGTTTATTCATTCTTTACATAATGAATAAAGTCCAAAGCCGTCTTACTTTATTTTGATGTGCTCAGCGAGGTATTTTCTGTGTTACACCATGTCTAAAGGCCAAATACTGAACATTTAAGACATGAGCCATACACATCTTTGAAACATTAAACCAAGTAAGCTGCAAATAGCTTTTTCTTTGTTTTTGAAAGGAGAAAAGTCACTAAAAACATTTTTTTTTCTACATAAACAACTTTCTGTTTTTCCAGGCCACATCCTGGAAAGCAGAAATGCCCTTCCACATATTAATAATGATGTAACATTATGTAACCTCACTGTCTGGAGCAGCATGACAAAAAACCCTTTCCATAACATATTCTTTAACAAGAATATTTTAAATGACTGTATGGTTCCATGTTGGTAACACAGAAAAACAAGTGAACACGCTTCTTACTTTTCTCCTTATGAGAACATTTATTACTCAGGAACACATTGAAGATGTGTAAGGCACCATAAAACTCAAATATCACATTTGACTAACAAATTATTCCGGAGTTTTCTTTTCATCAACATTCCCTTGTTTGGATGTGATAGATATTGTCCTTTGTAAGTGGGCCACATCATTTTATGGTTACTGTAATCAAACCTATAGATGTCTGCATGTGATTTAGAAGTTTAGTTAATAGCAAACATATAGGTGGACCTTAAATATATAACAATTAATCAGAGCCCAAGATTCTGTTTCACAGAAATTCTAAGACTGGCAAATAATACTAAAGATTTTCTTTTTTTTCTTTTTTTATACAGAACTGTTGGCCTAATGAGAGTATGTCCATTTATTTTAGATTAACCGTTGGGGTTTCTTTGGCTTTAATTAGTGCACCAGTGCAGTACTGTGTTAAGTCTGCAGCTTCTGTGTGTTTTCTGTTCTGGTTTCTCTGATCTTTCTTTCGACAATGCCCCGTGGATTCTCTACAGGGTTTATTATAGGTATGTTCGGCAGTGTGGGCCGATGCCAAGTCCTTCTGGAAAATTAAATCTCCATCTTCACAAAGCTGATTTTAGACAACACCTGCAAATGACATGGCTCTCTCAATAATGACACAGTATAATGTGTAATGACACACTAAATGCAGGTTCACCTTTGAACCTGCATTTTGTTAGCCTGATAAAAACCAGCTTGTTCTACACTTTGCTTCATACAGAGAGTCTGGACCCTTGAGAAACTATTGCTGCCTGGAGGCGTGTGGGACCTGCTTAAGTTTGAAACGATTGGATCGGATTTTATTAGGTCAAACACTAACGTTTGACCAAACATGAAAGGTGCGATGCTACAAAGCTTCCCAGAAATTGCATGTACACTGTAAACTACCCAGAGGGCAGAAAGGCCATAACATCTTTGCCGCAATTAAAATGTCTAACATTCCTCTTGCTCTGACTGTGATTGCTCAATATTTGGAAGTCTTATCAACACGCACTGAATGGCTTTGTTCAATTCCTCCGCTGCCATTGCCAAATTGTAAACTACAAATTGCAGGAAGCCTACAATTCTAAAATCATTCATAACTCATCCATTTTGTTGATTGGCCTGGATGAAATTCAACTGGAGAAATCGAGCTCAGTGGGAGAAATTTCAGACAGAACACTGAAGGGAGATGAGAATCAAGTGGATTTGCGTAGGAGGGCGACAGCCAGGCTAGCATTTTGTGTGTCTGAACTCCAGGATTTTAATTTCTAAATAAAACTCAAAAATAATTTACCTAAAGAGAAAAAAAGTGGACACCAAGCAACAGCCCAGTACTTTCTCCTTTACCCAGGTAAGTCACTTCTAACATGGTCTGGTTCAGGAGCCCTTATCCAGTTGTGTGTCACTTTATTCTGATTGTGCTGGCCCATGTCATGTAACCCCCAACAATTATTGAGTTGACAGTCTTAAATAAAAGACCTATAACTCAACCACATCAATCTGGCTTCTAATGCTGCTGTTCACTCACTCCTGCATTATGCCCTATCATTCTTCAACAAGCATCTATTCCAGATCAGCCAGTTTGGTTGTGTTTGTCATTCTGGCACCAACAGCTCACCCACGCTGGTCCCACAGGTGTTGGATGGAGCCCTAACCTACCATTGTTACAGTGCTGATCCATGTACATCTACTGATTTCTTCCTTGTTCCTGGCTTCACATTATGTATTTTGTAAAGAGGTGAACGAGTTAAAATTTAAAACTCTGTAAAACAACTAAACTGGGCATTCATTTTTCTCTTCGTCTTCACTACAAGCCTCTGATACACAATAAGTACGTCAGGCTGTGAGTTCTGGTGAAGTGTTTGGACAGGACATAATGAATGGGTGAAGCGCTCAGGTCTCACTCTCCTTGTTCAGCCTCTTCTGGGAGATTCAGGAACAGCTCCTAACCTCAGATGGAGGTTATTCCTGCACTTTCCTCAGCTTACAAAGTTTCCATTTCAATTATTTTCAAGGACTCCAGGAAAGAAGGTGCCGTCTTGAAAAAAAGGTGCCCAGTCAGTCTAGTGCCTTGCAAAAGTATTCCATCCCTTTGGACATTGTCACATTTTGTCACTTTCAAGCCAAAAACATCAGATTTTATTGAGAACGCACAGTTAAAACCAGAAGTTTATATACGTAAAAAAAAAAAGCCCATTTTTTCCTCACTGTCTAAAGTTAAGTCAGACCAAATCTCCTGTTTGTGGAAAAGTAATGATGCAAATTATCATCCTAATTACACAATTACAGCATCCTGTTCTCAGGCTGTTTTTGGCACCAAAGGCAGTGAAGGCAATCATCTTTGAGAAAAGATGGGTGTAGCTAAATATGGGAAAGTTAAGTATTTTAGTGCATCTAGAAAATTTGTCAAAACAGAAATGCATGTTATATTTTTATTTTTACAAAAACTGCTCCTGCCGTTTATGCACTGTTTTACAATAAAATTCCCAATAAAACATCGTGAAGTTTGTACTTTTAACATTTCTTAATAGGAAAAATCTCACAGGGTGTAATTACTTTTGCTGAGGACTATATTAACATCAGGCCCTCTAAGATTTCATGAATGTTTTTGTGATTTTTTTTGCAATCAAAGTCACTGATTTTGTGGTGCTACTTTATAAATATTTGCAAAGAACTTTGATACTTGTGCTTATATGTATGACATGAAATCCAACTTTTTGCCATATTGATCGCAGACTACACTTGATAACAAGTAAGGCTGAGTGAGCAGTAATAGAAATAAGAAGTACTGCCACCTGCAGGTGGGTGTTGGCACCACTTAAACTCAATATTTGTTGTTTTTGCAAAAGAATTGCAATAAATTCAAACTATGCGTTTGCGCCAAAAATGCAGGGATCTGTTGATTTGTGCAAATTTCTGCAAAATAGAGAAAAACTGGAGGTACTGTAACATCTGACATTATTTTTTCACAAGTGTATTCATTCACTTAATCATGAATAAACAAAAAAAAATGTTTGTAAAAAAAATTGAAAGTCATTGCAGTAAATATAGTGATTGAAATTCCCGTTTTAAGCCTGCTCTCGTCTCATCCTACAACAGTAGATGTGGATAACGATGTAGTTGGCTCCATGCGTCTGCACAGGCCAGGCCACCTGGGCATAGCCTCAAAAGTAAGATATCTGGGTTCCAGCAGCAAACGGTATTTTTATCTCAGTTTTCCCCGGCTACACCTCAGCAGAGAGGCTGCTGTTGATGGGAATGATATATGATGTTCACCCTTTCCTCTATTTATTTCATTTTTAACAATTTTTGTAGACTTCTAGTCTACAAAAACCCAAAAATCAAGCAAAGTTTTGTTTTGTAAGAAAAGTATGCGTTTCATCGTTAAATCTGTTGCAATAGTTTCAAAACAATTATTTGCATGATAAATTAAAATGAGCTCAATAATTTCTATTCTGATGATTAATATATTTTGAAGGGCAATTTTGTTTACGACTTCATAATCCATTGTATTTATGGTTTCAGTTGTTTGTTGTTTTTATTTCCTTTTTATTTATTGTTTTCTGGTTGTTGTGTTTTAGTTTATTTAAAATGTCTTCCAGTTCCAGTTTGGAGTGTTCTGTACAAAATTAAAGTTTAATAATCTTTCAGAGGGCAAACTTCCATTATTAGTCCATTATCAGTATATTAGTTCTATCAAAGTGACAGTATTGTTTATCTCAATCATTTCTGGGATAATTTGCCTTCTAGAAATACATTCATCATACATATAAACTGTAAATGCAGATATTTTTTTTTTTCTGTATTAAGTGAAATGTGTGCAGTTTTCAATTCTTTTTGGATTTATTTGGAAAAATGGATTATTGGTTATAAAATGTATCACTTTCTATCAAAAATATTTGCGAATATTTAACTAAGTTTAGTAAATTGAATAAAAGCTGAATTTGGTGCACTAGTAAAAGTCTGGATAAGTGTGGTTCCACTTATTATAAGAGCTTAGCTATAAAAAAGACAAATACTTTGTGTTGTACTTCTTCCATTGTACGAAAATTGTGTTGGTAATAATTTTACCTTGATCATAAATAAAAAGTCTTCATCTGCATCCACCATATGTCCAAATTTGTATCAGTCTTGTACTGCAGTTGAGGGGCCACACTTTGGACACCCCTGACTTCCAAAGATATGCTCAAAATATGGAAGCTTATTACACGGTCAGCCATTGTGCGATTGGCTCTGAATAGTCCTTGCGCCGCTTCATACCTCGTACCCTGTGATGTTCTCAGTGCTGGACCTGGGAGGAACTGGTTCCCAGTACACCTCAATCTCAGAGGCAGATATGGAACGAGCCCATACTCTTGATGGAGCGGCGGAAGGCTCTGTGGAGGACAGACATATGAATTATGCATTGCCTCTGTTAATAGCACAACCACACCCCTTCTGGAATCTCCCTCCTCATCGTGTATTCTTCCTGTTTCCAGAGCAAACGCCTTACCTTCCTCTGCAGAGAGCACTTTGACGATCCGACTGAACGGCCCCTCGCCCACACTGTTGTACACACCCACAGTGGCTTCGAAATGGGACAGTGGAGCGACGCTGTCATTCCTGTACACGTATCTGGACACGTCGGCCGAGGCCAGCACCGTTTTGATCCAGGTGCTGCTGCCGAGCGGGCGAAAAGCCACGAGATAGCCAAATTCCTCTCCGCTCTGCTGTTCCTCTGGAACCGGCTGAGGGAACAAGAAAAGAATAAACACCAACGATCAAAGCAATTGAGTGCAAACTGAATTAGAGAGCTTGGTCCGCAGCATTCGCAATGTCTACAAGAACTGTTGCCAGCACAACCTTGGAGAAACATCCAAACCATGCAAACATTTGTAACAACTTGTCAAATTAAAACCTCCAAAACCGTATACTTTTCATTTAGATTTATGTGAACACAAAGTAGGCACAGAAATGCCACATGATCCTTGAATACCCAAAGAATGAGTTGTGTCCACAAAGCTAAACTTATCAATCTCAACGACACAACGGATGTTATAATGTAGCATACTGCCCTCAATGATGTCCGATTTATTATTATGCATCTTCCTGCATGGTTCACCGGGAGTGAATCTTTGGAACAGACCTTTCACTCTTGGTTTCAGCTTTACTATTGTTGAGTTTTACTAAGTCCATTGCAGATATTGGATGGAGAACCTAAGAGGAAAAGGGAATGCTGCATAAACAGTTTTCACCAACTATGAAAAGGAGCATAAATCTAAATGTCTAATAACTTGAAGAATGACAGATGCTGAACTTCATTCAACTGTAAGTTAACAAAGGAGCTAAGTGAAAAATATAATTTATCAGGGAAAAAATAGACCTAGAGCAAGCTAAGTGAAGTAAACATTTTCAAAGTTAGCCAAGATGATAAAGTGCTAATATCAACTGTGGCTGTATTGGGAGGAAATGAGGAAAAAAGTTTCATACTGTGAATACTTTTGCATCAACCACAAATGTTGTTTGTGTCTTTATATAAACTGCCGCAACCTTTAAGGGGTATAAATACTTTTCTAAAGGACTGAATGATCCACAATACGCAAAGTCGTCACCTAAGCTCAGATTTACATGCTGTAACTGGCTCTGGCTCGCCATCCTCATTTAGATTTACACGACACAGGCAGTCAGCAGGCAGCAAATCAGAAAAGGCTCCGCTTTTAATTAAAAAGCAGTCGAACCCAAAGCTGGTCCTCCACAGGAACAGTAACTCTGCCAGAGTTCATCTCCCATCAAAGGGAGGACACTCTGCCACAGAGAACGCTCGGTCAAAAATCATCCACTCACCTCCCACGTAATGACAAGCTCTCCTCGCGCTCCCCCGCCGCCACTCACATTAACCGGTGCAACCTTGGGAGCTGAACAGGGAAAAAAAAAAAAAAAAGAAAACATAATCATCAACAGAGGCAGGTGCTGAATTTTCTGTTAGAAGTAAAGACAGTTTAGTTACAGAGCTGGGGGAAAAGTGGTTTGTTGTTAGCTGCATTTCCATCAACCATATAATTGTGCAAATTGGAATTACAAAAATAAATTCACTAATGGAAAAACAGCTATTTTTGAAAATATACGTTTTTTGATAAAAAGTTATTGCTCTATGATCAGGTGATTTGTTTTGGTTGTATTGATATTAGTGTCTTTCACAAAACTCCAATGGGAATCTTTCTTTTTTTTTTTTCATTACACGAGTCACAAGATCAACAACTGGATGTTACTACTGGCAGAAACCACAAAGAAGATGACAGGAAGTGATAGGAGAATAATGGTGTGGCATGCTTTTAATGACCAACTTATTCACATCTATCTCTTATTTAATGCTAACACTGCAAATGCAAAATTGCGTTTTTTCTACAGTAGCAGGATAAAACCGTTTTGCACACAATTATAATGGAAATGCAGCAATTGTTAATAGTTTCAAAGCACCAAACCAATTTTAATATTAGACAAAGATAACATGAGTAAATACAGAATACAGGCTTCAGATGATGATTTTGTTTATTACGATCAAACAGCTTCCTGAACCAACCTGGTCCTTTTGAAACTGTAAATCATCTTGTTAAATCATGAATGAACTGATTTTAACCAGTTTGGTTCAAACTCGCATGTAGGATACAAATGTTGTGCTGAAATCAGGTATAATTTCAGTATAATGTACTGTCTCCATACAGCTTACTTACACATTGTGCTTTTTATGCTTACAAAAAAAAGCACAATGTGAAGACACACCACACAAAACAAAAGACATAAAGACCGCTTTTGGACCGAACCAAACGAGCGGATCAAAAGATTTGTGAATGTAACCTAAAAAAGCAAATAATCGTGCCAGGCAATCAAAGGAAATTCAACAATAAAATACATTTTCCCCATAGCAAATAAAACCATGATTTCAACACTGTTTTTTTTATATTTACACACGTTTCTTTGTCTGATGTAACATTTGTTTGATGATCTGAAACATTTATGTGACCCACACTGCAAAAACAGAAACACTCTGAGTGAAAAGTCTAGATTTAGTTGGATGTTGAATATGTAGCTTCCAGCTGGAAACTTGTTCCTCTTTGATCCCACCAGGTGGATAAAATTCTCTTACATCAAATAGGAGTTCTCTGTGTTGCTTCCTCATGGTGGATGTCACAGTTCTGTCTGCCGCTAAAATAATTAACACTACATGTTCCAGAATGCTGGCTGCTGCATTCGTCTGGGCCGCTTACAGTAATTAAGTGGAATTTCACGTCGCCTCATTTTCATTTTCTAAGTGAAACAAAGAGCTGGCACGAACAACGACATGAACAATAGATCTGCGCAAAGAACGCAATGAGATGCAAAGCTAAATAAAATGGGTAATTTTCCACACGGGGGCTGCTTAATTTTCTATGAAGAGACATAACAAGCCGACAGAATACCTGCTGCTCTGGTTCGGATCTGTTTTGACGGGACGCTGGGTTCTCCAACACCAACACTGTTGATTGCCACCACCCTGAATTCATATTCCACCCAGGGGCTCAAATCTTTCACAGTTGTGTGCATCAGCTGTCCAGGCACAGAATCAGGAACTAGAATCAAAGAATTAAGAATTGATAGGTGTTTTTTTATTTTTTAAAGAATATTTGAAACAATTACATTAAAATAATAAAAAAAATAAAAATAAGAAAATAAGAAAAACAGAATAGAGACATCAGTCTGAAAAGCTGACAGTTGTTCATAACTTAAAACTTTTCCATTTACAAAGTGTCACTACATTTAACTAAACAGAATCAGAAGCCTGTTGTGGTCAATTTAATTAATATGACTGACAGGATGGAGCTAAACATCTTCCAACACTTTGAGTTGTTCAGTGGAAGCACTTAAGATTGAATATATTTAAAAAAAATCTAATTAGTTTTTTTTTTCTGTCATGAGTGGATGTAACTGTCATCTCAAGAACTCCAAAAATGTTATTTTAATTCTCCAATCTGTGGTGCAGTGTTTAGACCATATAGAGCCCATCAACAGGCAATTAGAAATGTCATTTAGATGAAGACATAAATCTGTTTAAGTGTCTCAACATAAGATGAGTTGATGAAGAAACTGTCCCAAGCACTCCAACCCAAAGCTATGCAAAGATGGTGGCAGTGATGACAGTTTAACATACCTAGAGAAGTTTGGAGTTTTTGTTGTTTTATTGTTTTGGTGCTATGATAAAAGACACACACACACACACACACACATTACAGTCTTCTGGACTCCTAACCGTAAGCCTTAAAGACACATCCTGACATTTTGCTATAATCTAAAGGCTACTCTTATATTCAACCACATTCTGGAATGTAAACGCATGGTTTGATGTTGCTCTTATAGAACTAGCTTGGCCACATTAATGTGTGAAGGAACAGCAGGATTTTATGAATAGAAAAATATCTCCTGTTGGTAGGACTCACCATAAACACACAACCTAACAAATCCACCTAAAAACTATTCCTGATTCAAACCAAGGTTTGCTGACCAGCTAGGTAGCTAGAAAACAATTCTATGTAATAAACCTATTTTAATTAGGTGTGTGTGTCTTTTACACAGTAATTTTGATTATTTACCTACATATATTTTGATGTGTTAAAGAGTTTAACACAAATACTTTTTTTTTTCGTTACACAAGCAACATTTGCAAACAACAGCGATGGACTACCAAACCCAAGTTCTGGGCCTGTGGAGGGTTCATTTTGTTTAAAAAATGAATAAATGAATGAATATTGTTGTGTTCAATTTGTGCTAAACTGAGTTAGCCAACCGGTGAAGCGATTCATGCTTAAAATAGCATCTATCTCAATGCTAATTATGCATCTATGTATGCATCAAGGAGTTCCTGAAGCACTTAATGTGTGATATCATGTTGCAGCGATCTGATGGTTGAAGAACCTAAATAACAGGTTAAAAACAAATATATTTTTTTCTTGAGCTTTTTCGTCTATTCAAAAGTTCAGAAGCAAAAATAATAATAATAATAATTGACTGTTACTTTTTTTGACATATGGTTTTCAATTAAAATGTAATTAAGAAATTACAACTGATGCAATTAATTCAATTAATTGAGCCCCACCACTAATATTAATGTTTTTAATACAGAGTAATTTACCTGTCTTCACTGTCTGCCAGCCGATAGAGAAGGGGGTCCGCGCCTGAACCATGTACATGGTGATGGGACTGTGGTTGTCTGGTCCTGAGCTCCAGGATAGCTGCACTGTAGTGTCAGTAATGGCGGTCACTAGAAGACCCTGAGGGGCACCAGGAGGTCCTGCAACGATCAGAAACACAGAAAAGCCAAAGTGGAAAAAATAAATAAGAATTTCAGATTAGCTTTTGGTGTTTTGCACTCTGAAACTCTGTCACCACTATCTAGTGATTCATAACCTCGCTCTATTGAGAAGCGGTCTCGTCAATGGTGAATATTAAAGTTCATCAGATGGCGACACGAACAACAGCAAAATACTGAAAGCAGATGACTGGAGAGAACAAGAGATGTTATTGTGTTTTAGTTTTTCATCAGGGATTGGAGGAGTGTGCTGGGCCGGTGAAACGGAGCAGAGCGGCTGGATGACTGACTGGCAGGTGTGGAGACGAGCTCGAGAGCGGGTGGCGAGCAATGATCCGCACTGGCTGGAAGAACGAGCTGGCGATGAAAGGTTGAAGAACCGGGTTTGATATACTGCGGGGCTGAGAGGGAGACGGATTGCTGGTGTGCAGGCTGATGAGCAGCCAGAGAGCGAGGAGAGTGAAAGATGTGCCACACCCACGACACACAAACACGCTCATAAACAGACACAGAGAGAGATAGACTGAGCGGCGCAGGAGGCTCAGGGGAGAGCAGAGAGTCTGAGGCTGAAGGAATAAACTGGAGACAAGGTGGTAAAAATGATACAACCTGCAACGGCTGGGCTAATATAACTTACTTTGTAATCAAATAACATTCTTTAATTACTCCTTTAGTCAAAAATGAAGACTTTATTCTTATGTCCTGTGAAAGGGAAAATGTTCCCAATGAAACCTTCACAGACTTTAAAAAATACAGAAAACAGAGCCTGCCTTTTATTGCTAAAAGAATCTTCAACCCTTCTCCCAACCGTGTAATGGTTTCCTGTCCCAGTTACAGGCTAAGAGTCCTAATCAAAGTCATTCTGCAGTCATTTGCACTGGGAGTCAACGAGGAAGGTCGGCACAATGAGAACTATCATTATTCAACCATCTCATTTTTTCTGCTGTAGATTTTGATTTCTTTTTAACCACAATGTATTTTAAAGCTTCCTTAAATCTGCAGCATGTCATTGTTTTATTAAAAAAATATATATAAATATATATTTTGTCCACGTTTCTTGAAAAGTAGCTGCAGTGTGGAACGAAGCAGACAATGTGTGAAAAAAATGGAGCTCCCCGCCTTCTCCCAGTGCAAACTGGAAACAACCAGGAAGAACCAGGAGAACCAGGAAGAGGGCCTTAGCGCTGTAAATCATCCTGTGTACGTGTGACTCACGACCTCATCCTTTCTAGCTCTAGATTCTAAGAGTGTATTCAGATCAGCCCTGCTTAGCCTGCAAAGACTGTACTTCCTGTGTACTTCCTGAGGTTTCTCAGGCAGAATAACATCAAGGAGAAACTGCTGGTGTCCTTCTACAAGTGCTTCTAGAGAGTATGCTGACTTACTGTATTTGCATATGGTATAACAGCAACACTACGGCTCAAAGGAAAGCTCTCCAAAGGGTTGTGAATACAGCCCAAAAAATCATTGGCTACCCTCTCCCCCCACTGGAAGATTTGTACAGTGACCGCTGTCTAAAAAAAGCACACTTCCCACCCCGGACACTCTCTGTTTACACTGTTGCCTTCAGGCATACGATACAGAACGATCAGAACAAGAACCAACCGTTTTAGAGACAGTTTTTACCCGAAAGCAATAACAAAACTAAATGCAATCCAAAAATAACCATCAATCAATCAATGAATGAATGATGTGTATCAGCTATTTTTATTTTATTTTTTTACATCATGTGTAAATTGTGAGATAGTTTAAGTGTATGCACTGACTGATGGCATTTTTAAATTTCGTTGTTCCTGTGACAATGACAATAAAGGCTTTTATCTTTTTCCAACTCCAGTTTGTTTGCCTAGAAATTTCAGTTAGTTTGAAGAGGCAAGAAGGCGTAACCAAACTCTGATATGGACCAAAAAAAACACCAAACTCCAGTCACCTAAGAACCTCGGTCTCTGTTCAGCTGAAGTGAACTCTGGCACGGTTCAAAAGAATCTGTGACCACAAGCACTCCGAGAGCAGGAAGTAGACTAAAGCTCAGAGCATTCAGGGTAAATGCAACCAAAACAAACGTTCTAGCCTAGCGCTAGCAGGAAAAAATGGCCCGTGGTCTTTTGCCAAGTCCAAAGAGAAATCCTACAACCCCTAAAATCTGCTGCTACTCCAATTTTATTTATATCTTGAAGTGTCTTCTTCAGTGGTTCTTGGTGCAGCGCCACCACAGGTGAGGAGGGGAACAGTGTTTCAAAGAGTTTGACATAGTACTCCACTTCTGGTTAGTCATGAGTGAATTTAACTGAAAAGAAATTTGCTTGTTGGCTCATGAATCAGTTTTCACAATGACATTATTTTTGTCAAAAAAAGTCAAAAGCTAAATTTTGTTCATTATGATAGATATGTAAATGCAACAGAAATGGTAAAACATCTAAGGGAGTGAATATTTTTTACAAGTACAAATTTATTCAGACAATAATTCAAAAGCAGGACAAAGATAACAGAAATTACATAAAAATATACTTGCTACATAAAGTTAAAATTGAGTTATTTGTCTCATAGTTTGTACTTCTGTGACACTTTTAATTCGCCACATTAGTCTGTTTTATCATCTTTTTTCCCAGCTATTATTGAAGTTTGCTGAAAGCAAATATTAAACAGCAATTAAAAACATTTTTTGGTTTGAAAATGTGTTGTAATTAACTTCACACAAAGAAAAGGAAAATGAAAACAATTTTGCTTATGAATCCCTGAGTAGCTATTCCAGACTTGTGAAGGAAAGGATCATTTTCAAAAACCACATTATTGTAGACTATTTGGAATGAAAAGGTGTTTTCGTGTGATGACTTCAATATGAGATCAAACATACTGGGATTTGGAGAGCTGATATGCGTTTTTCCATTTAGACCTATAAATCTATAAATTGCACTGTATTCATTTTAATTTTCCAACAGAATATGAGCACATGTTCAGCTGGAACCTCCTGGCAGCGTACAGTGCCTTGCAAAAGTAATCACACTCCTTAAACTTTTGTGGTTTGTATCTGATGCAGAAGACCAAAAGAACAGAGAGAATCATTGTAAAGTGGGAGGAACATGATGCATTGGTCATGACACACTATTTTATTTATGCAAATCAGGAAGGTGCAGCCTTGGTAGTTAGAACCTTTCCTCTGCAACCCCTAAATAAAAGCAGTTGCCTTCAGAAGTTAGTAATCAGAGTTCAGATGTATGAAAGTTACATCTTGCAGCTTGATGTTGAGAAGCTGTCCAGTGATGACCGTAAACAGAAATCACATTAAACACGGAAGAACACAATCCTGCCATCAGCAAATATATTTAATAACAAAGTTGTTTTTATAAATTGATTAGTGATTTTTGTCAGCATATATTTAGATTGACACTTAGTGATATCATTGAGTTTTGTTGCTCAGGTCCGATGATGTCTGTGTGTCAGAAGAGAAGAGGATGCTGCTATGTCTTATCATTGCACTGACTTGCTTGGCATTTGCACACAAATCAAACTTAAACTGTATTAATTAAATTTTATATACATTACTTTTTCAAAAGGCTGCTGTTTTATTTTAGGACTGCAGGTTGTGTTTTATTGCTCTCCGTTTGTTGCCCAGACAAGGGAAACGTTAAGCTCGTTCTGTTTTGTTGTTTTTTCGATCAAACGCTTTATGGTGATCATTTATTAAGAGCGATCGTCGTTATGCAAACTGCATTTGGGAGCAGATTTCCCGAGTTCCAAAAGGAAAAACAAAATAACCCTTTCCTTGTCGATCTTCATAATAAAAATTACATCAAAAATCTGATATTGCATTTCTTTAAATTTATCAATTCAACAAAACACAATACATTCATATTGTAACAGAAGGTAAACTTAAAGCTCCATTGTACAACAGAATAGTCACGTGGTGCGTCGTTCCGTCCAGAAAGCACGGCAGGGAAAATAAACATTTAATCATGAATGCTAATTATGTATACACTTGGTCATTTTTATAGAAGGCTAATATAAACGCTTAAAGCCTGTTTTGCATTCATTATATTATTGCTCCAGACAGATTTGTTTTTTTGTTTTTTTTTCCCAAAACGGCTCTTTCAACATGTTGGGTTGCCGACCCCTGGACTAGGCAAACAAACTAGCGTTTTATTAAAGTGACTAAACAGGGCTGGTGAGAATGTACCAAACGAATCAGGGATGCATCCATAGCCATTCCTGTTATTTGTGACACTACAGTCAACCTTATGTCTTTTTAATTTAATGAAGGTAACATTTCTGGGGAATTCCCCTCATTTGGCCGTTACAGGCAGCTGAATGATAAAAGATGGTGGAAGGGCCAGTCTTCAAGGGAAGTCACTGAACTTAAGAACCCATCTATGGTTTCTCATGAAAAAAATCTGTTTGTCGCAGGAATGGAGAGACGCAAAGTAGTACACCACTCAGCACACTTTATATATATATATATATATATATTATTTTTTTTTTTTTTCACAAAAATTCCATTATCATCAACAAAAAAGGGTTAAATTACAACCTCATAATCTTTTAAGACACCTGTATCCTAATTGTAAACTACATACACATGCATGCATGCAGATTTCTCAGAACAGCAAAGCCATGAGAGAATGCTTTATAACGATAAGCATCGTCACAAAAGAGGAGGAGATGTACCTCTAACAATTAGATCGGCCGCTGCCGACACCGTGTCCACGTCAGTGTGTACCATACACACATACTTTCCAGAGTGCCTCAGCTGGATGTTCCTCACCATCAGGTCCCCTGCAAATCCCTGACGAGAAAGACAAAGACTTATGAAAGCCTCAAGGTGAAGCAAAAGAAAAGGAACAAAAACGCACAAACGAAATTAGGTCTGCATAGAAAAAAGACAAAGGAGGAAAATAACTTTTTGCAAATCCTCATGATCACAAGAGGTGTGCTGTAAATACTCCAGAAAAAAGCTTGAAAGACGTGACCGTGTTGACCACCGGGTGGGAAAAAAAGAGAAACTGATTCAGTTTTATGTGGAAATGAAAGCATTAAAGAAAATGTTTGTTCTGAACAGTTTGTTTTCTTTGGGTCAGCCGCTGCCGTGTTAACACTCACCCTGACAGCTCAGATGAATGAGTAGCAGGACAAGATTTTTTTTTTTTTTTTCCTTTGCACTTTTTTTGCTTTTCAAACACTCAAAGACTACCTTTATAATTTCCTTTCCTTCAAAACACATCGCTGTAGAAAATATGACCATTGTAGTTTAATCTCATTGGACCTTGTGGGTTCAATAGAGCCACCCTAACCCTTTAAATTAAAAAAAATTACTCAGTAGGAAGTTGAATGGTTCACTTTTTATTAACTCACATGGTGATGTCAACTTCAGGCTTGTAATAACGTTTGAAAAAAGACAGGAGCTGCTGCTGCATTTTTAGAATTTGACTTCAGTTCAATTACAAGTTCACAGATACATGTTACCTGGTGTCAGTTCTGTTTAAAGTGGGCATGTCATGATTTTGAATCCTCCGTTTTTCCATTTAAATCATTCAGTTGTGGTCTACATAAGGTGGAACTGCAATGTTGTTGTTGCTCCACAGGTCCCACTTATATCCCTGTTCTAAGGTACAGCAAGTTTTGGTGCTGTCTCTTTAAATGCAAATGAGGCACTTAACACCCCGCCCCCAATTCGAGGTCCAGTGTTTCTCTCCACTACGCCATGTTTGACAATTTTGTAGTTTGGCAATAGAGATATGATCATCTAAAGGTGCAGAAACATGGTTGAATGCATTTGGATCACGTGTTCCCCAAGACAAAAATGACAAAACCAATACTAAACTGTTTATGCAATAATGCAAATATATACTCGAGGAGCTAAATGTAGAAGCATATGTAGAAGCCATGATGCTACCACTATCAAGACAAAGGCCAGGATGTTATAAAGCTGAGTTAAGTCCCAGGTAGTTTTTTGCAACCTTAGTGTTATTTACAGCTTACTGTGTTTTGCTGTGTCTGTCGTTTTCATAGACAGAAGGAAAAAAGGACCCAATCAGATCAAGTCTTTCACAAAGTTCCTTTTTATACTGGTGGAGAACTTCTTCAAAGTGTCTGGTTAAATTGAACTTTTCTTAGAAATGTACCCACATCAGTGCAGAAAGCCCTCTTTGTTTACACTGACCAGCTTCCATGTCTCAGTTGACATCACATTATAATGTTATTCCCTCATCAAAAACATATCTGGAGTGTTGCTTTGATTCTTTCATGCATGTTTGAGAAATCCTTGAATCCATTCAGCTTTGCAAAACACCTGGTTGGTTCACTTCCAACCACCTGGCTGCCTCACAGAGCAACCCTCCTCCACCACTCAGCTCCTTCAGACTAGTCAGAAGCAATTAAACACCTGGCGAAATTGTTTGCCTGCTGAGCTCATAGTAGGAACTACTACTCAGAGAAATTCAATTCAATTCAAATTCAAAAATATGTTATTAATCCTAAAGGGAAATTAAATGTTGTAACTCATTAAATTAGATTCTTCAAAGAGTTCTTGAAGATGGTGATGGCTGTTAGCAGGAAAGATCCTGCAGCGGTCTGTACTGCATTGACTCTGAAGATGATGCTGTCTTCCCAAGACAGTCTCATGAAGAGGATGGTCATAATTTTCTTGATCCTTTGAAGAATTCTTCTTTGCATGACCATCTCTAGAGGCTCCACTGTCGTATCCAGAACAGATCCAGGCTTCTTTATCAGGCTGTTGAACCTTTTCATGTCCCTGCTTCTGATGCTGCTGCCTCAGCAGATGACAGTAGAAGAGATAACACTCTCAACAACAGATTTAGAAGATCTGCAGCATCTTGGTGCAAAATCTTGGAGGATCTTATTTCCTCAAGAAGTCTGGTCTGCTCTGTCCCTTCTTATGGACGCTTCACTGTTGCATCTCCAGTCCAGTCTGTTGTCCAGCTGAACACCGAGGTATTTATATTACTCAATCACCTCCACTTCTTCTCCCATGACTGACATAGGGAGGTAAAAACATAGTTAAAGTGTCACCAGAGGATCCAGGGTGTGATGATTTTCTGAAGGCGTCGTTTCAGAAACGTTTTAAACAAACACAGGTTCAATTTCAAGGTATTAAATTATGATGTCAAACTTCTTCTAAGTCAGATTTGATTTATATAGCATTTATCTAACAACTGAAGGTAATAGTTACTTGATTTTGCAATGAAATTATATTGTCTGACTGTAAAGGTTATTTGTTATTCAGAATCTTATTTAGTGATATTAAATTAATAAGGACTAAATACAAATACACACCACATAATTTGGATTTTATTCATTACAAAACACCATATATCATTTCTTTTAGAAGTTGCCAGCAGGTTTTTTTTTTTTTAAACTTTTTGTTCAACTAAAAATGGAGAAAGACAATACTTATGTTAACACAGTTTAATGCTGGGTCCAGCAAAAAATTCTATTGATCAGGTTTCTGAGACATTCATGCTGTTTCCAATATTTATGCTGGTATGTTCCCAGAGTTCTTCGATTTTGCCTCATTTTGATTCATAAAAGTATTTTATTTTATTTTATTTCATTAAAGTTGACAATCTGGACTCTGGCTGAGCCATTGCAACACCTCCATACTTAAAACAGCTGTTGTAAACTTGCATCATAATAAACCATAACTTCTGGATAACAACAGGAATTCTTGTTTTCTTCCAAAAAAAAAAGTCACATTTTCAAAATAAAAAACTATTTTTTTTTTTAGAAAGCGAGAATTCTCTGCATTGGATAATATCTGTTTTGTTCTAATCCGTGCGTTTTGTTTTTTTATTTTGATGGAGTTATGGAATTTTAACTTGAGCCACCATAACCACTTTTTCCATCTAAAGTTATGACTTAAAAACATGATAAATTAATTGAATAAAATACATGAGCTGCTGATTTTGAAGGAACCTTCGGCTCTGCATCTGTTTAGCTACGTTTTGGATTTTCTTCCTCTGAATTTCATTGTTTGCTATTGTCAACACTAACACTGCCTAGAGGTGAGAAGTTGGTATTTCAGTGCTTTGGTTGGTTTTATTTGCTAACAGGAACTCTTCTACACTGTGGGTCATTCCAGTCCCACCTGCTGATTGATTAAATAATGTTCTGCAGTCATTACTGCTAAAGTTCATAGTCAAGTTAGCGTCAAAGCTAACATCCAGCAATTTTTTCTTTGTAATTTTTATTCCAAGTCTGGGTGTTTTTTTGTTTTTTTTAATAGGAGCAGATGTCCAGGATACACACACAACACACACAGATTCTCCCTCGCTTCTGTTTGTTCAAAAGACATGACAGTTAGGTGAAAAACGTACTGAGGATATTTTCCATTCACACTGATGTAAAATTTGATCTACCTGGAGTCCATGTGGAGTCGAGGCAGAGATTGGAACAATTAAAACAGTACGTTTGTTTTGTGTTGTGGACTGCAGCTGCTCACTGGTATAAATATCAGTGTTGCACATGAGTTTTATGTGTTTGTCTGTGGCGTGAAGTGGCGTGTCAATGAGACGGTTCTGTTGATTATGATCCGGCAGCGAGCACAAACGTTAATATCTGAGTTTACCTATTGTCTGAAGTAAAAAAGAAAATTAAAAATAAGAATTTCCAACAGAGGAAACTGCTGTATGACAAGAGAACACCACAAAGCAGCAGCTCTGTCCGTGTAGCTTTGACTACACGGAAATTTAGAACCAGAAAATTGGCAGATTATAAAATGGGGAAAATGTGTTTATCCACATTCTACTTCAAAAGCAGTGCTGTCCTCAGACAACACAGCTTAAACTGATTTTTACTTTATTCTTACTGACTTTATTTCAGATTGCAACCAGTGCCACTCACTCGTTCTTATACACTCATGAGAATAAATACTTATTTTTGATAGGTTAAATGATGGTCTTTGAAGGTTCCTACGAATAAGTAAATATGTTTCAATTAAAACATTTTTTTTCCTGACTCATGCTCATTATGAATGTATGACAGATATTCATGTAGCGCAGACTTAAAGATTTAAAATTTAGAACCAGAAAAAACAAAATGAACTGGAAGAGAAAAATGAGGCATTAGTTGCATTTCCACGACAAATCCACACAAATCCTTGTCTATGCTCTGCTAATGTAAGAAAAAAACAAAAACAAACAAAACAAAACAAAACACACAATTATAGAATTGCCATCTTTCCAAAATATAAGAAATGAATTTACAATCTCACATGAATGTGCTGGTTTACACAATAAGTCATTAAAAATTATGGCAGTGAGGAATGTAAAGAGTTACATGTAAAAAATTATAACTCAGTCATGTTACTAGCGCTTATCATCTCTCAACCAATCAGAGGAGACGTCTGCGCTTTGGAGCAACAAGCCCCGCCTACTTGGAAGCGGCTACGTACGGTCCACAGGAAATTGTAGACATGGATTTTACAGAAGAGTTATGGATTCAACACATTGGAATGACAGCTCTTTATGAACTATGATGATGTCAGAGCTGTAACAAAACAAACCATCATCCTCCTGCTACTTCTCATTGTCTTCTTTGCAGATTTCTCCAGCAGTTACATCTGGCTGTTGGTCATGTGACTGGTGTGATGCAAAAGAAGTTTCGCAGTTTTGCGAAATGAATCAATTTCGATGCGGCTGAAAGACCACCTCATCCCAGTGGAAAACTTTTTATTGAAAAACATTTTTTTTGAAATTGGTGTGTTTCCATTTAGCAAATGTATTGTTGTGATCTCCTTTTGCACAGTTCTATGGTTGATGGACACACAACTAGTGTTTTCCTGTATTCCCTCTATCCTTCTTCTTCTCCTCTGTTCTGATTTCATTCTCTTAGCTTTTCATCCCACACTCGTCACTCTTCTCTCCTCTCTTTTTTTCTTTTTTCCCCCTTGTCTTTACTTTCTGTGACCATTACATTTTAAATAAACCCAAAACAACTTCTAGTAAAGCCTCTTTAAAAGTGTGTATATAGATATATATACACATGCGCATATATTCAGTATTGATGACAGAAAACATCTGATTTAGTCCTCCACACACTTCCTATCAGATTGGTGGTGTGGACGCTTTTCCACTACGTGCAGGTTTTACTCGCAGTGCTTCACCAAGTCTGAATAACTCCCAAAATAACACTAAAACTCAGAGACGGGTGAAACGTATCTATGTCATAAATGTAAGGACTAAAGTAAGAAGTGTGGAGGTGAGAAATTGGAAACATGTCTCTCTCTGAATGGAATGGGCAATGTGAGATCCATAAGCAAAACAACAATGTGGGAGATGTGGAGTGCTGAACAGGAACACGGGGAACGTAAGAAGCAGTTTTATATCTCTGCTGTGTGATATTCCAAACTCCAGCAGGTCTGCTCTCAGCTTTACATTTCATCAGAGAGTGTAGCTGACAGGCAGGCCTATGCAGCTCTTCTTTGACTTTAAATCTACTAGACACTTCAGTCCACAGACCACAATAAGTCCAATTTTGATTTTTTTAAGCTCTTTTTTTACATTTCATGTTTCATTAGGTTCATGCTTAATGAAACAACCCCATAAACACTTTTTGTTCCCTTTTGGGGATCCGTATAGATTTATCCAGTCAACAGCCTGGTAACCCAAGTGTGATGTAAAAACAACATCACACCATGAGATACCTGCTGCTGCACAAGTTACACAACTGGTTGTTGCTAGGTAACCAAAGAGGGAGTTGATGCTACCACCTTTGCTTAGGTCGGCCTGTCATTATAACAAAATTTACCGGATGACAAATTCTCCCTGATGTTATTGTGATAAACAATGACATTGTTTTTCATTTTTATTTTCTGTAAAGAAAATTATACTCCAAAAAAGTTTAGAACAAAAGAACCAGATTTAAGACTTTTATCATTCAGTTTTTGGAAGAAAAAGAGAAAAACGATAAATCATGTAAATAAAATGATTGAGCTCATTTTCATTTATCATGCTATTAATTGATTGATTGATTGATTGTTTATTGTGACAGGCTTATTGAGCAGCTAAAGCTTTTCCTCTGCCTACATCTCCCAGAATGCCATGTGGTTCTGGATCAGAGTTCAGTGAATATTCTATATACTTATTACTGCATATTCTGTCACATGTCCATCTAATCTATTGATATTGATCACGTGTCTTTGGTGATATAATATTGTTAGTCCTAGTTTTAGTCAGTTCATTGCTGCTTTACTGTCAGGTTAGTATCGCTCAACGCTAACCCTCAGATATCAATACTGGAAGTGATTTGTATGAAAACGTAAACATGAGTGTGAGCTCAGTTCAAAACACACATCAGAAAGTTGTGAAGACAAATTTCTAGAGGTGACGCGTTAATCAGGATGGTGAACGTACCCCACCAATCATCTCAAAGTGCTCCTGCCGGCTGAAGTCGATGGCCTTGCCGTTGAAGAACCACTTGAAGACGGGCCTGAGGGACGAGTCGCTGGACACCTGGCAGGGCAGGACCAGGCTCTGTCCCACGCTGGCGTCTGAGCTTAGAGGCGGGACCACAATCCTGGTGGGCTCTGTGGCAGAGCAGCAGATAAAGAAAGATCATTTGTTACCGTGTGTGTGCTAGTGGAACGTATCCCTATAAAATCTGGCTGAGTGAACAAGGTAATAAAGCTTAATTTGGCCCGAATAGAGAGACAGATTGTGGTCCATCAGTGTAATTAAGTGACCTTAAATAACTTCACTTAGGAAGCAAATGCCTCCTATAATTTGGCATGAATAATTAAACACACAGCTATTACAATGTCAACTAAAAAAAAAAATGAGAAGACTCCCACTTTATAATCATTCTTTTTTTTTTTTTTAGATGTCTAACAATGCGACAGGAGCTCTTTTTGAATGAGTAAAAATATTCTTCGATCACAGCGGCAGCGGAGGCTTGTCCCACTCCGCTACATGAGCAATAACTCAGAGCTGACAAACCCGTGGATGACTTATACGTCTGTCACAAGCGGGCGGGAACATAAAGCGCCTTTATATTTCATTATCAGAGTCATGCTTGAGGTGCTTCCTCCCCCCACTAATATAATTTAAACTCACGGCTTAAAGAAGAAGAGGAACAAGTGAAAATAATACCTTTCACTACTAGAGCCCCTGTGCTGCTGGATGCTCCAAAATGGTTTCTGGCCACACACGTGTAGCTGCCCTCGTCCGCCTTGGAGATGTTGGCGATGCGCAGCGTGCCGTCCTCCAGGATCATCAGTCTGAAGACGGCAGGAAGACATGAAAAATACACAATTACTCCGCCTCTTCATTAAGGTGAACACATATCGGGGTTATAATAGATTTGGCTTTTTCATTATTGTTTAACTTTTTGTTATCAGGTGAACTAATTAATGGTTGTAAAATGATTTTATTCCATATTTCCCGAGACTTTTTAACCCAGTTATTTTGCATTATGCTGCAGAAATCTGTCATTTTGCTCCAGTTAGCTTAGTCCTGGATTCCTCAAAAGCTTAGAAATGGCTTTGAAAGTCTTTCTAGATGTGCAGATGATACAAACCTTGTTTTTCATCTGTTTTTGAATTTCTTTAAATTGAAGTATGATAGTTTATTTTTTATTTTTTATTTAGAGCTTTCAGCCTACTTCATGTTGCCAGATAAGTTCTAGTTAAGTGAGTTCAGGTCAGGGTGTGGCTGGGGAAATTACTCAAAAACTTACGGTTATTTACAATCATTTCCAGAGTTACTAATGGGAGAAATGATGGATTCTAATAGGGACAACTTGGTTTTGGACGGGCTTGTTTCCCTGGTCAGTGAACTCATCATTTGAAAGCTGCTTTTTGAATTTCCTCAGGTCACCTCCGTCAGATCTGGAGTATTTAAGTGTCACCAAAAAAGAAGACATTTGTTCGGGGGCAAATTTTTTCCTGTGATCGCAACTGATTTGTATGTATGACGTGAGGAACAGAATTACAGGAAAGAATCAGAACATTTTCAACTAAAATGATCATTTTAGTTCCAAGTCAGAAAACATGTAAAACATTATGCATAAATAAGGCACAGTCAATTCACATGATCAAACAGAAATGTGACAAACATCTGACTCAGGAATCAAACGATTCCATAGCAGCTCACAGGAATAAATATGTATTCACTCGGGCCCAGCTTAAACCCAAAGAGCATGTCTGACACGCTGTGCTTTGCGCTGATTTATTGACAAAAATATCAAACTGTGAGTGATGGAGGCGCGCTGAGAACATGACCTGAGGGGCAATGAGGTGCAGAACAAAGAGCGACGTGCACAACTGTCTGCACTGGAGACCGATTCCGTTCCAGCCTGTGCAAACGCACAAGCTATTTAATAGTTGGGTAATTTTCCTCCCCCTTTTTCTCTCCAAGATGAAAGCATGTCAAATATGATAAATACACCATCTGAGCGGTCATGTGTTCAGGCAGGACGTCTGTGGGAATACGGCTGTATCGATCCAACGGAGAGCCCAAAGCAAGGCAGACATGAAAACAAAGGTAATAGACTTCACTTTTCATCTGACTCATTTAATAGATCACATGATGATCAAATATAAAGCAGTTTATTATGTAACAAGACAAATCAAACAAAAACTCAGATCAGACTGATTACTTTTAAGTCTTTTCAGCTTCTGCTATCTATTTTTTTTTTCTACAATGTTTTTGCTTCTGCCTGAAATAAGACAATTGATTGCAACCAAAGAGCTGCACAGATCAGAGAAATGAGCCATTCTTTCAGCTCAAAACAGGATTAATCATCATTAACTCAATGAAAGTCACTAATCAGGTTTATGTCTCTTATTCATATTAGATGTTTAAATAAAAGACCAAATCGTCTAGATTACACTTCCTGTCAGTAAGGAAAACCAATTGATGATTCTGATCTAGCTGTAATCTCATAACACTTAAGTATATGCTTCGGATGTTTGATTAGGGACCAAAAGTGCAACTTTTGTTCCATTTCCAGCTGCTGTGGTTCTCTCTGCTGAGTCAAACCAACCAAACTCTTTTGAAAACCTGTTCCCCTCCTCTCCTACGGGGGCGCTGTACCAAGAACCACTTAAGAAAACAACATAAAAACCTCGGATTTTAGAGGTTGTAGAATTTCTCTTTTGTTTTTGGGCCAACAACCACGAGCCATTTCTCCAGCTGGCGCTAACACTCACTTTTATTTTGGTTCTACTTACCCAGAATGCCCTGCACTATAGTCCATATTGTTGTGAACCTTCTGGACTTTAGTATTCAGATCTTATCATTCACAGGTCCCTTAGTAATGAAACTAGGTACTGCTTAAAACTGTGAAATGATAAATAAATAAATAAGCTCTGCTTCCTCTGCACTTGCCCACAAACAAATGATGCATCAGGTATGTATTTAGGGCAGAGTCTGGTCATATTTACTAGGTTTGTAACATTACATCCCACTAATGAGGAGACTATGGAGCATCTTGAGTTCACAAAAATGAGATGAGTTGATAATGATAATATTTTTAGAAACATGATAATTAAGGAACCCCTTTTATGTTTCCCGACAAATTAATATTTTACAAACCTAAAACTGTTTCAAAGAATTTAAAATCAGTGTGGAATTATCCAGCCTGGCTTTGACCTCACAGTAACTTAGATTTTTTTTTCTAGAAATAACCAAATACAGTTCAAACCCTATAAAAGCTGAGCTTATATTAGTCTTGTTAACAGCTAACACTATCCATGCAAAAGCTAATCCTGCCACTCTCCCGTCATTTCTTTATTTTAAAGACTGCAGCTTAACACTCAGGAACTACTTCCTTTGTTACATCTGAACAAGATGTCAAAATAACATTTTTTCCCCAGTGGAACGAGTACTTTTTCATCAATATTAATAAATTATTGACTTAAAATAAGTTGCTTAATCTTGCCGAAAAGTTGCATGCAAGTTGATTTTGTCCTTTTTCAAAAGTGTTAATATATTTGCCCTATATACTAGGCCAAAATACTTGGTAAGCCTTTGTGTTTTTGCAGTGCATCTACTGTGCTAGTAGTAGAAAAGGTCTCGTGCAAAACTAGGTGTAAATGTCTTGTTTTTTCTTGTTTGACTTTGACTTGTCAGGCAGCCTTGCTTTTGCATCCATTACATGCAACCTGTGTTGCGATTCTGATGAAAAACAAAAGTCAATAGCCAATGCTAAACTGTTGCAAAAACAAAAACTGTTGCTTAACTTGTAAAATTCTGTCCTGAGTGTTAAATTGAAGAAGGTACGATCTTTGTAAGACACAAATAAAAAAAAACAACAATTGACTGCTTCTCAGAGTCAGGCTCTACTTCAGGCTATGTCTAAACTAGGAAGATGTATCAATAAGCTATAGGAACTAGCGCTCTGTTCAAGGGAACTTTAGGAGAAATAACTTAAGAATCAGACAAGGGCTGCTTTGGTTACATTCTGGGTAAAAAACATAAATAGGGCAGTTTGCTAAGGATTTGATTTTTGAGGACTCCTAATGGCCGCAAGGTGAAAGAAAATCACTTTTCAAATAAGTTTGTAAGAGCTACGACTGGTTTTCATCAGTCTGCTAAAATTCATTTAGCATGAATTCTTCAGAAGTTGCTCCAGCCAATATCAAGCTGCTCAAAACAAGGCTCTAGTGGGCGTAGTGGTGTAACAACTATCTGACTTTAATATCATTCCTAACACTGAGGTTGTAGGCTGGGATTCTGCAAAGAAAACGCTCCAGCTTCCAAGAGTTCTTCCCTTTGGCTCTTGTTTTCTTTAATTTTGTACGATCCTTGGCTTTTGATGGACAGGTCTTCTTGGCACTTTAATACCTTTCTTTATAACATTTCTCAGTAACACAACTCTCTGCCAATTTTATGCTTATTAGTTGGATAAAACTGTGGACCAATAGTCAGGAAACCCGTTGACCCAATATGTGGTCAGTTTCTATGTCTGACCCAAGTGAGACTAGAATGGCTCAGCATCATTGAGAATTGGGCCCCATAGATCATTTTCATCAATCCAAAGCAAAACACAAAGGCCAATACTGTAAAGGTTTACTTTAAATAAACAAATGTTCTTTGGTATCCCACAGAACAGAGCTTCTCAAACTTTTTCAGACTCAGCCCTGCTTTTATAGGGGCATGAATTTTCCAGCCACATAAAGCCGTGTTTTAAAAATGCTGTATTTATCAAATACGACTTAAAATAAATTATGTAATTATGAAAGAAAATATGCAACTTTGTAGTTTATTGCCTTGAAATGGGGCCTCTGTCTCTATACAAACTGCTGCTCTTTCTGAAACTCTGACTCTCACACAGTGGTTCTAAGTTTTGTCTTTTGCTTTTCTCTCCAGTTCCTAAATTTTTTGAAGCGTTATTTTTCAGATTTTTAAGGACAACTTGGTAACATTTTTTTTCTACTCATGATATTTGTACTGAAGGCAAAAGGTGTTTTTTAATTTGCATATTTGAAGGTGAAAATGATTTAGGAAAAACTTCAAACTGATTTTTTTTTTTTTCCAAGCTTCTCACTTGTCACAGAAGTCAGATTAGGACTGACTTCTGTTCTTCATAAAACTCAGTGAAAGTGGGAAAACACCTTAAAACCAACACACACTGCACGTCAAGGTAGAGGAAAACATATTCATAGACTGCGTTTGTGGAGAGATCTGTATAAAAATGGGTCTAAATGATGAAACACGTCAGCCCTCTGTGCTGCGGCGCTGATGTTGACCTACCTCTTGCCGGTCCTCAGGAGCTCGCCCCCTCTCCACCAGGAGATGGTGGCCCTGGGAGATGCGTTGGGCCGGCACTCTAACACCACCTCTCCCCCTCTATGGATCACCGTGGATTTTTTCACGGGCCGCTGGGTAAAGTCAGGCGGCGAAGCTGAGGAAGAGACCCGTGTTGAAGCCATTTGTTTCGGTTTGCAGAGGGACAACGACCGGCCGTCAGCCAAAATGTCAAGTGTGTCACTGGCAATTATAGACATTTCATTTTACCACCAGATTGGCTGCTTGTTTGAATGGATTATAATTTTTTTGTTTGGAAGCAAAGGCCAGGCCTCTGTGAAGATCTTATTTATTCTGTTTTTGTCGTCCTATTGTCAACGCTGGTTGGTCACAGTGAATGATACTTACCTACAACCTTGAGCTCAGCGCTGGCATACAGTGATCCATATTCATTCTCTGCCACACACTGATACATCCCTGAGTCTGACAAACGGATCGTGGATATGGTCAGTCTGCCAGCTTCAACGTGAACTCTCTCCTGGAAAAAAAAAAAAAAAAAGAAAAAAAACACACCAGGAGTTGCAGCATTACTGACAAGAGAAACAGAATCTTTTATTAGAAGATGCTATTATTTTCTGCTTTGTGTCGTACCTTTGTTGTTAGCGGTTGACCGTTCTTTAACCATCGATATGTAGGTTTAGGTTTACCGATGGCTTTACATTCCCACTGCAGGTTGGCATCAATGGCCATATGTGCATCTTTCAGGATCTGGGTCCACTGAAGATGTTCAACATCTGAGGAGAAAACAAATGAATCAGACGGGAGCTGTCACCATAACAAATGTTTCTAACAATAAATTGTCCTAAACGATAATGTTGTGTTGAAGATAACATATTGATGGTGGTTGAGAGGGAGCGAAACAGGATGAATCACAGAAATTACTTTACTGTTGTAGACAGAAAACAAAAATGTTGCAAAGAATTATTATGCAGCTATTAATACTGGGACAATTATAAGAAAAGCATGAGAAATTTTCAGTTTGTTACATTTGTTCCATCAAAAATGGTTAATTTGTTTAAAATATAAAACATACTATAAAGACGGCGCACAATAAAAAAATCTTTTCGTAAGTACACCAGCTTAGCCAAACAGGCGTGGAGCATGAGCACAGCATGAATTAAGAGACAGTGATTACAGTAATTAAAATACAATAAGCATATAATAATAAAAAAAAACAAAAAACAAATAGTTCCAGAGCAAATGTTCACACACACATGTTGATCGATTCAATCATAATCTTGACTGAATGATTGTCGATCTAAAATAACTCTTTAACACAACTTAGAAAAAAATTCTGCTCCTACTAATTAATCTTCCTCTGGAAAACAAATGCTGTGATGATTATATGGGTCAGTTTCCTCTGTATAGTACAAGTACAGCATGTGAGCAAGTCTTTTTCTCACAACAGTTTATATGTTGTAGTTCTGCAATACAGTTAATTTAATTCATTGTACTTTGTTTCCTTATTTTAATCCCCATTTGAAATCTGTGAGCCTTCATTTCCCACCACCAAATAAGGAGGAATGTGCTAAAATATTCTGAATTAATAATCAAACCTGTTTGGGTGAGGAGAAGTTTGAGTGTGAAAATAATAGTTCAATCTGGTAACTGTTCTCACACAGTGGAACGTCGCCTCAGTTTGTGTTATCAATAACGGAGCAGGAAGGCTAAAGGGGGATATTGATTATAGTGCTTCAATGAAAAATTGGAATAGACTCAAATCAATACAGGGAAATCAAAACTCCCTATAACTGTATTAGAGATTCTTCCCTAATCTCTAATACCAAAGATTAGAGTTTGGCCACAACCCTCTGAAATGTGCATCTCTTCAAAAAAAGTATTTTTTTTTAAGACACTGAGCTTCATTATTGTATGATTGCCTTTGGTCATTTATGTTTGATTCCAAACTTCCAAGTCCAAAATTGCAACTTTGAATCAGTATTCAAATATTTAACCTACTAGGAACATTCAAATAAATATGTTTTAGATCTCATGACCTCATTTTAGTCTTGCAATTAATTCATAAAAGCTTCATCTAAAGACTGTCATTTCTGAATCTTTTTTTTTTTTTTTTTTTGTTCTTCAGTTTTGCCATTGATGTGGTTGAATCCAAATTCAATGTGTTCATATGTAATGTGTTCATATGAAGATGTATCGATATGATGCTTTCATTTGTTTGTTTTACTTCCCAAACACAAATGTTTAAATCAAAAAATAGCGTAAGAGGCAATGTGCTTCTACTGTCTACCAAAAAAGTTGAAATCAGTGTAGAAATGAAACATGAGATGGGGCGGCGCTGGGTGGGAGTTTGAACAGTTGTCCTGCAACAAGAATGTCCTGGCCTGTGGCAGCCTGGTAAAAACAAGCCTTGCTTCTTACATGGGGACTAAACACTCAGCTATTGAGAAATGATTGCTTAGACATCAGTGATTTATCCAATCACTAAGATTTAGCCGTGATGTATGTAAAATTGGATGTGCTGCAAACAGTCCCATGCAGAGTATGACCACTTCATCTTTGTCAGCAGTAAAAGGTCTTCTGCAGTCTTCTTACTCCTACTACTTCAGCTCAATATTTGGAAGAGTGACCAAACAAGACTGAACAACTTTGTTCACTTCCTCTGCTGTCATTGCTGAGACTACAACCCAACATGGGCGGACTACAACTGTAAAACAGCTCAGAAAGTCAACGTCATCATTCAGAACTCCCATTTGAAATTAAAATTAATGGGTGAAATCTTAGATGGAACACTGAAGGGAGATGAGAATCTGGCAGAATTGCGTAACATAGAATTCACATGTTCTCCCTGTACGTCCGTTGATTCTCTCGAGGTACTCCAGTTTTCTTCCATTGTTTTCTCCAAGTTGGTCTTAGGTATTAGTTTGTGCAGGCATGTTGCCCAGGACCAAACTGTGGCCTTAGCCTGAAATGTACTTTTAACGTTAACTCACGTCAAAACCGCACTAACATCGTATCCGGGAAACGTTTGAAAATTTCAGCAAAATCTCAGGCTTCAGTTATCTACTGCGCTTGCATCACACAGAAAGCAGACCTTGGGGAAAAACTTATTTATGACATGGGATCCCCCAGATAATGCTTATCCAGTGCCAAATAGAGCTTCACTCTATGGCTCCTTTGCTAGCGTCTACTGTATAGACTGGCTTTAATGACTTAACAGACACAGAATAGCAGCCAATAAAAGGAAAGAATTACAGGAGTTGTCTTTGACTGATTGCAGACCAGAGCCGTTGGCGCTGCTGGGACCGTTAGCAGAGGGTTTACTGTAGTCACTGGCAGCTCTGCCTCAGGGGTGTGCTAGAGTTGGCATATAATGACAGGGCATGAACAAGGAGCTCAACACTCTGTGTAAAGCAGAACTTTAAGTTTAAGTGTAAGTACTTTATACTTTATGAGAGAAATTCCAGTTTATGAGCATTAACATTTATGGGGAGAGAATGATTGATTGTTTTATTGGATATGTAAATAGAAATCAATATGAGATAAAAATTAAATATAAATGAGACACCTCTATTCAACAGATGTCTATACTCAATAAAACGTATGATAAAAAAAAATAAAAAATTGCACCCATTTAATCCTACCCAAGCAATAACCTAGGTAATGATTTTGTAATATTGCACATCACTACAATAAATTATAGAAACTGTGTAAGACCCTTATTAATTCTTGTACCATTATTTTCTAATGTTAAACTGTTGTATAATTTTCCACAGCGACTGGGTGTTGAAAGAAAAATCCTTGTGGTCTGGATGCTGTTTATCTGTAGAAATAACGTACTTCACAGAAATATTTTACAATTCAAATTCAAATCAATTCAAAAATATTTTATTAATCCCAAATGGACAAAATAAATAAATAAATACATTTCTGGCAATAGAACAGTTCCAACACAGAGTCCTGTGGTACACCACATATAATGTCCAACATTTTTTAGTAATTCATATAATATTACATTTAATTATTCTAGGAAATTATATACAATTAAACAAAAACAATTAAAAACATTCCGTTCATTTTGAAATGTATCAAAATTCTCCAACATATTTGATGTGTATCAACGATTTTGATGATGACACTTGACAAAATGTTCCTAAATTGGTGCTTGAGTGATGTTTTCATGACTTTTTATTTTTTGTATTTTTATGATGTAAAGCACTTAGAACTGCTTTGCTGCCAAATGGGTTGTGCAGATAAACTTAAAAATTCTGTCGGTTAAGAATTTTGTGAGTTAAAGAAGACAGTCCTGAAAATACATCCAGTTACTACTAGTCCCAAAAAGTGTGGGGATTTTAAATAGAGATTAAAAGAAAGTTGGAAAGTGACAAATGAAATGTGAAAAACTTCCATCTTTCTTACTCTGGAATATCAGCTGCCCTCTGGCAACATTCTTCCCTCTGCTGTTCTCAGCAACACACTCGTACACACCGGCATCCTCTGGGCGAAAATATGGAATTTCCAGATCTCCGGTGGAGTGGTTGATCTTAATCTTCCCAGGGAGTGGGTTTCCATCAGCTCTCCTCCAGGAGATGGACGGCACAGGGCTGCCGAGATGAAAACACACACACACTCACATGCAAGGTCACGCTGACCACAAAACCTGAAGTCACAGCATATGTTTGCTTTCTGCTCCTTCAAATCCGTCTCCTGTGATGTGTGTGTGCGTGTGTGTGGGTGTGCGTGTGTGTGTGTGTCACTTACTTTCCTAGGGCGAAGCATTCCAGCTTCACTGACGATCCTTTGGAAACGTAAAGGGTGTCGGGAAACTGAACCTCAATCTTGGGCTCGTATTCACCCATCACCACTACCAGAGGGACAGAAGGACAGGAGTCGGAACACGATACGTCCCTGAGGTTTTTACAAAAGTTTGAATGCTCCTTTAACTTTTTCACATTTTGCAATGTTAAAACCTTAAAGCCAAACATTAGTGTTTGCCGACTTATGAGAAAGACAAACATGAAGTCGATATTCATTGTGTAGAGCTGCTTATTACGCTTTACTTAAACTGTAGAACGTTTGACCAGAGTTTATGAGAGAACACAAAAATTCAAACAAAAAAAGCACAACAAAACAGGATATTAAGTTCAGCAACAGAGTCACTAGTGGCTCCAGAGCTCTAGCAGATGAAAAGTAATACGGCTGAAGATATAAACGCAGGACCTTCATTTTTATTCCATAAAAATAAAATTATCAAGGTAAAAAAATAAAACCAACTCAAGAAACTGATTTGGTCTTTTAAGTACAGAGGTCATAACAGAGGCTAAGCTCAGTTCTTCAGGGAACCGGCCCTTTGTGGGCCCCTTATAGAATCGTCCATGTGCTTTCTGTGTCTCCTTTAAGATTTGTGGGAAAATTTTCGCTACTTTCTTTCAACATTAAAATATTCATTTATCCAGTTAAACAGATGTTCCAAATTTCACAATATTAGCTTGTTCATTTATTCAGAAGGTAGTTGTTTGTCCTTGATTTTATTAATGGCTCTTAGAAAGACTGAATACAAATGCACACATTTCAGGATTTAGGAAAAAGTTCAATAAAAACTTTAAAAACTCCTCCCACTTCACAGTTCAGCACCACTGTGTTGGTCTGTCAGACAATTCTAAGAAAATGTGGGAAAAAAAAAAAGAAAAATAGTTATGAATATATAGAAAACTGCAAAAGATTCACTTCTCAAAACAAGTTAAAAAAATATAGACATGTAAAAAAAAAAAAAAAAAAAATTTGAAACCAGTGCTTTTAAAAATATTCAAGAATTATTGTCTCACAACAATCACTTATGTTTGGCTAAAAAGTTCTTAGTTTTGTCTTATTTCTAGTGTAATCATTTATTCGCAGTAGAAACCAGATGAACAAACATGGGAAGATTTTGTATTTTTGCACTGCAGCTGTTTGGAGGCGCGGTTAGCATACAACATGTTAATGGACGGATGAGTTTGTATTGCATACATGTACTGCAGTGGAAGCAAGAGGCCCAGAGCTGGGTTGTGACTATTTGTATTGGTGTCAGGCTGTTTACTGTGCATGTGGTCTGGTTGTGTAAATATGTGGAGACAGAGTGTGTCCCACACACATAACCCTGTGAGACGTTTCGGATGTTCACGCCCCAATAAAAAATAGCATCACCATTTATCTCCTCTGCGCGTCGGTTCAGCAGGCTGAGCAACCGGATGTCACAGCGCCGGCGCTTACCGTCACCCCGCACCACCACCGGGGTCGGAGAGCTGAACACCGTGGCGTTGGTCATCATGTTTCTCACTACACACGTGTAGTTCCCGGCGTCCGAGGCTTCCACTTTGGCGACGTACAAGTTGCCCGTCCGCTGGGAGATGAAACGGCGAGCATCCTGCTGGAGGAAGCTGCGGTTGCCATTGGAAACCCAGGAATACTTGATCTCTGCAGAAAACGAGAAGAGATCAATCAAAAACAAAACTTGTATTCACAATTTGGGCTTTCTGAGCTTTGCTTGAATTTCACTCGTAAATTTTTTATTGGGCCAAAACAAAAATCAAAGTTGGGACAACTTCAGTTTTCTGCTTCAGAACTGTGGTCTGAAGCAGAAAAGTGGAAAAAACTCCACTGCCATGTAGTTTTAGCAATGGCAGTGGAGGATTAGAAGGAAGCTGTACAGTTCGTGTTAGTTACACTTCCAACAATAAAAATAAAAATCAACAAACGTTAGCGAGTGGGTGACATTTAAAACTTCAGAGTCCACGTCTCCAGCAAGTCATCGTTTCTCAGAAGCCAAGACGCCGAACTCTGGACCAAGTGAAGAGAACCAGCACTTTGGTAAAAACCACGGCAGGGCAGCCGCATCAGGCCAGCATGACAACGTCCACTGAGTCAAATAAAATATCTGCTATTCCAACTGTGAGCAGCCAAAGAGTTGGATTTATATCATCAGACAGCTTTAAGCTTGTTTAGGTACAATAATACCCACAGTGACAATAAATGATAGAATTAATAGCACTGGAACACTGGACTTAAACTTGAAAATGTGTTTTATTTTTTATTATTATTAAAAATGCTAGTTAAAATGTAAAAAAAAAAAAATTTATATAAAAATGTTTTGGATTTCATAATTTGATTATTCTGTCATCCTTCCCCTGTTTCTACATCTTCTGAGCTTTTGGACATTAAAGTGACCATGACGTCCACATGCCGGTCTGTGATTTGATCCATCACGACCTTCATTCCTTTGCTCTGTGCTCCCATGGAAAAACACTGACCACACTCTGCCTCAAAAGTTACAAAACATTTATTTATATATGAGTGAAGCACTTAATGCAATCAATAAACTGAAAGAAGTCATTTGCAATGCCTTTATAGATTGATATAATCGAGAACAGGGAGAGTCAGACCTTAGAAAAAAAATGGCCACATTTAGAAACACCCTGACAACTACAGCCAGGCCTGTCACAACAACTCATTCTGCTGGACAATAAATTGTCCCAGTAATTATTGCAATATATGATAATATTGTTTTTATAGACCATTTTCAAGTTATATATTGATAATGGATTATGTGTAAACGTAGTCTAAAATCAGAAATCAAATGCCCTATATCAAAGACAATGTTTTTTTTGTTTTGTTTTGTTTATTTAATGTAAAGAATACACTCCTCTCTGCTAGAAAATCTAACATTATATTAATTCAACTATGATGTCGGGACACAATATCAGAACGTTGAGTGAATTCTTTGGTAAAAAGCATTCCCACTTTTATCCCAAACATCACACATGTCAAATTGAAGAAAGGACAGAAGAGATGAGCACATTAGAGTCGAGGTGAGCAGTCAAATACTTCAACAGAGAAGAGGAAGAAGGGAGTTTCAGTCTGCAGGGAGTGTCGAAGGTATTTAGCCGTTTCTGCAGCCCTGCCTTATCACGCCGTAACATTCTGCTCTCAGTCTGTCTCACTTGGCAGCTGCTAAAAAGTTCCATTCGCTTCCTTGAGGGGAAAAAAACTGTGATTCGAAATCATTACAAGGAAAGTCGGGGCATGAACTGCCAGACCTTTCATGATTAGGGACTATCAGAGACCGGCTCTGTTTAAGAGCCGCAGTCCCACAGCAACAGAGGACTTCCAGGCACATAATCCCACGTCCTCCGACAGAGTTCAGCTCTCAGCGCCGCTCCTTTAAGGCCACTTAGGTATTGATTGTTCAGATAAGCTTCACATGAATCCTCCTTTAATAAGGCGCATTGTAGATTTCCTGGAGAATCGCCTCGACGCTCGTCGAGGCGGCTGTGACATCACCAAAAACGATGCGGCAACACATTCCGGTGCTGAAACCCCTCAAGCTAGCATTATCACCCAGTGAAAATCCCATCAAGTGTGTGACTATGATCCTTTTAAGGGTGAAAACTAAAGAGGTGGGGGTATTCAAAGGGCGAAGGGGTGGCAGGAAGGAATCAGAGGGCAAAAAAAAAAAGCTGCTAATCGTGTGGAATTTCACACGACCGCAGGACTGGCTTGGAAACAGGAAGTGGATAATTCAATTCCCTTTTTAAATACTAAGCATTTTATTACCTAAAATAAGATAACATAAGATTCATAAAGTGAATCTGAACCAGGTGAAGCTAAAACCGATGCCACTTCAGAAGAGTTTTGGCTCAAACATATTTACAGACAAAGCTGTCATCTTAAATGCAAAATATTTTTGGACACTTTTGGATGAGTTACTGCTTTGAATGTGTTTGCTTTTTATCAGCAAATGGCCTTTATTTGAGTGTATACTCCAGTTAACAATGAATTGATCACTATAGTAGTGGACAATTATTTCAAGAATCGATTAATTGCAATTAATCAACTATTTATTGATTGTGATTATTCTAGTTAATAGATTATTTCAAAAATTGATTCATCGTTTAATCTGCTAGATCATCTCTAATCTTATACATAAATGTCATGTCAGATTTTGTGAGGAAAATGTTTACTATCATCCTGGATTAAATGGTTTCTTAATGGTTGAAAACCTCAAAAAAAAAAAAAAAAAAAAAAAAAAGGAAAGGAAAGAGAGCAGGAGAGAAGGTTGCTGAGGAGGCGTGAAATTGCGCTGCCGGGCTCCGACCCCTTTGAGGGCCCGCTAATCAGCAGCACACAGACACATGAGCCGACACACAGCTGAGCCACTGGGATGAATGCTGCCGCCACCAGACGCTGGTATTACCCAGCAGATAACCTGCTCCAAAAAACCCCACAACATACATGACAGCTGAATGAGGCGGAGCAGCAGAGGCTTTCTAGATGACAGGACGTCCACAGATCATATGGGCGGGAAAAGCGAGTTCGAGATTAAGTGGAAGGCGGTGAACAACAGATGCGGGAAGGCAGACGGGCCTGGGCAAGGCACGGCTGCAGGTTCGATACCAGGAGAACTCTGGCAGCGCCAAACGCCAGCGGGTTGGGCTCCAAAACAAACAACAAAAAACCCCCCAAAAAAACAGAATCATGACATTATTGCTGGAGGGCAATAAGCAGCAGATTGAGGAACACTGAGGCAAGCAGCAGCGTGAAGCTGGAAGACAATTGAGGAGAGTAACGGTTGGGAGTTAAGTACCTCCGTAATGGGGCGGCGGGCCGCAGAGGAGAACCACGGCTTGACCCTCTCTCACCGTCACCGTGTTCCTCGGCTTCTGGCTGAAGTTCTGCAGAACTGTTGGGGTTGAAAAAAAGAAAAAAACATCAGGTTATTTCCAAAGCACACCTCAGCATACAGTGTCCTGCAAAAATATCTAAGCCTGCTCATATTGTGCACATCAATAAGTGACTGCTGGTAGTTGACACAAAGTAGAGTGAAGTGGACAGAAAATGACACATGATGCTGAAGTTGTTTTGCTCATAAAAATATGAAAAGGACATGTTCACATTCAGAAATCACTCACATAATTACATCACCATGTGGTGATGTTTCTAAAGTTACAGTCAAAAGCCCGGAGCAATAGTTTCTGTTATTCATCCTGTCAGAGGGGAAGAAAGGCTCATATTTTTACTATGGTCATTTATAAATGTCAGTTTCACACTAAATATTTAGTTATCAAGCAAAATTTAAAGTTAAGCTGAACTTTACAAAATAAATATTTAAATAGAAAGCTAAATGTTTAGCCAAATATTTAGCTTCAGGCTGAATATTTAGTGACCAGATTTTAAAAAAGGGTTATTTTTTTTAGTCTGACATTTGAATTTGATTTAATGCAACCTGTCCTTGACCTTTTCACGACAGTCAGAACAACACAGATCAGATTCTTGTGAATGTGATAAATATTCCAAGATTTAGTTTGGTAACTCAATTTAGCTGACTAACTAAAATTCTTATCTAGCTAACATATATATTTAGCTTCAAACAAAATATCTAGTTTTCAAACTAAAAATTTACTTTGGAGTTACATATTTAACTGATAAACTAAATACGTAGTTAGCTAAATAACCAAAATTATTGCTGTTAATGTTTGACAGTGTAACTGGAGCTGCTCTGAGCCTTTAAGGGTTTGTCAGAGGACGTTAGTGGACAAATTAATGAAGCGTGTTCCATGCTGTGTTTCTACCAACTCTCACCTGCCTTCAGCAGACACAGGGAGGAAATTTAGAAATGGTGGGACGACAGAATCCCCCCTACAGGAAAACATCAACACCAGTTTGCCCCGCGCCTGACGTAGACCGGGCCAAGGACGCCGCAGTCAGGCTTTCACCTTTAATTAAACACTGCTGTCTGCAGCACGACAGAATAAATACCACGAAGACATATCAATCCTAAAAAATACCAACTGGTCTCTGGAGAGGTCACGCAAATGTCAGCATGGGTCAAATCAGAGCTCAGCTAATTAAAACTCCTCCTGAAATGAAGGGAAGTCCTTCCATCTCCTATTGCACACAACTGTGAGGAAGGAAAACAATGAGTTTATTCTCCATTTAGAGAAGAAGTCCATAGTGATTCAAAGACTTGGATCAACAGAGCAGCAACAATCTCAGTTTGACAGTGTTTATTTTATTTATCTGTGATCTCTTTCTATGTATTGTTGATTTGACTAGGCCTTTTGATGCATGTTTTCCCCGTCAAAAGAATTCAACTGATTTTTAATCTAAACAGTTACCTGACTACTGAACTACAGTCACTTTTATATTTGTGATTGAATTTAAAACGCAAATTATCCTAATTAGTTTATCCCTTTTTTTTTTCTTTAAGTTTAAAAGAATTTGTGAGTTTTGCTCAGGCTCATGCTGTGGTTGCAGCCAGAGGTGAATTTACAACACACACTGCCTCGAAGGGGTGGATATTTATGCAATCACTTATTTTATTTTATTGATTTGTCATTTTGACCTTTCTGTACATTATTTTGTCAAAAAAGCCAAATCTTATGATTGATTTGTAAAAGCGATAAAAAGTGTAAAGCATCCAGTGGGGGTGAACTACATCATATGTCGAAAATATAAAAGCACTAAAGTCACAATCTGCATTCGAAAAACCTTCAGTTACAACAGTATTTATCCTTAGAGGAAATATAGATATATAAATATAGATATTTAGTCATTTTGATGCTGAATGTTATCTGATGTTGACGTGAGATAAAAAGTGAAGGATCACAAACGTCATTATTGTCCTTCCTTCAAGAAACAATAAGCAGCAGCGGCAAATTTCCTGGAAGTCAAGATAAGAGTTTATTAGATTTTTCCTTTCTGATAGACGATAAAGAATCAAACTTGAACTTCCAGCTTCTGTTCCAGATGAATCCGCTTCACAAACATCCTGCTGGGAACGCATCAGAATCGACGTTATTAAATGAGACTTTTGCTTTACAGGAAACTGCAAAACAAAGTATTTCCTGTAAAGCCATCAGCAGTCAGTAAATAACATGGGTTTGCCTTTGACGTCGCTTATTGATCCACACAGAACTAGTTGTATCTCTGTTTACTCTGTGTATTGGTACACAGAGTAGTGATGGGGCCCAGCACAGCAATACTTCAACAGGTGCCTGGCAGATCCAATCCTGCCGCAGCCTGTTCTGCCCCCTGCTTTAATGAGCAGGGGTCTTTGGACCACAGCAGTCCTGAGCAGAAAGAAAAATACTTCTAGATGAGGATAATAATTCGGCCTACCACACAAAAATCAGCAAAATTGAGTTCCACCAGATCATTTCCTTTCACTTCATGGTTTCAGTCATTTTACAAAGTCAATGTCGCCGTGGTAACAGGCCTTCTGCCTCTTTTTCGGGAGGCAGAAGGCCCAAAATTGGGCCAGTCATGATGACAAGTTCTACCTTACAATAAATTGCCTCAGAAGTTATTCTGGTAAATGATGACATCATTGGCATAAAAATGCTAGAACACATTCTCAAGATCAATAAACTTTAGATTCTAAAGAACATTTAACACTGGAAGTGAAAGACATTTTAAGTGTAAAAATAAATAAACCAAGCGACAGAAACAACAAATAAAACAACTCATGAAGAACCTGTAAATAAAACTGTTTTGATAGAACGAGACAAGAGAAAAGAGAAAAATGCTTAGTCATGCAAATGGAAATTAAAGAGCTGGTTCTAATTTATCATGCTTAAGCTTATTATTTTATTACTAAAATGATGCATCTCAACTTTTGGCATGTTAGTCTATCATTGGAGGTGCTCCTGGGTACCTATGCTAAGCATTTTCTATTTATTTATATATATATATTTTTATTTTCGGGATAATTCTTACCAATACGCTGATCATGTTGATAACTACCACCTGAAAAACTAGTGAAAAAAAAAAAAAAAAAAAGAAAATTTGTTCAGAAAAAATACTAACATGCAAACTGGACTTTTGCCTCCCTGCTGACGATGGTTCCAAACGCGTTGGTGGCGATGCACTGGTAGACGCCTCCGTGATTGATAAAATGAGGATTATTGATCAGCAGGTTCCCTTCAACAAGGCTGTAGCTCTGGTCCGAGCCGGAGTCTATGTCTCTCCCGTCCACTTTCCACCTGTAAAATCAGATGTGCCACCAGTACATCATTGGTTTTCACATTAGGAAACTGATCGTCAGCCTTCATCATGAATATGAATGGGGCCTATTAGTTGTATCAAGATATAACCAGATTTTTAAATGTGATTTTGAAAGACATGGCAGTTGTCTCCGGATGTTGATAGGATTAGGGTGACTGACGGTCAGATGGCTGATAGAGCGCTACAGCAAATTTAGCTATTTAGTTCATGTTTTCTGCTGCAAAAAACATCTTTGTGTGGAAACTAGAACTGTTTTATATTAATTATTAATGAATTGTTGTTTTTAGGATAAGTTGGTAAGTAATGGGCAACATGTCTATTAAAGGGGCAGGATTATGTGTTATCCAGTCACACAGTGACATGCTATATGCTAATCATGTATCTTTACCAGCTACTATAAAACTGCTGCACACTGTGTGAACAATTATTAGACATGATTTAGTTTCGATCATATCATCATTTTTATGCATATTTTCCAACTCCAAGTTGGATAAACTTGGATGATTATTGATTTTAAACATATCTGCTGGTGTGGGAGGGTGGGAGCTATGAGATCAACATCCTATATCAAGGTTATTAGGCAGCTTCTTTTCCTCAGGCCAAATGGGCCAAAAAAATAAATAAAAGATTTAGAGACCCTGAAAAGTCTTTCAGAGGAATACAGCACTTGAAAATTGCTAAGATATTGGGGTGTGATCACAGAACAATCAAATGTTTTGCTGCAAATAGTCAACAGGGTCGCAAGAAACATGTTGAGACAAAAATACATAAGTTAACTGTCAGAGATTTGGGAAGAATCAACGTGAAGCTGCCAGGAACACAGTGGCTGCTGCTGCACAAAAAGTTGATCAACAGATCTAGAAACTGACAGACTTCTAATAAGAATAGAAGGCTTATAACTGTTAATGAAATGAAGGGTGGATATATTGGTCACCGATTTATTTTTTTAAATGTCAGAAATGTTTGTCAATTTTGAGTTCTATGTTTATTATTCTCACTTTAATGGATGACAACAAACAAGTGAGAAGGGAAAGTTTTCAGCTTCAATTCAGTTGGACAATAATCATGCACACATAGATATTGTCCTAAAAAAGCCAAAATCTCCCTTTTTCTTTCTTAAATATTTAGGCTTGAGAGAGTATCCCTTTAAAAGCATTTTTACCAGCTTTGAACTGAGGAGTAGCTCCTATAATGAGCTCAGCAGATGAAGGGTTACACCAGGTGTTTGCTGATTCCACTTGGATTATTGTTGCTCTTTGGTCTGATAGCAGATATTAAAAGCTACTATATACAAACATTGTATATTTCCCAGAAACAAGATAGAAATATCAGTTATTTGATAGTAAACTGATGCCGACGTGTTTAAAAATTACCATTACGAATGCAGATATGGATGTTTATGTTCTCCGTTTCTAATGGAAACCTATGAAGTGTGATGGCTGCTTATGTCTATAATTCAAAATTTCAGTAGAAACAGCTGCAACAGAAGTAATTGTTAATTACACAAAAATAAGTATGTCGTAATTCCAAATCTTTATGTTAATATTTTGTGTCAATGCTGGAAAACCGTTGTATTATCACTCATATATTCTATGACACTCATACTGTGCCTTGAAACCGTTCTTTAAAAATAGGCCAAAAATTTCCCAAAACACATTTACTAGTAATAAAATGAAAAGTTCTTTTCTTTTTCTAACACTACTTTTTATTGTGATAGCCACATTAACCTGCAGCTAAAACAAACTACATACCTGTAGTGTGGAGGTGGGTTACCCTTCGCTTTGCAGTTAATGAACACTAGCTTGTCGCCGGAGCTCATGGGGAAAATACTGTCACTGGGCTCCTGGGTGAAGACAGGACCGTGGCGGGCGTTCTCTGTGTCACAAATGAAAAAAAAAAAAAAAAAAAAAGAATAAATAAAACATTAGCTGTACCATGAAGTGGAACAAGTGACACCATATTAATGCAAAGAGGAATCACTCAGCACTCTGGAAGCTATATGTAAATTCCACACCTATTATAATTAGCTGCCAAGGTGGCTCTCTGAGTACATTGTGCATTTAATAAACCATCATGTCACGATGCAGATGTCACATTGCGATGAGAGAGCAATTAACAAATGATAACCCTGCATCACATTGGTCTCTGGGCCCATTCTGCACAGTCTGCAGCTGATGGAGCCTACTTATTATGCTCCATTTGTGTTCAGAATGTTTTATACCAATAAACCATCTAATAATATGAATGCTTATGGTGGTTAGACTCTGTGGTGTCGTGATTCAGAGTGCATTACTTTAAACCAAAGATAAAAATGAAGAAAATTTAAATTTTAAACAGTTTTTAAGGAAGGAAAAAAAAGAAATAGTTTTACTGATAATTATCTTTTAAATCAATACGTCTAGGAAAATGTGCATATTAATTGGACTCTAATGCGTTAATTTTGATTAATTGATGAAAAAGATTTATACACATTAAACATTTTAATGCTATTATTTAATTTTTTATTTTTATACATACAAGGTTTCCAGGCGGAACCTTTCTATTGGCGTTTCTGGAACGCTTGTAAATCTGACACACAACTGAGGTCCACAAATGACAAACAGTCAAAGACTTGCCTCACTAGGAATTCATTTTTGTTTTAAAAAACAATCCAGTTGGATGCTGGAAAAGAGTATTTCTGAGTCTATGTTGTGTGAAAAGGAGTTAGCCTATTAGTGAAGTTTTATCTATTTATACAATAATTTAGCAGCAAAAGGGGTTTTTGAATTGAAAATGTTGCTTTTTTAATGTATGGTTTTTAATTAAGATGCAATTTTAATCAACCACTAATATTAATACAATTGTTGTCTGATGTCTTCCACATCCTAATTTCAATTCCAGGATTTTAGATTTCATGTTGTAATAGGAACAATGTTCTCTAACAATTTTTAAAATTCTAATTCCCCTAATGTTTCTAAAAAAAAAACCACATTGTTTATTTTCCCACAGTGAACCAGAGAAGCGACTCTTGTCTGAGTATCTGAGAATTGTCATAACACCATTTCCAAACCCCCTGAAATCCATTATTAAACATTACATTCACAAGTGGACAACATTCTCACCAGTCACATTTCTTCCTCACAGTGGTCATCAGCACACATTGACCTCAAGGTCAGAACATGAATTTCTATAAGTGACAAATACCCAAGAGCTCCATCTCTGCATTCACAGGCCTCAGTTAGCATGTTGAATTTTAAAGTTCATGACAGTATGATTTACAGAAAAAAAAAAAAAAAAGAACAAAATAGTACAGCTTTCTTGGAGGAGTTGGATGGAGAAAGACGTATGAGAAATGTGTAGCAGCAAAGTTTGCAAAGTTATATTTGAGTGATTTTCAACAGTTCTTGAAACAGTCTCATTGAACATATGAGACTAAACTGAACTAAAATAAATCTGTTTGGGGATACTCTACAGAACAAAAGGGTTGGTTAAGTGTAGATCACAACCCGACTGCCCCACTAGGTGCCGACAGTATGCGAGGACACATGGCTGCGTCTCCAACAAGGTGGTCTGCTGGACAGGAGTCCCGCAGGGATCTCTACTGACACCTTTCCTTTTCACTCTCTAAACTGCAGACTTCTCTTCCAACTCCCACACTGCCATCATCAGACGTTCCGTTACGACTCTGACATAGTCGACCTCATTACAGTTGGGGATGATTCAGAGTACAGATACTTGACTCCAGACTTTGTGGACTGGTGCCATCAGAATTGCCTCTTGAAAAACACAGCTAAAACTGCACTGATTTCCTTTTACTTATATTATAAATTTGCCCTCACGGCACAGTCTCTTTTCTTTTTCTCCATTTTTATATTTCTGTCAGTATGAATTTGCACGCAGTGGCTGCTGGTACATCTGAATGATCCCACTGAGTGACAATAAAGCTTCATTCTATATTATTCTAGATACAAATTTCAGACCATCTGTCCAACAGCTGAGAAAGGTCAATGACCCCAAAACACAGCAGCAAATCTACTGTACAACAACTAAGAAAGAAGGTTGTGATGACCCCATCTCACCTCAATGAGCAATGTAAGTGCTGTTGTCACAGTAACAGCTTAAAAGTACTAATGTTCTTTGTTGTGAAACTCTATATAGGAGTCAGGTGTTATTAATGCAATGTTCAATTTTACAGATGTTACCAAGAGTCCAGCTATTGCAGATAGGATATGAAGACAAAAAAATTTGTATTTGAAGATTTAATAAGTCTGAGGATAGAAAATAAAATAAAAAAAAAAATAGTTGTGAGGGACAAAACCAATCAACAAAATCAAAAAATGTCTCAGAGGTTTCCCGCAGTATCTCTGTGGTCAACCTTTTATTTATTTATTTTTATACTCTGAATGGCCCCACGTGAACAATGTTCTAATATTAAAGCACTCTGAAATGAAATAAGGTTGTACCGTCAGGGACTGTTTCAAGACCAACTCAGGGAGGGACGGATGGACTGACTGCAGCCCAATACAGGGGAGATCCTTAAACAAAACCTGCCGTAGCATTAAATCCACCTGAGACTGGAGCAAATGTTCAACTTCCAGCTGAACGGTGAAACACAGCCAAGGAAGCTGCCGCCGCAGCTTCAGGGAAAATATCTCCCTGTCCTTCAGCACTGCTAAAGTCCAGTCTTAAACACAGGAAAACATCTGTTAAGAGACCTCAAAGAGGCAGCGAGCAGAGAGTAAACTTCAAATGTAGGTGAGATTGCCTTCCGAGACTTTCCCAAGAAAACCGGAATATGTAACAACCGAGAATGAAGGCACAGACCTGCAGGAAGGAGTTCTACTTTCACTGTTTGGCACTTGGAGTGAAACCTGAGGGAGGACATTTCTAAAACCTACAGTCCAAAGTGAATAGAAATTTGTAGACTGTCTCGCTTTTCATCAGTGGAGGGTACTGCTAACTAAATTGTTAACCATAAAGCATTAGCCATGAACATTAGCTCCACTAACAGGCTGTATGAACATGGCATTTAGCAAAAGCTGGTACTAAAGCCATATTGATTTGCACCAGGAATCAATGACAATTTGACAACATAGTATATCGCCCCCAACAGGATACAATTTGTTTAGTTTTATAGTTGTTGAGTTTTGCTAAGTCTCGTGCTGATTTTGACTAATTAACTTTGATTAGAAAACACAGACGACAGCAGAAGATTTTCAACTGTTTGCTTTACAACAGCAAGTCATTCTGGGTAGAGAATAAATGCCATTTGCTGCACCACAACATTGGTGGAGAACATGAGGGGAGGAAACAGAAATAGTGTATTCACCCACTTCAAAATAACAGCATGAATATAAACAGCTCGCTACTTGAAGAAATCTCAATAGGCAAGATGTCAAACTTCACTCAACTTGAAATTTATAGGATGGCCAAGCTTTAGAATTGATCAGGAGTAATTAATATAGAAAATAACTGCACTAAATAGTTTCTAAGATAGTAAAACGTTAAAACGCATAGCTAAAAATTAGCTCAGCTATTAACACGAGTGTGGACATTTTTTGGGGGATATGAAAGTAAAGAATTTTCATATTGCTAGTGATAAATGCTTTTGTGATTGTCTACTACATTAAATCACAGAAGCATAAATTAGAATTTGTGGTTGCAAAGTGTCAAAATGAAGAAGTAAGTTCAAGATTTTATTTTCGCAAGGAATTGTAAGTGGAGACGGAGGGAATAAAAACAGAGCAAGTTCAATCAATACAATCTTTTTAATAGTCTAAAATATTACTAAGTGATGCAGCCTTCACTGATTTATGCTCTGATTCATCATTTTTTTATTATGTAAGGAGGATAGTTTTCAGAAGATGTTTACATAAGAGCTTGGGTATTCAGAGTAGGGCTTCTCGAATGGTTTTAATCTAATTAGAGCAGATCTGCTGTCTATGTACATGTAGTTTGTGTGTGTGCGTGTGTGTTCTCTGTAAAGCTCATTGTTTTGGTTGTGTCTGCCAAACCATCAATACACAGGAGTAATTAACCGATGGTGCACTAATTACTCCCGTGAAACTTTTTTTTTTTTAGCAGATGCACTCTCACATGCAGCCATGCACTGGTGCACACCCTCCATTTCCTCAGACACGGCATGTCATGAGCCAAGCTGCACAACCCTGCTGCCTGGGAAAAAAAAAAAAATGTTAATTTTCTCTTTGTTCACTTGAGACAATGAAAGATGAGATATTTTTCTTTTTTTTTTTTTTTTTTTCTCCTTTCCCCGATACACGTCTCTAACCTTGACTAGGACAAAGAGTGTTCCCTCCCACGTTGTCATCATTATGATCATCCTAATGAGAGTGGGAGACTTTGCCTCAGGTAAGGGCCTCGTTTCCCCTCTTTCTCGTCTCCGAGGGAGGCGTTCAGATTCTGCCCTGCTTGGAATGTCCTTTAAATTAAACAAATTAATGAACCCTTAAAAGCTGGGTTATTTCTCCAGGGGGGGGAAACATTGGGAGCTTCGTTTATCTGCCCGAGAACAACCCCGCTCAGTAAATACTCCGGCCCAACTGACCACTGCTCCAAGTGAGTGTACATCCATAACACATTGCACCTAATTACGTATCATGGGAATGCATGGAAAAGGAAACTCAAAGGCATTGTGTGCACTAACTAGATCGTTTGCTTTTGGTAACATTTTCACCTATAACATATTTGATTTACTACCATATATAGCAGAGGTGACTAAAAACAGAGTGAAACATGCAAAACCTACAAGATTTTGCTATTCTTCAGAAATTGCTGTAAAGGTAAAAGATGACGACTTGAGACTTGACTCAGACTTGAGGACAAAGACTTGAGACTTGAAAACAGTGACTTGGTCCCACCTCTGATATTTAGTTGGGTAAGAGAATACCAACAGACTCATCATAAGCAGTAGATTCATTCTAAATATATGCAAATCTTTGATGGTATTCTGCTAATGTTGAAGGACACGATTTTGCAATTGCAGTATTTCCATTAATTGGCAAAATGGCGATTGGCTTTATACTTGTATTTTGCCTTATCAAGTCCAGAAGACCCCAAAGTGCTTCACACTACAGTCATTCATGCACACACTCACACCTGATTGTGTTTTAGTATGGCGTGCAGATATAAAGTTTTCCATAGAATGTTCGGGTGTTTTAGTTAAAATGACCTTAACTGCTTTTAAACCAAAACCAGAAAGAGATAACAGACAAAAGAAAATAGATTAACTACATCAGAATAGTTGATCTATGATATTAATCTGACAACATGATGCCAAACACATCGTGTTGTTATTTTTCGATAGATTAAATGGCCTTCAAGGTGATGTTTGCAACAAGCCAGCCAAAGTAGAGATGCTGGATGTCGATTCCAGACCAATGAGATCGACGTCATGCGGTTGAGGTGGGATTGGATGTTTTGTAATTTACGCAACTAAATAATAGCTCAGTGATTCACAGGAAAGCAAAAATCTTCATGTTTTCAGAGTATGCAGTGAATGTTTGGTTTTATAGAGAAAAAAAGCAGATGCTGCCATTTCTCAAACCATCCTAATATTCCTTTTTTTTAGCGCGAAATAACAAATGTGATTACGCTTCTGCCATGTTTTTCACTTTGGAACTGAATGTTCTTTAGTTCCCAATGCATCCCTTTATTTTGAAATAAAAGCTGTTATAAAGATTTTGAGCTTTACTCTCTCTCTTTTTTTAAAAAAAATACACTGCTATTTTGAACACAACACTACTTGCAGAATATGATGAAGAGCACTGGCCTCTGCTCTCACTACTCTGCATCTGCACACTTCATGATACACCCCGGTGGAAGTGCTGACTTGAGATAGGATGCTAAATCAATTGAAACAGAGGCATAAATAACAAAGCAATAGAGCCGGCTCCATATGCTGTATGAATTTCAGTGTATATTTGCGTGATGACTTGTAAACGGTTGGCTTGATCTGGGTACACATTATATCCCTCAGATCTGGCTGCTGGTTGTAAATCTCCAAGTTACACCAGAGAGCTCTTAGAGGGAGTGGAGAGCCTTAACAGTAACTCATGCAGGTATTTGGGGAAACTAAAGCCTGATGCTGGTCTCCTTGTCTCTCAGAGGTAGATTAACAGCATAACCCAAAATGCTCCAAATAAATATGTGAGTGTTAAACTGAGTGAGTGGATTTGTTTGTGGTACAAGTGTACTTCTGTGCAAGTGTGTAAAAATGAGGAAAAGCTGCAAACGCGTCTGGAGACGTTCCCTCGTTCCCTAATGATGCGACCATGATGAAGGAGATATTAGGTCTGTGTTGTTCATGCAGGGACAAAATGACTGGATTCCTGATGTCAAAGAGGTATCATGGGCTTGTCACTGAATCACTCAAAGAATAGGACAGTTCCATATTGACTAGATACACTTGTCAACATTGTAGCACTCCCACCACCAAAGGATCGTCTGGTGACAACAGTGGCCGATGCCAAAAGCATCTTTGGCGGTCATTATTTCTAGTCAATGTGACTAGACTTTCATCAGCACTGAGCGCCCGCTGGTCCCCACTGGCCCCCGCTGGTCCCCACTGGCCCCCGCTGGTCCCCACTGGCCCCCGCTGGTCCCCACTGGTTCCTCGTCCAGTGTAAATGCTCCTTAGGCCTGATTGAGATGTGTTTCCCAAACCTGGCCCTAAAGGCACACTTCCCTGCATGTTCTATGCGTTTCCTTGTTTCAGCCCAGGTGATTTCAATTGACAGGTGTTTGCTGAACTGCAGTCATCTAAATGCAGTTCCACAGGTGTTTGCTAATTGCTGCTGGCTAGTCTGATGGAACCGAGTGGGGTGATTTCAGGAGAGAGTTGCTCTGTGAGGTGAAAGCTCAGAAGCTTGTAAACTGCAGCTGAGGAGAAGCTTCACCTTGAAGACGGTGCTAGGTTCACCTATGCGTTTTGCACAGCGGAATGGTTGTCATGGAGATTAAAGAATTTCTCAAGCAAGCATGAAAGAATCAGGGTAACACTCCAGATATGTTTCTGATGAAGAAATAACATTATGACATGATGTAAAACTCAAAAAAGTCAAGTTTACTTAATACTGCCCCTTTAAGCTCCTTGTAAGAGACCAGCAAGTTGTGCAAAAATTATCCAAGCATTCAACAGGTGGACATGTATTCAAAAATTTTAAAAAAGATCACATCATCTTCAGCTGTAAAGGTTTGGGGTTTGTCCTGAAATGACCCCTGAAAACCAAACAAACCTGAGTTTTCTGTGAGTAAGTATGTAACATATAAACCTCTGACTGGCACTGAGCGCTAAAGAAACCCAACACCTCCACAAGATAGCTGAATATGAAAACTTTCCTACACCCAGAATGCACCGCACTGGTTCTGAAATGATACGTTACCAAAACTGAATTTTAATCCAATTTGAGATGTTTTGCGCTCCCCCCCTCAAAGTAGGTGTAGGATCTGCACAGATATAAAAGCAAGTAGAAAAGAATACTTTTATTTGAGTTCACCATCAGCTCTGCTTAAGAAATGATAAACCAGACACAGGTGAGGGAAAAGAAGGCAAACTCCATCGCTCTCTCTCTCTGAAAGACGTATGCATATCATCCTTGTCATGAAAGGAGACTCATCTTGGCATCTTACCGGCAAGGCACTCTTTGAGTGACAGAAGGATTAAGAGTTCCCATGGCAACAACATCTTCATTTTCCAAGGTGAAAGATTCCTGTTCTGACTGACAGTGAAGAACACTTCCTGGGCAAACGCTCCCTTTGTTTGGAACTGTGAAAAAAGAAAGAGGAAAAGAGACCACATGAGCTCTGTGAACATTACGAGATGCAATCGGAATCTGCGACTTCAGGGGAAAAAAAATAAATAAAAAAAATAAAAAATAGAATGTGTAAAAGGCAGTAAGCTGTGAAAAATCGGCGTGCTATTAATAATTCATTCAACCAAATAACCCGGGCCAGGATCTCATGCTGTGCACTGAGCTAGCAGCTGATATTGTGGGAGACGATATGTGGTGCATACTGCAGCTTCACTATCTCCAAACAGCAAGTGGAGGACAAAAAAAAAAAAAAGCAGAAGCAGCAACAGATTAGTAGGATCCTGCTACAGGAAGTGTTTAATCTCTGAAAACTGTTTGGCTGGTCAGATCGTAGAAGACAGTGATTAGTAGTGATTAGACTCAGTGTTGTATAAAATACCTCAAAGTGATATTTCACTGAAAGTACCAGGATCTCACCATAAATTTATGGTCAAAGTCTCCTACAAAAAATATTACTTGAGAAAAAGTGTTAAATTATCTGACATTCATTGTACTAAAAGGCCAAAAGAAAATTCACCATATAAAATGTACCTAAAGTAAAAGTATTAAGTTCAAGAAAACAGAATTTCTAAGATGACGTTTATTTTCTGACAAAAACTTCAGTTGCATGAATTCAGTGGAGCTCTTCTTGGCTCTCTATCTGCTGAGGCTGGTGGATGAGAGTTCAGCTTCACACCACTAGGAATGATTTCACCAAGTCCATGTTATCAGCTGAACAGGCCAAGTATCCATCTCATCCTGGAGACGACTGTAGAGCAGAGAAGAAGTGACATCATCATCATCATCATCAGATGAACTGGATTGGTTGGATGCTCACTGTAGAGCACACTCTTCCTTGTGTCTGATGTAGTCAATTCCTGAAATATTGAGGAAAATACATATTAAATAAACTGAGCCAAGTCTTTAACATATGACCTAACATTTAAGTTTTAATTAAAGGTCTGATATTTTGATTTCATTTACTACCCATGCATAATTGTCAATATTACAAAGCAGGGGTCCTCAAATCCAGGCTTCGAGGGCCGATGTTGTGCAACTTACACATGTCCTTGGTCCAAAACACCTTATTAAAATAATTGCATTATTAGCAAGACACTGGAGAATTCAGACGTTTGATTGAAGTGTGTTGGACCAGGGGCACATCTACAGGTTCCAGCACAATGGACCTCGAGGCCTTTAGGTTCATCCCATGTCAAATATTTGAATAGCTTCCCATCGACCAGCCCAGATTAGTTAGACAAAAAAAGTATGAACTCTCTGAGTGTATGAACACAGAAAGTTTATAAATATATATATAAAAAAAATCTGATATGCACTGTAGTTTAAACTAGTTCCTCTGAATTCCAAGAGTTAAAATTTGATACAGCCCAATAAAATTTTGAGTTATTTACAAAGTATTTAAGTGATTAAGCACGTTATAACCAACCACAATGATATGATATGAATTATCTTAAATTTACAACATGAATTAAGTTAAAACTAACACTGCAACTTGCCACAAATTGGCCAAATGACTAACCAAAGGTAATTTCTCTATGGGCTTAAAGGAGGAAATGTTCTGCCACCACCAGTTAAATAATGCCAGAAACTGAAATTTACCATATTATGTTTAACAGGTTTGATGTAGATTTAAATGATTGAACAAACAAACTGGACAAACAAACTGGCTTAAACATGCAAGCTAATCTGAATAGTTAGTGAGCACTGAAGTTAGCAAGCTTCTAAATACCTAAACAACCATTTATTTTATTATTTTATTTTTAATGTTAAATAACACCGACTCAGACTGTGGCTTGATTGAAAAAATCTGAATTATACTATTTGAATAATGTAAAGGTACCTCAATATGGTTCTTTAAGTTGGATGGGGAGTGTTTGGATGCTAATACCTCTGTTGTCTCCAGTTAGCATAAAAGGAACTTCATCCAGAAAGTGGATTCTTTGACTCCAACAAACGCAACTGAAGGTTCTTGGGAATTCAGCCAAGGGTTGTGTACCTTCTTCAGGTGAGTTCATCACCAGTGCAGCTGTCACCTGCTGTCAGAGTTTCACTGCTAGAATCTTCCATCGAGGTTGATGAGAATCGCCTCAACAGCACCTGGTCGGCAGGCAGAACATAACTTTTTTTTCTTCTTTTTCAAAGGAGTCAAAACAGCGATGAAATATATGCAATATTGGTAAATATTGGTTATCAGCCATAACAGCAATATTAATATTGGATATTGACAAAATGTTCACAATTAATGCATTCTCAGATGAGACACAATAATCTATGAAATCATAAGGTGGACAAGAGATGAGGCATTATAATGCATCCTTAGAATTGGATTTAAGGTGGCACTGTTGAATTTTGACTGAAATGCTGTGAAACAGAATGAACTGGGTTGCACTTAGTGTAAATGGATTTTAACTTAATCAGCAGTTTTATAAGTGTCCTGAGGGGAAAAACATGAACTTTTAATAAATGATCTGTACTTGCTGTTTTATTACATGGCAAGAAATAATGGAAAAAAAAAAAAAAAAAAAAGGCATCCTCTTTGGCCTTAATCTTTACATGCAGTGGGAAGGAATTAATACAGGAGTTTTTACCCATTCAACAGTCTTGTTAGCTTTTAGTGAAGAACGAACTATACAAATGTAAATACAGTATGTTACATACTATAAGTCACACTTTTTTCAAAGTTTGCCTGGACCTGTGTCTCATAGTCCAGAGTGACTTACATCTGTTTTTTTCCTCTTCATGAGGAAGTTTTTGATGAATGAGTTAAATGTTAATTCATGCTGATGGACTTGAACCAAGTTGTTGCCAAGGAGGTTAATATTATATATATGTGTGTGTGTGTGTGTGCGTGTGTTTGAATGAACAGGAGAACCATTGCAAATTCTCTCTTGCAGAAGATTCTGGATTGCCTTATTGACATCAACAGGTCAAACCTTAACAGAAAATAGAGATTGGAAATTATCCACCAAAGATAAACAGACATGGTTTTGATGTATCATATAAATTCTTGTAAAATCCTTTGAAGGTCGTGGCAGCGACATACCAACATGTAAAAAAAAAGTTAAAGGGCTGTGATTATGTTTACAACACTGTATGCAAACCTTTTGAGTAATTTTTTAAAAGCTTCTAAAATCGATACGCTAATTATTGAAACAAAAGCTTTGCATCAGGTAAACGATGGACCCACCTCCAAGAAGTGTGTTGAATTATTTAGATGTTATGAATCCTGTGTAGGAATGTACAACTTAGCTTTTGTTCCTCCCACAAACAAATCAAATACGGTCAGTGACCAAATACTTTCTCTGGGAGATGGTGGATTCAAACTAATGAAGGGAGAATAAACACAGCTATTTATTTCAGAATGACAAAGTGAAACATTTGCAAAATTTGGCATCAGAAGTCGACACGTGTTTCTGTAACAGAAAAGCTGCCAAATTACGACAGAAAAATACAGAAACTTAAAAAATGAAGACAAGTTCTTTGGCATGTTTTAAATACTAATCACAAAGCAGATTAAACGGTATAAAACATTTTCAACATTGCAAAGTTAATAACTAATAATCTACATTTGTATGCAGAAGCATTTGCTCCTACCACCATATAAAAAAATATATGAATTATTAATCACATTTTATGACTCAGACAGATTAGCAAATATTTGTGACATGTATCTAATGCATCAACAACTCCCTCTCTGAGTCTTTCCATTTTCAGTTATGCAGTGACTCATGCATGCTGACATATGGCAATGATCATGTAATGATAGCATTGCCTGCTTTCTCGAGATAAATGCGCTAAAAAAAAAATGCTTAAAAACTGAAAGTGAAAGCTAGACCTACTTTGAGTCATTTAGCGGTTACATATTTGACCAGTCACAGAGTATTGAAATTGAGATTTACTTTGAATTTTATTATGTTTACTTTTTATTTTTTGGAAACAACTGACTGTAGACTGATCTGCCGATTCCGATTTTGGTTAATACCAATTGTTTTTGGCTGAAATGTTTTGCTAAATATAGCAAGAAAGTTGCTGAGTTGGCAACAGTGGAGTGAGTATTGTTAACTACAAACATGCAGACATGACCTGACTGCTCTGTCAGTCAAACCGCTGCCACAGCAGAGGACCGTGGCTGGTTGTCAGACCTTCGCTGATGTTGATAAGATCAGCTTCAAAGTATCGGCCGATCATCGAGCTCACACAGTTAGGAAATTGGGGCAGATTTATTGGTTGGTGCTGTAGAAAAAATTACTTTAACAAGAGTCTGGATGAGAAGAAGTAAGAAATTTCATTTAAAAAGTTGCAAAGTGAGAACATGAACTACAGAGTCAAAGGAGTTTGTCAAGTCTGCTCTGACTAACAGTGGATTTGGTTTCTTTTGATCGGTTCTGGTCAGAGAAGAGAGACTTGATTGGACTATAGGTGTGAATCCTTGATGGTTATGTACCAGGGATTCTGTGGACAGATGACATATGACAGATGGTCTTGTCATTTGTCTAATGTTAAGGAAGGGGGTTTGATCTTTAATGCTAAAGGGGGAAAATAAGTTCTGGGTTGGGGAAGCAAGACTCAGTCTCCAGGATCACGACCCTGTGACCTGTTACATAACACTGTAGAGGCCTGTGTGAAAGCAGGTTGACCAATCATGTGATAAGACTAATCAAATAACCCAAAGCAGGTGTGAGGAGCACATTATACATTTTTCCATTACAGTGGCTAATTTCTCTGTGCATCCCTACTTTAGGATGAATTAGAGTGGAGATTGCGAACCAGGACTTCTCATCCTACACTAGTGTGTGACCTCACAAATGTCTTAGAAGAACGGTGAAAAATCCTAGAAACCCCCCCAACCAGGATTTGGGTCTGTAAGTAAGTAAAAACAGAACACGGCGTTCCACTGCTGTTAAGGAGTTAAGAATGGGACGCCGGGCCAAATGATCCAATATTTTTCAACAATATAGTGTGTAAAGTGGTATTTTTTACTTTTGCTTGTGTTTGTATCTTCTAATCTCAGTTCCCAGAGTAAACTGGCTCAGACAGATGCCTGTAACAAGAACAGAGAAATCTGTAATCGTGACTGAAGAGGGGAGAAAAAATAAAATCATTTTTCAGAGCAGTAGATTTACAGAGCTCCTCATTATTTATTCTGAGAGAGCTCAGTGCAGATCATCCAACCCCCATCTTGTCAGCCATCATTATTGATTTGGTTTCCACTTTTTTTAACCTTCTGATTTTTTGTTTGTCATCACTGCCTTCTGCTCTGTCACAGGTCTCAATCAAACACAGAAGCACGGGTCAATAATGGGAGTTTTGGTTGATGCCTTTGCTTATGAGGCTGGCTCGGTTGATATATTTTGCCGTTCTAGAAAGGAAAAAAAGTATCCATCAAATAGAGATCCAAAATGTAAAAAATTCTGTACTTTCAGCCATATCTGCTTGATTTTGGATTTTAAAGTAATTCCTGTTGTGAATAAGGAACCAGGTAAGCAGATTCCAAATGAATCTAACAGATTGATAGAGTTAGATGAAATGCTTATATATTGGACCCTTGTGAAATTCTAAATCACCATTTCACTTATTTTTTTTTCAGATATGTTCTTAAAATTCATTTTAGGAATTAATGTGGTGTCAAACTACCTCTAGATGAAGCCAAAATCAATCAGTTTTAAAAATCAGGTGCACTTACTGAGCAGCACGTGAGGAGAGGAGCTGAAACAAGTCGAGTTTACGCTCAGTGACAGAAAAGTGAAGCGCCCAGATGGAATCGTCTGATTCATGTGGAATCTGGCCCAAACGCAGATCAGTGATGGGAATGGAAACGATTCAATTTGTAAGGAGCTGAACAGCCTTATACAGGGGGAAAAAAATAAAAAGTAAAAATAAATAAATAACATTTCATACTAGTTTCTCTCCAAGTGGCGTGACATAGGAAAAACAGGGTCACATGTTCCACATCATGACAGGAAACAGAAAAAAACAAAACTCCAGGAACATAAAGGACCTGTTTTTAAATGAAGAAAAAAAAAAAATCATGCAATTCCAAAATACTCTATGTCTATGTTTTCTGTTTTATCTTTTTATTGTATATTCTCTCTTGGAAGCTGTCATGGGCCTGCAGATTCTAATTAGATTCTTTATATTTGAGTTGTACATTGTCATTTTTTAAATAAAGTGTATTATTATTTCTATGTAGGAAAGCATGCTACACCACATTTCACATGTTACAACATGATGGAATTTTCCTGTTTCACGTGACTAAAGATCTGGTTTGTTTGCCTAGACAGTCCGGATCATTTGGGAACATGTGAACACGCATTTGAACTCTGCATGGAATTGAACTAAGATTGAGCTTTTCTGTAAAGATGAAGGGATGTACTTGATGTACAAAGTTGGCAGAGATATTAGAAGAAGACTTCCTGTTGCAATTGAAGCAAAGTTTTACAAAAGAATGGAAGCAATTTTTTATTTAGCAGTGGGACTTGATTCTTTATTATTATTTTTTTTTAGTAAATGGCATTTTGCAATGGATAAAATAAACATGTTTAATTCAAGAAAATGTTTTGCTGCTAAATGACTGAATTAATGGACATATGACCTAAACAACAAAGATATTTATTGTTTTTGATCTGTTATTTAACCTTCATTTTGGTGCATCATCATTCATGGAACTTTAGAAATGTGCATGCAGACATTAGTGATCTGTGCTGGTGCTACATGTTAGCATTGAGATGTTATTTTAAGGCAAGGTAAAGTAAGGTAATTTTATTTATATAGCACCTTGTCAGCAACAAGGAAGTTCAAAGTGCTTCACATGAATTAGAATACAACAAAATAAACTAAAGGAAATAAAGCAAAGAAAAAAAAAGTATAAAACTTCACATTAGTTTCCCATATTTAAGAATAAGTAGTCTGTGATTTATAAACTAGTAGGGGGTTTTCTCTGGATTCTTGTTCTGAAATTTTTAGGCTTGAGTAGCTTTGTTGATAGATTAACTCCTTTTAGAAAAATTTAAACACAACAATAGTCTTTTTCAGCGTCCAATCAGATAATTTTGTGAACCAGAAATTAACACCCAATGTGCCATGAAAAGCAGCTTTGTTTTCCATTACTGTTGTTTGCAGATGTCGCTTGTGAATCAGATTTATGAGCGGACCAGAAACTTATGCAAAAGTTCCATTTAAAAAAAATCTATGGAATGAATTAATAGAAATTTGAAAATGCAGTCATATACCAGTCTGAATAAGCTTCTTTTGTAATCATTACATCACAGTAATATGCAATTCTAAGCCCATTGTGGAGTTAAAACTAACCAAAAATCTATGGAATGAAAAACAAAATGAAATGAATAAACCAAAATAAAAACAACATCTCAAAACAGAGATAAATGAGCAAATCAAGAACCCAACAAGCCCTCTGCTGAAGTCTTTTTTTTATCATCTATTTCTACATTTAAATTCACTATTTTATTTGTGTCTATTGCCTAAATTCTCAAAGTAACGTCCATGGTTGTAATTTCAGGCAAAGTGACCGACACATTAAATGGGCATGAATACTTTGGTGGTATTGTCGGTATAAAAACAATTTCTAGCTGTTGATGTGTAAAGTATGAAGTACTGACTGCTGATTGATTGGGATGTAAAAACTGAGCGCTTTAAAGAGTGGGCCATGTTGAGAGCACTCAGTGCATCCAAAGCTCTCCTTCACCCATCACCTTCAGAGCAGCACTTTCCTCACGATGCTCCATAATCCATCTATCCTGCGCGGATCAGAAGCCCATTATTTGCCAATACTGGGTTGCTCAATTAAGAATGATGACATTGTTAGCATTAGTGCACTGCGAGGCTACGGGAAGCATTAATGCCTATCACAGAGGTTGACTAACAAGCCCCTGCAGTGTTTTAAGTCATTAGCAGACCTGCTCTGCCCAGTGATCGATGTTCATTTGTGTTCGCCGCAGTCAGCTGTCCACTCTCGCTTTCCAGCTAATCAACTTTATTTTGGCCACTTCCACACAAATGTGGCTCTGCTTTGATTTGTATTCAAAGTCTCGCTGAGGCTCCTGAAGGCACGTACCCCGAACACAGCAGCTGGGAACGCTGAGACGACAGTTCCTGGAGATGTTTAAGTGAGGGGCACAACAACGCTGCTACCATGATCTATGGATCCTCAGAATCCATAGGGTGCATTTTTTTTTTTGTTCTTTTTTGGGCTATGGTCCAGAAACCTTAAGGAGTTGCACGTGATTAATTTACAAACGCTTAAAAAGAAAAAAATATTTATTCATTTTTGCACGTGGCAGATGCTCAGTTCGAGGTGTTGGAAGGGAGATGCCTAATGGTGCTTGGAAGGGTCACTCTCTTGTCACAAATAACACTCAGACATGCACTGAAAAAACAAACTAATTTTTGCTCTCAAATATCTTACTACACTTCTAATAATAATAAAAAAAAAAACTATATACAAATCCTATATTAATATTGGAAATTGATTTGATATCAGCCAAAAAACGAGCATCAGATTTTATGGGACTGCATGTAAAATCTCAGACAGAAGAACTCGGCTAAAGCCTTCAACCCAGCAGGGTTGTGGCCCATACCAGAACCATTGGTTAAGAATAAATGGATCACTTACAGAAACAGAACCTTGACATCACACAACAGCACGTTGTTTACAGAAGTAAATAAATGCATGTTTCCGTCTGCAGATCATTTTTATGACTGACGGCGCCCCCTGGGCTCTGGTTGGTTGTTGGGAGGACTGGGAGAAGCCTGAGGATACTGATTTTTCACAGATTGTCCTTCTTATACCGTACTGTCAAGACAGTGACAGTTTCAACAAATATGTAAAAAAAATAAAACATTTAAATGCATCTTTAATATTGTTAACAAATGAACTCGTTGCACTGGCAGAATTTTTGACATGTAAAAAAAAAAAATTGTTATCAGTGAACAAAAATCAGCTTTTTTATTGATCAGTATTAAGGAGTGACTGACTTAACACAAGCTCATATCGCCTGCTGAAAAGTTACTTGTAAATTATTTTTGTCTTGTTTGAAATGTACCAAAATCTTTTTTTTTTTTTTGTACAGTGTACATAATGTGTTCCCCTCCGTTTCTCCGACTCGCTGGCAATGCTGAGATATCTGCGTAGAAATTCCTGAACCACTGTTGAATTCTGACCTGGATAAATGCAGGTATCCAAAGGAAAGAGATTCCTGCTTTAACGTTCTGAGCAGATTAGCTTTCCATTGTGGAGCAGCCAAATTAGCACAAGAAGAAAAAGGGGAACTGTAGTGTATCCTGGGATCTCTGCTGAGCCATGTTCCACTTCATTACACTCTGAGTAATTGGTTAAACATGTGACTATATAAATGATCTCTCTGCAGCCTTCTGAGTATTAATTAAGACCCCTCTCTCCCTCCTACCCGATTTGGATAGCAGGTACATTCTGCAATGCGCAGGGCTCCATAAAGACATCAGCATGACGGTGCCTTTTCTTGAATATACTTCCAGGAGCCAGGAAACCATCCAGCTTCATCGTTGTTTATTTATAAGACCCCAAGTTATAAATATCCAACAAAAAACCAAAATGCTTCCTGATCTAGGATTACAGTTCATCTGAGATCCTGTCAGTCCCCAGGGGGCAAAAGATGCTGCAGGTTAGGTGCTAAACTGTCACATGTTGTGCATGAGAATACTACAGAGAAAAACCATAAGGACAGTTAATTATTGACTTCTTTAACAAAACTGCTTCTCAAAACAGACAAACATATTTTACTCACAAATACTCAGAAATCCTTTAGAAAGAGGAGATGAGCAACCTCAGTTAGTAATCAGTTTCTCAGGGATTAGTTCTCAGATGTCTCAAACAGTTCAGCACCACTTCATAAAAATGCTTTTCCCCTGAGTGGGAATATATTCTACAAAAAAACTTGGAAATGATTTGAATGTTATTGGGACTATATCAGCGTAAGCATGCAAATCATGCTTTAGCATTTAAAACCAGAACTAAACACAGAATCAGCATTCAGCTTCCACAAATGTGGAACAAACTGAAAAAAATGAAGACTGAAAAATGGTCGAAACACTGACAGTATAAATTAAAGAAATGTAATTTTCAGATTGTGAAACTGATTTGAACATTGACCTCAGAAACAATCATTTTGGAATACATAGAAGAGACCACAGACATCTGTTCAGACACACATTCCCAAGAAACCGTGTGCTTGTCACGGCCCCCTACCTGGAAAAACAGCTGCTGGTCGCGGTCATTCATAATAGGCAATAAATCACAAAGGCCAACAACAAGCATGTTTCTCACTGATTGAGTACTCACTGAGTAAGTGGGGTCTGCGCCTTCTTGCTCTTTCCTTCACAGCCAAGACACAGTCACTGCTTTGGCAAGCTGGAAGAGAAAGAGGGAGAAAACACTGAGAAATTAGTGAGGAAAAAAAAGCTTGATAAGTCTTAAAACTTGAGTTCAGCTGCCTGATAAAAGGAAGAATGCAGCACAGGTGTTCCTAACCGTGGCTCATATCTGGGCGATTCTAGATGCTAGGTTTGGGTATTCAGCACAAAGAGGGTTTCCCATGGCAAGATGTTCACTCAGGGATTCCCTTAAGTGTATTATTAGCCTGCAGGCACTACGGGATGCGAACCCCTTCAGTGTGGTTTAGAACGGACTGAACTAGTGGAATTAAAGTGTTGCAGACCATCTACGAAGTTGGTCTGACCCAAATCATCTGGAATTTCTCTTGAGTTCTTCATTTGGTTGGTTTGGGTCTGTGGAGGGTCTCATTTGGACAGGGGGGCGTGAGATGAATGTCATCTGAATCTTGACTGTTTGGTCAGGAAACCATGGCCTTGAAAAGTATATAGTCAAATTAACAGTGTTCATAAGGAAATTGGGTGACAGTTCTTGCAGGCTGGAGGAATAGTATCAGTAAGAATCTTCAGGAACTTAGGTACTGATGCAGAGATTAAACATCAAACATGGAGCTTTTCTCCAAACAGCATTTGAAAAAAACGACAGTTCCCAAACAGTGGTCTCATGAAAACATAACCTTTGAAGGAACACTGGGCTTGTACTTGGTTGTGTTTGATTACAGTGGTGAATTGTGGGAGCTACTGGTTAATTCATGACCCTATTATGTCTATAATGTCAGAAGCTAACATACACTGAATAAAATCACACACTTTTTGTCTTTCTGATATCTTGGTTGATTTTCCATCATGTGTAACCAGAAAGCAGTGCATTACTGGTGCAGCCATAAAACATATCTACAGGGGAGCCTCCAGTTAACATAAGTGTGTCAGTTAACCTATCAGAAGTTTACAAATCCTTGATATCATCAAGACTTTCCCCTCATTGTTTAAAAAGATAGTAATCACTCTATGTGTAAACTTCAGATTTTGAAGACAAATATTGTCAATGCTGTCTTTTCAATACTAAATCTATATCTGAGAACTTTGCATTGCTGTTCCCATTATCTCAGTTGAGGCTATGGGTAGAATAAAGAGAATTACTTCAAATTATCCGATGTCAAAGCAGGTATGGAACATCCTTCTGTTGGGTTTGAAATGCCACTAGGGACACATAGCAAACCATATTTCTCCATTTTGTAAATCTGCTTCAGCCACCTGACTGAAATGCTTCCTGCACACCTGGAATTTCTGGTCCCACTGTTGGGAGAACTGGGGCAGGCCCTGAACTCAGAAGGACTTCACATTAGCTCGGTCTGAAAACGCCTTGGGATGTAGAGTTTTGCTGGAGAGAAAGATGTCTGGATTTCTCTTCTGGGACCAACACCTTCAGGGTCTGACCTTGGATAAGTCAGAGAAAATGAACAAAATAAAGAATGTGCACTTTTGAATACGGAATACCAAAAAAATTTCAGGAAAACAAAATGTGTGCGTTAGTGAGATATGTCATTGTGTTGACACGCAGAGTACTCTGAGGGTATAAATAACTCTACTAACTCAAGCAATTCCAAACACAGAAGAAAACTAATCATAATAACCTGGATTTCTGCACCTTCACACCAGAGGCTATTCACTCATTCTAATTTGGTTTTCTGCAAGACAGACTCAATTAATGCTATCACCAAAGAGCAGAATGGTTGTGCAAGTGAATAAAAGCTTTGAACACAGAGAACATGGAAAAAAAAAAAAAAAATTAAACATGACACACCAATACTGATTTTCTTTGTGGAAGGGGGAAGCAGACTGTTAGTGTTAAACATGAACTGTACTTGAGTATAACAAGAAACAGCTTCTATTTGGAGCTTGTCTAGGCAGAGGAAACATAGCCAGTTGAAATATATTGGAATGAAACACAGAATTTACTGGAAAAACCTTTTCTGAAATGCCCTCTAACTGCTAATGCTCTCATTTTTGAAGGGAATTAATTTGACACATCAAGGCTATTCGGCTAAATTTTAAGGAATACTCCAATTGCTTACAAAAAGCTAATGCTGTAACTGTAAAACCTTAATATTGTTTGTCTTTTTTGTTACTAATATGTTAGCTAGATTAAATTCTAAAGACTGGAAACTATGTGCCAAATAGCTGCTAGAAGCCCAAAAACTGAAAGTATTAAAGGGGCAGCATTATGTGTTTTCCTGGCACATAATTCCATTTTATATCTCAATCAATTAACTATGCTAACTTTAGTTGATATAAAAATGCTACATATATCACATATGAAGAAAAAAAAAAATTACTTACTAGGTTAACCCTTAACCCCTGACTGTGCCTAAGGAAGTCATTACAACATGGGTCCTCTATTAAAACTGCGTTTTTTTTGTTGTTTTTTTAACTATGTCTGCTGTTTATTCAGGTTGCAAGAATGCATGAGATCCAGATTTTATCAGCTACTAAGAGGTTCTAAACAGAGGACGTTTGCTCTGATTTATCCTCTAGAGATTTTAACTTTTAACTGTCATGGAAGTGGAACACTATAGAAAAAAAAAAAACATACCAGCTTAGGACAGTTAATTGACATCTTTAACAAAACTGCTTCTCAAAACTAACAAACACATTTTACTCACAAAATACTCAGAAATCCTTTAGAAAGAGGAGATGAGCAACCTCAGTACATACAAGGATCATATTTCATACTTAGAGTCATACGGGGATTTTAGAAGACTTAAGCATAATCTTTTAGTTAAACTAAAAAGAAAATTATGTTAATGTGAAAAAAGAAGTAAAAACTGAGTCATCAGTCTTTTTCTATAATTCTAAATTAGCATGTGTGCTATAAAAATGTTCTTGTGTAACTACATTAATGTTCTCTTCATTATCATTTACTGTTGAGTAATGCCAAAGCACCAATCCTGTTTCAATTTAATCTCAAAAACCTGATGGGAATCATTTGGCCATACTTCAATAAATATAAAGCTATAGTCCATGTGTTTGTTTTAGCAGTATTAGCGGTTTGCGATTCGTAACAATTAGCTAGTCATGGTATTCTTATAGTGCTTACAAATTGCTTGTACATTATGTTCCATTTTTTTCCTAGCAGAAAACCAAAATGTTACCAAAAATAAATATATTTAAAGTAGGAAAATGCTTCTTCAAAGCTTTCTTAATTCCCATATGTTGAGAACTAGCTTGACTAAAAGCCTCCTAGCTTTATAGTAAACTGACTATAAAGCCAATGCTAACCATTAATGACAAAAACATGTAACTGTTCAAATCTCCAAAACTCCTCATTTACTACAGACAAAAAGTGACTTGAATTTTCGCCAGTCGCTTTTTCAAAAATAAATAAATAAAAAACAATCTTATGTGTCAATATTGTCCTCATCAGCCAACACCAACAAGATCCACCCATCCAATTTTTGTACACCCTCATCTCTAGTGGGGTCAGGAGGTGCTGGTGTCTATCTCCAGTGAACGTTTTGGGCGAGAGGCGGGATCACCCTGGACAGGTCACCAGTCTGTTGCAGCGCCAACAAGATAATAGAACAAAAACTACTTATTCCCTTTGTTCAGAATTTGAGTTGTAAACATGTACACAGCAACATGTCAACCTTTAAAGGGGCAGTATTATCTAAAATCCACTTTTTGAGCTTTTCATCATATTGCTATGGGACTCTCTCATCAAAAACACACCTGGAGTGTTGCCTTGATTCTTTCATGCATGTCTGAGAAATCCTTTAATCTCCTGTAGCAGGAGCAGGAGTTTTTAAAGAGACAGGTTCAATTTCAAAGCATTAAATTCAAAAGTCATATTTCTTCTTAATCATATTTGATATAAGGCATTTTGTTAACATCTGAAGGCAACAGGTAGTTAATTATATGCTATAAAATGATACTACTAAAGGCTATAATGTGTAAAACACATAATAACCTTAAAGACTTCTTAAGGTTACTGGCTGCATTGGATCTTACTTACTGGTATTACATTAATAGGGACTCAATTCAAAAATACACCAGATCGTTTGGATTTTTATTCACTAAAAAAACATGCATAATCATTTTCCATGTAAGATTAGCTTATTTGACATTATTTGACATTGTCATTTCTGATTAACTGAAGGTAACAGAGTTACTTGATTATGCTATAAAATGGCACTTTGTACCTGGAAAATAATACTGCATCTTTCTATCTGTGCCTCTTGATGCAGACAAAATTAAATACAAGCATCAACAGTAGAGTAATCAGAGTTATTATGGTTGATTGTTATCGTGAGATTTGGTGGCACAAAGTCCTGTTGTACCACTATTCCGTCTAACCTCAATTTGACACAAAAACAGAAGCTATTATTAGTTTTACCAGATGAGACTGAAATCAAACATGCTCAAATACAATCTCCCTTAATCCACTGTAGGGGGTACAGCCAAAAAAAATATCCACTGAGTGAAATCACAACTGGTATTTTATAGATTAACAAGTATTAAACAAAACAAAACAAAAAAAAGAAACTGAACCAAACCAAGACATTTAGAAAATGGGAGGCGAAATCTGAATGATCACAAGAAACATTTCTCTCAGGAGCAACAAGATGTGTTCATTTACACCAAGAAGCCAAAAGCGTTGAATGTTTTAGTCCCGTTTTGCCCGACTCGTCTCCGAAATGACAGGACCTGGGGAGTCTCAACTGGCGGTCCCCGTTTTCAGTAAAAGCAACAGGAGGGGTTCGCTTTGCTCGGCCTCCTCAGGCCAGATTTGTCGCATGGAGCTTGAATAAAGGATCTCACCATTTACCGAACCATAGCTCCAGGACCGTCATTCTGAATGCGCACTTTTCATCCCGAGAAGAAGTACCAGAGGTGTTGGAGAAAGTTTCAGATTGATCTCCCGTCTTCCTCATGGCATCAAGAATGCATCCATACCCAACCCTCATCCATGTGCTCAGGTGTCACAGAAATCCAACGACTGAAAGTGCCCACAGCAAGAGAGTCGCATTACACCAGCTGTGCAGATTATGAATGATAGGGAAACCCTTTTTCAGTTTCATTACAGTGCCAAAAAAAAAAACATGAATAATTCATAGTTTTAAATTGCAGGCCGTCTAAGAATTCCTCTGCATTGCATCAGGTCTTTTCCTTCCACCAGATTTATTCCAGTGGAAGTGAAGCGTTTTGCCTCTCTGAGATCTGTTGCCAATTTGCCGCACAGACAATGAAAAGTGTCATTTGTCAATTGACACAAAGAAGCAGATAAAATGAGACTCATTCGTCGGCAGAAACCTTCTAAAATGGACTGAATGAGACATTTTACTAAAACCTACAGTAAATTAACTGCAGCTCTGTTATTGGTGAGAGCTGTCAAGCTGAATTAAAAGATGTTTTATTCAAAGTTGAAGTGCCCAAAGGAAAAACACAACACCCACATTAAAAAATGTTGGTTAACCAATAAATGGAAAAACTGTCTGTAAAAGGCAAAATTTAGTCTCCAGAGCCTTTCAAAAGTATTGAAACCCCTCAAAATTTCAGATTTTAATATTTATGCACAATCATGAAACAATAGAAAAAATACCCTAAACATGTTTCTCATGTAAACATGATTGTAATGCGGCACAGAGTGATAAGTTACTTATGACTCTATAATAAGTAGCTTATCTAGCAAAATATTCTACAGAATTAAATGTCCCATTAAGAGTAGCTATTCAATTGTTGTGGAAATTTTAAGTAAACTTTTAAAATGTTGCATAAATAGAAAACAAATGAAAATGCGAATCAGGCGTTTCCATCTGATGGTTTGGAGCGAATCAAAGCATGATTCCATCAGATGTTGATGCTACACAGGACTATAAGAAACAGGAAGCAGAGGCTGCAAACCAGCAACGTCATTTCATTTTAGTCATAATTTAGTCATCAAAATAGTTTTTATTGACTTATAATACAATTTTAACCGACTAAATCTATTGTCAATTTAGACGACAAAACCCAAATATTTTGATCAGTTCATTAGAATTAGAAAAAAATGACTAAATGTTTAACCAGTTATGTTAGATATTGTCTTAATATGCAATACATACAAAAATAAATGCTACTTTTTTTCAACGTCTTGATTTTTTTTACCTTGCTTTCAAAAATGAAAATATTTAGCAAATGCATTCTTCAAAAAATAAATAATGTTACTGTAAATCTAAAATAAACACCACATTTAACAGTTAATCTGTTAAAATAAAATAGGCTAATAGCTCTGTATTAATGATAATTTAAACTCAAAATAAAAAAAAGTCAAACTACAATATTCTACTAAAAGCAGAGCAGAAATCTGAATTAATCATAACCTCATGTTTCAGGTCAGTGACCCGTCATGAGGTCAGTGACCCGTCATGAGGTCACCGGATTCCTCTTTGACTTCATGGATGAAATGTAAACATTTTCAGGGCAACACTTAAGGGGTTAGAACTAATCAAATTTACTTCTTCCACAAATATAAAGAATTTAAAGATTGCATTTTTTTTCTTGTGAAGCAGAAGGACTGAGGCTGCCTTCTGTTAAAAATGTATTTTTAAATTAAATGTAAAGGAGGCTGTTTATGCCACATGAAGAAAAAAAAAAAAAAAAAACACCACAAGATTTTACTGCTGGAAAAAAAAAAAAAAGAAAACCTGGAGTCAATCATAAAGCGTTGATGCTGTAACACCAACATCTTCACACCCTGCAGTATCATCACAGCTACTCAGGCTTCTGTCAACACCCGCCTGGCTTCCTGCTTGGCTGGGCAATTGCAGCTGTCAGTCACCTGAGTAATGTGTGAGACAGCTGTGGTATTTCAGACAATGGAGAGGGACTTTATCATCCTTCCTCCAGTAGGTCATACGACAATGACTAATTTTAGGTAAGACGGGGGCGTGCGAGGCAACTGTTTTTCTTGGCAAGGCTTTGACAGAGTATTGTCATCAAATGAACCAACTTCACAGCTGCCTGTTTGCTCTAAAACACCTACAATCACCAGAGAGCGAACAAAGGTTCGCTTCTGAGGCCTTGCGGTGAGGGATGCCACAGGTACTACAGGAATAAAGTCTCTACCCACGACACAGTTAGTAGGAGAGGAAGAGTGCAACCAGCTCATGAGATGATTTATATCAGGTCAGAAGTCATAAGACAAGAAAAAGGAAATCTGGTTTTAACAATCAGACTACAGGTTTCACAAATCACAATGTCAGTTTTAAAGAAGTGAAAATGAGTGCAGAACATTCCAGTCCAGTTTTGACTCCATATATTATGGTTTATTTCTAGTATGGCACCTAAAGCTAAAAAGGAACATTGAATGTACTTTTTGTGCTTTTCCAAACAGAATAAAGATTTAAAAAAAAAATTAAACTCTACTTTTTTTTTTTTATGTGTGTACAGTTTAAAAATAAGTTTAAGTGTTTTGCAGAGACGATTCAAAACTGCCCTCATAAAAGTGCACAAATTTACTCCAGCAAGAATCAAGTGTTTGATCTTTTTATGAGCTGAACGAGGCGATATTAATAAGTAAAGAATTGACTTATCAGATGTAAATACCATTTTTCAATGGACACTATTACGTAAAAGTGATTTATTTTAGCTTTACATCATGTTATAATGTCATTCCCTCATCATCTGGAGTGTCGCCTTGATTCTTTCATAAATGCTGGAAAAATCACTCATTCTCCAGCATGATGGACCCAGCTTTTCCTCTGTGCTTTAATTTCCAAGCTTCCCCCTCACAGAGCAGCCCTCACTTGTGACTCCTCCGCTAGACTCCTTCAGACTAGCCAGCAGTAATTAGTGGATCTGGTGTATCAGCTGAGCTCATTACAGGAGCTACTTCTCAGAGCAACGCTGGTAAAAACGTTACTCTGAGAGTTAGAGGAACTATGCCGTCTTTTCTGAAGCCAGAGCTTCAGAAAAACAGGAGTTTCTTAAAGAGACAGAAGACCAATTTCAAGGCGTTAAATTCAGACAGAAAATTTATTTTACGTCATATTCGGTATATATATCATTTTTATAATAACTGAAGGTAACAGTAACCGGATTATATTACAAAATGGCTGGAAACCAAATGATATATAAATACATATGTATATATACACACCCATACAAATAAAATGCTTATATAGGTGTGTGGGCGCATGTGTGTGTGGTTATTCGATCCAGAATTTTTAGCACAAGCAAGAGTAGCCCCGAAACTCACCTTTACTTTTGCCCTCTCGTGCACTCCAGTGATTTCAATTAATTTGGCCCTCCCCGGGTCTCAGTGCTGGCAGATCCACTCCAGAGACAAGACATCCATTACTGCCAGGTCTCAGGCTCCATTTCAAGTAGGTGGCTGAGGGAAAGAATGGCCACTGTGAGGGTAATGAAATATTTTCCACACCAGAAATAGATGTTGTATGCTCAGACAACCGTGCTCATTATTGAATATCACCAATGAATTGTCAATTGGTTTAAAATTGGAGTTGGTGCTAACAGGTGTCAGAGTTTTTGCTGATCTTAAGTCAAGTTTGCTGAAGGTTGCATGAATGTGCCCTTGCACTTATAGGTGACAAGTCTAAATTCAAACCACCCGACCCCATCGAAGGAGTTGTCGTTAAAATATAGAAATGTATTCTTGTGCGTGTCAAAACTAAAACAACTGCGAGAACAGAACATTCACAGTTTTTTTTTTTTTTTCCAGTAGGAAATAATTAGAGGCATCCACAGGCATATATTTACTTTGGAAACCTCTGCATGTTTTGCTTACTCAAGCACACATTGACACATTTGACTCTACCACAGCAAGTATTTGCACGTCTCCTGGTTGAGAATAGACGTTTAAAAGGTGTACATAACAAGAGGAAGTGAGAACTGAAGTAACACACAAAAATACACAAAATCAGTGTGACAACAGACAACTTTGTTATGATAATTCTTCATTAAACTCCTTAGCTTTAGTTCTACCAACAAGAAAACGTCAGTTCTCTCCGTAGAAACTAAATTACTCGGTGGATGATACAGAAGTTGGAAAGTTCAATTCAAACATTGGTTCAAAAACCTGTGATCTAATTAGTTCAGTTAGAGAAAAGAAAAGAGAAGAAGGAGCCTCTTCATTCTTTATAGACCGCCATTTTTATTTATACAACAAGCTTATCTGACTTAATCCAACTTCCACAAAATAAACAAAGTAGTACGATGGTAATAATCTAATAGTTTTAATGTCAGATAGTTGCTAATTACTTGTTTAATTGACAAGTATCACAAGCTATGATCAATTTTCACACTTTGACCAAAAACGGGTCATGAAGACGTCACAGACAGGCAACATATTATTATGTTATAGGTTTAATCTGAATTCTGTTATAGAAACGTTGAAGGTTTTGCTTCAATTTACTAATGACTTTTAAAACAGAAACAAACTTTAAAGCTTCTGAAGGCTACACTATTCTTCAGTTGTTAACTCTCAGTAAGAAAGTCCAAGATTTCAAGGTTCTCTGGCTTATAAAAATGTGAATGCTGTATTAGTTAAAGACTTAAACCTCATCAAAGTCCTGATTATCCATCTACCCTACATTTGAATTACATGGAAAACACAATGCCATACACAATTAATAGCTTTCCATATTTGACATTTTAGCAAACTATTTGGTTGCCACGATTTGTTTGGGATGTTGGAAAATTTCCCACAAGTCGAGTACAGCAGGTAACAGCCACGTATACTGCAGGTTGACACCATATATTCATGCATTAATGTGTAAATGCTTTGTTTAGATGTTGATGAACAGCCATTCGCCTCGGGATGCCAAAACTGATAAAGATATCTGAGGTTTAGTATCGGGCAAATACTGATCAACAATAGAAACTTAAACAGTTTCAGATTTTCTTGACACTCTGTCTTTATGTAATCAAACACTGAATTCTACTCCCTTGATTCCAAAATACACACACACACTATTGATGGCAGAAGAACATCAAAAAGTGACAAGTTCTGATTATCCTAAAATTGTCTTACATTTTCTCACATTTGGACTCAAATATTTATCATAAATATTACTAGTTTAGCTATGCAGGTTATGGGCTGTTCCTTTATAAGAACACCTTGTTAGCCTAATCATTGAGCATTGATCATCTTAAACAATTTTCAGGGTAAAAACACAATCAGTATGTTGGATCAAACCCCTGTTCCAAACCCGTTGTGTTATTAAGCCAAACATGAAGCGACTGGGCCGGTCCAAAACCTGGTCAGCACAGATTAGGATTCTGTTAGTTACAGAACCTGGTTTGGAAGTGGCTTGTTGAAAAAGTTGAATCATTTTTAAAATGCTTACAGTTCTTTGGCAGCCACAATATCAAAATCTAGTGCAACTCTAAAATAATCTTCTAGATTCCTTCAAGGACTTTTTAATGAAAATGTTTCATCTTTTTTTTATGTACCACACATTTTTAAATTATTTGAAAATGGACTAAATAAAGTATTTCTATTTTTAAAAAACTCCTAAACAAACCCAACATTTTTCACCTGTTGGCTTTGTGAAAAACATAAATGAGATGCTTTGATCACAGCTTGAGACAACTTACCAAACCTTCTTAAACTGTTATGCAAGTATCACAACAATACTTTGTTTAAACTCGACTTCTGCTAGAAGTCTGGTTGTCTTCATTTTTCACATAATAATTATTAGAAGTTGTACTTTGTAAAAGTATTTGAACTGAAACATTCTTAGATTTCATCTGCTTTGTGAGACGTTTTTATTAAAATGTCAAACCGTTCCGTGGAACTTGACTAACTGCTCAGGGGATCACCAATTATCAACACACACTTCGCCAAAAACTTCATGGAAATGCGTCCAACAGTTTCTGAGCCCTGCAGCTAAACAGCAGAGCTGTCACCTTCATGGCACCGGAGACGTAATCAGTTGACTTCATTAGCTGGGAACATGACTGCATGTGGGCCACATAATTCTGTGCCAAAGAAATGGATGAACTGGCAGCTTGACAGACAGCTTTCTGGTGCCGGGCCGACTAACAATGATGTCCCAAAAAGCCAAAAAGTCAAGTGAAGTGAAATGTTTTTTTGCACCGCTTGATTACAGATTTACACAGTATTTCATAAGCTGACACTTTCCAATGCATTTCAACAGCTAGTCATTACAGAGATATTGTTGTTACTTTATTACTGATCACTGCAGCTATAAGGTCACTTTGGGGTATAGAGAGAGAGGGGTATAACTAGTTACATTTATTTGAGTAACGTTTTGGAACGTAATTGTACTTTAAGGAGTATTTTTGCTATGCTGTAGTCCAATATTGAAAAAAAAAAAATCTACATCTATTATTGGTGACAAAGTGCCAAATCATTAATCTAATTCTATGCTTTGTGCTCTGAGTGATATCATGAGATATTTATTTTACATTATGTGGCTCTGTGGCCACATAATGTCTTGCAATCAGAAGACATGTGCTGCTTCCTACTGGCACATGTCTATGTGCCTCTGGGCAAGGCACTTAACCCCAAATTAGTTACCAATCGGTATATACATTTGTGAGTGCGACTGGGTGAATGTGACTTGAGTGTGAAGTGATTTGAGTGATCAAAATGACTGGAAAAATGAAATAAGATTGAACTTATTTTCAATCCATAACTATTATATTCAAAATTCATAATTGCACTTCCTGAACCTCAGGTTTGTTGCTGTTCATTTAATTGGTTTCAGTTTCTTTATTATTGGTTTTATTTTCTGTTATTCTCCTAATTGCACCTACTGAACAAGTTCAAGTTGTTTTTGCATGTTTGACCAAGCTTGTGAAGGCGTTGGTGTATTTAAATGTGCTGTACTGGTGCAAATTCATATCAAATACATTTGTAATTTTGTACATTTTTTAACTACATTTATGTCCACTTTAAAAAAAATAAACATCTAATATCCATTCAGCATGTTTTTTGTTTTTGGATCGCTATCGGCTGATACTAAACCTCAGATATGTGTATTGTATGTGAAAAAAGAGGAGCCATGTTGTGATGACTTCCTGAAGGCAGAGTTTCAGAAAGAGCAGGAGGTTTTAAAGAAACAGCGGCACAATTTCAAGAAATTAAACTATGAAGTCAGATTTAATCGAAATCAGAATTTATACATCACATTTTTTAAGCCACTGAATGTAACATAGTTACTTAATTATGCAATAAAACGGCACAATGTCCCAGTAAAACCCATGATACTGCCCCTTTTAGTAACAAGAGAAAACCTCTCCCCAGTCCACTGAGGGCCACACCAGAGAAAAGCAGAAAAAATTCAACTGGCCTCACACAGCAGCAGACATCTGTGTTACAAACACCCGGATTGCCAGGCAGCGGAAGAAGAACGCAAAGGTTGCTGAAGCGATGCAACACATTTCATCATCCATTATACATGAGGCTACCGCTAAGTAACAGTAGCCCTGGTGGGCCTCTGCTGCCATTATTCATGGACATCAGAAGACACTCTGAAAATGGATGTTTCTGAGTCTAAGAGCCATATTTTCCTGAAAGCCTTGCACAACTTGGTTGAACTTCGCTGGATAGTCATGTAGTGTATCCCTCTGTGTTGTAGCAGGGAAATGAGGGCTGCGCTAATCCTCTCCTAGGGCAGGCACTTAGACCGCTGTGTACAAAGCCCATTAATGTAAACACCCTTACACTACATAAGCAGTGTTCTTTTAAAAGGGCGGCTATTTAGAATCAATTAGGCCAACTGTGGTTACACATAATGGATCAAACGCATCCTTAAAAGACTCTGGCCTCCAGGCTGAACACTGAGAATATTCCATTTTAAAAGTTCTTAAAAACATCTAAAAGCTAAGGTACCAACTTTTACATGTAAACAACTGAGATTTTTTTAAATATTTGCTTTCACTTTTGATTAGCAAAAGTGAGTTACTAATCAGAATTATTACCAGTTAAAGAGTAAAAAAAATTACTTTACTGTAGGGGTGGAGATTTATCGCATCGTTCATCACTTATCATAAACCTTCCTTCGCGATAAGAATTATGATTTGTCGTCACAATATATTTCAGTTAATGATACCAAATAAATAACTAAACTGGCAGTATTATTAGAAGTGTAATTTCTACCATTTTCTAAATATCAGTAAATTACAAAATCTGACTGCAGTTATTGTGTGCAGTTTACCTTTATGAGAGTGAATTTCTGAAGATGATTTTAAATGTGGATATTTTTCAAGAGCAGTATTTTTTTTATTGTGATCACATTAGTACCACAAAATACTGTAGTAAAAAGCATCATCTGCTCCCATCTATAAGACAGACTTACAGCAGAACTGGAACACAAATTTTTAATTAGTTCCCTATTGAGGTTTAAGATTTTTCTTTTTAATTTAAGCTTTTTTGTATCACAAAACCAGGTCCCTTAATCTTACCTCGGTCCATCACCATGGTAACTTATGTGGGAAGCCTAACCCGGTCGCATTAGAATTCGACATGTGTGAAAGAAACACTTCTATAGCAATTATTGAAATGAGAAAATTAATCAAATAAAACTGGTGCGTGAACCCATAAAGAGCAGTTCCCTCCTTTTCTCATCATGACTGAAGAAAAGCTTCGAGACATGAATCTCAGAAACAAACTAAAGCAAAGTGATTTCACAACTTCCGTGTGTGTCCATATATAAATCAAGTGTTTTGTATTTACTCAGTAACACTTACATTCCTTGTTTCAGTTCCTGCCCAACTAAAAACTCAGCATTGTTGTTGTAAACCATGTTACTACAGGAACACCTTCTTACACCTTTCTTTAAGTTTTATGAAAATGCAAAAGACTCGCCTCGTATTATTCTTATTATCAACTGTTTTCATTGCTACTGTTGCATTCTGACAAGTGTGGCAATTGTGAGATCCACAGGCTGGTTAGGATTTTGAAAAGCACTTCTTCATAAAGAAAGTGTCCCAAGTTCTGATAACCTGAGGGGAGTCAACAGAAAAGGTATTTGGTTCTCCTGCCATTATTATCAATTGAATGTGCACCATTAGTCATATTACACCAGCTTGTTATAAACAAGACCTGTCTGCCATTTTCTAGATGATTTGTGAACTTTTCAGAATTTGTGAAAATCCTTTTTGTCTTCAAAACCTTAACTTTTTTAACATGATGTTAAAATGTTATCCCCTCATCAAAAACACATGCAGTGTTTGCCTTGATTCTTTAATGCATGTTTGGAAAATCCTTTAATCTCCATGGCAACCATTCAATTGTACAAAATTCCTGGATGGGCTTAGCTCTGCCTTCAAGGCAAAGTTCCTCCTTTGAGCTGCAGTTTCAATGTTTCTGAGCGTTCCTCCTCACAGAGCAGCCCTCCCCCACTCAGCTCCTTCAGACTAGCCAACAGCAATTAGCAAACACCTGATAGATTTGCTGAGCTCATTATAGGAGCTACTGATCAGAGCAACGCTGGTAAAAATCGTTGTTAAAGGGTTAATAGAGGAGTCATGTTGTAATGACTTCTTGAAGGAGGAGTTTCAGGAAGAGCAGGAGTTTAAGGAGGCAGAGGCTCAATTTCAAGGTGTTAACCTACCAAGTCATACTTGGAAACATTTTTTTCACAACAGAAGGTAACAATCACTTGGTTGTGATCTAAAATGATATTTTCTGCCCAGAATACACATAAAACTGCCTCTTTCATCTGACTTCATCTGTCAGTTTTAGAGTTTAAAGCTCAGAGCCGTCCCGGCTCCCACTGCCTGCCCTCTCACTCTGCTGGCCTCCACACATTCCTCTTGTTGCCGACGCACCAGACAAGCCCCGCGCCTAATTGCAGCAGCAGTTTATCTAGAACACGCAGGAAAACCGTGTTGCTGCAGTCAGCAGTCTACACGGTTCATTTTCACAACCCTGTCACCGCTCGAGCACAGAGAAGGAGAGACTTCCCGTGGAGATACCTTTAACATCCCCTTGTCACTTTAATTGATGGCAAAATTGCCGTTGGTGATCATTAACAACTAAGAGTACTTCTGACTGCAGGTGGCTCGGTGTTGAGAGGCTCCAACTCATTTATCATCCACTGAGCCTTCCTGTTGGGTTAATCGTCTTACCTCAATTAATGGTAATAAATTCAGGGTTTTCAGCCAAATGTGTCATTAATTCTGATCCCAGTTAATGATGCAAAAATAATAACAGTCCTTCAAAAAACAGAAGAGAATACACGATTATCATCTCCACTATAATAAAAAATTACCCTTTCAGCTTTTCACAATGTACTAATAAAATGGCAATGCAGCTCAGACACAATGCAAAAAGATCACATGTTGTAAAAATGAAACTCATGGAACCTCATTAGGAAGAGGAACTCAAAAGAACATTCATAAAATCTACCATACATTTTATGAATGTACAATACAGTTCATTGTGCAAGGCAAATAGTAACATGAGATATATATGATATATATATATATATATAAATAAATAAAACAATAATACAAGCAAAATGCTATTAAACATGGAAATACAATTTCTATTTTTTTAAAGTTTTTATTGTGCACATACGAGGTTAATCTCTTCCTGTTGTCTGCTGCCACTGTTGGGGAAATATACGCATTTACTTATTAATGTAAATTTAATGTTTTCAGCTGATGTTATATTCCTACAGTTAAAGTAATATGCTCCTCTGTTAACTTTCTAACAATGATTTTACCAGCGTTGCACTGAGAAATGGCTCCTTGCAATTATATATAATTTTTTTCAACATAATGGACTGGAGATGCAACAGTGAAGCGTCCATAAGAAGGGACAGAGCAGACCAGACTTCTTGAGGAAATAAGATCCTCCAAGGTTTTGCACCAATTTGCTGCAGATCTTCTAAATCTGTTGTTGAGAGTGTTATCTCTTCTACTGTCATCTGCTGAGGCAGCAGCATCAGAAGCAGGGACATGAAAAGGTTCAACAGCCTGATAAAGAAGCCTGGATCTGTTCTGGATACGACAGTGGAGCCTCTAGAGATGATCATGCAAAGAAGAATTCTTCATAGGATCAAGAAAATTATGGACAACCCTGACCATCCTCTTCACGAGACTGTCTTGGGAAGACAGATTTTGTTAACTGAGCAGTATAATTTTCCTTATGTAATAAATTAGTCTTTACCTTATTTTTATTGCCTTAGTTTCAATATGCATGCTTCCAGTTACCTTTGATGAGATGCTGAAGTTCCCCACTATGGGACAATGACAAATATTTCTTTTCTATTTTATTCTTGTCAAAATGAGATTGGGTTGTGTAGAAAATCAGAACTCCAGCTGTGTGAGAATGAAGTACTTCAAACACTGCTGATACGAACAGAAGAACAGTGTCTGAATGAGTTTTATTGCATTTTTTTTTCAAAGTGCAAAAAAAAAAAAAAAAAAAAAAAAAGGAAAGTAAAGACTTCCTTAAATAGTTGGAGTCATAACTGTGTGAATAGATGTGTTTTAAACAGCTTTTACAAATGACATCTTACTGCATTTCAGTCTTCTAGTAAAAGAGTCAAAGATATTCAAACAACAAAAACCAGGCAACCAAAAGAAAAACACTTTATGGATACAGAAAAGTCCAAAGTGGAGGAAACTACACTACAGTTTAGTTTCAGTTTCTTACAGACTGAAACACCAATTTGATCTGCAGGTTAATAATCAGCTAAAGCACATGAGTACTGAGAAAACTGAATTCATATATAATGTAGCTTTAATGACATATTTAAAGAAATATGAACTTTTTGCAGTTCAAATAGGCTAATGCTGATCAATTTGCTGTTTTAGTTTAATATATTTACAGTTGTGCAGATTTTAACTCTCTCCCAAAGACAACTTCATTTTTTTTTTTTTTTTGGAAAAAAGCAACTCATTTATTCTTAAAGTATTCAAACCCCTTTGTGGTTGTCCAATCACAACCACAAAGTTCAGAGTATAATTTGGATATTGTTCAAATTATGTACAACATGATGTACAGAATAGTGAAAAACAATCATATTCAGTTAATTAGAATATGTGTTCTGATATGTACTTTTTGAAAAAAACATCCTAAAATAGCCATTAAACATACTCTTCACTAAGGCTATATTGCTGTATTAAAAATGTTTGTTTTTTTTATTTTTTATATAACATTCTAATTTTAAGAGTCATGTTTTTCTTAGCTTTCTTAATTAACATAAATTCAGACTTTCAAACATCCATCTGTTTGTAAATAATCTATATAATGAGTTTCACTTTAAGTTTCCTCTTTAAGGACAGATATTAAGAATTAAACATATAGGTTAAAATACTGAACCTGTGGAGGGAAGTGCTCTGGTCAGACGTTTTGCCTTCATGACAAAAGATCAACTAAAAGCTCAAATACCTGAACTGAGAGCCTTCCTGCCCACAGCATGACGGATTCACAAGACAACTTATGGCAACATTTCATTTCCGTTTGGGATAGATAAAGTATTTTAGACTTAAATTGTAACCTCAAAAGTTACCATGGTGACATTGAAACTCACCCCTACCAGAGATTCACCAATCCGATATAAATATGTGCATCAATCCTAATTTTGAGAAACATTCTGGATTGATCATTAGGGCAGATCTATTCAGTGTAATTCTATGTGTTGTGCTCTGAGTGATATTGTGCTTTACTTTTTACTTCATATTGATAATTCATAATTACACTTTTTGGACCTTTTGAAAAGTTTGCTGCAGTTTATTTTTATGTTTGACCAAGATAGTCAACCAGTTTTAGTTTCCGTTTATTATTTATTTTACATTGGTTTTTATTCAGCTAGTTATAGTGATTGAACAGATTTAAGTTGTTTTTCCATGTTTGATCAAGCTTATGAAACTATTGGTGTATTTAAGTGTGCTATATTGGCTCAAAGTTTAAAATAAATCTGTAATACAGTAAGTTTATATCTGTGTTTAAAAAAAAAAAAAAAGTCAATTCTGCATGTTTTGTTTTGTTTTTTCTTTTTTGAAGCAAATCGTCCAATACTAACCCTCAGAAATCTGTATCAACATCAGAGGTGAAAAAGATGGATCAGTGCATCCTTAATACTATGATGATGGTTAAAAACTAATGTTTCCCTTTCAAGCCAAAAGTTGTAGGCACCTTGTGAAGTCTTATGAAACCAAACTACAAAAGTTCTAATTATTGTGTTTTCCAAGAGGAGGTGGTAAACAGGTCACTCACCTAAACAAATACTTTACTTAAAGTATTTTACTCTCCAGCTACAGCATCTTAAAACTGAATGAATTTGTGTCCTGCTAATCATAAGAAACCAAAATCCTGCGATTATATTTGCATGAGTCAAACCATGGGTTACTTCACATCTACAGAGTTTTGTAAACCTGGAAGAAAAAGATGCAAATGAGCGGAGGTGAGTGAGGGGCCGGGGCCGTGGACTGAGGCCATTTTTTTTTTTCTTGGCACAGTGTAACACGCTTAGCTCCAGAACTTCTGTCCGCTTTTACAACCGGGTCAACACAAAAGGGTGATGTCAGGTCATGCAGGCCACATGCTTCTCCAAGACATCGAGTGGTTTCAAAGCACCGGAGCAGCGAATGAGCCAGCTGTGTCCTCCAGCCAAGTCTCTGTGTCAGAGTAAAGAGTAGGTGGAAGCCAATGAAATATGCACAGTGTCAAGCCAAGAGGAGAAACTCTCTCTGCTGTGTATATACATTATATATATATATATAATATATATATATACACACACACACACAGACCCTGCAGGCTGAATGGCTGACAAGCTAATATAAAAGTTGTATGATTTCTACTTAATACTTGTTGAGTATTAAGTAGAAGTAAAGCTGAAATGCAGCAGCTGATATGTACATGTTTCTTTATGTCTGGCTAACAATAAGTTAGCCCTGATATATATCTATATATATAAATATATTATTTTTTTCCCTCAAAGTAGCAATTTAAAGTGCAGTGAAAACTTCAAAAATGCTTCATGGGCAATTTTTATTTTAGAGACCGATAATTTGAGGGGAAAAACGGGGCCGGGGGGGGGGGGGGGGGGTGCAGGGCTCAAAAGCTAAAGCTTGATCTCACGCAGGGTTTCCAGCAATGCAAACAGGAGCTCCAAAAATCAAAAATCAGATTCATTTCAGCTGCTATAACCTGAGCACAAAGTCAAAGGTATTAGGGAGCTAAATCTATAACACAAGGGATAAATTATGGTACACATTAGTGTAAGCCTGTGTCCCACAGAAAGTATTACATGTCCTCACTGTCATTAGTTTATTAATGAGGGAAGGTGTTTTGGCTTCTAAGATGGCATCACTGTTCCCAAGTTAGAAAATGAGTTTTGCTCCGATTTTGGAATTGCTTTCTGCATTTTCCAAGTTCTCAAGTGTCAAAACGGCCCACTGGTGAGGTTTAAAACAGGGTTGCTCAATTACATCAGATGGGTCAGAAACTTTACAGGGTCAGACATCGTCTTTGGTTGTCCATAAAAGATAAAAAGACATAAAAAGTAAACATTTGCATTCTGATGTGATGGTGAAATAACTTCTTCACACAATTCAGAAATGTTAAATCTTAAAGTATTTTTGATGCACAAATATTTTAGCACAGTTGAAACAAGACAAAACTAACTTACAAGTAACTCTTCAGTAAGATAGGAGCTTGTTTCAAGTCATTAATTCCTTAATATAAAAATAACTAATTTCACTGGCAGATTATTTCACATTTAGCAAAAATTTTTTCCTCATGTTAATATTACAAGTTAAATAACCTGCCAGTTCATCTGTTACTTTTCATTAATATTGACTTAAATCAAGCTCCAATAGCTTATTGAAAAGTTACAGGAAAATTTGTTTTGTCTTATTGCAAGTATATTAAGATAATTGTAATAGAAACTAGACCAAGAATACTTTCTAAGAAAGTAAGTTACGTTTTGCACCACTGGGGTTAAATCCATGGTTCTTAGTTGTGAATTTTACGGTTCAGTGTTGGTAAAGACATGTTGCATGAATCAAGCTAACAAGAATCACAACTGAAGGGATAGAACAATGTGCTGTGGGTTTACTATAACAGTGTCTTTCAAAGTGGGGTGTTCCAGTAACACTAGTGAGTCCTCAGATAGTTGAAGGGAAGATGAGCGGAAAACATGCAAAAAATAAAAATACTGAATTCCATAAATTTTGTAATCAGAAAACTTTAAATTGTTTTTTTTTTATATATAGATAAAATCTAATCAGTTTTTCAATTGTTAGTATAACATATAGGTTCACTTAATTTATTTAAATATTTGCCATGCCAATGATTCTGTTTGGCTGCCAGTCAAGTTTTTCAAGCCGCTTTGCTGCTCAACCAACAGCTAAATGAACGAGGAGAAACAATCCATCCATCCATCCATCCACTTACATGGATGGGAAGGGTGCTGGTGCCCATCTCCAATGAGACATTTCTGGCGAGAGGCGGGGTCACCCTGGACAGGTCGCCAGTCCATCGCAGGGCAACACAGAAACAAACAGGACAAATAAGCAGGCAAGCACACCTAAGGAAAATTTATACAGTCCACTTAACCTCACAGTCATGTTTTTGGACTGTGGGAGGAAGCCGGAGTACCGAGAGAGAACCCACACATGCACAGGGAGAACATGCACATTCCATGCAGAAAGATCCTGGGCCAGGATTTGAACCCAGAAACTTCTTGCTGAAAAAAAACAAAAACAACAACAAAAAAAAAACACTTCTACCAACTGTGCCACATAATATGATATGAAGTTCAGATTAATAATACAGCAGAAGATAATAAATGTTTCCAACCTCATGGCCAGCTCAAGTAAGAAGGTGTGAGGCAACATTTATACTAAACGAAAGTATTAATTATTGAGTACTGACTAAAAACGCATCGTAAAACTTGATGCTTACATCATTTACAGCTTTGTCTCAAACTAGAAGCTAATGCTAATGAAAGGAAAAAAAGTTTGGCATGGTCATCCCACCTGGTGTTGCATTCATGATCCTTAGTACTGAAGGAATTTTCATTTTATACGCATTTCTGAAAATGAGCAAAATTAAATAGATTTTTGTTTTCCTAGTAGAGCACTACAGATGGGCACCAGCACAGCTCCAGACCCCACGAGGGAAGATGTAAGCAAATAATGAATGAATGGATGAACGAACAGACGGACACAGCAATGTGGAAATCTGTTCTGGGCCTCAACTTGAAGAGGCTTGTTTTAGAAACCAGATAGGAAGAAATTTCACCATTATCTTGTCCTAAAGAATAATTATTGCTGTTGTTTTGGGTTAGCTGCTGTGTAATATTGCAGTTAGCTTAGTTGTGTTGTTACTCTTGACAGAATTCGATAAACAAAGAAACACACAAATGTGTTACAATGTTAAGTAAAGATGTAAATTTTCATCTGGTTCTGTGCAGGGTTTTGAAATCCCTGCAGTCCCTGAACCTCTTTCACCAGCACAGCATCTTCAAGCTGATGCGGATTTATTAGCTCAGTCAAACATGTCATAGCAGTGCATCACATTACGCAAATGCAGATCACCAGCCTGCATAAAAAAACAAATTAAAAAAAAAATCAGATAATTAAACGGAGGGAAATTAGATGCCCATCTCTTTGACTGCAGCAGGACTGACCAGAACAGCTGGTTGAAATATTACAGGAAATGTGCATCTCTGGGGTTCGTTCCATCCACTCCCAGCCTCAATAAAGTCATTTATTGTGAGACACACTGGCCACTTCTGATATGGACGACACGGGCAGCAAAAAAAAAAAAAAAAACAATAGTTCCCACTAGATAGAGTCGAGCAGCTTTCAGCCAATCAAATTACACTCCTTTGATTACATGACAAAGCTTTAGCAGCTAGCTTTCGCAGCTAACTGCCCCAGCCAGCAGATAGCTGCTGCTAGGAGAAGCCTTTAAATTCCTTTTAAGAATTAAAGGCTTCTCCAAAGAAGCCTTCAAATTAACTTAAAAGGTATCTTTATGTTAATTTTATTTGGCGCAAAAAAAAAAATCATTATCTGAGGTGATTGAACCAACTCTACCAGACTAGAGTCTGGTAGAGTTGACTCTACCTGATGTAAGCCTCACACCCTGAGATTGCTGAGTGAAAATATGACTCATGACTCATTGACAGAAATTCCTTTCCAGCTGCTTGCAGTGATCATGACAGCAGAACATCACAAGCGCTCCGCCGCCCCGACTTGTGTTCTCTAATGCACGCCGTCTCGATCAATCCCAGCAGCCAATTAAACGCTGAGCTTCCACTCTGCATTTAGCATTCGGTAATAGGGAGACGCAGACGGTGACCAAAGGATGGAGGGGTCGGGGATGGAGGAGGGCCTTTTGCTAAGCCACTCGTCAGGACACACAGCCACTGCTGCTGTTTAGAAAACGCAGCAGCACGGATATTAACATGCAGTAGTTGGTGTTTGCAGCCTGCCACGGCACACCACCAGCTGAGAGGGGTGTTATCAGAACTGAGGCGAAGAATGATCTGCAGCGCTCCAAGCAGCAGAGAAGCCAAATGCTGCCGAGGCATTGTTCGGGGTTTGTTTGTGTGATCTCATGGGTGCACACAGGTTTCCCTGCCAGTCTCTTCAGAATTTGCCTCAAAATTTAAACCCCAACATTAAAAGCAACAGCTTCTTTTAAACAGACATTAACTCCACATCTGCCTGCAGCTGCACACCAGTTGGGGGGTGGGGGGTAGGGAAGTGGGAGCTGTAATGTGACATATGGGATGTGCATCTTTAATGCAAAATTTTGATAAAAGACAATTGAAATGACAATAAGATTTAGCTCGCTCCCTCTAATAGGTAGATAAATTGATGTAAGCCTCAAACAGAGAAGCAATTTTTTGAAATCCAATTATGTAAAGCTGGCAGGTTTTCCCTTTTCACAGTCTGAGATCAATCTCACAGCTCAGAAAACCACATATGATTCACTATCTGAGGGTCGGTGGCACTGAAAGAGCGGGTCCAGCCAGTCAGAGTTACAGGTATGAGGGAGGCAGGGAAGGGTCAGAGCAGAAGAAACAAAACCCACGAGTTTAGAAACCAATCTGGACTTTAGGAAGATTTCAGGAGGCAGCATTTTCCAGCCACATAGCACATTTAGAGCTTAATCAAGTAACTATGCTAACTTCAGTTATTATAAATATGTATATCAAATTAAAAGAAATTAAACATTGTAATTTAAAGGCTTGCTAACTCCGCCTCCAGGAAGTCAACATAACATGGCTCCTCTATTAACCCTTTAACAACATTTGTACCAGTGTTTCTCTGAGAAGTAGCTCCTATACTGAGGTCAGAAGTTCCACTGGGCGTTTGCTAATTACTGCTAGCTAGTCTGAAGGAGCATGTGTGTATGTGTGTGTGGGAGAGAGAGAGAGAAAGAGAAAGAGGGGGCGGAGAAGGGGGTATGTTTTCTGTGGATTTTGGACTATTATTTTCTCTTTACGGTATAATATTTGATCAATGCACAGCAGAAAAATAAGTTATATTCCTTTATCAGGTTGCAATGCACACCAAGCCTCCCACCCACCCTATAGTGCCATCTGGGCATCCACCCAATACTTTGTCAGTAAAACCCTGCCTGGAATAAGAAAATACAATGGCACTGTGACTGTTTGTCTTTTTTGCTGCTCGTTTTTTTTTTTTTTTTGAGTAGTTAAACATTTAAGTCCTTCATACAAAAATAATCTGTTAAAAATGAGTTGTTTTTTTAATAAAATGTGTGGAAATAAAACAACTCAACATTGTCAGCTGCTTCCTGTCAGAGACAGAACACTGGTGAGTCTATTTTTCAGTCTGAGTGTGACAGTGTGTATGATGCCAGCCTACACATGTTTTTATTAAAGCACATGCAGCTGCACCAGCGACTGTTTTCTCTCGCCTGTCAGAGCCCGCCGAACAACCTGAGGTGTCACACTAAGCCCAATTAGTTTGGCAGCAGGACTTATTGGAGTGAAACTGCCTGGCACAGAACAAGAATCAAAGCATTTTATGGCAAAAAAAAAAAAAAAATCCCTGGGACATCAATCTCACTCTGTTGCCAGGCATCAGTAAAGGAGTGAAAGAGGAGCTGCTTCATGACAGCGTCGTTCCTTGAGCATTATTTGGGAGATGTCCCCCTTTGTTGCAGTCTGTTGGAGAAGTACCCTGCTGGGTAAAACCTCACATCTAATTTCAAGAAGCTGAAGCTGCTCCCCCAGTCTGATGATACACACGTTAAAGGGGCAATAATATGTGTTTTCCGGGTATATAGTGACATTTTATAGCGCTATCAAGTAACTATGTTACCTTCAGTTGTTGTAAAAATGCTGAATATATCAGATATGACTTAAAGAAGTTTGACTTTGTGATTTATCAAATTGGGTCTCTGTCTCTTTAAAAACTCTTGCACTTTCTGAAAATCTGGCTTGAGGAAGTTTTGAAACAACTGATTGGACTTCTCTTTGCCAGCCACATGGAGATGACATAAAAAAACAAATAAAAAAACCCATCTCCATGGCATAAATTGTACCATTTAATTTTTACCAAGAGGATCAGTCTTGATTAATGTAATTCTTGTGCTGACTTCAGGGTTTCCCCCTGTGTATTATAAGCCTGGCAGTCCGTCATGCTTTGCTAGCCCCTCCGTCAGGCTAAGCGTTGCTTGTTTATGTTTTTAGGAAATAATAATTAAAAAGAAAAAAAAAAAAAAAAAAAAGTTTAATTTCTCTTTCTTTTTTAAAGCCGGATTGCAAGAGTCTCTGTTGCTCAGAGCGTCTCACAAGAGATGATTTATTCCTAAAAGATATGTTTATAGTTCATGCATTTAAAGCCAGTATGAACCACTCATCATGCAGGTTCAACCCGATGAGGAGCTTTCGCGCTCACCTTGTAGTCGCGCATCACACTAAATGATAATACTGCTATTATCACTACTAGCAGTGTAATTTTTCCGGTTACACGGTGCAACAAACCATATCAAAGGTTTTGTCTACTTGGAGTAAATGCATGCAGCATCTGAAAACCTCAACCCATAAACTGAATATGGCATCGAGAATGGTTTCTGTGACTCTTATTAAAAACTCAGACACAAAATGGAAGATCTTCTAGAGCCACATTGGCAGCATTAAATTAAATCTCCTGTTTGTTGGGCATCTCTGTGCGCAGTGCGGCAGATTCATGCATCATGCAGGGCCGATCCAAGGCAGTAGCAGAATTTGACTTAGGGGCCCCTCTTGCTGCTAAAAACATCAGTAACTCCAGCAGCTTCTGGATTAGATTAATCTGGGAGAGGGGGAGTAGTTTACTTAGCCAATTTAAAAAGCAATAAATTATAATTGCAGTTTATTAATTTGTATTTGTGAACAAACAGAGCTCAAACTCAAAGAATAAATTCACAGCATCAGATTGTTGCTATGGTAACAATCTAACTATGAATATTGTTCTTTGATGTTTTACAAAGTAAACTTGCCAGATCCTTAAAATCCTTAAAATTTAAATGCTAAACACTTTAAAATCTTCTAATTTACGTTTGCTGAAATCATTAAATCAAATTTAGCAGCATTAAGCATCTCAATAAATAAATGTTACATTTATATGTCTGTGGTCTGTTTGATTGAAGTATTAGCATTTATGGGGCCCCTGAACTGTGGGGGGCCTTATGGAGCCACTGACTTAATTTGGTTGAAACAGAAGTGCAAATAATTGATATTCATTGTAATTGTATTATTTGATTTGAAGTTTTAAGACTAGTTGTGGGTTTAAATCAGTGTTTCTCAATTCCGGTCCTCACGCCCCGTTGCCCTACATGTTTTAGGTGTTTCCCTTATGCCACACACCTGGATTGAATATGTGGGTGATTAACAGGCTTCTGTAACACTTGATGGTCATGCAATCATTTGAATCAGCTGTTCTGGAATAGAGGTACATCTAAAACATGCAGAGCAGGGGGGCCTGAGGACTGGAATTGAGAAACACTGGTTTAAATAGAGCTTCACTGGCAATGTTTTCCCGTAACATATAACTACCCAGTAATGGATCGCCTCGGTACCCCGACCACCGGGCTTAGCAAGTTCTCTGGGGGAAACCCAGGGTTTGATGATTGTTTGCCGCCTTTCAACTAAGAATTATCTCTGAACATGAAGTTCTTCTAACCAAGTCACATCACTACGCTCTCCCCTTCACTCTTACCTCCTTTCTAAGCCACCTGGTCTATCAAAGGAATGCCATTTGCTCTGGCATTAGGGAGCTGGGAGGCACGTCCTGCTTGTTTAAAATTCAATTGCTTTACCAGTCATCTAATTGGATTTGGTAGAACTGAGGTAACCTTTGCTCACAAGACAGCTTGTTTAAACTGAATGTCTCGTAACCCCGGGACACCATCTTTAAATGATCAGACAGTGTGATAGCAGGCAGGATGACAGCTCACATCCAAAGGTTAGATCAGTCCTATATAAACACGGCCAAGAGATGGCTATGGTGAAATGCCTACTTCATAATCGTGTTCATGTACCGCTGTGTGTCTCTCATGTGTAGATTTTTATTTTGGAAATTAACAGTAATATTTTCAACACACTAATTTGAACACTTCAGCATGACCTGTCAATGCATCCGATTCTTTACATTAAAGAGTTCAATCCCCAGTTAAGTCCCAGTGTTTTATTTGCATCAGTGTCACAAGCTATAGATGTAAAATGAGGATTCATTTGGGCCACTTCCACAGAATGTAGGCAGGTACAGATACTCAACACACAACACAAACTCATTTTCTGATCATTTCAACTTGTGAATTTGCTTCTTTAGGACCGGTTGAAAGCTCTGATAGTCCACGTAAATCACCTTCTGTAGTCACAGCATCTCAGCTAATGAATTAAAAAGACCCGACAAGCAGAAAAAGAGCTCTACAGACAACCGTCAGCGTCATTTCCCAGACCTCTTTAGTCGAAATCTGCTTTGTTTGCTGAGAATGTCTGGTTTGTTTGTGGACATGCGGAAGAGCAAATGAACTTTGATGCAGACCAAAAAAAGCGAACTCTGGTCAAATCCAAGGTTTTGGTCCGGTTGAAGTAAACTCCAGCGAGATTTAAATTCATATGTGAATGCAAACTGACTTTACAGCTCTCCAAAAGCAGGAAGTGGACTACAGCATCGGGTATTGTTGGTAATTACAACCAAAACAAACGTGCAAGTCTATCACTAGTGAGAGAAATGGCTCAGGGTTTTTAGATGTGCCACAGGTACAAAACACTGGGATGAAATGTTTTAATTACGTCCTCCTTGTGTAGATCAGTTCTCCAGAGGCTTAATGACCCAATTATTCTATTCAGGTGGTGCAGCAGAGGCACATCTAGAAGTTGCAGGACATCGGCCCTTGAAGACTGGAGTTTGACACCCCTGCTGTAGAGCCACGCCCCATTTCAGGATGATGGACTGAAGAGCGTTTCATAAAATGTTCAAACCTTTTGGATATGGATTTCTAACCTATCCGTGATTCTGCCTCTCCACATCTTTCTCTCTGATCTGCTCGGTTCTTTGGTCATTGTGATTGTTCATTAACAAGCCTTCACAAAGCAGCTCCATTTATAGTCCAATTCGGTCAATTGGACGGGATTTTATTCAGGGATATCAAAAGTACATGGAGCTGAATGAAAGCAAAATGTTTTTTTTTTAATGTAACCATTCTACTTTACAATTACAAGCTTTGTGTTGGTTGTGCACATAAAGTCTCAATAAAATATAATGTCGGTTGCAACGTGACAAAATGGGATAAAGCTCTAGGTGCACAAGTCTATGATCCTGGTAGAAATACACAGTAAAAGCAGTTGCTTTTTACTCAGGCCTTTAGGTATTCATTCTTCTTCCACATGACAGACAAATGAAAGGCAAAGCAAAATTACACACCCACTGCAGCAGTACACAGGAGCAGCGTCCAGAGGAAGCTGAACTCATTAACATCTTCTGCTTCTCCTTCCCGTAAAGCATCACAGAGCCGCCTGAGAAAATAAATGCACTGTGTGCAGTTTTCTGACAACACCTTAGAGGATTTCAGCCACATAAAATTTACATTTTCCTCCTTTTGGAACATTTTAAAAGCTGCTAAAGGAAAATGGAAGAAAAAAAAAAAGTGAGGAATAGTTGCTTTGTGCAGCTTTAGAATTTAACAGCAAAACAATAACAGTGTTTAGTTAGAGAAGAGGCCAATATGAGCCTGTGGCTTTCTCATTAAAGGTTTTCAAAATTCCTCACATTAACCCAGAGGACAGACCAATTATTGTTAGACTTTGCTGCAGAGCATTTCTGAAAGTCTGTTCCTTTGGTTGAAAACAAGGATGCACTGAAAAAGGCCGATAAAGCTGGAAATCTGTCATTTTCCAAAGTAAAATACAGTGGTGGTGCCATCATGCTGTGGGAATGCTTTCCTGGATTATCAAAAACTCAAAAATATTTTATTCCGTCACTCAATGGATTGTATCCAAGTGTTGACAGGTTGCAGGAAAAGCATTTTTCAGTGTTGAAGTGGTTACTGAGGCGATGTACATTCTACACAAACCAAAGTTTACAGTGAAACTTCGAAACTTTATGAATCCAGCTGTGCACAATATTTTCCTTTTTTAAATTACCTGTGTATGTTATTCAAAATATTGATGGGCTAATGTTTTAATTCTTTGTGCCATTTATGGCAGTAACGTATCATGTATTTTAAATTATCAAATGGTCAAAGATTTTCAAAAGCTTGACATCAGAATTCAGGCATAAACCTGTGATCAGTGCCTCTTTTGTTGCTACAGTAATATCAGTAAAAGAACAGCAAAAAAAAAAAAAAAAAAACGTCCTCTCAAAATCGTTTTTTGTTTGTTCTTTTAAAGCTTGCAAGGTGAGAAGCAGTTTTATCCGACTGGTCAGTAATTACAGCATCAAACTTTGCATGATATTACACAAATTAGCACTTACTGCACAAACAAACAGCTTAATCAAATCATATTTATACTTGGTGCCAAAACAATGATCGTATTACAGTCTGGATTCAAGCATAATTAATGACATTTCAGCGTGAGTGTCAGGGAGTATGATTCTATCAGTCGGCTAGAATTTATAATCATTTATCAAGATGTGACATGTAATGCATCATTTTCTACATCGTAAGAAGGGGATATAAATGATTCTCTGAAATAAAAACAAGAAGATTTATCAGTACACAGTGTCAGATTACGGCTGCTAATGGGCTGAGACTGTACGCAGTCATGCTACATTAAAACCACATAATAAACTCACTTCCAGAGAGGCTTTGATCCAGCCGCCTTTCCCCATACTGGGCCGGTTCTGCAAAGCGCCCAGAGGTCAAGGCCGCGGTTTGAACATCCAGCAAAACAGACAGTTTCTGTCACAGAACAAACAGGGCAAACGGCTCCTCCAAAATCGACGGCGGTGCGCAGAATATCATCGAGATGCAGACGCAGACAAGCAGTCGGAGACAAATTCCCATTCGATATTCATACCGCTGCAGAGCATAATGAAATTCTTATCTTTCCAAACATGCGTAGATCTCCCTTCGCTCTTGGTGGAATTAAAGACTTCCTTGAACAGCTGTACATTTGAGATAGATCTATAAAAAAAAAAAAAAAAAAAAAAAATGGCCTGTCACTTCAAAACCTGATGCTGGAAAGTTTAAAATAGCAAAAGTGAAAACGAGGATTTATTTGTTGTTTTTAGCAAAGAGCGACATCTTGGTTCTGTAAATGTGTCGGTTCAAACAAAGCAAAGCACAGAAAGCAATAACTTGGCCTCTTGCGTAAATACTGTAATGTCGCTGCATTAATTTGATGAAGTGTACATTAACCGTCATAACAGCTTTCCGTCATCAAGAACTGTGTCATCGTCTCTGGTCCAGAAACCAGAGAGGTGACAGACAACACTGCGCGGCTTCATCTGTTCACATTAAGATAAGGCTTGTGAGAAGTGGGAGCAGAGAGGAGGCTGATCTGAATGTGATTAATGGAGAGCCAGGTCTTGGAGGCGCATCCAGCTCACGCAGGCCATGCGCCTCTGATAGGCCCCCGCTCAAAGTTTCATCTGCTGTCACTGCCCACACGGCCCAGGCAGCCTGCCACTGCACCGGAACAATGAACTGAGAAGGCTTGATGAGAGAAATTAGACTTTGTGATTTTGTTTATTTATCTTTAGAATTAACACATTAAATTGAATTAATTACCAACATAGATTTTAATGAGTAAAATATATATATATATATATATATATATATATATATATATATATATTTTTTTTTTTTTTTTTTTTTTTTTTTTTTTACACTCTAGGTGCATGTTTGATGTATCTGATGCGGCCATAGAAAAGAAAACCCAAATGTTGCATAAAATCCTGCTCTGGACACGCTAGCCCAGCATTCAGAGCCAGAATCAGTGAATTCACGTGACGGATGAGAGAGCGAGATCTGTGCAGTGATTTAGAGTTTGCGCTCTGACCGCCCGCTTTAACAGAGCCTTCCTCCTGCTGCGTGTTCTGGCAGAATCACAACCACCAACCGAACTCCAAACACCAAGCTGCCACGCTGGAAAACAGCCAGCATAGCCCCTCCCCCCTCCCAAAACCTCGAAATTTCCCGTACCACTCTAGAGTTGAATCCACCAAACAGCAAAAACAAAAACACAATGTTCCAGCCAACAGGCCGGGTGAGATGTCTGAAAAGTGTTAAACAAAAACAAATGGCAGAACACTTATCAGGCGCAGCAACTAAAATTAATGTTTTTCAGCATTTGAAAATAAAAAAAAACAAAAAAAACAGACAGGCCGATTGCTCTTGGTTTAACACTGAATATTATCAGAGTGAACTTGTCAGGCTGTCTTTAATAGAACAGAAGAAAATCACCAACATCCAGAAACAACAACAGGAAGCAGGAATATTGGGGGGGAGATTAGAGTGAGATTGCTGTACGTTTGATATTCCAGCAGATAATGTGGCAGCAAATTTCTTTTTTTCCTTCTTTCTAGGTGCAGAGAAGAGGCCCAGCCCAAACATTGTGAATTACTGGCTGCCTTCCATGTAGATCACTGAAATCGGAGTTTGTTGAAGATCTGGAAAATCCACCAATGCTGCAGGAAGGATCACCTCAATATTTTCTCATTTCATCTCATCCCACCTCATCCTTTAACCAGCACATCCAGCCTAATACGAAGCCAGCCGACTTGGTTATGAAACATGCACTTTGCACGCAACCATTTGATTTTGTCAGCATATCTTTGTATTGAAACGTCGGTTAAAGCTGAGTGTGTAACATTGCATAAGTATTCATAAGCTGTTTTGACAGAGGAATTAGAAATTCAGAATGACCCACTGCCTCCATAAGCCGTTTGCAAAAACACACTCTGCAGCAGGAGATTTAAAGATGATGGATGTCCACTGTAATAGCAATTTAAAAAAAAATGTCCTCCTATAGACAAAAGAATTAGTTGAAAACTGACAGGGAAGTTTAAACGTTAAAAGAGCTGCGGCCTCCAACAGCTGAAATGGAGACCTGTCCAGGAAATGAGTAAAAACCACACAGTGCCCACCTGCTATCAGAACACAAAAAATGAAATATGGATTCTTAGAACTGAGCAAACAAAACAATTTTTACTATCACAGGCTGATAAACAGGGGCAGTTGTTAAAGTTGTTACCGAGTCATGACAGCGTGGTTTGAGTCAGAGACGACAGTCAGTAGTGCTCAAACTGATCCACTGCAAAGATACTAAATCTTACCAAATAATGTTGCTCTACCAATATTTTTTTCCATAAGTGAAATAATTTGCCAGTGGAACTAGTACTTTCTTCATAAACATTAAGAAATTGATTTAAAACAAGTTCTTATCTTGCTGGAAAGTTACTTGTTAGTATTGTGTTAGTTCAAGTGTGCTAACATATTTGCACAACACCGTTTAACCACCGTGATCAGTTTGCCATGCTAACTAGCTTTAGCATTAATAGCGAGCGTTGGTGTAAGCAGCTAGATGTAGCTAGCATAGAGCGACAGAACGCCTGAGCAGCATCATGTTCCCTCCTCATGGCTTGGATTAGTTTTTCTGACCAATCAATGGTCTTTACCGGAAACCCCCCCCCAGAAATACAGAAATTGTTGCAAATTTCATAAAAATTTTAAAACTGAAACATGACGTTTATATGTATTCAGACCCTTTACACAGTATTGAGTAAATGCATTCTTTTTTGCCAGTACAGCCATGAGTCTCCTCTGCCATCCTTCCTTCAGATCCTCTCCAGTTCTGTGAGGTTGGACGGTGAATGTTGGTGGAGCCAGTTTCAGGTCTCTCCAGAGATGCTCTTACCAAGAATGGCCACAGAGTTGTTCAGAAGCCACTCTTATTTTATCTGTGTGCTTTGTGTCGTCATTCTGGAAGGTGAACCTTCGGCCCATTTGAGCTCTCTGGAAGAGGTTTTCTTTCAGGATTTCTCTGTACTTGGCCACATTCATCTTTCCTTCAGTTTCAACCAGTCGTCCTGGTTGAAAACACCCTCATACCATGATGCTGCCACCACCATTTTCACTGTTGGGAAACAGTGAAACATGGTTTCACTAAAGTCATAGTGGTTTCACTCATAGGAAACCACTATGACTCATAGGATAGAATTAGAATTGGCACCAAAAAGCTCGATCTTCGTCTTATCAGACCATAGAATCTTGTTTCTCAGTCTGGGGTCTTTCATGGTTTTTTTCAAACTCTATGCAGGTTTTCATTTGTCTGACATGAAGACTAGTGAGAAAAAAATATTTGTCATTATTTTTTTTCTTTGCATCCAATAAAAGAAAATCAACCTTTTTCTTAAGTTCGTTTAAGAAGGCAAAAAAAATAAAAAAATAAATTTAAAAAAATCATGGCCATAGAATTAGAAATTGTGTCTTCAAAAATTGTTACTGTTTTTTCCCTCTGCCTTTCAGGATTTAGCAGTGTGTTTAGAATAATCCCAGTAAGTGCCTGTTTACTCTGTGTTAATGAGTTCCATAAATAGATCACATGATATTTATCCAGGGTACATAAAAATGCTTGCTCTCTGGGCAGAGGGAGGGTTGCAGGTTGGATCACCTCAGCAGCAGACGGTGTCGACAATAATGCATGTGTGACCTGATAAGGATGAAATGCTCTCTGCTGACATCACCTTGATGTCTATGAAGTGGCGTGAACTGCAAGGCGCAACTCTGCAGCCGCAATACTGATTATGATTAACCAACACTGTTCCCTAAAGGAATAGGTCATCTTTTTTTTTATCATTATCTCTGCAGGCGAGTGTTTCTGACGGCACACTCTGGAGTTAACTTCAAAGTAAAACTTTGTGGTTGTCAGGACAGCAAAAGTAAAGGCAAAGATACTGAACGATGACTTCAGTCATTGTTACTTGACATTGTGTCATTAAATGTCAATGATAGCATTATATAAACAACAAAAAAAAAAAAAAAACACCACAAAAAAAAAAAAAATTGAGCTTTACATCATGTTATTTCTTCAGAAACAAATCTGGAGTTTTGCCTTCATTCTTTTACACACGTTTAAGAAATACTTTAAAATCCATGGCAACCATTCAGCTGTGCAAAATGCCTTGGTGACCCAGCCCCGCCTTCAAGCTTCCAAAGTTCCACCTCACAAAGCAAAACTCTGCTGTGACTCCTCCACTCCTTCAGACTAGCCAGCAGCGATTAGGCTCTTTGCTACGCTGAAGCTCCTGCCCTCACAGCGGAGCCTGCAGTAAATGCTACAGTTAGCATAGCCACGGGTGACGGGGGATAAACAGTTTTCCTGTAATGCAGGGGTCCTCAATATGTCGATCGGGGAGGTTTTGAGTCGATCTCGGCAGCAGGTGACAAATTGAACGCCGCCAGGATGCTGAGACCAGAACTTCCTCTTCTGACAGGCTTATCAAAATATTCACCGAGATCCCAAATGTTTGTAGCTTCATTAAAGAATTAAAAAAAAAAAAAAAAAAAAAAAAACGTTAAAATAATCTCAGTAATTATTGTTTCAACTAGGTGTTGCGCAATTCAGTGCGTTTCAGATTCATTAAAAAAAAAAAAAAGGCGACTCAAAGACCGGCTGACTAGCAGAGGAGGAGTTCAAATGAGCTAATCAACCACCGCTGTGTTTGTGAGGCTTATTAATAATTGAGAAATAAATATCAAGCCCAGAAACCTGATATTGTAACGGACTGAATGTTATGTTTTTAATGTAATCTTTGCTCGGCTTGTGGGGCGCAGGCGGTTGCCACGGCAAGAGAGACGGAGAGTAAAAAGTAAGAGTGGTTTAGAGTTGATCACCTGTTCGGATTGTTTCATCTTTGCTGTGGCGCTTTACAGCCGCTGTAGTTTCTGAACGACAAACTTGGATTAATTACCTTGTTCGTTTGCAGTAAATGTGTCATAACAAACATCAAATAGGACAAATATATTTGATTAAGTTTTAACAAACAAATGGCTTCTACCAAGATAATTATGTGAAATCAAATTCATTATATCCCAACTTCAGAAATTTACCTTTACGGAGCGCTTTGGTTCCTCCTATCACTCTGTAGTATATTGACGTCATCAAACCAAAGTTCAGATCTACCAGAACTGACTGACACCTGCTGGCCTCAGGTTTGCAACCAGCTTCTGACTGAGAAACCAGTAACCTGCTCCCAGTGTCAGAATCTGACTGAGGAAGAAACTGCATTAGGTTTTCTATCACTTTATCATTTCTGATGTAACTGATGTATATTTATATAGAAAATAACTCAATAGGGTTTAATTTACAATTTTTATGTCTTTGTGTCATGAGGTAGATCTCAGCCGACTGGTGAGACAAAAAGATCTTGGTCTCAAAAACTTTGAGCATCCCTGATGTAAAGTTAGCTTGTTTCTCCGCCACTAGCACAGCTGCTAACCTTGAACCTGTGCAGAAACGAAGGATTTAGGCACCGATAAGATCCGCCTCCTGGCTCTGATTGGTTGTTTTCCTACAGATTATCTGCCTCAGCCAACTGCCAAAACATAATGACAGTATTTTATTTTTTAAATAAAACATTGCCTACTGCATCTTTAAAAGACGTTAACATTTATACAATCACTTTGTTTTTTTGATAGTCATGTTATCGAAATTATATTTCACTTGTCATTAAAGGGTTTTCCACTAAAATTTTTTTAGTCAGAGTCAGATTGTGTTGATTTATTTGTAAAAGCAATAAAATTTGTAAACCATCCAGGGGTTGAATAAGTTTTATTAGCAATGTATATCTAAAATGTGTGTAGATAAACTGAAACAGCATTTATAGGAGCGATGTTTTCCATTGATAATAATAATAACATACCTCCAACAACTGACAGTCTGGTGACATAACACACCCCGATACGGTGAGAGTTGAAACTGTTAAACATTTCAACATGTGATCACACCCCGACATCGTTGCCATGCCAACTTCCATTTACTACACACATTTAACTGTTTTTCTGCCTCACATGTGATCATACTGAAGCTCTCATCATAAAAGCTGAAGCATGTCAGAAACAAACAGTTCAAGCCGAGGAGGGGAAGTCACAACATCGTTAAAGTGAAATGGCTGTGGTAGCTCAATGACTTTTCTTCAAAGCTCTACTATATAAAATGTATTATCACTTATTTAACTTACTGAAGAATGTATTTATTCAAGTCAGCAAGATGGGAAAGAGTAAAAATGTCTAATTATTGAGGATTCATTTCTTTGGAAGTTGATGAAAAAAGAAACAGAACCAAGTAATGCTGGTTCTGGTGGGCGGTTTGAATAAAAAGTTGCATTTTTTTTTTTGTCAAAAATTGGACAATATATGAATGAGGTAGTATGAAACAGTAAAAAGATGTAGAACGTAAATTGTTTTATTGTGGAAAATGCAACATTTGAAAAAGATATGCATATTTTAACAGTTTTATTATAAAAACGTTTTAAGACTGTTCTACAAACTTGACCTAAAATACTTAGTGCTTAAGTATTCAAGTATTGCAAGACACATTTGTCATCCTTGAAGGCAAAATAATAAAGTATTAAATTGTCAAAACATAGCAAATAAACATTCTTAATTTGTATTTTACAGAACTGCTTCTGATTTTCTCAATTAGAAAAAACAATCCACATTAAAACAGGAAGACTATTCTCTGATGTGAACATGGTAAATACAAACTTTATGAATGTTGCAGCACTGTGGCAAAAGTGTTTTCAGTTTTCTCAGCAATGCCAGTATACTGGATGGACTGGTAAACCACCCAGCACCACAACCCAATACTGCCATGTGGGTGGAACCTTTGTATTGGCATGTTTCAAGTGTGTCCGTAAATCTGATGCACAAGCGACATCCACAAAAAGCGAGATTAAAAAAAAAAAAAAAAGTTTTAGTCGATGGGTTTTGATTAAAATGTGATTAATTGTGACTGAGTTAATTGCAGGGACTGTAATTAAACATTTAATCAAATTCTGACTGAGACGTTTTGTTTTTCGTTTCACTACAAAATAATCTGAACAAACCGTGAACACATTTGGATTCCCTCTCTTCTTCATTGTTAGTCTTTCTAAATAGAGTAGAATTCAACTTTATTGTCATTGCACATGTCACAGGTACAAAGCAATTAAATGTAGTTTGCATCCATCCAGAATTGCTAAGCAAATTCCAGAGCAGGCCACGCCTCCCGGGGCGAGGCTGAGTTCTTATTGCTCAGACTGCTGCTCCAGAGTAATGACATCATCCTCTGTGAAGTGATGCTGAAAATGAATCATCCCCCCCCTAATGGCACGGTGTGTACATTCCTCCTGAACCCTGTACTCCGAGGCCATCCATCCTCTGCTGCGTCTTCACTCACTGCGCCGGCCCCCCAAACCACAGACGACCCGTCCCGGCTGACAATTGCGCCTGACAGGAAACTCGCATTTAATCCAATCACAGCCATACAGCTGGAATCCAGCAAGAGCATTCCTGTAAGAGGTTTAATAATTTTTTTTTTTTTTCCTTTCATGCCTACCCACTTGGGGCCTCATTTTAACCACAAATTGCTACAGCCGAGTTCCAGTTATTGTTTGGCTAATCTCCATTTGTTGATAAAGGTGTGTCAGCAGCACTGTACATATGCAATAATCCCCTTATATCTTCAGGACATGTTTTCGATTAGTAGAACGTGGGCCGATTCAGTTGGATTCAACTTTTGAAGCAAACGTAGAAAAAAAAAAAAAAAAAGAAGTGGTCCTGCTGCGATGAAATGACGCACCGTGACCGGTGAGGGCTGAAGAATAGCCAGGGTCTTTATCCATTACACTCTGCAGACAGTATATTTTGTGCAGCTCTGATATTAGGACAAAGCGCTCTGATGATTTCTGACCAAGGGGAGTTTTTTTTTTTTTTTTTTTTTTTAAATCCACTTCCAGGACAAAAACAAACATATACAATAAGAAAAATGAGGCTGCAATGTGGCCATGAAGATAAGGTTTTACTCCATCACACCTCAGTATGTGCATATAATAGAAAAGGAGGTTAAAGGTCTAGTGTAAACACAGATGTCAGGAACCATTTGTCACCTTACAAAGAAAATGCAGCACCTTGCAAAACTGTAAGCACCCACTTGAACCGTTTCACATTTCAACACGTCACAATCCAACATTTCAATATGAGATTATGTGAGCAACACAGATTCTACAAGGTTTTTACTAATGAAATGAAAAAGAAATATAGCATGTGTTTGTTTATGGCAGCCCAGAAGGGTCAACAATGCAAAAGCCACAACACAACAGCAACGTCATCCCATCTGAGGTAACACTTTGTAGAACCATTTTTTGTAAGTCTATTGCTGTGTGTATCCATCAGTTTTCCATGGAAAAAAAAAAAAAGACTTTCTTATCAATGACTGATTTCAAAATAGGTCAAGCAAAGTTTGATTGAATAAAGAGTATTTTTTTAAAGAATTTCCAGTTGGATTTAATGGGAGTTAATTTTTCACCTTAGCACTTTTGCTAACTTTGGAAATGTTTATCTAGTGTAGCACTTAATTTTAAAGTGCTATTTTATCTGACTGTTTTATAAACTAAGTTATGTACAGTTCAACTGTGTTGAAGTTTTAATTACGGACTGTTAAGAATTCTTCTAGTAGTTTGACAGTTATATTCATGATCTTATTTTAAAGTGCATAAAGATTGTTTATGCAGCAGTTCTAATTCCTCCCTTTTTATAACCACCATAACTTTTCAGTTAGTGTTGCCCACAACCATAACACAGATAGCTCTGGGCGTATGCTTCTCCTAACAAAGCGACCATCTGCCCCAATCTAAAGTCTTTTGCCACCTCTAAGCAGGTTTTCTTCAACGATTACCTGGTTTTTAACCGGGAAAAGCCTAAAATACTGAACTTCAAAAATCTGAACATTTTTATAGTAGGTTTATGAAAGTCACTTTTTGTCATTTGTTAAAAAAAAAAAAAACAACTCCTTTCACTTTGAACTGATGCACTATCATATCAAGTTTCTGGTTGTTTCATTACAAAATGTGAAAATGTTCAAGCACCATTAATATATTTTTCAAGTCACTGCGTGACGCACTGAGGAGCCATACTGAGAGCTGAGCTGGTGGACCACTGCCTGGTAAGTCAAGTGGGAGTCCGATTCAGGCCACAGGCCTAACAGACGGAGAGCCACAGGACACCAAATCAACAGACTGCGGGGACAGAAGCCTTACTGAGGGGCAGACAGGCCTTTGACCAGCACCGACCGGAGTTCACCACGAGGCACTCGTCAAATCCGATGCCTGGATTTGTGACGTGTGACTCAGCCTCGTTACAACTCATCTCCACGACCGAGTCCGCAGCGGCCACTTGACATGCAAAATATTCACATGAAAGCCCAGCGAGAGCCACAGTGTCAAGCTACCAGTTTATTCTGAGTGTAAGCAGCTCATCACACGACGGGTTCATTGCAAAATCCATTTAGTGTAAAGCGCATTAATCATGCTGCGGGACTGCCAAGGTGTCGCCATTTATGCAACTCTGTAGATTACAAGAGAGGGATGTTGGAAATGCTGCTTAATAGCGAGGAAGCTCTCATTACTGCCTCGCCTGTCATTCATTTCTCCATGTGGCCTTGCATGAATTCAAAAGATGCTCGACGGGCAAAAGCAAGGAGACTCGTTCGGCATGTGAGCAGCTCCTCGCAAAGCAGATGTTCAAAGTTTAAAGGTACATTATGGCACCATTTGCAGAAATGACCTGCTGCACAGCAGATGCAGACATCATTAGGAGATTCTCAGTTTTCCCGTCAAATTCTGGGGCCCCTTGTTCTACGCTTTGCTTCGTACAGAGGATCTGGACGCTCTGCTATTGAGGATCGATTGCTTAATAAAGGTGTGGACTGTCAAAGTTTTATATGATTGGATCCAATTTCACCCTAAGGCTAATATTTGGCCGTGACGTACGAAATGCACCAGCTCAATTACGCTTTCTAGTAATTGCATGCACTATAAACAACCCTGTGGAGTCTTCAAGATCTTGTCCAGCAATAAAATATCAAAACAGTAGTGGAAGCGTGGCCAACACAGAGTAGACGGCTTTGCTCTCTTCCTCCACTGCTGTTGCCTTACTGCTCTAATTTAGATGATTCTTGCGGAACAGTCCAGAGCAGGTACTGACATCATATTCAGCACCGATGTGGCGTTACATCATAGCAAATTAAGACTCCATAAACACCTGCTGAGATGAATGAACTTGACAGCAAAAGGCAGCACTGAACGTGTTAAATAAATACTGACAGGAAGAATGATCCAATTTGCATGTCTTCTGCTATTCAGACAAATTTGTGCAAACTAGGAGGTCAAACGGTGGAATTTGGCACAGACTTGAATTAGAGTTAAATATATCAAATTTGGAAGTAAAAAATAAAAAATTACATCCCATGGTACCTGTATTCAGACATTTGAAATAATACAAAAAATTGAAAAAGAAGTTTGAAAGAAACTTGTATTAAAATTTCAAACCTCCCATAAGGTCTGAAAGAAGTCAGTATCTGACTTCTAGCTTTTGATTTAGCTCATCGTCAGCCTAATAGTATAATTGCCTAAGTCCCATTTTAGAAACCCAATATCAATTAGGCTATTAGATTGATGTCATGTTTCTCACTAGCCGTTATCGTTTTTATACACAATTTTACTCTATTCTCATCTCCCTCCAGTGCCGTGTTTGGAATTTCTCCCATTGAGCTCGATCACCAAAGGTCACCAGGCTGGGAATCAAACCTGCGACAGCCATGTTGAAGCCCAAGGCTTCCACATGTGGGCCGTGCCCAACCCCTGCTCCACCTCAATACCTCAAACTGGACTTTCTAGGCATCCATCCATCCATCCATCCATCTCCTGTTCACCCTCTCTGGGCAGGTGAACTAGAATTCAAATAAAGCGAACTAAACAGGGCTGGTGTGAACACACCCTTCGTCTTTGTTGATCTGTCAACTTCCTGTGAAACTGTCACCCAGACTGACATGCCACGATGTGCGCCCTCTAGTGCCCGTTCTGAATTAGTGTAGTCTGCATGTGTACTGAATTATGGACCATTATTCCATGAGGCTCAACTGTTTTTGGACACAAGTGTGCATAAATTATGCAACTGTATCAAGACAATTCCATGCATCTTCTATTTCGACCCAGTGTGCTTACATACAAGATTATTATCTGCTCTTCGGGAGACGCACACAAAGCAAGGCGACTGTCAGAAGGTATCACTATCATTTTCTGAATGTCAAACTTGATCAAAACCAATGTTATCCACTGAAGGGAAGCCAGAGTGCTGAGTACATGTATATTGAACAAAAAGGTATGCTGCATGCCTCAAGCAGAAAGAAGAACACAGTCATGAATCATTTCAAATTCATAGTTTGTCATCATCAGATAGGAGCTTATGACAGGATTTGATGGATGGGCCTGCCAGGGGGGAAAAAAATTCAACTAACCTATTTGAGCTGCTGTGAATAAGAAGAGGAAAAATAAAGCTTACAGGACACGTCACTGCTCAAAATATGTGAAGCCACATAAATGCATGTAATGAATACTGCCAAATCACAGCCTGACAACCTTGTAGTCATAGAATGAGTTCAGATCAAAGTTTTATTGTGTGGTACTGTAATAAAAAACATAAAAAATTGTGAATAATAATAATAATAATAATAATAATAATAATAATAAAAAACAACTTAATTCTTTTTGCTAATTGCATGGCTGTGACTGCATGGCACAGAATTTATGGTGCCAAATAAAAATTCTTCAGGATGCCATTACTCAAAGTGTGGTTTGAAACACTAACATGCACACAGTATCTGGGTTTCCATTGACCATGTAGTTGTGCAAACTGGAATTACAAAACTAAATTTGATCAATGGAGACACGGCAATTTTGAAAAAAACTGGTCAATAAAAAGTTTTTGCAATAGGATGAGGTAAAGTTTCAGCCATATCGAAATAAGTATATTTTGCAAAACTGAAATAGAAAAACCCTGATTACACAAGTCAGCTGATCAACAACCAGATGTTACGATTGACAAAAAAGACAACAGGAAGTGGTAGGGTTTTTTTTTTTTTTAGTGACTTGTCACGTAAACAAATGCAATTTTATTTGTCTTCCTGATATCAAAACACCTCAATTGCTAAATTTAATTTTTTCTACAAAGGAATATTGACACATATTTGTAATGAAAACGCAGCTATTAACTACATTCAATCAAATTTTTGAGTTTACCTTTACTGATATTTCTTGATGCTCTTGTGAACACAGTGGAGAAAATTGTTAAAATTACATTTGCAATAATACTGGCCATACAGTTTTTTTTTTTTAAATTCAGTTCCATCAATTGTGATTTATCAAGAAAACAAATAAGTATTCTTATCACTATAAGTTTTTCATGATAATACAATAAATGTCAATCTCTAACTGCCCCTGTAAGCGTTTTCTAGTTTGACCCATTTCAGTTTTGATGAATATTTAACCTTTTGTTTGCTAATATCAGAACCATAAAGAAAGAAACAGATGTTAAATTACAGTATTTCCTCTCTACTCAATCCGCCTCCCCGAAAAACAAAAATCATAGTGTCTTAGAACCCAACAGCCAGACCCAGATGTTTATTTAACGTTTCTGACAGTAGTCGCTGATGTAAAGTCGGCGGCTCATAATCCACAACATTCGCTGCAAGTATTAAGACCAAAGTGATTTGAAGGTGAAGGATGAAATATTAACTCCCACTACAGACAGACAGCTTCCCATTCCAGATAGATAAATCCATAACTCTGCTCTGCAGCTCTAAGCTCTTTTAAAGAAAGAACAGGATTTGTACGTTCTTGGCTGCAATGAGACACCATTTGCAAAAGGAAGCAGAGGTGTATTAGCAAGTCAAGGTGTTATCTGACCAACCAACACAAAGTTCATTTTTTCCCAATTTTCCAAAATAAGTGTGAACAGCGTTTAAAATCCTTGAGAAACTCAATGACCCAGTTTAAGGTCAAGAGGTCTGTGTGAAGGCATCACAGCAATATCACAAAAATATAAAACATGATTTTCAATTAAAAGAAATGCAGAACAATTATGGAAATGCTACTGTGAAATATTACAGATAGAACAATCCAGAAGCATTCAATAAACTGGAATTGACTAATTTATTTATTTCAAGTGAAACCTGTTTACACCTAAATGTTCTGCTAATGATTGTTTTCTACTTACAGCTACACCAACTGAGCTTCAATGGAACATTCTAATTCATTGAATATTGTCTAAGGCATATTTTATTTAGATTTTGATACATCGTCAAAAAAATAGGTTGGAAGTAACAGTCACTTGTTTAAAATGAAAATCAATATTTTCATGCATTCACAAGAAGAATTGATCAATTTCTTAACATTTTAATTTTAGTCTAGTCACAACTAAAGAGATAAGTGGAAATTCAGACTCCGCTAAAACAGTAGGCGGTTGTTGTGTCAACCGTCCAGACCTCTCAGGTCTCCTGGTTCTGCAGCGCAGAACCAGAACCAAACACGGAGAAGCAGCATTCAGCTTCTATGTTCCAAAAATCTGGACGAAACGTCAAAAAACTGCAAAACAGCTGAAACACCAAGTTCCTTTAAATCTAGGCAGATATAAACTCATCTGTTTAGATCCGTTTTTGGACCAAAATAAATGAAACAATAATCCTGGGGAATGACAACCAAGGGCATAAATCCCATCTCATTATTGGGGGGAGAGTAACTTTTATACAAGTTTTGTCCAGGCTCACTGATCTAATCTTGAGACCTTTACGAAAATGTCAGGTTCTGAATAAAAAGTTTTGACGAGTAACTCCTCTTAATAAAATTTTTCATAAACGTGGATTTATTGTAATGGCTCCCAATACAAGTTATGGACCATTTAAATTATAACTTGTTAAGTTTTTAGTTTTGCATATCCTGGATGGCTGATAAACAACAAATAGATAAAAATGAATATTTGGGGAGCATCATAATTTAAACGCAACACTTAAAGCACCAGGGTTCATCTAGAAAAATATTCAGATTTTATTTTGTGGTTTAAAAGGCTCTACGTTGAAGGCGGAAGAGATAAAGGCAGCTTTCTGTTTTTTCTATCTGTTCTTGGCTCAGCTGCTCCCTCCACTTTAAAACTCTTCTAATTAACATAAAGTTAAAGAGTTAAATATGAATGAGATACTTGCTGCCTTTGACAAAAAAGCTCAAGTCTATGAAAGCAATGATTTCCAAGGCAGAACACGGCTATTTATCATGATTCAGCCAAAGCAATGAAATCATGATTTTTATTGTTGATGTGTTTCACTCTATTGAGCAGTGAATGTAAATAAAAAGTTTACATGTCTTTTGCTTTAAGTATTTACTTACTGGAGGGTTTTTTTGTTTTTTTAATTATTTGTGCTGCAGATGTGCAGCTAACAGCTAACCATCACTTCAGTGGCTCTAAGGAGCCTGTGCCCTTCAGCTGCTGTTGTTGCTCCTACAATTTGGACTGAACCATTGTTCTAATGGTAGGGGGGACCTAAAGAATAATTATTTTTCTTAGATGAATGACAGATTTAATTATTTGTTTTGTTTGCCTTTTCATATTGATCTTGTTTAAATTCAAACATTTAAAGAATTTTAGATTGTCCAAGATTGGGGCGGGTCAGATCCACCAGTTGCCCCCGCGTTTTACGCCTATGTCAACACTTGGTAAAATGTAATAGGCTATCTCAATTGTTCAATTCTTCTGTTTTTTATGTTGAAAGGGGATTTGTACTGCCTTGTAGCTGAAATGTTTTATTCAAGTAAAATTTGATTAGATTGTTTTGATGTATGGAGCGGTCAGCATTTTGGTTTGACTGAAGCCAAACCTGTGGTGTTTCAAAATTCAGGGGCTTCCTGATTCCAAGATCGATTACATCACAGCGATGCGACGAAGATCGCCCGAATTCAACGGCTCCTCCAAATGTGACCCACAACACGTCTTTATTCTGTTGAGTCACAGTTCACCTGATTATGCCAAGATTCATTTCAGCCAAACAGGAGATTTCTTGTAACAATGGTGGGCATAATGGGAGATGGAGAGTAAGAAAGATACAGTTTTAAATACAGGAACATTCAAATGTAGTGGTACAAAAATTTGCTCTGCTCCCCCATGTTGTGACATAATATCCTGTCTTAAGAGGATTCATATTTCCTACAAATCATAACAAGGAACCATTTATTAAATTGGATTTAGGTCTCCAGAAGTGTATACATTTTCTTGCAGTGGGACTATTTTTAGCCACAAAAGGGCCAGAAAAAAAAAAAAAAAAAAAAGCTGAAAGTAACCCACTGCTCAGTATAGCACAGTATGGCAATCCTGTTCCCCATCCATCAAAGCACAGAAAGTAGGGGCTCTGATTTATTCATAAGCCAGTCCTCGTCTGCCACCGAGCATTAGACAAAGACAGATCACACAAAAGGTAGCAAATCTCCTGGGAAAAGCAAATTGCAAATCAAAACAAATCAAACTGAGGTGTGAGCAGTTTACTGTACTTCCTTTGCCAAACAGGTTGCTGCGGCCGTGAAGCTCAGAGGGCAGAGAGGAAAGGCTTTAGCTGGAGAGAAGAAACCATGTTGGTCAAATCACTGCACTAATTCCAACTCTGCGTTGTATCTGCGGTTTAAGGCGTCCTACAAGCAGCTTGTCAGGAATAATTCACTGTGACTCGAGCTGCACAGCCTCCATCAAGCTTTTGTCAGTCTCAGTCAGAGAGTGAAGGTCACTGCTCCGTCCTGCTGACCTAGCCCTTCTCTTTGGATCTGCCTGTACTGCTCCACTGGCTATTTTCCCTCTCAAATATCCTCTGAGAAGGTTGAAATTATTTTCATCAAAAGGAAAAAAAAAAAAAAACAGACTGTGTAATGTTCCGTTTTTATTATATTGCCCTTTTGTACCATTAGCAGACTCACTCATTCAGTGCCTGATGCACGCTAACCTCCATTCAACCTTTTTCCAGTAGATTATTTCTTTAGAAAACTGCTTTGATGTGTCCAGTACAATCCATGTGACTATTGGCCCATCAGCCAGTAGTCACATTACTCTCTGAATTCATCTTAAAATCGATGACAATTAAATGAAATGACAATATCCAACATCAGTTATTACTGATAGCAAGTTTTTTTTTTTTCTACCTCTCATAAAGAAATTAACTTTGAATCTGATGCCTGTGAGGACCCTGCTTTGATTAGGTCATTCCTTGCTCCTGGCCACAACCCAACAAGCCTGCATTTTATGAATGACTTACTGGTACAATTCACTGTTATTTCTGACAACTCTGCTTCTTTCACAAAGTTTCCGAAAAGAAAAAAAAGATCTGCTCTAATCCTAAACTTGCCTGAAGATTTATGAATGAAAAAAATGACAAATCAATGGCAAACTAAATGAGAGATACTAGAAATACTCAAAACTCATTACTTAAGAGAAGTTTTTGAGCAGTTTGCTTATGTTCAGTGGCAGTGTAGGATTTAGTCAACTTGAAGACAGAACTGATGGTACAATGATTTATGAAAGCCATCCTTGGCATCCAGCACCATAAGAGCTAAACAAGAGAAAGAAAAATCACAATCGTTTTTACCGTTAATTAAGCATTGCTTGTTACTCTGATATACTTTTTCATTAATAATTAATTTAGCAGTCAGAAAAATAAAATACTTAAACTTCAATCACAGTTACCTTGTTCCCTTATCGAGTGAAGCTAATTCCAGTTGCCTTTTATGGGTTTTTTGTTAACAGAAAACAAAATAAAAGTATGGAACTTACAGCAGTTCCAGGAAACAAAGTAACATTCAGTTGGGGGGTGGTGGGGAATTTCCACTAAAAATTCTGAAATTTTGAAAATTGTCAGAAATTTTCTAGAAAAACAAGGATATTTCTGAATGCCAAAAGTCAAAAATTTGCCAGCAAAAAAACCCAGAAAGTTTTTACTTTTAAAAGTCAGAAATGATCAAAAAGTCAAAAGACTTCCAAAATTTTAAAGTCTGGAATTTTTACGTTTTTTATTTTTCTAGAGGATTTGAGTTTTTGTCTTGAAATAAACTTTAATGAAAGAGGAAAAAAAATATGAGCGTCCAAAACTTTAAGGATAACTTTGGATTACAGAATCCGGATTTGTTTAGATCACAAATCAGTGTTTTAGGTGGGAAAAAATATGAAGCAAAATTTTCTTAATGCCAATCAAGAAATTATTGATATGTTTAAAAATAAATAAGGATACACGATATCAGAAAACTATTTCCATCTTGTATCAAGCACTAAACACATGCAACATGTGACTTATTGCAGCAAGTCACATGTTGTAGCCTAATGTTAACAGTAGAATGGGAGGGAGTCTGTATACAGCAGGGAACAAGCAAATATAATTTGCTTGTTAATTTCAAATATAATTTGTAATCGTCTGGTAGACGACGGAAAAAAAAACTACAGAGAAGGTGATGGATTATAGCGATAAGTTGCTTTTCTTTGAGCGAATAACACTTGATCTGTTAAGCTACATTATACCAAAAGCACAAATCTGGTAAATGGTGTGTGTTTGTGTCCAGGCTTAAAATGTGTAAACTCAAAAATGAACTCATCTATAAACCATGAACTCCATTTCAGTGTCCTTTTTATGCAAAGTGTTTAGTCGGCAAAACTGGTCGAAAACTATAGATTTCAGATGGGGAGTATATTGCTGGACTAAAGCAATTCTTTACAAGAGTAATTTGCAATCCTTATAATGCAGGGTGTAGCATAGAAATATCACTAACAATTTAGCACAAGATAAATAGCTTTTCCCAACTTGTATATTTGTCTTTATTGTGGCAGACAAAGCAATGAAAGAACAACTTAGTGCCTCAGTGAATAGCTTTGAAACAACACTGTTTTATAGAGACATTACAGAGCAAGTTCCTGTTGAGGCAACATCAGCAAGAGGACAAATTTAGCTTTTCAAAATAAAGGTACTATTCACAATTAATTAATTGCATTATAAATTAAAACAACTCAATTTCCAGTTTCATGATTTACCGTTTTCTCTTTTCATCTAAACTGGATGATTAAAGTCTTCAGTCTGGTTCTTTCGTCTCAACTAGAACTTTTTTGAAAGACAATGTTGTTTACAGACTTCATCATTCATTCATTTCATTTGTTGTTTCTGTTGCTTGGTTTATTTATTTTAGATATTCAACACGTCTTCCAGTTAAAGTGTAAATGTTCATTAGATAATTTGTTTCTGCATTATATTGCATCAATACACCATGTTCCAAATTATTGTGCAAATTGGATTTAAGTGTCCATCCATCCATTTTTTTACACCTTTGTCCCGAGTGGGGTCGGGAGTTGCTGGTGCCCATCTCGGTTAACGTTCCGGGCGAGAGGGGGGGTCACCCTGGACAGGTCGCCAGTCTGTCGCAGGGATTTAAGTGTCATAAATATTTATTTTTGTTGCGCTATTAAATTTATAGATTGTATTGTGCGTCAGGGCTCTTTAATTAATTTCAGAGAGCTGGTTGATTAGTTTGTCTGGTGAGCTCAATTAAAGGAAATCTACTTAAGAAGGATGTTCCACATTATTAAGCAGGCCACAGGTTTCAAGCAATATGTGAAAAAGAAAGAATCTCTGCTGATGAAAATCATCAGATAATGTCGTGCCTTATGATAAGATATGAAAACATTAGATATTTAGCAAAAACTGAAATGTTATCGTACTGTGAGGAGATTTGTGTCTGATTCAGAACAAGATTGAAATAGCTTTTGATTTTTGTACAGATAAAGGCATAATGAGGAAGGTTTCTGTTAGACAAATTCATGGGATTAAGAGAGCAGCTGTTAAAATGCCTTTACAAAGCAGCAAACAGTTATTTGAAGCTGCTGGTGCCTCTGGAACCTCAAGATGGAGGATCCTCCAGAGGCTTGCAGTGCATGAACCTACTATTGGGCCCCTGACCAGCTCACAAGCAGAAATGATCCCAGTGGGCCCAGCCCTACATGAAGATTCATTTTCAAACAGACTTGTTCACTGAGGCCTGCTGTGCAACCCTGGTTGGTCCAGATGGACACAGTAGTGGATTGGTGGTGGACAGCCACCACATCCCAACATGGCTGTGATGTCAGCAAGGAGGTGGTGGAGTCATTTTTTGGACCAAAATCATGGGGAGAGAGAGAGAGAGCTGGTCTTTAGAGTCCCTGAAGGTGTGAAAATGACCTCAGCAAAGTATATGAACTTTCTGACTGATCACTTTCTTTTATGGTTCAAGAAGAAGAGCTGCACCTTCAGTAGCAAAATCATCTTCATGCTGCAAAGAATACCACTGTGTCATTGGTTGCTATGGGCATAAAGGGGGAGAAACTCATGGTGTGGTCACCATCCTCCTCTGACCTCTGACCCTACTGAGGACCTTTGGAGTTTCCTCTAGCAGAAGATCTGAGGGTTTAATGCAGTTCATATCAAACAGCAGCTGTGGGAAGGTTTTCTGACATCCTGCAAAGAAATTCAAGCAGAAACTTTCCACAAACTCACAAGTTCAATGGATGCAAGAATTGTGCAGGTGATATCAAAGAAGGTCCCATGTTAACATGTAACTTGATCTGTTAAGATGTTTTTGATTGAAATAGCTTTTGATTTTAGTTCATGTGGCCACTTAATGCTGCACAGTCAATGAATGACTGTTTGCAGTTCTTTATCATAAAATGTTTAGATAATCTGCTGTGCATAATAATTTGGAACGGTGCATTTTGAGTTTTTTATTTTTGAAAACAATACTGTTCTCATGGGGAGCTTTGTCCAGTAGAATTTGATTTATATTCTACTAGGTCATGACTTAAAAATTATATTAACCATCATTTGCATTGACCATTTAGGAAAATATAACCTGCATAATAATTTGGATCACGGTGTACTACTCAAAAACAACAATATTAGCATTTATCACAACAACTTCTGGGATAACTTATTGTCCAGCAAAATTTGTTATGGCGAGAGGGCTGGTAATCGGTTAAACACAAAGAGAGCATCAGTAAAAAGCAGCAAAACAATGTCACAGCACACACGAACTGCTAGTCTGACTTGTAGCCAAGAGAATATTTTTTATCTATAGCAACAGACAGATGCCCGAACAGCAAAGCGGCATTCATCAAGGATTCTACACCCCGAAAAAACACAGAGACCAGCCCACAATCATCCACCTGAAGCTGGAAGAATTGCCAAATCCCAGACATGCGAGGAGCTGGCTCATGCAGCACTCCAGTATCACATAGCCTGACCCCGGCAGACAACAGTCGGCCGTGGGTGTTAAACCACCCTGACCGCTCCATACATCACTGTTATCTCCATCACCCCTGTGAAGATTAGCCCTCAGCCAGAAGCTACCTTCCTGCTCAGACTGCCACAAGTGAGCAAAGACCCAGAGAACCCCAGCAGCACCAGGTGATGACTCAAAAACAACAAGAGAATGTGTTGACGTGCACACGAACACCAGCTGAATTCAGTACGCTAGAAAATGTGATGTTCTCCTCAAAGCTGCAGCTTTTCCTCTGAATACACCTAAAACCTGGTACTGAAACCCACCTGGACTGTTTGTTACCCACAAACAGAAATGTGCAACACTGCATGTTTTGGTATTGATCCGATACTAAGTAAATGCAAAGCCTGTATCATTGATACTTAATAGAATTGAAGTTTGACTTTTAGGCATTTTCAAGGTTTTTCCTTTGAATTAATTTGTTAAAACCAAGGACATAATTGAGACAATGTTTAGAGGTGTCTAAAAATACTTCAATAACATATTACAGAAAATATAGAAAAAATAAAAGCTAAACAAATTTGTGTGCATTTTTTAATACAAAAAAAATGTGGAAAAAAAAAAAAAAAAGCACAACGAATGACTCTGCAAAACTAAGTCATTTTGGAGATATACTTGAGGAACTACGACACAAAAATAAAATGTCAGGAGGGAATCTGACGCCACAGTACCGCGCTAGCATCGACCCAGTACCGGCTCGGTCTTGATATTACTAATATTTTGAATGAATTTGCCCACCTTTACCCACAAAACTGCTTTATCCTGAGTTGTAGGCTTATGTTTGAGTCAAAGGTTGGATAGTTTTAACAAAGAGTGGACCAGATATCAGCATCAAGGTGTAACAAGGTTTCAGATTAAAAAGGCTAAAAATAAAATGTCACCTTGTTTCCATGGTGTTACATCCTTCCAGTGAGATGCCAGAGTCAGCTGGGACTCCTCCACCTTTAATAAGCATGAGATAACATTGGTACCCCTCCTACACCTGTTGCTGTCCTCTCCTAGTCAGCTGGTTGATAAGACATGACTTCACTTTTCTGTTTGCTAGTAAGACATCAGTCTTATTAGGACTGCAGGCTCAACCCACAAAAGGCAGCCTAAGTAGTATATTCTTTACTTAATATGCCTGAGTATCAAAACCAAAATAAAAAATGGACATCTTCGATAACATTATTATAATAATGTCTTCTTTCATCTGTCCACCTAAGAGATCTCCAGAGTGGAACAAATGCATGAGGTAACAAGAGGAGTGAATGAGATGTGGTTAAATACTGAAGCCCAGTATTTAACCATAGGAAACAAGGTGCAGCTGTGAAGAGAGTGCAGAGGACAAGGTGAGGGAGAGAGAGAGAAATAGCAAAGAGAAGTGCAACAAATCACAAAGAATATTTATTTTTATGGCTAAAACCTAAGAAAAGATTGATCAACAGAATCTAAGGCTTAACAAGGTGAAAAGAAAACAAAAACAATCCTGACAATAACCAAACTGTCATATTAAAACAACACAGAGCTACCAAAATATCCCACCTTGACTCGTTTTTACCTAGAGTACCATTTATCAGACCTAATTGTCATTTTTGTTTTTTCTTATTGCAGCTGCAGAGTAATTTTTTTAGAGGTTAAAACACTTAAGAGGGGGAAAAAAAGAGCAACGGGTTCTTTGACAGAAGTGGTTCTGAATCCAACAGAAAATGTACAAGTACAAAATTATTGGTATTTATTTAGAAAGACATGTCCCTAACTGCAGCAGCACCACAGGAAGTTTATACAGGCTTATTTTTATTTTTGAACTTTTAACATTTCTGTCTCAACTCTTTATTCCTTTGTGTGAATTGACCTTGATTCTCTGGAGGGGTCAACAGTCAACAGTTTTTAACGGGGGTCCAAGGCCCAACCGGGGCCACCACTGTCACTGTCTATATTTATTAAAATAAAAAAAAGTGCATTCAATTCCATGCTGGCATTAGATTAAAAAAAATGATGGGAAATGTTAATTTTCAATTTAATCAAAAATAAATACAGAAACATTTGTACCATTTTCAGATGTGTTGTTTCTGTGCTGCATTGTCCTCTCTGTGTTAGGGGGAACACTCCTGTCTTCACCTGCTAATGTTATTATCTGATGAGGACAAGATGGAACCCTGTCGATGCCCCCCCCCCAGTAATCACAGGGGCTCCACTGCTTGAGGAGCTTATTAAGTCAGTGCTTTAAAAAATTAAGCCACAAAATGTCATATTAATCATCATTTCTGTGGAGTCGGTGACAGAGAAGCGTGATTACTGAACTCAGAGGGGACTTCATTTGAAGGAAACCTACTAATAGCATATTTATTACCTGGCTGGGTGGGATGAATAGGGGTGGGGGGTGGGGGGGTGAGCGTCTTGGTAATTTGCCCTCCAGTTCTATTGTATTGTATTCTATTAGCAGAAAAAGCAGCAGAGATAGGGAAAAAAAAGAAACAGTGGGTGAAGAGCTTTTTGTCACGTTTCAGGGTCTGAACACCAGAGAGAAGAACCAAAGTAAAAGCAAATCTCTCTTTTCAACACCTGGAGCTGGAACTCTGTTCCAAATCAACCCAAAGGTAAAATGAAGGGGAATATCATTGCTGTCTAAGAAATGATTCACATCGTGAGCCTTCGTTGCCGAGCGTCGGTCCGCTCCACCAGCTCATCTTCACAACTGTCCACTAAAACAATATAGAGAAGCTCAACCGAATATAAAAGCCCGTTTTCCCCATCCAGCCGTGAGGAAACGCGCTCAGGATGCTGATGTTATCCAGCCCTGCTGCCTGTCAGATCAGATGTTTTTAAAGCAGCAGCCAGAAGCAGCAAAATGGACCAAAGCCCCAGAGAGCAGCAATACAGCCGCTTCCCCAGAGCAGGTAGCGCCCAGGATGTCACACTAAGACTGCCGAACGGTTCGCCTGTAACTGGACCGCTACAGTCAAGTTAGACGGCTGTCTTACCTGAGCCGGAGAGGAGACGGACACCGCAGCGACGATGTGCGCCGAGCCGCGCTGCCTGCACAGTGGCTGACAGAGAACCGCAAGACGTCCCGACAGTGAACTACCAAAGTGCCGAGGCTTTTCTTTTCTTTTTTTTTTTTTTCCACACAGAGAAAGGACAGGCAGATCCAGACCACTCCCCTCTAATCAAACTATTGCCAGCTGTTTCATGCAATCAGCTGTGTCTCCGTGGATTAGTGAAGGGTTGGGCTTAAAGTTTAATCTGATGTGAATCTGAGACGCAGTTCATGAAAGAGAGAAACATGAGCTCAGTTCCTGCGCTCATACCAGGTAATTATGATTTTAACAAAAAATGAGATTAGGGTGGACTTTCACCTTCCAGTACCAAATCAACCCAAACAGTCCAATCCAAACAAGTTAGAGAAACATTTCAAAAATACATTTACTGAATAGAAACAGTTCAATTAGGAGATAAAAAAGAGGAAGAAAACTGGCGTTTTTCAATGTAAAGTTTTGGATGAGGCGAGTTTTCGGCTGTATCAACATTAGTTTACTTCGGAACACCCGAGTGTGTGTTCAACAACTTTGTTACCACTGGCGGAAATGACGAAGTGGATGATAAGTGGATAATTGCGCATCCTTTTCTTCATGATATTGTGAACGAACTGTGATTTTAATTGCATTTCTTGTTTAATGTAAACTTGGCAGTTGAGAAATTGTATGTTTTTTTATTTTGTTTGTTTGTTTGTTTGTTTGTTGTTTTTTTTTACTTCAGAGGAATATCAACAGAGTTTTGAACACATTTGTAATGGGAACGCAGTTAGTTAAAGTTTCACTTAAAAAAAAATACTGACAACAAAAACGGAGGGATTCAAAGGTACAGTACATAGTATTCATTGTTTAGTTAACCATGTTTTTCTGCTTTTGATCTAAATTTATAGTAAATCGGACCACAGACATTTTGTGACTTTTGCAGACCTTGGCAGAAACAAAGCAGCAGAGGAATTTAGAGAGACCAATTTACCTGTCACTTGTGTTTTGGGACTGTGGGAGGAAGCCAAAGTACCTGGAGAGAACCTACACATGCACAGGGAGAACATGCAAACTCCATGCAGAAAGATCCCAAGGCCGGGAATCAAACCCAGGACCTTCTTGCTACAAGGCAACAGTGCTACCAACTGTCCCACTGTGCAGCCTACCTGACCTTTCCCTAAATAGAAAACATTTTGAAGCAATTTGAATAATAAACTGAACTTTACTGTAATACTTTATAACTGAGTTTAATTGGAAGGCATGTATGATTGGATTAAAATGACCTTGAGTTGAATTGAACTCCAAATCCAAAGCATACAGTGTTCTTGAATCGAGCTGAGAATTAAATAGAAACTATATATATATATATATATATAATATATTGTCGTTTATATATATATATATATATATATATATATATATATATATATATATATATAATAAAACAGAAACAAAGAAGCCATTTTATAATTTCTTATTTTGACAAAACAGCTACTAGAGCATTTGAAGCCTCTCAGACTGAAGCAGGAGATGACACCATCATGGTTTATGGAGACAAAAAGCACATGGCACAGGAGACACAAAGTTAATGAGATGTTATAATGACACAAACTCACAGGGAGAAGAGAGGAGGAGTTTGGTGCATCGTATACTAGGTCTCCCACCTGCAGTGAGGGTCTAAGACATGCTTCAGGGTCTCCAGAGCCCACACCAGAAGCTTAAAGTGAAGGCTTCAGACTTAATCTTAAAAGCAGAGAGGCCGTCAGCCTCCTGAACCTGAACTGGAAGTGGTTTTCACAGGAGAGTAAGCTTCTACTTTTAGAAACTCCAGGAAGCACAAGTAAGGCTGCGCTCTCAGAGCATGGTACTTTGTTTGGGTAATGTGCTACGGTGAGGTTAATAGAGCTTGGTTAAAAGGGTTTGGTATATAGAGAGGAGCTTTTAGGTTCTATTCTCCTTCCCAGTTCCCAAAGAAGTCTATTATCTTCATGTTTTGAAGGATCTGGTGAGGTTTGCAGAGACAGACTGTGTCATCCTGCTAAAGAATACAATGGGTCAACTTGTTTTTAGCACCAGTCTGAATTATTGTGACGTGGAATTTGTTGTGGGATAAAAGAACAGTTCAGTATTTAAGTTTCAGTTGAAAGGTAAGCAGATATTTTATTTACATCTTCATTTAGTACCAATCCAAATGAGTGCGTCTCACGGACCAAAGCTAACAGCTAGCTTGAGAGAGACCGAGACCAAAGCAGATCTTTACAACCTTCAGACAACTTCATTCTAATAAACTTTAGCATGTTTTTTGCAAATGTTAATAATGAATTCTTAAACCTTTATGCCTTTGGTCTTAGGGAACAGGAGAGTATTTACAAAAAATAGATTTAGGAGGCAGTGCTTCATCATTTACGTCTCTATGTTAAACAAATATTGAGAACAGGTTTATATTTAGGAAATGTTCTCATTACAAAATAATGGGTTGTAAAAAGCAATATTACTAGTACTATTATTTTCTTATTTTTTCTGAAGGGAATTGCTAGCTCAGTTATCAGTACATGTTTTCAAATCATTGTTGGTTCAACTCCAAAATGTTTAGTGAAGGGTACATACATAAACACTGTTGATTTTGTTGGACATCTGCTTAGTATTGAATACTGTTGACTTTGATATATTACCAACACTAACAGAGAGCTGGATTAAACTTCTCATCGGAGTAGACAGAAGTCACCTGTGGTGACAAGCTCCCATTACCTCAGATTATATCAAGGAATATGAATAGTAACCTTATCTATGCAGATGATACACAGCTCTACATTGCGATGTCACCAGATGACTCCAAACCCATCCAAGAACTAAAATGGAATGGAGGTGTGGAATTTGTGGAGGTGCTATAACTTTCTCCTGAAACAAAACTGATTGTATTATCTTTGGACCTAAAGAGGAACGATCTACAATCAGCACACCGCTTTTGTTATTACAGCTGGAAACTCGAGGTCAGGCCCTGAATCTGAATGTGAGTCTTCAGAGTCACATAAAGACAGTAACAAAGTCAGCCTTTTACCACCTGAAGAACATTTCCAGAATTAACAAGACGTAGAGAAACCCACTCAAGCATGACATCTTTAGTTGTATTGATTACTGCAACAGTGTCTTCACAGGTCAGACGGCTGCAGCTGATCCACAATGCTGCTGCTCAGGATGCTGGTTCTCACTAAAACCAGGAATAATGCATTAAAGATCTGCTGTTGTTGTATCAACCTTCCACACCTCCGAGGTCTTGTGGTTCTGGTCTGCTCTGCATCCCCAGAACCGGAACCAAACATGGAGAAGCAGCATTCAGCCTCTATGGTACACAAATGTGGAAAAAAACTTCCAGAAAACTGCAAAACAGCCAAAACACTGAGTGCCTTTAAATTTAGACAAATATCCCATCTGTTTAGAGTTGCCTTTTATTAATAACAGCTGGGACATTGATTGAAAGATTGGTGGCTTGAGAAGACAGTGCAGATACACAAAAATGAAACAGAAGGACTGGTGTAGAACTAATTTCTATGTTCATGAAAAGTAAAACAGCAGGAGAGGGAGAACGTTTAGCTCCAATGCCTTCCTGTAGGAAGGTACTGCAGGTCAATGCTAGACCAGATGTAGCTTCAATGGAGACAAAAATAACAATAACAGTTGAAATAGCAGCAAATGATGCAGTTTAGATCAAGATAACCTAACCCATAAGAACGAGGCATGAAAGTTGCAGAACCAGGGAAAACCATCATATCCTTTTAGAAGTAAGAATGAGTTCAGTGACACCTTTTAAATCCTGGTGAAGTTTTTTAATATAGAGCAGATGTAGAAGTATATATAAGATCTGTAAATGCAGATACATAGATCCTTCATTTCTCAGAAGCACACAGTTACAATTTGATAAGGACTAAATGAGTTGATGGTTAAAATGAGCCTCGTCTGAAGTCCACTTAGAGAGATAAACACAAGAATATAAAAGCACAAAGAACAAGGTCCCAGCTGCCGTACAAGACAGCAGAGCAGCGAGGCCGCTGTGAGGATCCTGTTTTTACAATAGTGTCTTTTTAAATTTTTAAAGAAGGTCAAGAAGTTGTTACACAGAATTGTAAGAAAAGCATGACTGAACAGTCATAACTCTGCGCGGGTGGCTTCAGCGCTGGAAACAGAAAAAAAGCTGTTCTTGTTTACTTCAATGACTGATGAATAATGTTCTTTGTGGAAGGAGCTCTGCAGGAGGACCTTTGTGCAGCTGCAGCAAGAAAATTGTTTTTTTGTTTTTTTTTCCTCAATTTTTTTCTTGTATTATTACATTTACAATTTGTTCAAAGCCTTGCAACAAGTATTTTTCCATCTTAAGAGTTGAACTGATTTCACCTATAAACAAAGCTGCTTGTTAAATTCTAAGAGTGATGGCATTAAACAAAAGTCCATTAGAAGGACTTTTAGGAAGAGTGAAGAAATGTAGCATGCTCTCACTAGGTATGGACGGTGCACATTAAGCTTATTTCTAGTTAAAAGTTATAAAGTCAGCAAAATGAAGCTTTTGATAAAGTTGCCTCAATTACTATGCAATTTTATCAGAAGTTGCAGGAATGCAGTTTAACTTGAGGTAAGGCAACCTATAAAGGCTTACCGTAAATTAGCAAACCAGGCACTAAGACTGTTTTACTACTATTGAAAAACTTGAGATTATACTGACGCAATAATTGAATGTCCACAACTCAACATTTTTATATGCGTCTATAATTAGTAATAATTTGCAAGAACCAGTGATGGCTTAATTCAGTGGCAGACGTGATTAAATCATTTTAATCTAATCTTTCTTTCCCTAACACTGACTCTGAAGGAATCTAGGTTGAGGCTTTGGGAGGTGGAAGATGGTTTGCATACTCCGAGTCGATCATTTGAAATGATCCAGCGATGGAGAATCTCAAGGTTCTGGTTCTGATGGACTCATAAACCCAGATATTTCATTTAGTCTTACTGAAATTAATTTGCATAAGACATAACTGAGACACAAGGCTCAGATCTCCTGATTATTACAGTATACATATATATATATATATATATATATATATATATATACTGCTCAAAAAAATAAAGGGAACACTTAAACAACACAATATAACTCCAAGTAAATCAAACTTTTGTGAAATCAAACTGTCCATCTAGGATGTGTTATTTCCCTTTATTTTTTTGAGCAGTGTATAATTACATTCTGGCTCTTCTTCTTCTTTTTTAAATGCAGTCAAAAGGTGTAATCCAATAGCGATGCATGACCTTTATTTATTTAATCCAAAGAAAAAATAAAATTCACATCACAAGTTAATGTTATGTGGTTCTGTGTTTCACACGGTCAGAGCAGAACTAGAATTCTGACAGAAAGATGACCGATCACAGCTTCACTGTTTCTCTCTTTATTGCTGCCCATTCTTAAGAGAAATGAGCTGCTAGCAGTGCTGCTATCCTTCCAACCATCCATTGCATGGCTCATCCATAGTGAGGTCACGAGGGAGGCTGGTGCCTATCTCCAGCGGTCAATGGGCGAGAGGCAGGGTCGCCCTGGACAGGTCACCAGTCCATTGCTGGCTGCGTTGCTAATTCACTGCTTCAGAACTTACTGCATGTGTTCCTGCAGCTGCTCCTGATTGAATTCATAATTTTACAGATCTCTGATAGCAGACACCATGTCTGCCATCCGCAGCTAAACTATGATGTTGTTTGGAGTTTTCTGTGAGGTAATCATGAGCCAATCAACAAATGTGGTCAGCTGTCAATCAAATGGGTTCAGTACCAGACCTGGCTCAGTGTGGCTAGTACAGTAGTAGATATAAAAATCTGAACCAGTCAGGCAGAGCCCACTGGATCTGCTGATGGAAAATGAGTCTGTCTGGGGCCGAAGTGGATAGAGGCCGTTTAGAGGAAAAGAGCCTCCACTAAATCTCACATCTCAAACCAATAAAAAAAAAAAAACAAACAAACAAAAAAAAAAACACTTTGCAATAGGTAATCACAACGTTTTGTTAAACATCTAAGCAAAAAGATAGAAGATATGCTGAATTACTTTCACTAAGCCGAACTTTGTAGGCTTCAGACATAGTTGTGGTTCTTGCAGGAACGGTGCCCTGGGCTTCACTGTTACGTCTCTCATCCAGTCTGGAGATATTTATATTTTTTCCACTTCTTCTCCCATGATGACAATAGTCTTTAATCTAACCCTGTTTCTCCTGAAATCAACAATCACCTACTTTGTTTTGTTCACAATCAAGATGAGATGATTGTTCCCACACCACGGCGCAAATCAGGCCACCAGCTCTCTGTACTCAGACTCTGTCCATCTCTGATACACCAACAACCACAGAGTCATCTGAGCATTTCTGGAGACGACAGAAGTCAGGATTTCTCTGTTGGTCAGGTGGTCATTAATCCTGCAATTGCTGAGACCTCCATCTGTGTCCTGTGGAGTTTCTGACAGAGCAAATTGGGCTGAATTATGTTTAAATGCACTGGATAAATAAAAGAACATGACTCTCACAGTGTGAGAAAGAAGAACATTCCGGCAAAATTTGGGCATGTGAAGCAAAGAGAAAGAGCAAGTAAAAATAAAGAAGTTGTTTTTGAATAACAAGCGAGCTCAAGCTGGTTTGTAAAACATAGTGGGTCTGTTTTCCCTCCAACTTTAATTTTCAGTAAAAATAATGTGTTTGTTCAAACCAGACAAGTTAAACAATCAAAAAAAAAAAAAAAAAAGTAACACATTTTTATAAGTTCCTTGCTTGGATCAGCAAAGAGGACACAGGAAGGAGGGACTCTTCTCTCTGAACTCCTTCTGGAGACCCAGGTCAGCAGCGAAATACAGAGGAGTCATTATTGTTAGAGATAATAACTCCAGGGGCCATTCAGGTGAGCACAAATCCCACAGGAAGCTATGCCTGCAGTGTGCACATCATTATCAATACAGTCAACTCCCTAGTGAGGCTCCATCCCCCTGGAACAGAAAGGAAGAGGTGAGGGGAGATCACAGTTTCATGATCTGTGGAGAATGTGCTTTGGATCCAGGAACACAAACTACACCAAGGGCAAAAGTGCTGTTATCAGAAGCGTCTGCATAATTAAAGTATTCATTTCGTGTAATTATGGGATAATTCAGGGGGACACCAAGTGTTACGTTATGAACTTCCTGATATTGAACAACCTAGGCATATGTTGGAGGAGCTGTGCAACGCAACACAGCTTCAGTCGACATTCAAGCTCTGACAGACGCTGCAGATGAAAACATACGCTTCCAGTTTTAACATCTGTTTCTCACCACAACCTATCAGGTAAAGGTAGTACAGTAACTGCTTTTTTCTTCAGAACACCAAGAAGAAATTAGATTGTAGCCTATTTCCATCCACATTTTGAAGTATCGCATTAGAGATGGAAATGGCAAATTTCAAACTAACTTACTCAGTTTCACAGAAACCTTTTACGTTCCAGAGTTGAGGTGTTTTTTGGCTTTTTTTTGAAAGAGAGTTAATGTGTTAAAAGCAAGATGAAAACAAGTTTGCTGAATAAGTTCTGATGAAAGAGAACATTTATCTGACATGATTGATCTGCTGTTTCCACTGTTAGAATCATTAGAGTTGCATTTCTTTCTGCAGGTCTCTGGACAGCATGTAACATCACCAGAACTAGTTGGTATGACAGAACTACTACAACTTACCTCATAGCAACATATTCCTGAAAACCTCTCCATTTTCTGTGTAATCCGTGTTAGTGGGGAACCTCCACTTCATGTTTCTCACAGCCGCATGTATGGTCAACACTTGATGGAATTGTGCTTTGTGTAGCCTGGTTGATTTGCTCCCGTAGGTGTAAACACACATAATTTGCACTTTCCTTTTTTTCTTTTTTGTGACATTTGAAAAGTTTGGCTTAAAATTCGCAATGCAATAAGATGAAAACACGGCGACTAAAATTGCTGGCCCCAGCAATTTTAGTCGCTCCAGTGTGAGCTATTTTTTAAAGACAAATTGGTTGGAGACATACCCCACAATCAGTTTAATCCCATTAAACAGTGGTGGAAAGGCAGCTAAGATAGCATAGAAGTGAGTATTCCCTTCACTGTGTTAATCTACCACATATAACACAGGGATTATACATATACATATAAATATACATATACAGTAAAAGGATTCAAGATTAGTTGAACATGTTGGCCTAATGTTGTAATTTTTTCTACTAATTAAGAAACTCAAAAACTCTCCATCTACTCCAAAACCCACAGTTACTTCAAAAATGTATATATTTTGTTATATTTTTCACCCATGGAGGGCGCCATTTTTTCAACTGATAGGTTGATGACACTGTGTGGTCGATTCTGTACTGGATTCTCTTCCCTCTTCCTCAGTTTTGTCCTCCTCATCTTCATCACCTCCTGCGATTGCTACATTCCCATCGATTTCAACATGTGTTCAAGGTTCAAAGACGTTACTTATCGCTGTTTTGGCTGGACTGTGCTAGAGCGGTAGATTTCATTTACCCAGAATGCATTGCAGCGTGAACAATATTGTGACTTTTGAGTGACATTTTACTAAAATTTGTACAAACTAAACAGCCTGCAGTATTAGTACTGTATTGTTTCTACATCTACATTAAATATTTATCACATAAAGTCTATTGTTACAACTAATCATGGATCCCTTTAAAATGTGTTATTGGAACATCTAATAATGTGGAAAAAGTCCAACACTTGCGTATGGTTTACTTTGACAAAGCATGGTTTAATCTGTATTCTAGAATATATTACTGTTTTCTAACTATTAAAACAAAAGTTATTGTCATATGAGAAAAAAGGTGGAGTAGCTCCAGTGAACAGCCAGCTGAGCTGTGTCTGTGTGTGATACACACAGCTCTGGAGCCTGCCGCTCTGAAACCTGTCCACTGCAGTCAATGGCGTTGCCCGTAAGGACCCACTCAATCTAGCAGGGCTCAAGAGTCACACACGCTAACATGCTGTTTGATTTCGTTCAGCTGAGCTGCTAATTAAAAATCTGGCCTCCAACTGGCACTATGTCTGCCTCTTTCCTGGTGGCTCTTAAGGAGAGCTGAGGGTTACCTCAGATTCTCATTAGAAGATACATATGAGGCAGGATTTATAAGAAGAAAAAAAAACAAAAAAAACACGTGTTCTGATTCTGGCCGTGTTGCATACAGTCTTATTGTTTAACTTGATTCCTCTTTTACTTTGTTTTTCAAGACTTACTGTATTTAGTTCTGGTTTATAGTATAATTTGAAACTTTTAATTGTGCTATAATTGTATAATATACAGGTTGCAGTGAAGGGCACCTGGCCAGCAGATTGCTCCAGCTATATGAAGCACACCCAACATCAAGCTAGCAGTTTAGCAATGCCAGCTTCCACATGAAAACAGATTTTCAACATGAAACCGAGGTGAAATGTCACATTTATACACGAGCGCTGATAACAGGCAGGCGGTCTAATGCCCGTCCTAACATAACGTAATGAGACAGTATTCCCAGAATCTCTCTCATGTCTCCTAGAACTAAATGAGCTTTGTTAAAAGGTATTCAGAGAATGCTATTTATAGTGAAGCTGGGGTTTACTTGACCTGGAGGGTTTCTGGTTAGCTTTCTTGGAAGGGATGCACTTGCTGGCTTATGTTTCACTGTAGAATATTTTTTTAATGCAATTAAACAATTTTGTGGACTTCTTCAGAATCCATGAGTGTAAAGCATGGAGGTAATCACATTCAGTTTGCTTTGAAGGACAGCAAAGGAAGGAGGAAAAAGGCAGAACCCGTTTCTGGTTTCCCTGAACATGAGACTCCAGATTTATTCCATGTTCAAAACAAGCCTCATCATACATAATGTACGAACTATCACTTGCCTTCAGTGTTTTCATATTTTCTAATGTTACAACCATCAATTTATTGCAATGTGTTTTATGAGGATTTAACATGATACACTATGGGTATTTTCCCACCTGACAGTCCAGTAAACTCTGTTTGATTGGACCCAAAATTTTGCAACATTTTCAGCTGATGTGATTCACTTTCATACTGCACCATGTCAAACCATCCAAACCCTTTTAAAAACCTGTTCACCTCCTCGCCTGTGGTGGCGCTGCACCACGAACAACTGAAGAAACAACACAAAAACCTCAGAAGAAGATACTGAGCAAAACTTTCTTCTTCACAAAGTGTAGCACAGATTTCAGTCGTTGAGGGATTTTTCTCTTGTCTTTGGCTAAATATATGAGCTGCTTGAGTCTTGTGTGAACTGTGTCTGTCAGAACTGTACCGTATTGGGCCGACTGCTGTCCTGATACAGTCGACGTTTCTGCCCCTGATTCCGAATACATCTGGTCCAACTGGGCAGAGAAAATGAGACACTCACTTACCATTTGCATAGTCCCCCTCAATCAAAACAAAAGAAAGGGATTCAATGGAAAACATGAGAGGCAGAACCTTATGCCTTCAGCCATTTTCACATGTCTGAGTCAGAATGCAAGAGCACATCATGGTGTTTGTTACTGGCCCATCACAAAGAGCCACACAACAAAGTAACATATAATTTATTCAATTATGTGTGACGAAAACAAAATCTATGAAGAGCAGATTCACCTCCAACCTCGCTGCGTACGCTCCAGTCGACATATAATTACGGTTTACACTGTTTTAATCCTTGATTGGTCCCATTTTCATCTGATTTGAGAACTGCTAATATGTCCATCAATTCATTTTGTCCTGTGAACAAAAGAGAGTTGATGCCCTTCAAAAGTATGAAATATTTTGAACATTTCTGAACTTTCAAGAGCAGTTTTTTGGATGAAGCAATTTATTAGCAGCAGAAAAAGATGTGACATTGGAAAACAACACAAGGGTAATTGCTACAGCCATAGCTGCCACTGGTCTTAATGGCTTTTTTTAACCCAGAAAGTGATTTGCCACCTTCATAGAGGTCACGTTCAACCCAACAGGGCGGCTCATGTCAGGGAAAAATATTTTTTCATTTAAAAATAACACATATGTGCTGAAATTTCTAACATGGTGGCAGTGAAATGGAAAGGTCCAGATAATTTTTCTTAAGAGTGAGATATTTTGTTAGTAAAATTAAACTGATAGGAAATAAACCTTAGAGGATTTTTAAAATGAATGATTATCCTGGTGTATTAGAAATTTATTAATATTGTACTGGCATTTTCACGGAGCAGATGGATGTGTTTCATATTCTCCATTTCATACATATATATTTCCATTTGTACTCTCTCTCTTATTCCATATCCATAAACAAACCACTTTGTGTCAGTGTAATTAAACTATTATACATCAGTTTATTTTTCTGATGAATTAGAAATATTTCAAGTAGAAATTTAAATATTTCTACTTGAAATGTTTCAATTTTGAGCATTTTTAAAAATGCTCATAACTTATCTCTAATTTAACTGTACATTACTTCATGAAAAATAATGTGAAACCCTATTTGTATCACATAACAAATAGGGTATTGATTCATTTAAGATATTTTCTCCATTTTGCCCAGTTAACTCTTAATTAATGCAACTATACAAGCAAATATGAAACCTCCCACTGGCATCTACAAATTAAGTGTGGAAATCATGACTCCGTTAAAGTTGGGGTGAAACTAGAATTTCAGTTTAATGTATTTCCTGCAGCAATTTCAGGGTTTACCCCAGAGTATTATAGGCCTGGTGACCCGCCATGCTTTATGAGCCTCACTGCCAGGCTAAACATTTCTTCTTTATGTTTTTAAGAAAAAAATAAATAAATATCCTTTTTTTTTTTTTTCCGGATCGCAAACGTCTCTGTTGTTCTGAGCGTCTGAGCATTTCACTGGCAGAACACACAGATATGTTTATAAAATATAGTTTTATTGTTTATGCTGTTAAAGTCGACCAATCAAACTGCTGGTGCATCTGCTCTGCTTTGCGCTGGCTTCATATTATTTTATTATTATTTATTATTATTATTTTTCCGATTACACAATGCATCAAATCAAATCAAATGCTTTGTCCACTTAGAGTTAATGTGCGCAGCAGCGTGGAGATCTGAGAAAGTCGTCCCATAAACCCGAGCAACAGTTTCTGTGGCTCTTATTAAAAACTCCACAGACACGAAATTGAAGAGCTACTAAAGCCACATTAGCAACATTTAATTAAATCTCCCGTTTGTTGCGCATCTCTGCGCAGTGCAACAGTTTTAACTCATGTAGATTGGAGCAGAATTTGACTTACGGTCCCCTTTGTTGCTAAAATATCAGCAACTCTAGTGAAATATGGGAGCGATGAAGCAGTTTAAATGGCCGACCTAGAAAACAATACGTTATAATTGCAGTTTACTAATTTGTATTTGTGAACACACAGAAGTCAAACTAAAATATTAAACTCACAGCATCAGATTGTTGCTATGGTAACAATCTAACAATCTAACTATAAATATTGTTCTTTAAACTTTCACAAAGTAAACTTGCCAGATCCTTAAATTCTTACATTTAAATGTTAAGCAGTTTAAAATCTTTTAATTTATGTATACTGAAATCATTAAATCAAATTTAGCAGCATTGATCATCTCAATAAACAAATGTTACATTTATATATCTGTGGTCTGCGTTACAATATTAGCATTTATGGGCCCCTGAAGCCTTGGGGGACCTGATGGAACCAGTGACTTAATTTGGATTAAACAGAAGTGCAAATAATTGATGTTTATTTTAATTATATTTTTTCATTTGCTGTTTTTTTAAGACTAGTTTTGGGTTTAAAGAGCATTTCACTGGTGATGTTTTCCCGTAACATATAATTACTCAGTAATATTTTTACATTTCCTACATATACGTACATCTTTTAACACAAAAATGCGGTGGACTGCCTCGGCGCCTCGACCATCAGGCTTAGTAAGTTTTCTGTTGGGAAACCCTGAATTTCATCAGCACTATTCCATAAAATAACTACAGGCTTTTACAGCTCAAAAATGTCAAAGGATTACGTCGATTTTAAGTAAAATGTATATAAAATGCATATACATTGTCTCCAATGTGGTACACGGGCCTTACAGTTTACATTGGGCTCCTCAAGATGATGCCTATAAGGTTTTGTTCACACTGCAGTCTGAAGTGATCTAATTCTATTTTTTATTTTTATTTTTTTGTCTTAATGCAACCTATATCTGATCTTTTCATAACAGTCTGAACAACACAGATCAGATTTTTTCTTAAGTGACCCAGGCTGCTTGGATATCCAAACTTTCCCAGTCTGAAAATCTGACTGAACAGCAACGTTGCATTCGTCCAACCTGAACTTCATTCTGTCCATATTCTGCGTCCCGATACAGGCAAGGGGAAGAAAAACAACATCGCTTGTCAAATAATGAGGATTAAGTTGTGCTGGCTCCGACCGGACAACGATTTCAAAATAGGAAGATATGCTTCACGTCTACATTCACAAACACTGAGCATGTTCTCTGTGACACTTTGAGTTGAGGGTGTTTCTCGTTCAAACAGAAGATCAAGTCACATATAATTGGAAGTGTGAACAACAACGGCAAAAAAGAAAAAAAAAAAAAAAAAGGGATCTGGGTCACTTCAGATGCAGGGTGGAACAGCAAATATAAACGCTTTTGTTAATTTTGTTCCATTCTTGCTTTTCCAAGGATTCATCCTTGTTTCAAATTTTACTTGTATTATTTCCTGAATCAGATTTTCCCCTGGGTCCAAAACCTCAAATTTATTCCGGTTTTTTTTATTTATTTATTTTTTTGAACTACATCCTTGCTCACAGTCTATTTAACAAGTTTCTTCACAAGCTTTTATTATCCCCACTGTTTTAACAGACAACACAGGTTTCCTGCTAATCAGGTGGAATGTTGTTTTTAACTTGCAAACTCATTTGCAAAGGTCAAATCTAATTTCCGTTTGAATTAATTCTCTCCTGCTTCTTTAACCTGAAGTTGCAAGTATTTTTTCTTCAAATAAATTTGTCAAATTTGACATCTGAGTAATACGACAGGGATATCTTTCATTGAAAACTCCAATATCCCGTTTATATCATTTAGTTTACAACAGATAAACAATCTATTTTTAAGCCTATGAAATACTGGCAGTAATATCAAAGAAGCCATAATACAAAGTAACGGGGCTGTGATATTCACAGGGATCAGGGACCAGAACCACCTGCAAAGAGCTGAAATCTGTGAATGCTTGAGTCGTCCTAAAAACACTGATGTCTGTGTTAAAAGTTCAAACAAAAAAAATCGACTTTAATATCAGTGACGTGCGGTGAGGTGCTAAGGCACTGACTTAATCATAATTAAAAAATTCTTCAAAAAGGCTAATGTCATTTCAAGAGAAAAAACTCATCCCCTTGTGAAAAATTGAACCAATAAAACAAACAACTGATTAAAACTATTTTACAGCATAATTTTACCTTCTTAAAGTTTGTCATCCTGTAGAAGCGGCTCAGTGAGGTCCGATCAGGTCCTCCTGCAGCTTGGGACTACTACTTTATGTATTGGATGTTTCTCCCTGTGGGAAATGAGGAGAAACTTTATTTTTATCTTTCCTGCAGTTAGATGATTCTATATGCAGCAGCTGCATTAATTAGAGGAATTTTATTGAACTTTTGAATATGTAGTTTAAGGTCCAAATGTTCAGGTTTTATATTACTTTTAATCAGAGTAAAACATCTTAATGAACTTCTTCCACATGTAGTGATTGCATGTTTTCTTGCCACTGCTTCTGTAATGAGTCACAGCCCTGCCTCCCACACTGGGTGTGAGTAATGTTTCAGAGGGAAGAGACAAATCAGAGCTGCTTTTTATATCCAGACCTTTTAATCAGGATCTGACCTGTCTGTAATAAGTGACAGCCAAGCTGTGTAATCTATCCAGCACTGCGACAAATTGCTTCACAAGGGACCAGAGGAAAAAAAAAACAAAAAAAAAAGGTTCTCTTTCTCTCATAGACGGAATCTGTGGAGATATGCAACAAATTCTTCACGCTGGATTCAAGATGTTCCCAACCTCAGCTGCAGAGCGCCACAATTAAACATGATTTCGCGACTACCTTAGCAATCCTGCGACAATAAAGAAAAACATGTTTCTGTTTATGTGAAACCCCGCTGACTTCTGTCACATTATCCCTGTTGTTTGAGCTTTAATCAGAGTCGCTCCATAGCGCGTTGGTGGCCGTTGCTGCTGCAGCCTTAAGTCACACTTCTGTCTCATAACGTCTCAGGTTTTATTTGCTTGCTGAGGCAGCACAGGTCTCTCTCTCTAATTGTCTCCTTGGGGAGATCTTCATGTGTGCAGGAGAGGAGCAGCCATGCGATTTTGGCTCACATATGTCTGACCTGGTGACTAACAGGAGAATCTGCCTCTGGGCACGGGGATGACAAAACCAAATCCTGCTCAGGAGCAGCTGAACGGTTTGGAATAAATATCTCAATTGTGTCAAATTTATTCAGATTTCAGAAATAGAGAAACTTGTTTGTCTTTTCTAGTACACATGTACCAGAAATATAAACGTACAAACAGAAATGTGTGCCAGACTAAACCAAAGAAGATCTACAGTCACACAGCAGGCAACTGAGACCCAAATTTATTCTCTTTTTTTTTTTCTTTTTTTTGCCCAAATCCTACCCATACATGACTTATTCTATACATGAGGGTCTGTACGTCCCTCGCCTGGTGAAAATCAGCCGTTTGTTCTACACTTTGCTTCGTACTGATTGCCTGAACCCTCAGCTTTTGAGAAACGGCTGGTGGAGGCACAGACTCTGCTTTTTCAAACTTTACCCAATCACTAACGTTTAACCGTAATGTATGTGATACAGTAGTTCCATGCTATGAAACTTACTGGAACTTGCCTGTGCTGTAAACAAGAAGTAGTGTCGAACAACACTATTAACTTTAACTCAATATTTGGAAGCCTGTCCAGCTGAGCTACTTCATTCATTTTTTCCACTGCCATTCAGCTAGAACTAAACAATCCTAAAACTACAATTCTAAAACAGCACCGATAGTCAATGTCGATAGCATACAACTTTCACTTTTGTTCGTTGAAATTATATTGGAGAAAGAGCTTTATGTCGATGACATGAAACATGCCACATAATTCAGCAACAGCACAAGCCAGACGTGGTTAGTCAGGATGTAAACAGTGACTGAAAATAATAGTTAAAAAATTATGAAAGAGTCTGTCAGTAATCCCAGCAGACTTCTCTACAGAAGGTGCTGTTAATGCTCCACAAAGGCCGTCGCTATTGGTGGTGGACTGATAAACATCCATTATTACTCCCAAAATAACAGACATGTGTGACATTTACAACCTTCTTCTGCACATGCAGGTTTTAAACTGTTCACAGAAATCTGACTGCAGTCACATCCTTCAGAAGAATAAACAAAAAAATTTTAAATTTCAGAAGTTAGTATGTCAGCTTGCTTTGTGAACATATTCTAAGATATCTGCAGTTTTTAAATTTACAAACTTGGAGGGTAAACACCAAAACAGACTCGCAGAGTGAAAAGTAGTTATACACAGAATACTAATTACCACTCTACACTTTTTAAATTTTATCTGTAAAAAAAAAATAAATAAATAAATGTAAAGGTTTTTCTTGCCTTCCAATTCACAATTATGCACAACTTTGTGTCTGTCTAAAAACTCAATATACCACAAGCAGGTTGGTGGTTGTAGGGTGAAGTAATAGAAAAAAGTTAAAGAGTTTGAAGACTTTTGCAGGATATTGCATGTGGCACCAGAACGATGTGTAAAAAGATTGGAGGAAATTTGAGGGTCAGTGTTGAGACTGACATAAGGTGATGTTTTATGTTTTTTCTCTTTAAACACTCGATGTTTTTTTTCCCCCCTTTATCACATGAAGAGTCGTTTCTTATGTTTTTGACAATGCTCCTGTATGTATGGTTTCTTATTGTGCTATCTTCCATGAACACTAAAATATGGACAAATTACTTTCTTTCAATTCCCCTATTTTATATTCTGAGCATTCTGTGAAAGTTGATTTGTGTGTTAGACCAAGCCCTGGTTATGTGGTGCACAATATAAACCTGCAGTCTCTGAGGAAGTGTACAGACTGCTGCTTCAGACTCACAGGTGATGAATATCGCTTTGCTCTCTCTTTTATGAAACGTGAGCCTTGTGCCCGTATTTCTGTCATTTTGTGCGACTCGATGAGCCCTGGAGGATACGTAGGGCGTCTCCGGGCAGAAGGAGAAACATTTTTTTTTTTTTTCGCCATTACCTCTGAAGAGCTGAAGCAGATTTTCTGCATTCAACATTAAACAACAGACCAGCAAAATCCTTAAGATTAGAAGGAACCACTTCATTGCCAATTGTTCAGCAGGTCCCTCATCTCTGTGATGATTGTTATAAATGTCCTTGTTTGTTTTGTTAAATTCTGCTCTTGATTTTTACATCAACTGCTTGTTAAGCAGTTGAAGGGCTCTTTAGGAAGATATACATTGAGCAGTTGGCTGCAGTTATCCTTCTGTTACATTGATACCTGCCTGAGTTTGTTATGAAGAAACGGACAGAATCAAACAGAAAACAGAGAAATAAAATCAGGCTGTCTATATTAATGTGCAGCCACAAACTGAGACAAACGAAACACTTTGAATTTTATTAAAGTCAAGGCAGCTGTCCCCCTGTGTCTGGCCTCACTCTCTATCTTGAGTGACTGTGTAGATGGAAATACTCCCAACCAAAATAGAGTCCAAACTCTCTGCAATAGTGATAGTTTGTAAAAGTTTTTCCCTCATTTATAAACACTGATGTTCTCTCCATGGCTGACACAGTGCAACCCAATCCGTAACCTCAGTGCAACCCTGCATCGCCATGACAGCTTCCTGTGATCATCATGTGACAAAAGGGGATTTGCCTATGGTACCTGGGAGGCTTCTCAGACTGAGGACGGGGCAAATAGGTTCCAGGGCAAAACAGCTAGTGAGTCTGAGTCAAGCCTCTGGTCTGGAGGTGAACTAAGAGCTGGAGTGAGGGGGTGGGAGCTGCAGGTGATCTTATGCTTCTGACTTATAAATAAATGAGGTCCATAAACTGGAAAAAATGTTGAAATACAATGATTCCAGCAACCAGCCCAAATGAATGTTGCCTTAAAGGAGCACCACTATGCATGTTCCAGGCATATAGTGCTACTCCATAGCACAACCATGTATGGGTTGTGCTATGGAGTAGCACTCGCTACTCCATAGACCACTCGCTTTTTGCACCCAGAATAAAAGGATTTCTCAAACATGCATGAAAGAATCAAAGCCACGCTCCAGATATGTTTTTGATGGGGAACTAACAAAATAACATGATGTAAAGCTGAACAAAAGTCAATCAATTGCCCCTTTAATGCTGGTTTTTTGGAACGTTTGCCTGGTTTTTTTTTCACCTTGTGTAAAAATGGTCCTGTTAGGGTAACAAACCAGCCTTGGTTTGTTGTAAGAGCATGGAGCATGGTTGTTTGTCTCTGTGTGGGCCCTGTGATTGCCTGGCAGCCTGCTGAGGGTGTAAATGCAGCAATTGCCCTTCGACCGTTTACAATAAACTCCAGCCCCACCATGACCCTGAGAGAGAGAGCTAAGCTAAGAACGAAGCAAGCATGGCAAATGGACGGATGGATACTTGAGAAAATGGAAGAAAGATTGTGCTTAAAAGAATTTTAACATCAGCTTCTCCACCAAAACTGCTATCAGTGTTGACAGCTTAAGTGCTCTCCTTGTCTTCGTTTTAAGTGGTCAGTGTGAAATATAGTGACACTATTGACAGCAGCTGTGCTCCAAACTATTGAACATAAAGCTTTTGTAGAAAAAGTCTCCGAGTCCTATCACTGCTGAACATCAAGTAGAAGAACAATCTTTGCATGAACATACAACATTGAGTGTCAGGAAGACAACATGCTTAGTTAGTATTGGGACTTTGAACCACATTGTTGCTGAGATGTTCTATACTAATAAACCTGATTGTTTGATTTTTATTACTGAAGGTAACAGTTACTTGATTATGCTGTAAAATGGCACCATGTGCCTGGAAAACACATAACACTGCCCCTTTAATAACTGCCATGATCACAACTAGGTTATCATGTCAACCATATAACACGTAGGCAGGTGGGCGTCAGGTGCCTGACCTGCTTCTTAACTCCCCCATCTGATTACACGCGGGCGCACAGGAGCAGATAAAACAGAAGCAGCGTGTGTGACGAGAGTAAAACCCCAGCATGACAGAGGAGGGAACGCCGAGGCTCATTAAGAGCAGCAGCCTGGACTCATCCCAGCTCTCAGCCCAGGGAGCTGGAGCCAACCTGCTCCATTACAGAGAAGAGAGAGACTTCTAAAGGGCACGACCATCTGGAGTGAGGCTCTCAGTTTTCTTTTTGTTTTTTGTTTTTTTTCTCTTCCTGAACAGTGTCGGGGTGGGAGGCAGAGGCCGGACTCATTAAGCAAGCTGATAATCAGGTGCTACTGAAATTCATTCTCTTGTAGTCTGGGATGGGGTCATTATGGCCGCCGGTTAACTGCAGCGACCGGATGTAATCGACTTGGGTGGAAGAAAAAGAATAAATTGTCTTGCTGTTCCAAGAAAACTTTGGGAAGTAGTTTTGTGAACTCGCAGCATATAATGTCCCTGATGTTCAGAGTAACGGGGATATGTGTACGATAAAATTAGGACAGAAATTTTAAATGAGAATAAATACAACGCCGTTCAGGAGTCCAGGAAATGTCAGCGGAATGCCGGGGGGACGGGTGAGAACTCAGTATCCAGAGCTGAGACGCTATTCGTCCCCCGAGGACAAATGACTGCGTATGAAAAATTGATATGGGGCAGAAAATAGACTTCCAGTCTTACGTGGAATACAGATGACTGTGTGACTGCTGAGGGAGGAACCCAAATTACAGTTGCGCAATTTACCCCAATTAATTATTCACTGTGCTGAAGCCTGCTATCTGTAACTATGGACACACAATTATAAAGACACAAGGTTGGGCTTGTTTAAGGGTACATCCAGGGGAAAACTAATGAGGGCTGACACGTTGACTGATGGCCGAGTCCCAGGGCTGTTTGTCTGCTGGCAGCTGTAAGTTGCTTCCTGAGAAAGCAGGATAAGGTTTCTTTAACATAAAACAAAAAATGTATTAACAGTCTGTGGTGTTTTGCTGTGAAATTAAAGTAATAAGAATAAAACACACTAATTCATTTGAAGAAATTACAACATGACATTTTCCTCAGGGTCTCAAAATGTAATTATCATCTTCAGCATTGTTGCATATTATTTAAAGCACCCTAAAACTGATGGTGCACTTCCCCCCTTTCTAGATCCCCCACCCCACCCCACCCACTTTGCCCAACTTCGTTGGGAAACGTTCAGCAGGCTGGTGAGGGAGCCGCCGACGAGGCTGCGAGAACTCCGTCTCCTCGCTCAGGGCAGATACATAGATAATCAAAGCATGAATGTAGGTTTTACATTTCAAATAACCCACGGTGCATTACCAGCAGTTATTTACAGTCTAAGCAGCGCTCATTAATTTTTAAACAGGCCCTTAAGGGCTGGTTGACAGACAAAGCTGGTGAGCCGATGTGGGAGAATGAACGGCTGCTGTTGTGCGACTCGCAGTATGAAACATGGTGGTGGCGCTGAGCAGAGAGCTGCATGGTGCATTATTAATGCATTGATGATGCAATACGTAAAGGTCATGGCCACCGTCTCTACACACATTCATTCATCACATGGTGTGTCCTCATGTAGATGATACATAATCTGGGTGGAGAGGAGCTGTTTTCACATTGATATTAACTGTGGGAGGATTTCTCGTAATATTTTCTGCTCTTCAAGGTGAGTCAGTTTGATGCATTGTTGTTCGGTAGTTTAAATACTGTACTTTTTGGTATAAATCCAATACCAAGTAAATTCAGGGGTGATATCACTAATATTTGAGTTTGATATATTATAAACATTTGTCTTTTTTTCTGTTTTTTTTCCCTTTGAAATATTTTGTTAAAATCTTGGACGGTATTTGGACAAAATGTATAAGCGTCTACAAAATACTTCTCTAAAATGATAAACATTAGCAGCAGAAATGTTGTTTTCTAAATAATGTGCAAAAATAAATGACCATATAAGTGCAATTTAAGGCAAAATCTTTGAGATAGAATTTAGAAACCACAATACAAAAATAAAATAAAATTTCAAAAAAGCTAAAGTATCGATCTCATCATGTTAATATCAATATGTTGGTCATTTGGTATCAGTGTTATCAGTATTTTAGCTTGATCTGACCACCTCTAGTCAACCGAGAATCACAGAGTGTGTGTGAGGCATCAGGCAAACCTCAAGGTTTAAAACTCAACTCTACAAAGTAAATTTGAGACAAGCTTTCAGTTTTGATCAGACTTTTAAAATGAGAAGATGTTGGTTGAAATGATTGCAACATTTATTTGGTTTTCTTGCAATAAAATCCAAGAAACAGAGCAGGAAAAACTGTGGACAGGTTTACAAGTCCTACAAGAAAGCGGCCATTGTGTGATTTGAATAAACTAACAACGTGGCTGGCATAAAACTAAGAATGTTTGGTCATTTATTTTGGATAAATTGACACAGAATCAGAATTCTAAGATTAAAGTCAGAATTCAGAATTTTTTATTTTTTTATTTTTTTAAAGTCAGAATTATGACTCTTTTGTTTGCCACAAAACACCCAGTAGGTTGGTACAAAAAACACAAAGTCAGCTCGGTATGACAGATTTAAAAGTTTAAAATTGAACCCAATTTAAAAACAAATGGAAATTGAAGTTTAAATGTAACTTTTCAACCAAATCTACAAATAAACACGTTTGAAACATTTCATGACAATGGTGGGATGTTAAATTGTAGGGTAACTTTCTGTGAGCATTATAACTATTACGTTGGAGGAATATTTGACTTGTGGTGCTTAGAATAACCGTCATATCAGTTTCGGACTTCCTCCAATGCCTCTTTGTGATCCTATTTCTAATGCATTTCTCATTAATTCCCAGCGTGGCCAATTGGCTCCCTGGTCTTGCTGTCAGCACCTTTAACTTCCTCCAGCCAACTCCAGGGCTCTGGACGAAGTGGAGTGGAGAAGAGCGGGAAAGATGGTGGCCACAAATCACAGAAGTGATCATGCTGTCTCCAATGGAGACGACTTATCTTGGCTAGGTTTCTTGTTGCGCTCTAAATGTAAACTCCCATGCTGTTTGATAGATGAACGGCAGCGGGACGGTGATTGTGGCCTCGTTTGTCCATAATCAAGGTTATTCTAAAGAGCTGCCGGCTCACACTTTTAAAATGAGAAGTTATTGGCTGAAATGACTGCAAAGTTTATTGGGTTTTCTTGCAAAAACTTGCAGCACAACAATGCGCACATGCATAACAAGGTCAATCATGCTAATTAAGCTAGAAGCAGCTATGCTTTGACTATATTATGAGATGTGTAATGAAGGAGCTAACGATCCTTTAAGTGTTTACAGCAATGCTCGCTACTTATGGCTTAGTTTACACTTTTCCCCCCATGGCTGGATGACTAACTGAAAGTGTTAATCATTGTGGCTACCACTGTGTCTGCCTGGTGTGGCTCAAAAGGCATGAAGAGTGAGATGCTTTATTCTTCTAAATGACATTGAAAATGTTTGAAGGCTTTAACATCAGATGCAATTTGAAAGTGCAGTTTAGAAGAGGGAATAAGTATAATATCCTGCAAAACTCCAATCCAGGTAGAGTGCCTACAAGAAAAGAGAAATCCTCCAGCCGCTAAAATCTGACTACTCCATTTTTGTTTACATTTTGTGAAGGAGTAAGTTGCTATCATGTCTTCTGAGGTTTTCATCTTGTTTCGTTCAGTGGTTCTTGGTGCAGCGCTGCCACAGGGAAGAAGGTCAACAGGTTTTTCAAAAGGTTTGGTTCGATTGACAAACCGGTGTGAACGAGAACCACGACAATTGAAACTGTAACAGATGTTGCAACTCCCAATCAAACCGAGTCAGCAGACTATCAGGTATGAAACTGAACAATAAAATTAAGTATTTCAACTCAAATCAGGATATTATTGAGGTATGAACCAATAAAAAATATTTAAATAGACCATTTTTTTACAGTTTGATTAGAGGATGGAGGTGTTCGAATAAGAGCCTGTTCATCTTAGCGGCTGCACTTGGACAAAGAAGTGAGGCTTCTGTTTCTGCTTCATGGCTTCTTGTTATCAGAGTTCAGTGCAGTCCATTTTCTCCTACGATGGCCGCCTTGTCAGGGCTTGTTTTTATATGTTCACCTCATGTCAAGCACGGTTTTGTTTCACCGTACTCTGCCTCAAGATGTCAATGTCTCTTTTTCACATTTGCCAGGAGACCATAGTAGTTCTGATTTATTTTTCTATCTCCCTTTTAAGGTAAAATGATTTAAGATTCTGCTTTCTAATAATGTTAAATTTAATGGCTGAGTTACTGACTTTATTTCACATTAGCATTTTACCTCCCAAGTACCTCATACAAGCCAGTGCTGATGATATTCAGCATTAATATGCATAAGCCAACATTAGATGGTTAGCGTCTCTGGGAGAATTTGTGACTGTATTACACAAGAGATTAAATGGATCTGTCCCAATTTGGTCTAATGTTGTGTTTGAAAAACAACTAAAATTGTGTTGTTTCCATTAAAATAAAAAGCTTAATTATAATCACATGTATTAGTCATTAAATAAGATGCTCCTCCAGCTGCTTCCTGTTGTCTTCTTCATGGTTTGTGACAACATTTGGTTATTAATCATGTGACTCATGGTGAGTTAAAAGTGCTAACTATTGTAGTTTTGTAAAATAAACCAATTTCAGTACAGCCAAAAAAAAAACAACAACAACAAAAAAAACTCTTCCCCAAGACAAAACATTTTAGAAAAAAAATTGTTTTGCTTTCAAAAGTGGTGTTTTTCCATTCCTCAAATTTATTTTTGAAATGTTAATTTGTGCAATTACATGGTCAATGATAATGCACTGACAATGGTCTTCCTCCAACAGAAGAAGGTTTCCTCTGCCAGAGCGCGACCTGACAGGATGAATGAGTTCATCAGAGTCTGTTTCAACTCGCTCATACTGCTGTTTACTAAAAGCAACAAATTAACCTGAAACTTGGGTCTTTGTGTCAAGCCCTCCAGTTGTTGGTATTCCTCCTGTCAACAACAAGAGATGTTCACTACACAGAAACACTCTGGCTTCCTTTCGGTGAGCTTTTAATTTTGTTGGCATCTTTCACTTTTCTTAGTTCCTGTGTCTCCAGGAAGCTGTCAGTTGGAGCCTGTCAGCCATTGGCTGCATTTCCATTGACCATAAAATTGTTGCTGCATCAAGATTAGTATAATTTTATGTAGCCTTTCTGGCTATATGGGAAAAAAAATAAATAAATCATGAACACGACCCAATATTTTATGGGAATGACGTTATTATGGCTACAAATTAAACAAGATTTAATCATGGCAACACGATTGTTTTGTTTTTCCCCATGTCACCAGAAGAGCTGTGTAGTATTTCGCAAAACTGCAATGGAAATATTTTCTTTCGCATCACATAAGTCACATGATCAACCAGATGTTACTTTTAGGGGTAAAGGGGAAGACAGTGACTGGTAGGAAGATGAAGACACAGCATGTTATTTAATGACATCAAGTTAAATGTATCCACATGTGAATTTAAACTGCATTTCCTATTGAATCAACACATCACATCAGTTGCAAAGTTATATTAGCAGAACATCAAAGTTTTGTACACATTCATATTGGAAATGCAACTGGTGAAAGAAATCTGAGCACACACATACCGATGCCTATGGGCTCTGGAAAGCCAATCAATTAGGATTTATATGTGTAACTGTGGAGGAATGTCAAAATACCTGGTGAAACTATGTTCATCAGTGCTTCGCCATGCAAATTACAAGTTAAGTTATCCAGCAAAGTTTAGAGTCAGTGGATATTTTAGGCCTTTCCAGTTATCTGTTACAGTGCGGGGGGAAAATGTTTTTGATCTTGTTCGCCATCCTCCACTCTCTGCCTCTTGAAGTGGGTCAGACCATACATCCACATGCTGGACGTCGATGGGACTTGCGAGCAAAGATGAAATATACATCCACTGTTACTGAAACTGTCAGAGTGGTATCACAAAACCAACAGCTTTTATATGACTGAAGCCTCATGGGTTTATGAAAACATGCTGTTGTAAAACATGGTGTGTTGTTAGATATTTTGTACGTTAGGAAACACTGGATGAAAAATAGCTGCACTGATATCTCAAATCCTATTTTAAGGATGACAGTAGCAATTGCTTCCTTTTATCAAGTGGTTAAGGCTTACTTAGATGCACAAAACTCAAAAGTGTGAAAATTGTCTGCAAAAGCTAAATCCTCCCCCACAGCAAATAAGGCATCTCCCATTCCTCCAGACTGAGCTGCATAAAAAAAATGCAGAACAGCCGTGGCAAATCTCATTCTTCCTAATTTTTTCCCCCTATTGCCTCAAAGCAAATGTCAACATAAGCTGGGGAAATTCTACTTTTTTTTTTGACAATTGTGGGCAAGCAATTCAAAGCCTAGACGGTGTCTTGGAATAGCATTGATATCCACAGAGATACGGGGAACATTTCCACACTGCTGAAACCCGCAATTGGAAATTTCAGAGAGAAGGCAATGGTCTCAAACACAGTTCAAAGACATGGTTACTGGACTGTTCAATACTAAACGAAGGCATTTTCCCCTCTCTGGAGACCACTGAAGCATTCTTGGAGTGCAACACCAGAGACTTTTCCTCTGAGGCAACCTTCAAGGTGCAGAAGATAAGAAAAATGAAAAATGACACTGGGTAAGCTGAGCCATCTTGCTGCAGAAAAAGTCAACATGCTCACTCTAAAGCATTGATTGTCTGGAATTTCTGCTGGCACAATGGAGCCCTTTGTGTTTTGAAAGGCATGAAGACATTGCGGATGTATATTTCATCATAAAAAGGCCTCGAATTGTGTTGGGTAAAAGTAACAACCAGTTTAGCTCAAACATTGGGCCACAAGCTTTCTGTGAATGAAAGTTTATAACAACTTATAATGCAAAATCATTCAAGAGTCAGGAATATAATTATTATACATTATGGATGTCTTGCAGCGTGATATCACAGAATCAAGATCCCCCATCTCGGCCAGCTCCTCCAGGAGAACTCCAAGGTGTTCCCAGGCCAGCTGAGAAACAGTCCATGCTGGGTCTTTCCAAATGCCCTGAACACATCATCAAGGATGCGTCCAGGAGGCATCCTGACCAGATGCCCCAGCCACTTCAACTGGCTCCTCTCGACATGAAGGAGCAGCGGCTCTACTCTGAGCTCTGAATGACTGAGCTTCTCATCCCATCTCTACGGAGAAAGGTCATCTCGGTACCGGTAGATCGACCGGTAAATTGTGAGCTTTGCTTTTTGACTCAGCTCTCTCTTCACCACAACAGACCTGCTTCACTGCAGATGCTGCGCCAATCCATCTGTCAATCTCCGGCTCCATTTCTCCCCTCATTCGTGAACAAAATCCTGAGCTACTTAAACTCCTCCACTTGGGAAAGGACATCCTCCCCAACCTGGAGAAGGCTCTCTACCCTTTTCTGGCTCAAGACCATGGCCTCAGATTTGGAGGCACTGATCCTCATCCGGGCCGCTTGACACTCTGCTGCAAACCGCTCACCAGGAACAAGCCTGACTTACTGCCAGCAATGTGGACCAGACTCTGATACGGGTCATTCAGGGACCTGACAGTGAAACACATACAGAGATGAATGTTTGAAAGCCTTTATTCCTGTTAAGGGTTTTCCACTTACATGGAAATGAAAACATGACATTTAAAATTAGAATATTATATCAGGCTTATAAAAAACATTTGTAATGTAGGAATGTGGGTTTAATGAAAATCACATTTACTAACTGCTCAAAAGTTAATTTCTAGAGGTGCTTCTAATCTGACATACAAGATTCATCAGGAATGTTTCAGTTTTACAAAACAAATATATATATATTTTATGCTGATAAAATAAAATGTATTACATGTAAAAAATGAAATCATGCATCAAAAATTAAATAAAAGTAATATTTTCCTACTCATTGGCATATGAAAATATATTCTGGTAGTTTCATCTGTAGTAAATACATACTTTGTTTTGAAGAAACAACTGAGTAACAGAAGAGCAGCAGCTGCTCTGAATGAAGACATTCTACCACTTTCACTTTCCTCTTTGATTTAAACATATGGTATACATGCATCTGAAATAATAGCTCTATGTCTGTTGCTACAAATGTTATCTTAAATCTTTGTGTGATTTTCTTAAGGTAAAATAAGAGCACAACAGTGAAAATGTCAAAGTTTGAAAAGGAACCTTACTCTCTTCACTAACAGAAAAAACACAAGTGAAACTTTAAAATGTACAAATTCATTTGTTATGTTCTCTGGTTTCAAGCAAATATCTGACTTTGCACAGTTTATACCTCAATAATACAGGCTCAGAATATTTATCATGATAATAGATTCATATTTGGATTAATTATTGTTTTAGATTAAATTTGCTTTGTAGTTTAAATCTGTTTTAAAGTTATATTCCTATGGAAATACAACCTTCTGTCTGCATCAATCGTTGGGTGAAAAACCCACTGGCTGCATTTCCTTTACAAATGTCCACAATATTACATTTTATATAAAAAACGTAATATTGTTTTTTATTAATGGAAACTCACAATTGTGGAGTTTCCATTAGATAGATAAATAAAACCCACTAAAATCAGTTTGTTCCCACGTTAAGTCAGCAGAAAACATGCCGCTCCATCATCCTGTAGCTACGTCCTTTAATTTTCATGGTTTGCACCTGTAGTAACAACCAGATGTTGATCATGTGACTCATGATTTGAAAGAGTTGTTTCCGTTGCAAACTGAATGAAATACTGACTTTGGTTGCTGTCTGATTTTACTTAAAGCTTCTTTGCTTAAACCAATTTTAAAAATAACCGCCGCAAATAAGCGCCAAAACTTATCGAAACACAAGAGCTTTTACAAAATTACCGTGTTTCCATTAACCTAATTTATTTTCAAAATGTCAACTTGTGCATTTATATCCTATTTGAACCTGAACTTTTGTAGAAGCCTCAGTGTATTTTAACCAAGAAATGCTACAGACATTCTAGTAAGATGCAAAGAAATGTGTCAGTGTGGGAAGTTGAAATTACATCCCAGTACAAAGAAAAGATTCTATAAATATAGTTGTCTGTCATTTTTTCACATATTTCACCTCACAAAGCCAATCTTACCACAAGGAGCTGCTAAAGTTTTCTATTATATTGACTCAGTGGGTTTTATTTATCTACTTTTTCTCACTGATTCACATTGTAATTATCCTGAAGTGATGGCTCTTCTACACTATAATAAATTCTCAGGAAAAAGTTCAGATCAGGCGCTGCCTCCAGCTGTTAGAGAGAGACTCAGAATTGTTTGTACTCAGCCGGACCCCATCGAAATGGGAAGAATTAATATGTAATGGCTACAAAGGTGAGTCTTTCCCTCAGAAATATCTCTGAAGAGGATAACTGGACAAAACTTGATGTGTTAAATTGATATTTTTAACCATCCTTCTTTCTCCCAGGGCTTTGTCGCTAACTTTATTCATATATTTGTGAAACCTCTTAGTTGTGAATTCACAACCATGACCTTGTATTGGAATTTTACAAATCAAATAAAAGTTTCACAAACTATGTTTTAAAAAAAATCAGCTTTAAGTGTAGAATAATCTAGTCCATATATGAACCGCAAGTATCAAAGTTTTTAAATAAGAGCAAATGAAAGATGGGTGGAATTTCCCTGTAACCATTTGCCAAATCAGAAACTGCAATCTGAAGTCAACTTCAGCTCCACATTATTCAGTATGTTTACGCTTGATGCCACAGAAGACAGTAAACTTTGTCAAATTAATACAACAATGTGTCTAATTTATGTTACTTACTTAGTTATATCGTATGCCAGCCATTTTCTTTTCTTTAAGAAAAAAGTATGAGTCAAAGTTGACTAACCTAGCCATACCAGTTGGTAGCCTATTCAAGGATAGCAGTAGCCTAGCCAATGCTTTTGTTTTTTCTTTCTTCTTGGATAGGTGAACAATTAGCCGTTCTCTAGCTAACAAGTTAGCCTATCAACTGCTTCTATTAGATTCAGTGTTCACACCAGTCTATCTGTCCGAATGGACAGCAAAGGAAGAAGGTAATCCAATGGAGGTAACCAGCCTGTAGGCATGCTAGCCATTAGCCTCTCCAATGCTAGCTGACTTTGCAATGGATAAAAACTCCTACAAAAAGGTAATAGTCTTAATTTTGGCACCAATACTGTCCCGTAAAATGTTGCCTTAGGGGTTTAAATACAAATGCACAACGTCGTTTTTTTGATTTTTATTTATAAGAAATCTGACAAACCTTTCAGTTCTCAATTTGTATTATGATAAGTTGGGATATGAGAGAAAAGTCAAGTGTACTTGTGGTCACAAGGTGAGACACTATTGCAACTTTTATGTTTCATATCTCCAAATAAGATTTGTATTTCTGGAGTTTATAAAAACAAAAAAACACACATCAGGACTTGTGAAGTAGTTTCCCCAAAACAATCACTAGAATCAAACTTTTCAACATCCAAGCTTGTTTAAAGTCACATAAGTTTCCAGTACCTCAAACTTGTTCAAGTTCTTTAAATTGGCTCATTTTTCTGTATCCAGAGCCCCAAGTCACCATATAATTAACCTTATTCTGCCCAACCAGCCAGCAGTGATTATTGGATAAGTGCATCCCTTTAAAAGCATTTTATACTAGTATTACCTTTTCACACTTTATCATGAGGCGATGATGAAATTATGCTCCTTATTATATTATTATATTAGCCTAATGACTTTTAATGTCATTAGGTTTCATGAAATGTGTTTTGAATGGCATTCACAATGGAGGCCATGTCTTGCTTTAAAGCCTGGTGGGAGTGAAATAAAAGCAGAATGGTGAATAATATAACACCTTTGGTCTTAACACACGGGTTCAGCGCACTCAGAGACGGATGGAAACTCGGCCTGGCTCACCCATCGAGCGGGAGCCTGAACTGGAATCATGACTCGCCATCGTGGTGCTAGTTTGTGAAATGGGTTTGGTGCTCTCTGCATTAGGGACTGTCGGAGGGAACACACAGCATCTGGGCTTCCAGCTGAGTTGACTTAAGGCTCCTGGCAGGAGTTTGATTTGGAGCGAGTGTGCTGGTGGAAACAAAACACTTCCCGACATTTCTCTGTGTGCTTTGAATTACATGCTTTGCTTCAGACTAAAACAGACAACGGAAACCTGTTGCTTAGCAACGATGACTGCAGTCAATTTATTTGTAAAGTTCTTCTTTCTGTTCTTAAGACAAGTACAAGAAAAAAATCATAGCAGAGAACCAAAGAACCAGAAGACTACAAAGTTTATGTTCAATGCCCTTTATGTTGAGTCGTTTTGAAATTGACTTTCTTACTGTTTTTAATTTTCCTAATCGCCTCTGGAAGTTGTTTTACTCCTAAACACATCAACAATAATCACACCATCATCACTATGGGAACGTAAGTGATGATGGTGGGAATATCATCACCACCTGATAGGAGCATTTAGATGAAAGCATCTAAATGCTCCATTCCAGTCACTGATCACTGCTAATCACCTTGATTAACCGTTAAGTTTACACTTTAGGTAAAAAGTGCTACTATGTGATCTGGCAAGATTAAAAATAACCCGGTAATAAATTCACCTAATTTAGACATAAGCGTACCAAATATTTGCAGGCACAATAAAGGAGCTATTCAGTGAAAAGGACAACTGAAAAACCTGCAGTCAGTAAAACAATAATTAACAGTTGGTCCATAAATTAGACATGAGTCAAACAAATCTCACAACATGGCCTATGTCAAATAACTTAAAGTAAAAAAGGAAACATTCTTTCAAAGTCCAATGCAGGTTGCATTAAAGTAAGCAATCCTAAGTTTCTGAATCCAAACTTCCTCAGAGCATGGTGAGCTGATCGGTTGTTTCTGACTGAGCTGAATAATTCTGCAGAACACAGGGAGGAGGCAGAAGAAATCGATTATTTTTCAGAGATTATCTGTCTTATATTAGGACAGCGAAAGTTTTAATACATATGTAAAATCTTTTTTTCTTCTTCTTCTTCTTTTAGTTACAAGCTGCAGTCTTAAGCAGACGTTCGGTGTGAGACTTCACTGCCTGATGGAAGTTGAGCAGCACTAAGTCTGTGAATTATCAGTACCAGTAGCGGCGATCCAACAGTGAGAGCAGAACCAGCGTCTTACACCACTAGCTTGTTGACTTAACTTATTTTTCGGGTTGTTCGTTTAGTTTTCTGACCATCATGCTCTTCAGGGTGAGTGTTGGTAGTTGTGAGCTGATTTACCTGCATCGACAATCTTGTTGTCTTGTTATTTGCTATTGGGGAGGTTCAGCCAATCAACGCAGAGGAAAATGAATGGCGTTCCAGGATTGGCTGCTTTCCAAATGGCAGCTAAGCTAGATGGTACCGAGTTATTTTAGCTTACCAGGCCGCAATTTCTTTAGAAGGGTTTAGATATACTCTGAGAAAAAAAATTCACAAATAGGCAAACTTTTTGCTAATAATTTATTAGTTTTATTCCACAGAAAATAAAACTAATAAATACTGAAGGTAGTATTTTAATATTAATTAACTAATATATATTAATATATATTAATTTTAAAACAGCACAGAAAATCACCATCAGCATTTACAACTTCTGTTCGCTTATTGGCCCAGTTGAAATTTGACTGGACAAATTCAAGCCGATAGGAGAAAACCCAGACTGAACTGTGAGGAGAGATTTGAATCTAACGTTCAGATTCAGGCGTATTTTTTTCCAGACATCGTTGTATCCACACAATTCATTGCAACATTTCTGAGAAAAAAAGGGGGGGGGGGAGCAGAAAAGAGCTGTGCCTTCATGTGAGCAGCATTAACTATGATGCTATCCCCATTCTACACAGCACTATCAAGCTGTGAAGGAGATGAACGAGTTCAAGCGTGGAGAGATGGGCCGTGTAAAGCGGTGGAGGCTGCGGCTCTGTTTACGGTGTTTGTAGTCACCAGACCCACAGTCATTTGTCACAGTGTTGGTGCATCGGCGTACAGTACGGCTCACGGCCCAGCCGGCTCTCTCATTCATCAAGCAGAGAGCTGATGAAAGACTTTTGACTCAAATTGGCAGAACTGAATAAAGCCGTTGTGTTATCCCACTCTGAGTGTCTTTTATCTTTTAAACGAGGAACGTGAAACGCCCCACATAGGTGAGACAGCTTTCCATATGTAGGCAAGTAACACAGAGGCACAAATATATATTAAAGAATAGGTGCTGTTTGGAGTTAAAATGTTGCCTATATATATTCTGGGAAAGATATGTTTATGCACTGTGGGTAAAAACCTGGTATTACTTATTTAGATTCAGCATTCGGTGAGCTGAGAAACAGTTAATTATCTCCTTGTGTGTTTCTGTTCCATCTTAAGGGCTCAAATAAAACGCTCTTTTAAAAAGTTAAAGCTGTACAAAGAGAAAAAACTCTATTGCAAAATAAATTACAACTATGCACCAAACTTTGTCGCTATTCCACTAATGTCTACAAAAAGCAATTTTGCAAATGTGCTGTTTCCTATTTGCTTTATTTGAGCAAATAAAATCACACATGAACAATAAGAAAGCTTGATCGTTCACTCGCATGAATGATGAAGCTCCTTGTTTTTTAATGACTCATCTGATGAGTCATTAAAAACCATCCCATGCTCATTGTGGTCCTACCACTTCCTGTCTTCGTTTTTGTCTTTTCTGGCAGTGGTAACATCTTGATCGACAACATGATCACTGCTGGAGTTCTTCCTTTCCTGTTTCAAGTCACCTCACTGCATCTGAGCAGCTGCATTTTGTCAATATTCCACTCATGTAGAAAAAAAAACATAATTTTGCATTTGAACTACTTTCTGATTTAAATGCACAATCTATCATTAGCCGATTAGCAAAATTAGCATTTTAACACAAATTAGCGCTCGTGTTAACTCCTTTCAGAGTTTTCAATCTGAGTTTTGGTCGGTGTAAAATACATCAGCCATGGTAGGTTATGTCCTCCATCTACCAGGACTCCAACTGAAAGCAGTTCTTTATTTGATTAATTTGGGAAAAACTGAAAAATTTAAATGTTCCTAACAGGTTTGCATGACCTTTAACTTAACCTTACATTACTGTTAGATTTTGGAATTGTTCCAAGAAAGCTCCTTTACCTCTGAGGATGGAAAATATAATCCTATCTTTTAGAAGAAATTCTTCATCTTGTAGTAAACAGTTGCAGCTTACTCTGACTTTTTCTCTTTTTTTAATGCTTCCTGGAAAATCAGTTTTTACAGCCATCTGTTTCCTCTTATTAATGTTTCAATTTTTAAAAAGGCAGCTGCAGTACACACTGCTCAAAATTTAACAAGAGGAAGGTGTAAAGTTGGCCACATGCCGTGGTGTTACTGGGAACTGGCAAGTAGCCTTGTTGTGGGATTGCTTACAGCAGGTTACCATGGCAGCAAGAGAAAGGACGTTAATGTCAGGTAGCAAGCTGAAGAAAAGACTTCATTCTTTTTCTTCAAACTAGTTTTCACTTTCAAAGAATAGCAAAACTGAAATGTAGAAAATTGGCAAGATTGTTCTGCCAAAGCAGCATATAAAGAGTTTATGTTTTCAACAGTGACTAGAAATGGAGACATACAGACCAAAAATGAAATAATCATACATAAATATCTAGTTTATAGCCATCAGAATAAATTCTCAGTTCCACACACACTGCCTCCTGCAGTTCAAGTGTTTCCGTTTGAGGGATTCTCAGTTTGCATTTTTCCTTCTGAGCTCCTCATCCTCTGAGAAATCAGAAATCTGTTGCCGCTTGACAGATGGTTCATATAAACTGCAGCCTGTTTGTGCACTGGACATATCGGGAGCCATTTCCTCAGAAGGGAGTGAGACACATTTCACAAGGCAACAGAAGGAGGTGTGGGTCACAGTGGGCTAAACTAAGCTCTTCAGGGGCAGAGAAGCTCCAACAGAACACACAGGAAAGTGAAGGTTACAAACAAATCACAGCAGAATACTTTATGTGTCGAACACTTTAAAGTCAAGAAAAACATCTGCTCTGAGAAATGAAATGCCTTCCTCCTCCTGGCAGGATAAAGCAACTTTTAAACATGAAAACAAGAAGACCTCTATCTGCTGAGTCCATATACAGCACAATCAAATGTGCAGCAGGGATAGATTTGGGGTTAGTATGCCATCTATTCACACATTTCAAAAACCTTTGTATGTTAAAGAGGCTAAGTGTGAAATAAACTATCGCTTTTTTTTTTAAGTGTGGTTCTGTAACTCAAAATCACATAAAATGCAGTAAAATAAAATATAGAATAAAACAAGAAAGCAAAGTGTAATGTATTTCTTTATGCTGTTAGCCAAACTGTGCAATGTACCAGAGACAGTACAGTCTAATCAAAGAGGTCATTAGTTACTGACAGTAGGAGTTGTGTATTCTGATGGCTGTGAGGAAAACGGACCTCCTGAAGCGTTCAGACCTTCAGCCCAGCGACAAGAAGCTGGTGAGGAGCTGATATCACAGATCGGGAATCTCTGTGCCTCCCTCCAGCAGAGCCTCCCAAAGACTGTCCCCACAGAAGCCTTTTTCACCAAAACCATTTGGGTTTGTTGTCGAACCATAGGTGCCTGATTATGCAGAAAAAAAGAAGTTCCACTTCATGAACTGTTGTTCAACGCTGCCACCACAGAATAACTGGGTTTTTTTTTCTGCTCAAGCCGCGATGTCACAGTCATCACGGCCAGTCAACACAGAAATAAACCCAGTAAGCTGAACAAAGAAACAACAAACATGGCGACAAACACTGGTCAGTGGTGTGCTGAGGAAACCCAACGGCTAATTTTATTTTTGGCTGACCAAAGCACTGAATAGCAGAGACATGCCATTTCCATCTGCAAGCAAAAACTGTGACTGGCTAACTGTTAGCTGCTAACAATGCTAACGTTAGGCTGCCACTCGCTCCAAATAAGAGCTTGGAAGGAGATTTGGGGTGGACATGGGATGCACTTTTACTATAATACATGTTTATCCAGTAAATCTCAGTATTTCACAAAGCTAGCATCAAAGTTAGCACAGCCCGTCTTCCACAACAACAACAACAACAAAAAAACTAACAGGTGGTCAAACTCCCACTGTTTGGGAAACGTATCACAGATCGTCCTTTGGAAAATTCTGTATCATTAACCAAATGTCTTTAATTGAACAAATTTTTCTGGGCAGAGAGAGGCTGAGAATAAGAGGTATGAGTGAGACTTAGACCAAATGACTGAGAGTTAGCAACCCTGCCTATCACTGTTGATCATATCAGCTTGGATACAAAGGAGTTATCCAACACCAGCAGATTAAATCTTAAATTAAATCCTGCCTAGCAAAGAGTATAATATCAGTGTGAGAAGCATAATATTGTTCATTGATTGCATGAATATGTTGCAGTTTACACATTAACTTGCCAGCTTAGTATAAGTTACGTTATAGTCACAGAGCTATGTGTTCATCTATCCAGCTACTAAATAGCTAGACACAGGATTAGACACATACCAAATATACCAAATATAATAATATTAATTATACTAATTAATATTATTAATATTAGTATGAAAGCAACAATTTAAATAAAAAGGGCATTGTGCACCTAATTGAAATAATTTCATTGAATTTAATTCTTTTGTCCAATTAAACATATCAGGTCAGTATGTTTAAATGGAATGACACTGAATTTAATCACTATCAATAATCAAATGTATTGAAATTACATTTATTAAATTAAAAACGGATCAAAAATATTTTGCAGGCCATACAGTAACAGCAGAAGTCCACTAACACCAATGGCAATTTCTGTGTAATTCAGTTAGGATTGAAGGATGTGCTCAACTTTTAATCCATTATCTCTCAGGCCAATAACTCACTTAGAATCTGAGCTGAGAACAGGAAGATGCTGAATGTAAATGTGAATCATCTGGATCGTGATGTGATTTAAGACTTTTTCTGAACTGAACCAAACTGCTCCTTGCTGCTTCAGCAATAATGGGATGATCAAAGAACGCCTGATGAACATTTGATTGTGAAAACGCTGTTACAACAGAGTGGATAAAGTGGCTTTAAATCAGCCATAAAATTGCAGATGGTAATCCAGTAAATATGGTAAATGACTACCATCATTATCTCTGGCCTGACCTATGCACACATCATTACCTTACCAATGAGATGGAACTTTGTCCTTTTTGGATGGTTTTGTTTCACTAAAACAAATCACCAATTGTTACCAGAAAAAAACAAAAAAAAAAAAAAAAAAACATTGATTTTACCAAAGAATTTACAATATTTCACCAATAGTGCTTTCAGCTGACAGCTACTCTGTCTAAGCTCGGGCTGGAGTGTACTGTTCCATCAACATCCTCAAGACACAGGAATAAACACATAGCTTCAAATTGATTTAGAGACAGAGATCAAGTGAAGATATGTGAGCTCTGCAGAAGCAAAACAGATGCAGCCGGATTCCGGTCAGTTAGACAATGAAATCAGATAATCCGCTGCAACATCAGATAAGCATCACCTGTTAGCTTATTTCATCTCCTCTCATGTAGACGAGATCAATCTCAACGAGGCTGTCATTCCTGGAAATCTCTCCCCTGGATCACTGTGACTCCTCTTGAAACAGTGGAATGTTTTTAGATGTTGATCTTCAATTTCAAACTGATTCTTGTCCATTCTCTGCAAAAATAACATAGCATCAAACTCCAAAGTCCAAAAAACGTGGAATAAATTATGGAACAATACATGTGCAAAGTCCAGATCTGGCTCAGATAACCTGGTGTGATTGTTCCTATATTAGGGTCATTCAAAAACAAACACACTAGATTTTTAATTTGTTGTTTATTAAACCAAAATTTAAAAATGGATAACCGTTATCCAATTTCCAGTTTGGTGCACTAAATTGGAATTTTAAATTAGGGGAAGCTAATCGTTGCGCTAAACCAACAATTAGCTCCACTGTTAATGGAAGTATGCCCCCCACTGGTCATGACTGTCTCTGTACATCACAGTTCACTTTATGACAGTTTATTAACTTTATGTTTACCTTGTAAATAGCTTCTGTACATGTTTGGAGGTTCTTGTAACTCAGAGAACCGCGGGTTTGGATGAGAAAACAACATATGATAAACTTATGTTTTCTATTTAATAAAAGAAAAAAAACCTAAATTGCTATCATGTTCTGCTTTATTTTATTTTTTTAGAACATCTCAGCATATAATATAATTGTAATAAAATATTACAAATTACTAATGAATATTTGTGGTTTTGAACAATGCTCTCCAAGCTGTGGTCCTGAACCATATGCCGGCTTGCCTGGCAGAAACAGAGAAAGACTTGGAAGCAGTGGATCCTTTACTCACCAAGAGAGCATTTGGGTTTTGATGTGTCTGCCAGTGGAGCATGTTGTATCAGGTGGAACAGTGCCACAGCACAGACAAAGGAAGTTCAGGCAACCAGATGTAACCAATCAGGAGCCTATGGCCAAATATCTCCCATTTTTAGTACAGACACATTGAAGTAAACATAACTGAAATATGAACCCTTTATTCATTACGTCTATTAATGCTCTCCACTCTTGATTTTACTTTGAAAGCTCAAAGGAATGAGGCCTCTGCCTGCTGTGCTTACTATACCTTAGACTCTGATTGCCTCAAAGACGAAGTGAATTCAAAGCTCATCCTGCTCTAATTGCTGCTAAAGTTTAGTCACATCCCTGACACACAAACATCTGACATCTGCAGGTTCTCCTGCAGTCTGCGCAGGAAAACCTGCAGCTGATATAAATCCTGGCTGGTTTAAGAGTCGAGAAGCAGCTGTGGGCCCAGAGAACGGCCCAGTCAACACTAAAATCAGAGACCATTCTACTGTAATGTGACGTCTGCAGCAGCGTCTCCATTGCTCATAAAAATTGGAGCTACGAAAATAAATTTGCTTAATGGAAACACAAAAAAACTTTTTCACTTAGGATGTGGTGGTTTTTCAAACCTTTAGAAATTTTTGTGTTTCGCAAAACTGAAATGGAAGCACTTTTTTTCGCATCACGCTGATTTGTAGACACCAGTAACTGGATTAAACACCTTTAAATGACAAACTCCATTCAGATGAAATGTACTAAAAACTATCACTAGTTTATTTAATATGTATTTTTCTCAATATTTCAGGAATTGACTACATCAGACACAAGGAAGAGTGTGCTCTACAGTGAGCATCCAACCAATCCAGTTCATCTGATGATGATGATGATGATGATGTCACTTCTTCTCTGCTCTACAGTCGTCTCCAGGATGAGATGGATACTTGGCCTGTTCAGCTGATAACATGGACTTGGTGAAATCATTCCTAGTGGTGTGAAGCTGAACTCTCCTCCACCAGCCTCAGCAGATAGAGAGCCAAGAAGAGCTCCACTGAATTCATGCAACTGAAGTTTTTGTCAGAAAATAAACGTCATCTTAGAAATTCTTTTTTCTTGAACTTAATACTTTTACTTTAGGTACATTTTATATGGTGAATTTATTTTTGCCCCGTAAGTACAATAAAGTACTTACGGGGCAATCTTAAATACTTTAAGATTTTTACTCAAGTAATAATTTTTTAAGGGAGACTAAGTTTGTTACAATCCTGAAAGAACAGGTCCATTAGAGTGAAATATATAAACTAAATATGTAAATACTGGCTAAGATTTAAGAAATGGAAAGTTCTTGGGAAAGACAAAGTCCATATCTTGATCTCTGTCTGTACTTCCATTAGCAAAATAATATAATTGCACAAACTGGAATTTTTACAGTACATTTGCTTAATGGAAACATGCCACTTTAAAAAAAAACAAAACTTTTTGATAAGTTTTTGTGCTAGGATGAGGAGGTTTATCAGTTGTATCGAAATTAGTGTTTTTTACAAAACTGCAATGGAAAGACTTTTTGCATCACGAGTCACATGATCAACAACAGGATGTTACTTCTGGCAGAAACTACAAAGAAGAAGAAACACATGAAAATTATTAATGTGTGAATTTAATTTAATTTTTTATTTAATGGAAACAAGCACAAAGGCAAAGGGGTTTTTTGGGGGTTTTTTTTCAGAATATTGAGAAAGTTTTTTGTACATGTGTAACGGAAACGCAGCGACTCAGATGCTGTGTGACTTGAAACAGGCAAGAAAGAACTCCAGAGGTAGAGGGGTGTCCTCACTTTTTTTCTCAGTTACGATAGTTATCTTTTGTTAATCCTTGGCACTTACTGCTATAAATAATCATTTCTTGTAGAAGAACTGAATATTTAGCAGACTAATCTGATTGCGTGTACATGCTGTGCTCCCCAGATTCAGCTGCGCAGTTGGTCCCCCTACCACACACACGGCTGAGGAAGCTGGATTAATAACTTGTTTCAGCGCTGGAGTGTTGCACACAATTAGCTCCATTCAGCCGAACATCACTTCCCATCCTGCTTTTCCTTCTGGTTTGATGCATCGTGTGCGTTTCCATCCTCCTGCTTTTGCCCCCGCACTGAAAATCGAAGCAGGTGATGATCATTAGGCCGTGCATCTCCTCCCCACGTCCGTCGCAGTGCCGCAATAAAAACTTCATTTTGTGGAGGGAGAGCTGCCCGAGTATCCATCAAAACCACACAAAGTTGTGACTGTGACTGTGTGTGTTACACTTCCCCAGATGGCCTGTAGATTAAACAGCTAATGCCTCGAAAAGATTTCCACCACTGATTCTGTGTATTAAAATGTGCGTCCCCGATCCAACTTCCAAGTCTGAACTGGAAAAACAAAAACTAATCGCTTTCAAAGCCTTTCAGTGATACAAGAAACCCAAAAACTGCAGGAACACACAAGTTTACCTCTCCCTGCTGTGAGGCGTTAAACTCAGGAATATCCTGACTAAGATTTAATGCGTTTGTCAGTATTAATTAATCTAGACATACAACCCCATGGCATCCATAAATAAAGATATATACAAAATAAATAAATTCATCTTTAGTCATTAAAAATTCCACCCTTGTTTTTTCAGTAATTGGCTCAAAATCACCAATGGCACCTCTAATAATTTCATTATAATACAGCTAGAATTGTGACGTATTGAAGTAGCTCTGTAGAGTTAGCTGTGAGTTTGTTCTTTGAGGGGTTTACTGGTTGAGGTGATTTTTTTTAGACCGTTTAGTCACAGGCTTCAGACGTGTTGCAGTACTGGAGATCCTTCCTGCCCACATCGTCACCAAGCAGCCTCTCTCAAGACACTGGGACGGTGAGTCACAACAAGATTTTATGTCATTTTCGGATAAATAAAATAGTTTTGATTTGAATAACTGACACGCCTGCTGTCAGTTATTGTTACAGGATAATTGTTACGTTGATTCGGATCGTTGTTCTGCTGAAGGGTCTAACTGATGACCAGTTTGCACTTTTCTGGCAGAGCAGCTTCTTGTTTAAAATCTCTTTAGATTTTGACAACTTTATGATTGTTTTGCAACAAATGCACCTGGAGTGTTTGTTGGTGAAAAGATTCAAGTCTTAGTGGTTTTTCTGACAGGACAGACAGAAGGTTTTTGGATGTTTGTAGTTTTGTGCATTGCTTCCACATAACAGGTTGGCAAGCAGAAAGCTTCAAGTGGTTGTCATGGAGACTAAATTACCCCTTGAGGAAGTTCTTACCGTGAGCTTTGGAGATGTTTTTAATACATACAACTGTGTACATATGTATGAAGTAAAGAAATGTATCTTTGTAATTTAATGCCTTGTATTTGGGCCTCTGTCTCTTTAAGAAACTCCTGCTCTTTCTGAAATGCTGCCTTCAGGAAGTCATCACATCTATTAAGCCTTTAGCAACGTTCTTACCGGCATTGCATTGAGTAGTAGCTCCTATAATGAACTCTGCAGGTCCACCAGGTGTTTGCTAATTGCTGCTGGCTAGTCTGAAGAAGCTGAGTGGGAGAGTGGTGGGGCAGAGCTGCTCTGTGAGGTAGATGCTTGGAAACAGCATCCTCAGCTCTGAGGAGAATCATCATAACACAATATAGAACTCAAAAAAATGTGATTTTACATGATACTGCCCCTTTAAAAGAACGGAAGGTTTTCCTCCTAATGGGTGATTTAAGCAGAGCAGAAGAAGAGACAGCAGAGTAGAGAGGGAGAGAAGGTGGAGCACACCTGGTTAGAATGAGGCCCATGCTTCATCTGACCCGGTGCTGCTTGGATGGGCCCAGAGAGAAACAGAGGCCCATCTGTCTGCTGATACCTTTGCTCCCTGCCATGCTCCCCTCCACCCTGCTGTAGCCTACATTACCAACAAGCAGCCAGCCAGGCTCACATTCAGTGTGTCTGTGCTAGATACGTCAGTCCGGCCTCCGGCCCCTGGCCCCCGGAACCCTGGCCACTGAATCCTTGCAGGCTTTCCAACACGCCTCCGCTAAATCATCACCTCCCCCGGAAAGAAAGCGCTATGCTAACGTTTGGATTGCTAATCACAGAGTGGCAGGTTCAGACAGTTGACAGTGCGGTGTAATCATCATTATCCTCACTTCTGCTTCTCAAGCAGAGATGCAGGTTAGTCTGGGTTCAAGTGCCTAACAGCAAATGCAGGGAATCTGAGGAGGTGGACATTATCCGGTACTCTCTAAATGTGCAAAGTTAATGAAATGACAAAAAAAAAAAAAGCTTAAATGCAACAACAGCGAGGATGAGATCTGAAAAGCTGCTTTCTCAGACAACATGTCCTGAAGAAGTGTTCATACCGTATGGAGCAGATTGTAGAATATGTTTTGCTTTAATGTAACAAATCCTAACCTTCTTGTCTTTTTGAAAAGCTGACTTGTTTTCAGAAATTTCTTTAAAGACATCCATCAGAATCAGTCAATTTATTGCTTCTGTCAGCAACACGTTCACAGGCCAGGAAACGGTTTTGACGCAATTATGCAAAATGGAACAAAAAAATAAAAATAAAAATAAACTAGAAAATCCCTGAAGAAATTTAACCGGGGCCTGCCAAAGTGTGCCCGTCGGTTTGGACCCAGCGTTCTGATGCTAAAAATTAGCATCGATGCTACGCTTGGCTAAAAAATTACAAAGTATCATGTGGAGAATCACAAGAATGTTCACTAACATGGACTTGCACCATTCAGTATGTTGAAATGAGTGTACAAGCTAAAATGAGCCAAAATGCTAATGTTAGAGTGAATACTGTCAGTAGCATGTGGGGCATCACTAGCATGTTGTCTGTAATTGACACACTCCATTCAGTATACTAAACATGGCTAAAAAGTATGAAAAATAGCTAATACCTTATTTAAGGTAAAATGCTAATGCTAACCTGAAAGAAAAACATAATTCAGGCTAATCTTATAGTGGAGAGCAGTGAAACGTGAATGTTTGTGCCATAACCTGAGAGAAAAAGATAATGCAGGCTAATATTATTGCATCGCATATGGTGATACTCTAGCCAGAGAGGGACCTTAAAGGCTTTTATTTTGAAATTTTCAGTAAGCTTCATTTTAAATGTCCAAACTAATCCCATCAGTAACAGTGATTGGGTTAATTGTAAAATGCCCCAAACAGCAATAATCTGATGTAAAAAATTGTCAAGGCTTTTATTTTGTAATTTTCATTAAACTTCATTTTAAATTGCCAAACTAAACCAAAGTATAACAGTGGTTTTGTTAAAAAAAAAAAAAAAGTTACATAATGCCCAAGAGAGCAATTACCTGATGTAAAAAATAGCCAAGTCTTTTATTTTGAAATTCTCATTAAGCTTAATTTATAATTTTCACACTAATCATGTGTGTAACAATGATTGGTTAAAATCAGTTGTAAGATGCCCAAAGCACAATTAATTCTAAAGGCCAGCTCATTCCTCCTCTTGAGTAACTGACAGTTCCGCCATGTTATAGTTTTTACATTCAGCTCTGACCTCTTCTGTAGGCACTGAGTGTTCCGCCATGTTGTAGTCCTAACCTTCAGTCATTGTAGTTCTAAAGAGCAGTTCAACTGTGTCGTGTGTATGAGGCAGAGGTGGAGAAAGATTTCTATCTTTGTGAGACACCCAGTCAGTTTGAATGAAAAAAGCAGTCTGAACAACTCCTTCCCATTCGGGAACCGTGACACGCATCGGAAAACCGTTTGAAGCGTCTGAGAGGGCTATGTTTCGTCTCCGATAGTACCGCGATTCATAGCTGTACCTCACTCACAGTAATTGCAGCGATGAGATAAAAATGGTGTGCGCTGAGTTTAATTGTTTTTTATCAATATGTTCTGACCCTTTAAGAACAGTCCGATTTTTGATCTGGCCCCAAATGGAAATGAGTTTGATGTCCCTGATATATGGAATAAAACCACTGAGCAGTTCAGATGCCCACAAAGCTCTTTCCGATTGACTGTTCAGTTAGTTTACTAATAGACGATATTAGTGATTGTATTGAAAGGAAAATGTCTCAACATTCGCAAAGCTACTGGCCCACCTGGAGGAGGAGCTGGAAGAGACCAAATTCCAGTTACAGAAGCAGGTCGATCTCAAAGTAGGGTTTTTCAACCAGGCCTACAAGGCAAAAGTAGAACTAGAGAGACTGAAGAGATTCAGTGATCCTGAAGTCCTTAAAGTCGTGGTCATTGCTCCCCAGGCTCACTTAGATATTAAGGACATGGAGAAGGAGGACGTGCAACAACGATTTGAGGATTTGAAGGTGGCCCACTTCCATAGCCAGGAAGCCATTCTAGCTGAAATACATGATGAGAAGGAGAGAAATACAGCCCTCTAAGAAGAACTGGAGGAGCTAAAGGTTTCCTACGAGGAGCTGCGCTCTAAATATGAAGCAGACGGTGGTCTGGTGAGGCAGGAGGCCGAGTAACAAACTACCGATGAAGTGAAGCTTAGTGAGGAACAGATCCTGGAGAAGCTGAGAGCAGAGAAGGATGAAATTATTCAAGAAATGGCACAAAAGATCGAATTCCTGCAAGACAGCGAAAAACGTTTGCAAGAAGAACTGAATGAGAGCAAACGTGCATATAATGAAGGATTACAATTAATTAAGGACTTAAAGCAGCAGGCAGAGACACCAGCCGTTGCTGATGTAGAAACATACACCTCCACCTTTGGTCTTACTAGATCTGCTCAGTAAGGTCCACAGGAAAGCTAGCAGCTCCAAATTTAGCAATCTAAGCACATGCTATATAATAACCAGTTTAGGTATATTGTATACGTCTGTTATGGGCAAAAGTTCATCTAAATAATAACAGTATTTTCTACCTCAACAACATCCAGCTCCAACAGTAATTAGTTTTATGAAAAAAAAGAACAACAAGAAAAACATAATCAGACGCTAATGACTTATATCTTGTACACCTTTGCTGTCTCATGGTCATAATCCATGTTAGAGTAAATATTTCCACTCAGATCCTGTAATCCATTGTCCTTAGTTGTGTCACTCTTTTGTGATTCCCCACTATTTTCAACTTTTCTGTCTCCATGGTTACTGCCAATAAACTCCGAGGGCAGAGCAGAAGTTCTTAAAGAGACAGAGGCCCAATTTAATTTAATTATAAAGTTACATTTCTTTTAACTCACTCTCTCTTGCTATAGTTTTTTTTGTAACAACTGAATATAGTTATTTGAAAATGGCACTATGTGCCTGCAAACACATGATTTTCCCCCATTAACACATCCTAACAGATTTTTTGTTTGGGTTTGCTTCTTTACTCCCCCCTTCTTTTGCCTTCTTACCCCCAGAAAGTCGCTGCTTGCAGGAAAAACGTGTTGATGAATGAAGCTCTCATACAATGTGAGTTGCTGACGGCCTCAGGGACCTGGGGATGTAGGGGAGGGGGCAATTCATTTGCAGCGCTAGTGCAATATGTTTGGATTGGTCCCTGACGCCTGTGCATTTTGAAGAGAGAGCCATAGAGCTGAGCTGGCACTGGGAGTTCAGCCTCAAATCTGAGTGGATCTGCGCTTCCTGGAGCAAAACGCTCAGCAGTGACTTCTGCAGGATTTCCTCATTACCTGTCAGCATGAATCAGACGTCTGCTGCTTCGCTTTCAGATGAAAAGCTTTCTGATAAACAGAGTGGGTTAATAAGTGGCTTGTTGTTTTGCTTTATGACAAACAGGTTCTAAAGCGAAGCAGTTCTTTCAACTGCAGAACTGGTCAAAGATGAATCATTTCATAAAAATCCATCCAAAGAAACGCATTTTTGAGGACGGAACTGGGGAAAAACAAAAAGCTGCAACAATCCTAACCAGTTGTGTAAAAATTCATTTTTATCTTTGAGATATTCCAGAAATATAGAAGATAACTCGGTCGCTAATTTTACATTATCTTTTGAAAAAAAATGCATATAATTTGTGATAAATGTGACTGGTCAAAGTAGGACTTGTTGGGGTATGAGTTTTTGACAAATTGTAAAAGTGTAGATTTTATGCTTTCAAATGATGTCACATTAAAATCAAAAACAAAATGTTGAATATAAGGACTTTTAAACCTACCAACTCTGGATTCCAAAAATGTCTAAATTTTCTACTATAGAAAATTAGTTTGTGTTTGAACAATCATCATTTTATTTCTATTTTTAGGTTTTAAAACAACAACAGCAAAAAATATGTGACATTTTTTGCAGTTTCGTGGCTGGAGACAATATTTTGAATGGGATGCTGATATTTGTGGAAAACTTTCTCTAGTTTATATCTAACATCAGTACGCTGTGAGCGCTTCAGATCAAAGTCAAAGTTCTTGTTTGGGCCACAAAATCTTAAACTACAAAGCTGATTCTCAAAAGGTACATGACTTCCAACCTCATGACAAATAAAATAAAAACTCCCAAAAGATCGCTGCTTGTTCTGGAGTCATGTTTAGATGTTCAGTGCATCATTAGTTTTGTGTGGGAGCCACAGGACAGAGCTGCTCTGTGAGAAGGAGGAGGAGCTTTGTCCTTGAAGGCGGAGCCTGGTCCATCAAGGCATTTTTCCACAGCTGAACGGTTGCCATGGTGACTAAAGATTTCTCAAACATGCATGAAAGAATCAAGGTAACACTCCAGATATGTTTTTATGAGGAAATTTAACATAATGTAAAGCTTAAAAATGTTTTAATTTTTAATTTGATCTGACGTCACTTTGTCTTAGAGGGAACTTAATTTGTCGTAGATGTGGAGGAAATTGTTAATGGTTAGAAATTGCAGTTTTAGGTGTAAATCCAAATCCACAAAAATGTCTTCACACGAGGAACACGAATGTTTTCAAATGAGTCAGTTAGTCCAAGACTAGAGTAGAAAACGTGCCTTTTGCTCCAGAGAGGGCAGCCTGTGGACTCTTACATCCAACTCTTTTATTTCTTTCCAACAGATTTATGTATTTTCCAGCTGAACTATACAAACTGAAATGTCCCATTATGTGGAAAACATTTAGAAATGATTTATTCATGGTCCTGCTTGAACGTAGGAAAAACCCGTCGTTCTAACCGGGGTAAACTCAGCGGCACAGTGGATGCATCATCCCTATGCTGAGCGAACATTTGATCTGTTTTCTTTGCCTCCCTCACAGCTCTGTTGGGTGGAACATTAGAAGAAATTTATATACTGGCAGAAAAGACTTTTTTTTTTTTTTTTTTTTTTTACTTAATGCAGGTATTTGTTTTTTTTGTTAAATCTCGGTCTAGTACAAGACCTTCAAGGCAATTCTTTCGTTCATTTGAGTGTTGTATTATTTATACCTCTGATTTTGATGAAACGCTGCTGGAGTGCTTTGTCTGGGGGAAAAGGCTCTCTTGCGTCAGAGAGGCTCTTGGAAGTCCACCTTGTGCTTGAAGTCATTGACCCTCTCTCTGCTCTATTCATCACTCAACAAATGGTGATACCCAAAGAGAGAGTCTAGCCTTCTATTCCCTGCTGAGAATTCCATTAGCAGTACGGACACACACAATGGAGCTTTTTTTTTTTTTCTTTTCCAGAGTCGCTGAAATTGCTATTGTAATGGACTGGGGGGTTCGTGACATGATATGGAAGCTTTGAAGCATATAGGACTGCTTAAGTCTATGCCGCTGTACTTTTATGCCTTTCACCTCCAACGCAACCAGAGGTGTCGTCCGAATAACATCTTTTATTTAACTGAGTGACCCTGTGATTTACTGCAAATACCAAAATAGGGACCTGGTGGCTCACCCCTGCCACGCTCAGGGTTTTCTCTGCTCTAAATACAAATCCAGAGACGTGGTGGAGTGTTAGAGCCCTCAGTCCACCCCTTTGATTCAACAGCATGTTAGTCAGGGTTGAGAGGCAGCTGTCCCAATATTTGTTTCTTTTGACAAGTGGACAAGACAAGCATCACAAGCTGTGTTCCCATTACAGGTCTTTATACATATTCTGCTAATGTTGAAAAAACATAATTTAAAAAATTGTGATATTTTTATTAAATATGAAATGAAATCAAAATTCCATGTAAATAAGCTGTTCTGTTATAATGTGTGTGAAGGATTTATTGAGGTAAAAGTGCTTGGAGAGGATTTTCGTCATGGAGGGCAGCCATATTGGATTTTTAGGTCATGTTGGTAAAAAAAAAAAAAAAAAAGTCAAACTTTCTATTTGTGAATCTGGAATCAAATATGATGCATACATGACTTATCCAATTTTTTTACTTTACTGCCTTTTTTGTTACTTTTACTAAACTCAGCAGAATGAAAAGTATAAGTCTAGTTGGTGTCTGTAAACGTATGGGTTCAACTGTAAATGGTGATAAAGGTCATTTGAAAAAAAAAAAAAAAAGTTGTAGTTTTAGAACTTTCTGAGGTAATTTTGACTCTTTCTCCCTAACTATCACTGCAGCAATCTGCCAGCCAGCAACTGATATGAATCCAAAGCAGCCTCAGCGTCGTCTGCAGCAGAGATTACCATAGACCTATTGCTACTTCCTAACATCTGGCCCATGGAGGCCCAATCCTGAATACAAAGAACTCTCTTTTTCCTGTTGGTCTTCCAGATGGAGTATTGCTTGTTAAATGTGACCAGAGATTCAGCAGACCTATTTGAATCTGGCTAAGTGATATCGGAACGATGATGCTTTCCAAATCAGCAGAATCTGTTTAGCGCTGCACGGGAAATGAGTAAAACTGTCGGCATTTTGCAGTTTCCTCACATTTTCTCCTGTGTGAGGTGATTCAATTTTATTCTAGAAAGCTGAAAACTGTTGTGTTGAACGATTAGGCGAGGGAAGTGACAACGCCAGCTCTGGGGGTGTAGAATCACCCCCAGAGCTGCTGACAAAGACGTGAGGACCTTCAGAATGTCTTCCAGGGGGTCCATTAGTGACACCTAGTGGCAAAAAAAAATGGTAATGAACTGTATGTGAAGCAAATGGGTGCCACTCTAGAGGGGGTGCCTAAATGATTGTGAAAAAATTATTTCCAGTCGGCATCTTTTGAATCATACAAATGATTATTACAGAACTCCAGCGCGTAGGGGCGTCGCACTAGCATTTTCTGTACTTAATTATCATTGAAATATAGCCACTAAATACAGAAGTCTGTGGGCAGTGCGCCAAATCAAAGGCAGAAAAATGACTTACAGAAATCCAGCATGTTGCTTGGTGGAGTGCTGGAGGGGCGAAGGCAGAAAAATGGTTTCTAGTGGACAGTTTCTGTATTTAACAACTGTTTTCATAAACCGTATTTAAATACAGAAATCTAGTGTGCCGCATATGGGCACCACTATAGAGGGGGTGCTGAAATAATGACAAAAAAAATGTCCGTTTGATTATTATTATTATTTATTTTTATTTTTTTTGTATAAAGCTATTATCCAGTAAGGGGCACTGAGATAAAGTGGAATCCAAAAAAAAAATGGCGTAAAAAGTATTTCTTGATGGCGTTTGCTGTATTGAACGGCTGTTTGTATATTTATATGATCAGTAACAGCTACCTAATGTGACTGAACACACATAAGAAAGAACACAGTTACCCTGCTGACACCTCAGGGTTGAACGAGGAGAGGCTGGCAGTATTTGAAGCAGGTGTGACCCATGTGGTCAGAACCGTCACACTGACGCTCCCTAATATCAACCTTCAGACATGATTACAGCTCTTGCTCCTTCATCCAGCCTTTGCCTTTTGCCTGCTGCTTTGATTTTCTCTCTTGCAGCCAAAGTGATCAAACGTGACGCTCGGCTCAAACCAAGGCTTCATCCCCAGAGTGACGGTGGTGAAAATGATCCTCCAAACTGGAAGAGCTCATCAAACACCCTGCAGTTTATTCAGAGGGAGCGAAGTGGCTTTTACTGACCTCTTCCTCTCCATTCTGTCCTGCAGGTAAAAAGGTCAAAAGATTTATTCAAGGAGGGTTTAATATCTGGAATGTGCAAATGGTGATGAAGGAGCATTCGTGACCTCTGGTCAGACAGACAGAGGAGACCACAAATATAGGAAAGTAAAGCAATTTAATGGCATAAAAAAGAATACAGATTAACATTCATAGCATGCAATAGCTGAATCTTTACAGAACACATCCATATCCACACATTCATATTTGCGATATGAATACAGAAGTGTGTTTTGCTTGACAGTGTGGAGATAACAAGGCATTTTAAGACATTTCACTGAAAAACTACTGAATGACTGAAACAGGTGAATGATAAGCATCTGCAGCCAGATGAAGTAATCTGATTACAGGAAGGCCTTTTGGTCCAGGTTGGGTTGAACTTAACAAGGAAATGTTAATTAAAGAAACTCAGTTGAATTCTGTGGTTTTAATCACCTGACTTAGTGAAGTAAGAAACCAGGACTCTGTTTTTTTTATTTTTTTTAACGGTCTGAACATGTTAGTGATCAGTCTGAGTCACGTTCCATTTTGCTTTAAAAAAGAAAAAATTTTAAAGGGATAGTTTCACGTTGTCATTTCAGGCAGTAGATGGAAACGACGATCATTGCTGGTCTCACATTAACACAATTCTTACTGGCAGTTTGAAGTTTTCTGCGCCACCTACAGGCTCTGTGATGACTGCCAGTTGAAGCTGTTCAGTGTGGTGTCAGCCAGCAGGTGTGTGCAACACAAATCCTCAATCTTTGTAGTTACAATATCTTGTAAAAGTATCCTAACCTCTCTAATCGCTCTGTTTACTTTCCAACCATGAAACATGAAAGTATTTTATGGGACTTTAATGTGACAGAGCAACACATTGGTGTATAGTTATAAAGTAGAAGGAAAATTATTATTAATTTATTTTTGCATGTTCTCCTCTGTCTGTTGGGACCTAAATTGCCTGTTGGTGTGAATGTGTGTGTCTTGCCATTTGTCCTGTGTGTGTATGTTCCACCATGATGAACTGATGAAATGTCCAGAGTGTTCCTTGGCTTCTGGCCCGATGATTGCTGGAGATAGCAAATCAAAACTAACGCCTCTTAATTTGTGGAGTCCTCCAGGGCTCAATGTTGAGACCGGCCTTATTTGCATTGTTCTTGCTGCTCTGAGGTCAGTTTGTTTCACAGCATAAAGTCTCTTTTCACTGTTCTGGAGATGTCTTTCAGGTTTCTCGGCCTGGTCATATTAATTTCATCTGTAGTTGAATTGTCTTGTAGATGTTGAAAAGTAGAAGGCTCCTTAAAATATTTTAAATTTAATTGAAATGGCAATTTTTGACAACTCTTATTTAAGACAGTAATGCTCCAGGCTGTTTATCATTTTAAGAAAATCGCAATTGTCTTGTTTTATCTAGTTTTGCTGCTGAATATCCCAGGACGCTTTAATAAATGAGACTTTAAATCTCGATGAGTGTTTCCTCTTCCTGTGTAAATAAAGGCACCGTTCACTCTACATGGTACATTTTTATTTTTGAAAATCAGATAGAACTTTGGTCTGTCACATAAAAATCCCATCCAATTACACTAAAGCTTGCAACAAAATTATGTCACAAAATGCAAAAATTTCAAGGGCTAGGAATACTTTTGCAAGGCACTTTAGACGGAAATTAAATATTCATATTAAGCTAGCAGTTTTCAGATTAAGTACCGCCAGATGGTCCTTTCAGATCAATGAGGAATATGGCAAACACACACTCTCTCTCTCGCACACACACCTGAGACGTGACATCCAGCTGTAATATCTTGGCCCACTGAATCAGATCAAACTGTTTCATTTGACTGTTACTAGGCGGCATCATCAGAGTATCCAGTCTTTTTAACAGGATTTTGCTTTGTACATTGTTTAAGTCTACGTTTCAACCTGCCTGTCACTTTGCTGCAGGTTTGCCTGAATTTCCCCACTGAGGGAAGATAAAGGTTATTTCTAACTTAAATAACTGCTGACTGTAGATTTGAACTTCAGATTTGCTGGAGTGGGAAACAGTTGCTAAAAACTCCTGAGCTAACATGTCTCAGCCAGAGGTTTCTCATTTAAACATCAGTGTCTGGAATGTTTTATGAAAACTGAAATAATCATTTATCATCTGAAATGGAGCACATGTTCCAAACCTGGCACTGACATGTCGTCACTCTACTAAAATACTGACCCAAGTATTTTTTTTTTTTGCAGAGAAAAAGAACATATTTTTATTTCCAAAAGAAACTCAGGCTATAAAAAAAAACATTTTGACAAAAAAAAAATAAATCACCTAGGTCATTATTTCAGGAAGGTGAGAATATGTGGAAAGATAAAACCCTTTCTTCATTGTCAAGCCTCACTCTAGACAGTTCAGTTTTAGTCAACCTGGGTGTGTGATCCTCACCATGGGGGTGTGAACATGGGCAAAAACGTGGGAGGGCCGTTGGTGCTCCAATAATGTCATTTTGTGGGCAGACAGATTTCTGAAATTTCTCGATATATATTTGTTACAAATTTCCCTGTTGAGTTGATGCTGTGAGTTCTCTTCTAGCAAAGTTGACTGACGATGCATTCACAGCATCCCTCTATAGTCCACTTTCACTGAACTCCAGTCTGTGTGCCTAGAGACAATCCAGCTCGTCTGGGGAGGTGTGAATGTGTAATTGAACTCAGACCAGAAAGCTAATTCTGGTCTAAGTTGGACTGAAGTGAGCTCTAGTGCTCTTTGAATGCACATGTGAATGCAATCAGACCAGAGACCGCTCCAAGAGCAGGAAGCAGACTGCAGTGCAGAGCATTCTAGGTAAATACAACCAAAACAAATGTCCTAGTCTAGCACTTGGGGGAACAACGGTTGTAGTCTTTTACCAAAGCCAAGAAAAAAAAACTACAACCAGTAAAATTTTGTTCCCAATTTGTGAAGAAGGAATCTGCACTAGGAGTTTTTGTGTTATTTTCTTTTGTGGTTCTTGCTCGGAGGGTTTGGTTTGTTTCACTCAGTTCAGTGTGAAAGCGAACTGCAGCAGCTGAAAATGTAACAAATGTCCAAGTTTTGGTTCCTAATCGAATCAAGCCTACTGGACTATCAGACGTGAAAACACTTACCGACCCCGGAGTGGTGCCAAAAAACTGGGAGGAATCAGCAAGGATCTGCAAATGTAGAGGAATGTGGCCAGAGGACGCCCATGGAGCTTCACATTAACCAAAGACTGAAGCTGCTGAGGCAGATAACAGGGACACTCATGTCTCAGGATAGTTACGGTGATGCAGTGATATGTAGAGTTCCTCATTATTTTGTCAGGTATAAACCACTGAGAACAATAAGTTAATAGGCAAACTTTCATACACAAATTACATCAAATTTAATGAATTGTTTCAGATATAAAAAGGTCAGTAATAATTGCTCGCTTGGAAAAATATCAACTTCTCACCACTTGCCTGCAACACAGTGACATCAGTGGTTCATGTAATGACAGAGCGCCATGTGAGAGTTCATTTGTACAAACCAGAGTGCAGCTGAAAACACCAATATGAAGAGAAAATAATACAAAACAAATCACCACCTCTAAAGTTTTTGTGATAATAATTATAAAAAAAAAGAAACACTCAACACATACAATATACACTATATATACATGGTATTTAGTAACGCTCATGTTGCAGTGTGAAGGAACAGAGCTTTAGATGATGAGTATGGCAGTGTGCAGTTGGCAAAGACTCATTACGTTTTGACACAAAATGTTCGGCAGTCTTCGATAACGTCTCTGTCCTCCTGGGTTTGTTGGTTCCATGTAGGTGGAGTGATGCTGGCTGGGCGTTCTGTTCCTCACGCTGGGATCTGAGTGGAGGCTTTGACCTCGGCTGACGCCCTCTTCTCCTTGCGGCTGCCGTACTCGCCGATGAACGAGCCGTCTTCGTTGAACTGAACTTCCTCGTCGCCGTAGTCCACCAGGCTGTCCCCGCTGTCCGCCGCCTTGATCTCCCTGCTGAGGGAGCGCTGGCTGCCCTTCAGCGGCTTCTCGTCGTTGTCGCTGTGGGAGAGGCACAGTGGGTTGAGATTTCCCAGCATGCCACACGGAGTTTCGCTCTGGGAGAGATGGAGGTACAGGGCGGCACTGTCGCTGCCTCCACCCAGGTTGTAGTGAGGGACACCGGCTTCTACCTGGGCTGACTGATGGATCACAGATGCTTCCATAGATTCTCAAAGTAACAGGCTGGACTCAACGTGCAATGATGTATTTTTACAAAGGAAGACAGATGAGCCATAAAGAGGGGTGGGTGCATTGGGACGAGGCTGGTGATGGGATAGCTCATGCTGTCATCCTGTAATGCCAAGTGTTACATAGAATACTCTATGTAGCTTTATGTAAGAGCAGCTTATTCAGGAGCCGATTGCAAAAGCTTTAACAAAATAGGCAGAAGTGGTGAGTTTACTGAATGTTGGAAGCTGCACAATTAACTTTCATCTTGAAAATATCTAGAGCCAGTTTGATCTTACATCAGGAGCAGGAGTTATATTTGTTGCTCTTTATGATTACAGCCCCTAGTATTCAAGGGTGTTAGGCCCATAAATAGCTAAAATCTGGGAATACTTGAGGTGCCCTCTAAATACATTTAGAACTGCCTATTTCACTAGTTTAGACATCAAATATACTTTAAAGTCAATCAATACGCACAGTGAAAACTGGCTAAAAGCAGAAGACATCTACAGTCTCCCTTATTCTAGCTCTTGTGAGTACAGCCTATCAGCTAACCAATCAGCCCAGCAGACAATGCTGAAGAAACACTGCTTATTGTTTGGCTAACACCAGTCATTGGTTCGCCCAGCAGCATTGTGCCCAGCTATTTCAGCTTGTCAAGCTACAAACAAATTCACAAATAGATCAATTTTCCATGAACAATTTGAAGTGGTTTCTATGTTCCACAAAACTATCTGCAAACTGGTGAACCTGTGAATAGCCAGAGTAAGCTGTATGCATGTATGTAAAACAGAGACTTTGGTTCTTGGTATAATGCCACAGAATCTCATTCTGTCCCATTTTTAAAGGAACATTATATCACATCATGAGGTAATATGTGATTGTTAACATGGACTACAGCACAAAATAGAAAAAATAAGAAAATACTTATGGCCCAGGTAGTTTGAAGTTGTGTTCTGTCAGGAGCAGCTGCTGGTTTTTACCTCAGGAGTCACAGCAGATACAGCTACAAACTCTAAACCAACAAGGCAAACAGCACTAGTGAATCTAAACACAGAGCTACATTGACAACTACGATTTAGAGTCATGACTCAAAAAGGCTATGCTAAGCTAAGCTAGCTGACTGCTGCCATTTCCTTACAGAGTAATATCAATCTTCCAGCAAAAATGATGCCAAACGTTTTGAACCTGGTCTTCTTTCATTTCAGAGTATTTGGTGTTATTATCAGTGGCAGTTCTCTTACCTGTAGCAGAAATATGTTATATCACAGTGAGTTTGTAAATTAATCCAGACGGCTAAGACCAACAGCTAATGCGATAAATGGAACCTGTTGTGTAATTGTAGAAGTTTAATATTTGCTAATATAGCGTTATATTCCATGTACAGAGACGATCAGTGTTGCTTCAAATAGTTAAAACTGCAGTTCATCTTATTGGCTGTTAGCTTTTCACTCACAAGGAGGATCCCTTCACTTTCCTACATATTCTCTGCCATATGACATAAAGCTGCAATATCTTACTGTTATGGAAAAAGTTTTTTTTTTGCATTTTTGTTAAAATTAGCAGTATGCTGTGACAGTATAAGACACATTATCTGTGAAAAAGACGCTGTCATCTGAACAAATACGTCAGAAACAACCAATCAGAGCCAGCAGGAAGGTCTAACGTTTAGACCCTCCTACTGGCTCTGATTGGTTGTTTTTGAATGTGTGCATTTCTTCAGATGGCAGTAGCAGCTCAGGCAGGAGGTGAAGGAGATGGATCTTTTCATAGATTATCCGTCTCATTCTGCCACAACATGGTGACAGTTTTAACAAATGTTAAAAATCATACTTCTGTTAAAGCTCCATACTGCAGCTTTAAGCTTCAGTAGGAAAACTATTACTTGTAATAACTTCAAAAAGCCTAACTGCAAGACATTTTACAAAAATTAAGCTCTTTTTTGGTGAAATGATGCATTTTTGACTGAATTTAACAGCTCTAAATGATGATTATTAGTCAATAATTTGAACTTGATAGCATTTTGTGGAAACCTTTTTAAACATTGAGGGCAACAGGCTCCTGAAGTGAACATGATGAAATCTAACTGCTGCCACACTGAGCCACTTTAACCTCATCACATCAGCATTTGTTTAGCAGTGAGAATCCCACTGATTGGAGAATTAGACTGGGACTCATGCTGTGGCAGACAGTTATGAATAGAACCACTAAAGGACCAATGACACATGCCCTGATTTTACTGCTCAGGAGATGAGGGGCATTCAATGAATCTGATTGGTTTGAGGCTTCAGCAGGGAGCAGAAAACTGTGACATCAGAGCAGAACTGTTCACCACACACCAACACAACACCGAGTCTAAAAGCAGCTACTCTGACCACGCCCACATGTAAACCGGTCATCACATACTTCACGGTTACTCGGCCCGTCTAACGTCTCCGGCAGGAGAGGAGCGAGGCTCCGCGGGAGCCTCGTGGAATCTGGGCCGTCTTTTCGGCGAGAGCAAAAAAAAGGCAGAGAGAATTTAGCGAGGAGAAGATGGAGAAAAAGAAGAGGGGCGGACATTCACGGGGGATGCAGTGACGTGATGAGACGCTGTCCTCAACGGGAGGGTAGAGGGAGCGCTTACCTGTATTCACAGAATGTGTCATCATTCATGCCCTGGGACTCGACGTCTGGATGAAGGTCTTCTTTTTCTTTCACTGCACACAAAGTGATGAAAAGAACTGAGAGAGGAGACAGACAGACAGACAGACAGACGGCCGCTGCTGCAGCCAGTCGAGTCGCCTGACTGCTCCCAATTATCTGCAGTCATTTTCCCACTTCAAACATCAATGACAGCATTTAGGAAAAGATTTCAATCACTTCACAATTCAGAGCTTAAGGAAAAGAAAACTCTGGATTGTGAATAGTTTGTATGCTCTCTGTAAATGCCGGCAGTAAAAATGCTAATTATTGTATGAACTGCAGTGCAACAGTTGCTAGAGCAGTTTCTATCATCCATCCATCCATCCATCCATGGTTGGATGTTTTTATACAACATAAAGTTTAGCACCAATTTCAGCTTCTCATTAGTACATATTTAGTTCTGTGAAAACTGTGTAAAATTCCTTTAATTTAGCACATAGGAGCAACCCAACCCCTGACATCACATGTCCGTTTTAGTTCTCAACCCCAATCTTTTACACTGAGTAGAACAGGGAGGGAGACGTGTGAACCTGTGGCGTCCCCCGGGTCATGACTCCCGGGGTGGTGAGCCACATGAACCCTATGAAAAGCAGCCACTAGCTGTCAGTGGTAATGAGAGATAAATGAGGAAACACAGATCTGTGTGCGGTTCTTCTCCCTGCCCCTCATGGCCATTAGCTGTGAATAATGACGCTGATGATATCTCTGCTTCCTCTGATGAGGAGAACAACAAACTGCCAGGCAGGCCCAGCTCAGGCCGTCACTCTTTATGAAGTGACCTCATGCACAGAATTAGATCAACCCGCCACGCCGTGTTGTGGGGCAAACACAGCAGCGGCCTGTTCTGTCTGCTGCTGCAGTAAATGAGTGTGTGGTGTGGAAGTACACCATCTGATGATTGATCACCTCTCTCGCATGAACAAACAACAATATGGAATTAAAATGATGCTTTAGGCAACAATTAGTATTCAAACAAGGGAATGAAGGTGTGTGTGTGGGGGTGTGTGTGTGTGTGTGTGCTTACCAGAATACTTTCCTCCTTTATTTCTGTTGACAAAGCAGGCAATCAACACGATGAGTGTGAGCAGAGCGATGGCAGACATGAGGCCGATAAACCAGCCCTGGGTGGAGATTCCTCCGTGGACGCTGGCCAGGCCTGCGGAGGACAAGACGCCGCGACTTTGACTGGCCTTGGCCTTTGCATCGGACACTTGATTGAATGTTTACATCGACCAAGCTAATCTGACGCTCGGGCCGAGGCGATGATGGAAACGCTCCAGTATTAATATTAAACAGCTAATCCTGCTTGTCTAATTAATCAAGCGGGGAACGCTGAACAAATGTAATTCCTCTTAGTGAGCTAAATGGAATTCTAGTGACGGCGTGAAGGACCGCCACGTCGCTTCAAGGACGCGGCTGCGCTCTCCTCATCAGGAGGTTGATTACTTTGTTTTCCCTCCTCACCTTTAGCCCTGCTTGTGATAACCTTTTCAAACATTGCAGCATTATCAAGCCGGCTGTTAGAAATCAGGCACACGGTGTATTCAGTCTCAGGTTTGAGTCCGTCAATGAAAAGTGAGAGAAGAGTTTAAAGCTCAGGTTGTCCTCCAGTGACCTCCACCTTTACTCCGAAGGGGCGAGGGGTTATAAGGTGTCTTGAAAACACCTTGCAACCCTATAAAAAGGGTTTGTAAGTGATGAAGAAATGATTTAAAAAACAGCACAAGGCTACGGATGCTCCAGTCCTTTAAAGAGTTCACAGAGTGGTTTTCCAAAATGTTTTCTTAATGAAAATTGAAAAAACTGTGGCATGAATTAAATTGATAAAAATCTAGTTTTCAGATTTTGCAATAAAGTCATTACATTTAGATTTGGACTTTGATTAGACCTTTTCATCCAACTCATTCTACTGCAGCTCAGGCTATGTGTGTGTCCTGCTGGAAGGAGAAACTCCAGTTTCCAGTGTTCTACAGAAATTCTTTTAATTTCAATTTCAATTTTCAAAATGACTGATTCTTGCTCATAAATGCATGAAAATATGAATGCATTGCATCAGTCAAAGATATGGATGTGGAAATACTAACTAAAAAAGAATGTTAGTCATTTATTGGGTGATGCTATGCTAAGAGAGGTGGGTGTAAATATAAGTTTATGCTTCTACCCTCTATTTTGAACATGTAAATATAGTTTACTGCTGTTCTTAATTTGCATAATTGTGAGTTTATTGCCTTTTTTTTTTTTTTGCCATAAACATGATTAAAACATTCAATTTTAATTACTAATTTAAACAACTCCCAACTGCAGGTGGCAGGATTTCTTACGTCTGCATTTATAGTCTGTGATCGATGTGACGATTAGCAAAAATGGAGCTGCGCTTTGAAGAATGAAAATGTCCCATCTTTCTGATTATTTCTTCTCATCTTTAGTCTTCTAAATGCAGAATTTAGAAAAGGACTTAATGAGAGAAAAACATCACCAAACTGCTCACAAATGTTTCTAAAGTAGAATCACATTCAAAATGATTTTGATAAAAAAAAAAAATAAATCTAACTAACAATCAGAAAGTCTTTGAGGGACTGCTTTGTACTCAGATTATGTAATTCACAGATTTATTTTGTTTATAAATAACAATTTGTTCTGAATAACTCACTGGATTTAATAAAAAAATATACATTTTCATCTTTGAAGGCATTTGGCTGCACTAAATTAGAAAAGCAAGTGCATGCCACACTTATCAGATGTTATCTGTCAGAAAAAAAAAAAAAATATATATATATATATATATATATATATATATATATATATATATATATATATATATATATATATACAAACACAAACTTCCAATAAAATGCATTAAAGCTGGTGGTTGTAATGTGAATGTTGCTGCTGCCACTTACAGGAACCAGAACTGAGGAGAGAAGAGCCTACAGCTGTTCATGCATGCTACAGTAAACCTGCAGGAATCCAGTTGATATTAACAGAGCCGCTGCTAACAGCTGAGCTGACATTCAAACAGGACTGGGAATGATGGAGTGATGAGACGGAACAAGAGAGAGAGAGGAGAGGAAGTGTTGCTGAAGGGGAAAGGAAACAGGATGTAGCAGAGTGTTCAGTAGGAAGTCTCTGATTCCTCAATTTTATGTATTTATTTCATTCATTTACGGTTGAAAATGTCACATATTAGCATAAACAAAGGTTTTGAATGAAAATGAGCAGTTTGGTGAAAATACACACATTTATGAAAGATGACTGAAAGCTAGTGTCATCCCTGTGTACTTCCAACAGTTTATTTTCTTGTCTAAATGGTCACATTTCAAAAAGTGATGTATTAATATTTGAACTTTTCGCTGCAGTTTTCTCATGTTGTGTCATGATTTCCATCATCAGTTTGACAAACAGGATCTTTCTAAGCCTTCAGGTGAACAAAGCACCATCCGTCCCTCTCCTCCTCCCAACAAGGCAAACATGCAAATCTTCCTCTCTATCTCCAGCTCAGGTGCCTTGCTTCTGTTTTTTGTTTTTTTTTCCCAGGTGATAATTCAGTTCACAAACACACCTGAGCCGGGCCTGTCCGTTCCCTAACCACGGCGTGACACTCTGTCTCTCTGGCTAATGCAGATGGATTAGTGTGCAACCATGGTAATTCAAACTGCTGAAACGGGCAGATGACTAAAAATACAGCCGTGTTTTTGTCACCTCTTTCCTCAGCCTGCTATTAAACGGAGCACAGAGCAGCTGCTCAGCCAGCAGGGAGCCCAGAAGAGAAGACGGCCGTTCAAAGTCACAAAGGCAAAGCTGTGAAATATTCTGATATAGGTGCTTTCATCAGCTTCCACTTATGGCTGTTCAAACATCAGTATAAGCTTTCTTTTTCTTTTTCGTTCTTCTTCTACTCATTCGAGCCGTGTTGCTGTTTACTCACTTGAAGATTTCATGGAAATCTCCGGTGGCTCTCGGGTCAATCTATTGCCATGTACAGGCGGCGCCAGGGCCCAACAAATCAATCACTTACAATTAGACGTATTTGTCCCATTCAAGTGACTCCTCTCTGCAGTCGCACTGCCGGCTCACAATATAGATCTGCTGCCCTAGATTTCCCTACAGTGTTGCCAAGATATTAAACTACGGCAACAGTAAGAGAAACAGCTGGTGGCTTCTGCTTCATGTGGCTCTGCAGACCAAACGGGTCCTGTGGCCGTTCTAGGAAAATGGGTAGCACTTTATAATGTACATCAAGTCAACCTTGATGTAACTGAAGTTAACTATTAGCTATTAATAGTTAACTAACCTTCAAAACATTAATTAATTAAGTATGGTTCATACTTAACAAGATATAAATGAACACATTTATTAATGCTTTCCCCATAATGACTAATTACTACCAAAAACAACATACTCAATGTCTATACATGCGTAATAACACTCTAATTAGCTATTCTACTTACTGTGTAAATGTTTGCAAATGCTCAATTAAATGTACTTTCACATGTGTTGACATGTATTAACGGTTTAGAAATGTTTGAACTGGCTACATATTAATCCTGTAGTGCCTCCACGATAAAGGCAGTTATTAGTAGTTAGTTAATACTTTGTGACTATTCATGCTTTAGACACAAGTTTTATTTGCAAACATACACACAGTACATAGAATAGTTATTTCATGACTTATTAAACATGAATATATATTGAGTATGTTTGTTTTGGGAGCAATTAGTCACTGCTTAATTTATTGCTTAATAAGTATGAATTATCTTTAATTAATGATGTTTTCAAGGTCAAATTTCTTCCAGTTTCAATGGAAACCAGGAACTGAATTAACCATTTGAAAACATTACAAAACAGAATATTTAATCGGTTCATGAAACTACAATATCAGCTGTGACACACGCCTGTTTTCTTTTTGACTATTTGACAAAAACCTCTAGCATTTCTGGTGATATCATTTGTGTCTAATGTGAACTTTTGCTCTTTCCTTCTAACCAAATATAGCATTAGCTTAAAAAATACAACTTCAGAATTCTTAAAAAACAATAGGCAACTATTACTGCAATCCAAACAGTCCTTTGCGATATGAACATCACACACACTTTATTGCGATGATGATATTTGTGTGTTAAATTGTGAGTACGTCATAATGTCTATGTTTAGATTCAGGTGTTTATCACTGACACTATGTATTGGGCTGCAGTTGCCACTAATTGCTTCTTATATGAACTTGAGCCATGTACTTTTCAGTGATGCTATGATTGTTATTATTATATATGCATAAGTTTGTTGTTGTGGTTCCTCTATTTTGTTTTTTTCTCTTTCTGCAGACTTCTAGCGTGTTGACTTGAAGCTTTCTCTAAACTTCTTTCTATCCTCTACTTTCTTTCTTCTTAAACTTTTTCCCCACCTTTCTCCCTTTTTTGTCATCTTCGTCCATTGCATTTGAAATAAACCCAAAGAAAGAAAGAAAAATAATTTGTCATATATTCTTTAGTGAGTTGGGTTGATTTTACTAAAAGCTTTGTCAGCATTTTTACGTGTTTTCTTGCTGTTCGTATCAGAACTGCTGCGATACCTATGTTGGGCCGAGTGGGTTTGGTCACATGTGACTTTGGAGTGGTCGGAGTTGAGAGAGACTTTCCTAAAAGAAAAACACATTTTGTGGTTACCAGATGCAAAGCTAACAAGAGCTACTTTCTATTGTTAGCGTTACGCTATCCTGGGCTAAAATTAGTGACTACACATCTATGAAAGAGCTCCACTAGTTTCCAAACACAAGGCAGTATAAATTACACAAAGCATAATTTATTACCCTAGCAGAAGTTTTGACATGAAGCACTGAGGCTTCTGTTTCTAGGATAAAAAGTCAACATTCATTTACAGGTGCTAATAGGGGACGATTAATAGGAGTTTATAATTAGCTTACTCATTAGCACTGTTATTAGAGAGGAAGCCACAAACTTTTAGTGGGAGGAAGTTGACATTTTTCTAATGAAAGGAGGCACCGAGGGCTCTCTGCAAACAACAGAGGAGGTCAATCATCTGCAGGTGTGCTGGAACATCCCACAAATAAAACACCTGCTGTTGGTTGGAACAGCAGAGGCCTACAGCATGCACTGATGTCTGCCCTGCTACGGCTAAAACATGCAACTGCTATGTACATCACAGGACGACTCATACCAACAAACACCATTTTGAAATTCAGACAGAACCTGGGGCAGGTATTCAGACCCGTGGGAGTGTTGCACCACATTACAACCACAAACTTCAGACGACTTTAGTGGGAATTTATGTGAACATTTATGTGGAACATGACCTTAAAGAACATGGAAATAATACATTTTAACACAAATTTATCTCCCCTTGTGCATAATCAAATGTTTCAGAGTTTTGATGTTGATCGGGAGGATGAAACCGTGGTCCAACGCAACACTGGACTGGAATTAAAGCCCCTACTCAACCAACATTTTGAACACAGGGAACTTTTCTCTCAACAAAGTGATCAGAAGTCAGCAAGACTCTCTGAACGAGGAGCAGCTGGAGGAAATCCTGTGGAATGAACTCTGCCCTCATCACTGGGTTCAGCTGCACCAGAGCGCTTCTGTCCATAACTTCCACAAGTTGCAAATGTTTGTGTTTCTGCCCCAGGTGGTCAGGTGTGCCAAATATAATCCATCAAAATGACAGACGGCCTTCAGAGTTTTTTGTCGTTGTTTAAAAATTCAGTCAAAGACGAAAAATATTCAATTAGCACAACCCATGAGAAGAAATAAAAAAAATATTGTCACCTGCAGGTGAGAGTCAACAGTCATTTAAACCCAATGTTTTGTGGAAAATTATGTTTTCAATTTTGTTCTAGTATGTCTTAGCTTATGAGTTAAAATCCAGCAAAATATGTTGAAGTCTGTGGTTGTAAAATGACAACACATGAATACCTTTGTAAATTGCATAAAGTTACAAACAGAGTGCGTGTTGGTACGACGCCCCGCTTTCTGCATAAACATAGATCTACATACTGATGCCAACAGTAGGAGCCAAAGAAGAAGCTGCAAGAAAACAGAACCAAAGAACAAAAATGAAAGGAAGAGGAGACAGACATGACATTGCATGGCCGAGCAGACACACACCTTCACATACAAATTCACAACACATGCGGTCATGATCAAAGCAAAATCAGAAAGCAATGCACTATTTAGTGGCGTATGAGAGTGCAGACAGAGGACCATTAGCAGAAACAACACGGACATGTTCGGAGCTCAGACTGAAAGCAGAGCTGCCATAAAAGGCTTTCAGTCTCCCTCCAACACGCACAAAGCCACCCAGCAAAATTACAAGTAACGACATGACAAAAGCGAGTCATCCTCCCTGTAATCATTTCCACTGGCTTTTCAGCTTACAAATAAACAAAAGCCAATTAAGTGTATTTCTGTGATTATGAGGATTTTGTCTGTAAACACTGAGGATTTTTTTTTTTTTTTGCATAATGAGCCCCTTTACTGCCAATTTCTTGGTGTTGCAGTTGGATAAAGAAAAAAAAAAAGCCACCCAGCAATTAGTGATGTTAACAGATATGCAGGTAAATAAGACTGGCTTTCTGAAGTCAAGTATGCATTTGAAAAGATTAGAAGCTACGAACTGGCTGGTAATTAATTCCAACACATCAGCTTTTTGTGATAGTTTATTTTACACTTCTAAATGTAAAGCCCTCTTTCAGATGATTGTTTTATTGTTTTATTTCTTATCCTGCATTGTCATGGTGACAAAGGGAAATATATTTTCATGAACAGGTGGTCTGGTCTATGAATGCCTCACAGAGGAATACACTAATCTCTGCCACCCTCTTAGAGGACATTACCTGCACTTTTATTGACCATTAAATTGAAAATTGCGCAACTTGGAATTATGAAAATAAATTTGCTAAATGGGAACACGGAAATTTTAAAAAACGCACCTTTCAAGAAAAAGCTTTTGCTTTAGAAGGAGGTGGTGTATTTTACAAAACTGAAATGGAAACGTTTTTTGCATCAAGAGTCACATGGTCAACAGAAAATGGTAGGCGGATGGAGGCGAGGCATGTTTTTAATGACTTATCACAAACTTATTCATGTGTGATTTTAATTGTGTTTCCTATTGAATAGAAACATCACAAATGCAAAGTTGTGTCTTTTCGACATTTGCAGAATATCAACAAAGTTTTGCCCACATTTGTAACGGAAATGCAGCTGCAGTCTAAACTGTCACTCACTTGTTTCCAGGGCGGTGGTGCTCTCCTCGCTGACAACGGGCCCACAGCCGACCGCAGTGCAGGAGCGAAGATACAACTTATATTTGCTCAGAGGCTCTAATTCATGCAGGATCCACTTGGTGGTGTCAGGGTTGCTGATGTTCACAGCCTGCAAAGGCCCAACTTCCTCTGTGTCGTTAACTAAAGAAATAAAAAAAAAAATACAGCTTTAATTATGGTAGAACATCCAATTAAAACAATCTATTTGCTGACTAACAAAAACTTGGAAGGTTTCACCTGCAGGAAAACAGAAAGTAGAAAATGTGCTGGTAAGAAAAACTTTAAACCAAGATTTTCGGGGAGTATAAATTTGGACTTAATGTTCTTCAGTTGATAAAAAACTCACAAACAGGTAGATAATGCCCCTCTTCTTTCTTTTTAAAAAGTGAACTCAGTATGTTCCCTAATGTCCATTTACAACTCAATCGTCTTTGTGTTTTTGATGTCTGCTTTCTGATTGCGTCTCATTTTTCAGACTCTAAGGCAGCCAGCTAGGTATGAAGATGACATTTATGTTCTTAGCAACAAAAACAAACCCAGCAGGTGTTAAGGTGACCTTTGCTGTGGAAGAGGGGCAATGTTTTTCCTCACATTAAGAGCAACAGAAATGCTGACATGAATGCTTCAGTGTGAATTCCTTCCACCCGGGGACTCCTCTCCTCTTCAGTAAAAATTGTGATTCTTGTTGAGTTTTCTTTCAAGGGATGAAATTGTCTTTTTGGCAAATTATGCAAGCCACACTGGATCAGAGAGAGAAAAAAAAAGGCCACCAGCCGGACGTTTCCATCTTGCTAATGCTTTATGTTGTAACTTTCCCAGAAACCCTGTGGCCTGCCAGCTTGTGTTCTCTATCTTGTACAGTGAACTGGCGAAAGGCTGCAGACTCTGGCTCGCACACTCGTGACAAACAACAGCAAGTCCAAATATTCTTCAGCTGGCGCCAAACACGGTTGGCTTTGTGAAGTGTGAAACAAGCCAGGATTTTGCTACACAGAATGAACCAAAGCCAACATTGTTTTCCATTCCCACTTAGAACAATATTTCAGTTCAGAACAGTGAAAGCTACACTACACTGGTTTGAAGTGTTCGTATTGTGCCTCAACCCCATCTGCACAAACACTAAAGCTGCAAATAAAAATGAATGATACATTCAGCAGTGATGCATTTTAAACCCAAATGACACTTTGAAACACAGAATTAAGCAAAAATTGTGTTTTCAGTGGAATTCTGAATAAGGAACTCCTTAAAATTTACTGGTATCTGTAGAACTTTGCCAGTAAAAGAACCTTGTTAGATAAAAGATAACAGTATTTTCTATGATATATGGCTTGTACAATAGAACCACAAGAAACATTAGATGGGTAAAGAATGTGGCGTGGCTGAGTTGCAACGATGCACCACAAGGGGGCAGTGCTTTCCTGAAGTCTCTTGCGCTAGTTAGCCAGCCCTAATTTTGTAATTACACATTGTTTTATTGGTAAAGTTTATTAAGCACCAAAGATAAGATTATCACATAGTGTTAAACAAATACTATTTGATATAAAATTAACTGGTCTTATGTAGACTCTGTTTTGAGAGGGAAATGATGAGATAGTGGTAGCAGTTCAGTGCTAGCTAGCATGCTAGTTGCCCTGATAGTTTAGCACTCAGCTCGTGTATCCTGGGTTGTTTCTGTCACATTCTATATTAATGGTTATGCACCCATCCAGGAAGATTTACTGCATTTAGACTTGCTGTTTTGTGTTTAGGTGTTCCAGGCTGTTCTTGTATATTAAGAATATTTAACTAAGTTAAAATGATGACGGTGTTTAGTACTATTTTAGCTCTCTGCTAAATTGAAGATTATAGTTTGACTAGTAAATGTCATTGGGAAAACATTTAAAGCATATATAATACTAGTCAGCTGTAATATTAGATTTCATTGTTTTGGGACAAAGAATAATTAAACATTATTAATTAATACGCCTCTGTCTAATGTTTAAGTATAGAAACTGTGATTATTCCCAATAAAAATAAATTGTACCGAATTAAAGAAATAATGAAATATGTAGAAAAATGAGGGGTGTACTTACTTATATGATAGATTTTATAATGAAATAACAATAAATTAATTTCATTGTAGTTTAATTAGCAATTTTGTCGCCAGCTCAATGTCTGGAATGATTCTTGTCTGTTCTGATGGCAACTTTAAAAAATAAACTACTTCAAGGAAATTTGTCAGGGATTCAAATCCTGTTGCAGACTCTGAAAAGTGTCACAGCAGACATTCCTCAGAAACCTGTAGGATCTGATATTATTGCTGAACAGATGCGCTGGAGCTTGAGACTCCACTTGTGTCACTGATGATACTCCCAACAGCTGGCTGCATTATCCTCAATGTTTCGCACATGACTTCCGTCAAGGGGACTTCAACAAAAAGTCACACTTCAGAGAGCCTATCAGCCTAATTGCTGTGGCACGCCACCAGAAAAGTCCTTTCCTGATGCCCGGCGCTCCTGCGCAGTGACCAAATCAGATCCAATTAGCCGGGGAAATGTTACGCTACGACGTTATTAGAAGTTGGTCATTACCTTTGTTATGACTTCGGCTTAAGATCAGCAAAGCATTTGGACGTGATATGTCTGGATAATGTCGTCAGGAACTGCAAGCTAAGGATATCGAAATAGGGATGTATTTGAGTCAGGAAAACAGGTTCTAACGGACTGAGCCAGAACTGCTCATGACTGTGATGCTGCCCAACATATGAATACGTTTCTCTGTTAAAGATCAAGGGCTGTATGCACAATCATCAACAACATGCCAGAAACTCACCTTCTGTCTGTTCAGACAGCCCTCTTAAAGCCAATGTCTAAAACTATACATCGATAGTCTAATTTAGGCTGGATCAAGTTTTAGTCTCATGGTATACCAACATTTTAAAGGTTCTGGTTTCAAAACTTCTATTAATTTATTTTGTATTTTCTAAAAAGAACTAGCTTCTGAACCATTTAAAATGGTCTCTCGTTTGTTATCTTGAACAAAACAACGGTTTCTAACTCCCTAAGTGTTTGGGTAGATCGTTTTGTTTGTATTATTATGTGTTATTAGTGATGACAATAGCATGTGGATAAACTCTTTCTTGAAAACACTTTGTATCTAGCAAAGTTTGATTGCTAAAAAAGCCAATTTGTGATCCTGAAAAGCAAAAATTATGTTATGTCAAATTGATGTTGTCAACTTTTTAAAGTAGGTCTAAAAGTTTGATTTTTCATAAAGCTTTTAGTTAGACTGGCTTAAGTGATCCTGACCCATTTCTGTTCTGATGCTGCCATAAGCTTAGGCTGGAGGACACACTGACCATTTTTCATCACTTTCTTCTTTAACTACTCTCCAATTTACATTATTGGCTGTTAGGTTTATGTTTTCTCTGTTATTTTTTCCCCATTGAAGCTACACTTGGTCTAGCATTCTGTTGAGTGGTGGTGCCTTCCTGGCTGAGATAATGCTGCCCACAACTAACGGTTCTGCCTCTTCTGCTGTTGACTTTTTACTTTTCATTAACATAGAAAAAACCCGTGTGCATCTGATCTTTGTTCTTTGGTATCATTCTTCGTATTGAAAACGGTTCTGGTTCTGATGGAGGTTTCTTCCTGTTGAACAAGTTTTTTTCCTGCTGTAACGTTAACAACATATCGTCTCTGAATGTTCCTCTGGGAGGAGTGAAAGATGCAAGTCAGTGATTTGCTGCTGAGTTTCCTCAGATAGAAACTTTTTGAACAGTTTTGAATAATTAATCAGCTTATTGCAGTTTTTGATAACTCGGATCATTTTGAATGTATGTGTGTGACTGAACTGAAGTAATGTTTTGTAAATTGCTTCTAGACGTCATTCGTTGTGAATTGGTGCAATGTAAAGTAATTGAATTGAACATGAGCATCATCTGCCCATGTTATACATTTTTGCTTTGAAATTTTTGTGCAAACACTATGCTTACTTAAAACTGTAGTTTTAGTAAAGGATATCACACAACAGCTGCATTTCCATTACAAATGTGCGGAAGACCTTGTCAATACTGCGCTAATGTAAAAGAAAAAAAAAAAAAAAAAAAAAAAAGAACACAATTTTGAAATTGAGGTGTGTCCATTAAATAAGAAACGCAATTAAAATCACACATGAACAAGTTTGTTCACGTATTTCCTGTCATTATCTTTGTAGTTTATGCCAGTGGTAACATGCGATCATGTGGATTGAAAAAGTTTTCCCTTTGCGGTTTTGGGAAACAAACCAATTTTGAAACGGTTGAATAAGCCACCTCATCCTAGCACCAGAGACTTTTGATCAGAAAAAACTTTTTTTTTTCAAACTGGCATGTGTTCATTAAGCAAGTTTAAATTCAAAATGTCAAGGTAGTCAATGGAAACGCAGCCAGTGAGACTCTCATACCGGCCTAAACTTAGTCCACGTAACAAAAGAAGCATAAACATCTCATTTGTTTTATTCTAGGCTCATGATATTGTTACTGTTCCCAAACTGTAAATACTTAAATATTTATGCACTTATATTTATAATCTTTGTGGTGGAAGCATAAAAACAAAGCATATCATTTTCCTGAGCCATACATACTGAGCTGGTACTCCAGTAGGTATCCTATTAGAATCCCATTGGGCTCCAAAGGAGGGGCCCAGGCCAGAGACACAGAGTTCCTCTTTACATCTGTGACCCTCAAAACTGGGTTTTTCTCTGGGACTGTGGGGCGGAGAACAAACACACACAATAAGCACTGTCGGCAACAGTAACCTACTTTCTTGGTTATTATTGGATGTTTCCTTCAGAGGCTGTGAATCAATGCGCCTCCTGCTGCTTTTCCACAACCCTACCTCCCTCTGGGGTTTTGAAGTTGACCGGATGGCTGCCCGGACCGTTGCCTCGCCCGTTGAAGGTCATGACGATGAGGCTGTACTCAGAGAAGGGTGTCAGGCCCGGCACAGTACCATGGGTCCGATCCCCGGGGAACGCCAGAGAGTGTTTGTCTCCGTGGCTTTTCTTCGAGTCCACCAGGCTGCGCAGGCGCCACCAGTTTATCTGAAGCAGAGGACAGGTAGTTTCGACGTTATACACATGTTGGGAGCAGCAAGGTTGTGGCCGCTCCTCTTAAGCTGCATCTGAAAGCAAAGCCATTTTTTCTGAGGCATTACTCTGTAGCCTCCCAGATGTCCATGGAGCTTGTCCTTGTGGACACGTGTCCAGGTCACTCTGACCGCTGAGCTGTTCATCACCTCAACAGCCACGTTGTCAGGTGCAGCAGAGGGAACTGCAGAGGCAAACACACACGTCGGAATCAGTAACAGTTTAAGGAACTGCAGCAGAACACCTAATGATCTCCAAAAACAGAACACACTTATGATTCACAAATCTTCTCTCATGGATATCTATAAAAAAAAACAGACCTACAGGGTTGGGCTAATGAGCTAGTGCTACATTAATGACACCACACGACACTAAGGAGGAGTCATGACCTGAGATGACCTCCACAGGACAAGTCCAGAAGAAGGCTGAACACAGGAAGTACAGGTTTGTGTGATTCCTCAGAGGAAGTCATACACTACATACCCCCACCCCCCAACCCCACAACTTACCCCCACTTCCTACCCCAGACCCAGCTACAGCCAAGCTGTACCTGAACATCAAAACAAGATTAGGTCCAAAGCTGAAACAATGAGCCTCTTCTCTATAATGAGTTCAACTATCCACAACGTCACAAAACATGAAGAAGAGAAGCATCTCCACCATTATGTTTCACAGTGGGGATGATGTGTTCAGGTTAATAATGTGCACTGATTTAACTCAATTTTATTTTACTTCATTAGGATAGCGCACATTAATCTGCATTACCACAATTCATGGCAGTGTCAATATGCAGAAAATAGCACAATAGCTAAACTTCACCCTTTGTCCAAAGATAAGTAAGCAAAAGCAAAATAAAAAAACCAAAAGTGTCACCATGAATTCACAGGACAGAGTACAGTTCACATAGTTCTATTAAAAGAAGTAAAAAAACGACATTTACACACACAAAAAAAGACAAACCAACAGACAGAAGCAGAATAAAAACAGGATATGACCCTCTGCAATAAGCAGTGGAAGTCATGTTTTATGGTACATTACTAGTTTATTATCAACCAATGCCGGAGTTTATTTTCTTTTGGACTACAACACCGCAGCAGAAAATGCACACAGAAATGAGAAGATGCTCCCTTCAAACTCCAACATACTGCGCTTACACAGCAAAAATGGAAGTAATAAATAAGATGGGCTGGATTTTTTATGTTTCATATCTGGATCTGTGAAGTCTGTTCATCTAAATGATCTGATTTTATGATTAAAAATAGGAGAAAGACATTCAACTTAAAGTACCTGGCTTGAGACTTAATTACAGTTTTTTTCCTCTCTAGTTCAAACTGTACAAACTCAATTCTCACATCATTTTATTTTTTTTATGAAACAACCATTTCTCAGCTAAGTGTCATGATGTTCTATTTTCTTTAATTTTGTTTCTTGTTAATGTAAAAAATGTGTGAAATGAGATTTAAAACAGAGAGTGATACATGAGCACACAGTCTAAGCAGCATCTTCATCATGATGTGATTAATCTTTGAGCAGTCTTAGATGAATCTGCTCCGGTATCTATGTATTTATTATATCTCCTTGTGAAACATGTCAGTCGTGCCGAGGATAATTTTCTTCATTTTATTAGATTATTTAATGTTAAATTCTAATCTCTAATTATTTTTTAGCATCAATTTTATTTTCCTGTTGAATAAATGATAAATTATGTGGGTTTTTTTAAAAATCTTTTTTAAAGTCACTTTATAGCACAAACAAGTAACCACAAGTGACTTTAAAATAAGTTTGACTTTGATGCCTTGAAATTGCTCCCTGTCTTTTTAAGAAGCTCCTGCTCTTTACAACACTTCCTGGTCATTACAACAGTGCTTCTTTTTGATGAGAGATTGACATAATCTGACACAAAGCTAAAAAAGTGGATTTTACATAATACTGTCCCTTTAAAAAAAGGAAAGAGAAAAGATCTCTGTCGTTTATCCTCGTTAACCAGCTCCTTCCTGTGCCATAAAGTCACCTAAGACTGAAACATGAACAACAGGAGCTTCCATCAAAACTCACAGTCCTCTCCTGAGTATCCGCTCACAATCCTGGGCTCGGGCCCCCAGCCCTGGTTGTTCCTGGCCTGGATCTTCACCTCGTAGGGAACGAAGGTGGGAGTGTTCCGCACCACAAACGAGTGCCTCTTCACGGTGTGCTCTATCCACTCCTCCTGCCCGTCCTGCCGCCGGTAGCTCACCTTGTACTCCAGGCCGGGGCCGTTGTGCTCGATGGGCAGCAGCGGCTGGACGGTGGAGACAGGAAGAATAGAAAAGTTTCATTGATGTTTTGTCACCGGTTGGTGTCAAACCCCAGAGTGTATGATGAGCTGCACACGGCTCATCACAATTTCATTGTGATTAAATTTTCTCTGTGGGAAAATTTCATCACAATGTGTAATAAAACAATGGAGCCGCTGACGTGGTCAGTTTTGTTTAATGCATACGCCGCAGATGAAAAGATTCATCTCCTCATAGGACTCAAAAGTGTGAGAAATAGAATAAGATGCCATTATCCACAAAAGCAAATCATTAACAGTGGGAGAGCTGAAATCCACAAATCAGGGGCTACATTATCAAGACATGGCAAGCAGATAATAAGTGAAGGAGAGATTCATCTTTCTACTATAAAAGTCAAATGGATGACTGCCAGTGTTAAAAGGTTTTCCCTTCACAGCCTTTCTCTTTTGCTTTCTAATCAAAGAAAGGGAGCCGCGTTCAATAGAAACATATTCACAGTGATCCCAGATAAGAAGGTTTTTCTTCAGATCTCCACGGAACGCGGAAATATCAGAAATGGACCGTTTCTGCTTCTTAAATTATTGCTGCTTGCAAATGAAACATTGATAAAACTTCATCTGTGATCGCTGAGAGGAATTCTATGAACTGAAGCAGAAGGAGGCGTAGGGGTGGGGGGGAGGTTCACTATGCAAAGGTAGGACGAATTGCAGAATATGGAAGTAACAGGGTAATAAAAGGCCAGGCTCTGCTTCTTACCTCCCAATTGATATTCATTTCATGTGGCAAATGACCTTCGATTTTGATATTTTCTGGGTTCTTGTCAGGGGCTGTAAAAAAGAAAGGATATGGATTTTTGTCAGCATTGTTAGTAGGAGACGTCGGCAGTGAAAGAGAGCAGATTTTCAACAAGAGAGGCAGGAGTGGCTCCCTTTAACAGGGCATCTGCAGGATTCAACAAGTCACATTTCAGATGTTTTAAGACCCTTTTAATGCCACCTTGGATGAAATTTAAGACAGAAAAAACTATAAATATACGGGATGGTGGGGGAACTTCACTGCATAAAAAGAAAGCACAACAAACACTGTGAACCCAGGTTTGTGCCCATGATAGAAGCAAACAATCTAGCCAACTACCTAGCAAAGGTATATTAGCTACTAGTTAGCATTAGCTTCAATCATCTCATTAGAAACTGTCTTCTGTAGTTCATATGAATTGTTTTATCTCCAAAGTTAGTGCAGCAAAAGTTTGAAAATTTTTCTTAAACATGCTTGATTTTTACTGTGGGAAAGTGTATGAACCCTGATTTTTACTAACCAAAGACATTTTAAGACCTTAATTCTAGCCAAATTAATTTAAGACTTTTTAAGGATGCTTAAAGTTTCCTGAGCTGTGGAGTTGTCGGGAAATGTGTCACATTGTGGAATAACAGAGGAGGACGTGTCCCACCTGACGGGGGGGTCTTGTATCTCTCTGTGGGTTCGCTGGGCGGCCCGGCTCCGATGGCGCTGATGGCGTAAACGCGGAAGCGATACTCAACGTGACCATGGAGCCTGAGGATGGCAGAGTTGTGGTTCCCAGGGACTCGGAGCAGCTCCTTCCAGTTTCCGGGCTCCCACTTGTTTTCCTCAAACTCGATGACAAACTCTGGTGAGAAACAGAAACATAATCAAAGTGTCCCGTTTCCAAAGGATCACTTATCTGACCCTCTGCTGAGCGGAGCGCTCCTGGCTTCTCTCTTTCTCTGGGGCACAAACTACAATTCATGTTTGCATTAATAAATAATGGATTTGAGATTTTATCCAACAATTTTATTATGCATGCAACATGATGAGCAAAAAACAGTCCTAACTTCATTCACCCCTTACTGCTTAGACGTGCATTTACACCTGTATACCTGTAGGGGAGCTGTTGTGGTCGTCCCCGGGAGTCCACTCCAGCTTTACGCTTTTACTCTTGTGCTCAGATAAAACCAAGTTCTCTGGAGCGACGGGAACATCTGTAAATCAACCCAACAGAACAAAACAAAATCACACACAGGGGCATCAATCTCTGCTAGCAAGGAAAGGCCAAAGCAGCAAATGTTCGATCAAGCTGCCCCAAGAGTCAGAGGATGTGGAACGAGCTGAATCGCCGGCTCTGTGTGTTTTTGGTCGAGAGGCGTCAGCCGTGTCTTTTCAGACACGCTGCTGCTCTGTGTTTTCTGACGTTCTGATCTCTTCACAAACAATAATCCAGAGCTGTGGGGTTTGCTGATGCTGTGGCATGTCCTCACCTAACACTATGAGGAAGGCCGAAGCTGTGTCTCTGTCCAGCGGAGTCTTCGCCACACAACTGTACACACCCTGATCTCCATGGCTAACGTCGCTAATGTTAAGATAGCCGTCCTCCATGATGTATCTGTTCACAGACATCCAGACACAAAATCAACAATGAACCAATATTCAAACGCTTTCAACTTTTGCATCATCAAATTATTTTATTGTGAAAGGGAACAAAATATGATGAATGTTTAATTATTTTACCATTAAAAATCTGAAAAGTGAAAACTGAATCTTATGTAATCATTACAAATAAACAATTTCAACTCTTCATAGCTTCAGTATAAGAAGCAAAGCACACAGAATCAATTAGATCCAGACAAGAGAAAGAAAAAGAGTCCATAAACAGAAAGATTAAAAAGTAAGTAAATCATGTAAGTAAAGATTCACACCACACTTTTGAGATTTTTATATGTATTGTTTTCTTTCCTTTTCTTGAACTTTATGTTAGTCCCCCCAAAAAACTCCATGAAATACCTCAAAGTTTGGGTGTGAAATGTGAAAAACATTCAAAAGGTTAGAATATTTTTTTGCCAAGCAATGTGAGAAGGAAAACTAGTTGAGCTGAGACCAAGTCAGCCATGTTTTAAAAATAAACAAAATTCTGTGTCTTACCTGGGATTCTCTGTATAGTTGAGAGCTATCTGTGTCTTATCTTTCTCCCACAGGAGCTCAAAGTCGTTGCTGAAGGACTCGTCGTACTCTGCCAGGCAGGAGAGCTGGGCTGCGCCGCCTTTTAAGATCTGCAGGTCCTTTGGGGCCACCACTATTCTGGTGGGATCTTCCACAGGAAGGATGAGTTAGCTGCAGAGCACACTCACAGTGGGCCGCTGCTGCCACATGTTTGCAAAGGAACCGGTGTTTACCTTTTATGTAGAGCACAGCGTCGATGGCGGATGATCCCTCCGTGTTTTTAGCCAAACACGTGTACTGTCCCGCGTCGTCTTTCTCAGTCGAGTGGATCTCCAGCGAACCGTTGTCATGAAGCGTAAACCGGGGCCCCGCCACCGACTCAGAGGAGTCATCCCTGCTCCTGAGGACAGGAGCAAAAACAAAAAGGTTTCAGTCGGAGGTATCTTCAGTACAAATACATATGAAGAAAGGCATCTGTAAGAAAATATACAACCACACATGCAAAAGTGGAACACTTTTGCATGTGTGGTTGTAATATGAGACTTTTTGTCCTGTTACCAAAACAAAATTCTATATTTTGTATTTTTATGGGATTTGCTGTCATAGACCCACACAAAGCAGTGTATGTAGTGGGATTATTGCTTTCAATATTTTTTATCAATACAAACCTGAATAGTATCACACATTCTCAGAATGTATTTGCATTTGGTACATCTGAGTCAATACTGCATTTGCAGCAGTGGATGTTTCAGGTGTTTCTAGTAGTGGGCATTTATCATATTGTTTACCATTTATTGTGATGAATTTATTCTGATAATTTTATCTCTGTCACAATAAATTCTAATAATTTTCAAAATTCCCTAAAACTCTTTTTTAAGAGCAGAATTTATATTTGTGGAGTTATTATTGCTGTGCCATAACCAATGCTTGACTTGATTTTACAATCATACAGTTAACAAAAGAGTAATAAGCAGCTTTCAATTTTATTGTTATCATAATACTACCTCAAAATATCATGGTAAAACTTTATGTCCATATCGTTCACCCCTTGGTCTTCCTTTACCCACCTTTTGTCCATCCATCTTTGCAAAATAGTTTAGTTAGATTAGACAGAGAATCTGTGAGATTTGCTTGTCTGGGCACAAATCCTGGGCCGTTCTCGCACAGACATGCTTAATTTACTTTATTCATATATTTACAACATGATAGAAGTATAAAATAACACACATGAACAAGGAAATCTTTACATTGGAGCTCTTGTTGTAATGGTTGTGGTTGTTGTCTGCCTCTGTCTCAAAGCTTTCTCAGCTTTATTTCCCTATTTTTAGCTCCGCCCCTTTTCCCCTTTTCATCTCTGACCTCAATGCCATGATGCTGCCACCAGCATATTTCCAGGAGAAATAGTATTTTCAAGGTTATGTGGACAAAATAATCTATATAGGTTTTGATATGATGCGATATCACCACTTTTCTGTATTGTTGTTGTTGCCTCTACATGTCTTACTACCAATATTACTGTTTTTTTTGTTATTATATGCATATTTATCTATTTATTTCAAACAGACAAAAAGTAAAAACAAGAAAAAAATATTAAAATAATAAAATCATACAATTATTATTGCATCACTTTCTTTAGGACCGAAGTTTTTAATTTCATGATCAGTTGTAAAAAAATGTCTTCCTCCAAAGCTAAACATGAAAAAAACAACAACAACAAAAAGCAATAAGTTTATTTTCCTTCCACTTCACATTTACACACTACAGTGTAAATTTACAATCCTCTGAGCCATATTTGCCCAGCTACATAAAACTTGTTTAGAGCTGCAAAAGGCAAAAGACATTTAAAAAGAACTAATAAAAATAAATGTTTTGATAAATATCTACTTCAGAAAATCTGCTGTGATTTTTAAAGAAACCCATTTTAGATTTTAAAATAAAAGAAAACATAAAATCTTTGCAGAAGGTTTACTGCTCCACATTATTGGCATATCTTGTTATGTTTGACATAAACATTTAGGGAAAATAAAAAAAAGCATATGGTTTTCAATTTAATAACAACAATAGATCTAAAACAATATCACTGTTTTTTTTTTTTTGCTGCTTCAGTCAAAGAATATCAATTTATTATAAGAAAAAAAAGTGCTTAAACCAGCACTTTTTATTAAATTTATTTTTAAAATATTAGTTGACTCAATCCTTTTAAGTCACTGTTAGTAAGAGCTGTTGCGTAAGGTTCTGGTTGCAGACCCAAATAAATACATTCAAGTTTGCAGCTGTCATGTGACAGAACACCGACATGTTTAAGGGGTGCCAATACTTTTACAACGCACCACAAGTGGCATGTTTTAAAACAATGGCTGGAATCTGACTAGGAGGGCACAACACAAATGAACCTACTGAGACTCTACTGCTCCCTGCTGGTGTGTTGGGCTTACCAAGTGATTACTGAAGGAGGGGAACTGAAGACCTTACAGTGAATCATCACTCCCTTCCCCTCAACTGCAGAGTAATCCTCACCGTTATTGGTCAGAATCATAGGCTGCAAATCTGAAAAGAACAAAACAACAAAATTTTACTTCTTTAAAAGAGAAAAAAAAATGTGTACAAATCAAGACGTTGCTTTTTGTTTAGGCTTTTAAACCTGCCAGGTTGTGATATTAGAGTCTTTTTAATTTAGGGTGTCTGCAGGGTTCAGTAACTCAAATGTAAGACTTTTAAAGATCTTTTTTTATTTGAAAGAAACTTAAGACTGAAAAAAACTATGAATATAAAGGATGCTTAGAGCTAGTTGCATAACAATAAAGCAAACAAAAACTGTCAACCTGGCTTTGTTGTTTGTGTGTGACTCAAACAGCACTGCCATTACAAAATTTACTAACTGTAATTAACATATTTAAGGTGAAATTATTATTATTTTTTTCAAATGAATTTCAGACAATTTAAGGCCTACATTTTGGACACGGCTGTAAGGTTTTAAAGACCTTTTTAATGTGAACTTGAATGACATTTAAGACAGAAAAATAATATATATTGGGGATAGTTGGACGATGGTTGGGCTTTGTGCCCATGATAGATGTAAAAAATATAGCTAGCTGATTAGCTGGAAAATAAGGAATACAGATTTTTGTCATATTTTTTAGCGAGGAATGCAACAAACATGTTTGTGTGCGACTGAAATGTTTCCCTGACAGGAAAGTCCCACACAGAAAACAAAACTTCATTAAATTATTCTGCCATAATAATTTTTAAATATGTGATTAATGTTTTCAAGGCCAATTGGCATTTTTATGAATTTTAAGACATTCCTGGTCTTAATTTTAGACACATGAATTTGAGACTTTTTAAGGAAGCACAGACACTTGAAAAAAACAACTGCAGGTTAAATGCGGTGTCAGCATTTGAACTCGTATGTGTGTATTAACTACAAATTCCTTTGTGTAAGTGAAATAAATAACTCGGCAGTCTGGTTGTCAGGAAAGCGAACATGAAATGAAAGCAGAAAACAATGCAATAATGAGCTAGTGGAGCACATGCACCTTATCAGTTTGAGCCACAGCGTCCCCATTAAAATGCTCCGTCTCTCCTTTTTGTTTGGCGAAGCAGCAGCAAGCAGGACTTAGCATTCAGAAGCTGTCCGGCTTTATTAACTCCTGTGTTGCTGAGCGGAAACACCACACAGAGACAGAAAGCGCTGGACTGTGTTTGGTGTGGTTTTTTGCTTTTTTTTATCTGCACTCTTGTGCTGGTCTTATAGTGTTGAAATGTGCGCAGAATGTAGGCTGAACTTGTTAGCATATAAATGGCGGAGACAGAATGCTGTTGCTTCTTGTTGGAGGAGCAGCCAGGCTGAGTGAAACAGCCAGCAGACAGCGTTCTTCCCTGGGTTCCTCACCGCTCGATGGGCGCAAGTCGGCTCTGACGCATCCTCACAAAGGCTCTGCAGAGATTTTTTGTTTTCCCTCATTCTCTTCAGTAGAGGTTGTTTTACTCACTCATGATCATGATGTTGGCGTTGGACAGAAGGGTCCCATGTCTGTTGGAGGCCTCACACTGATAGACGGCGCTGTCAGAGGCTTTGGCGTTCTGTAAAACGACGGTATCGCCGAGCATCTTCCTGTTGGCTGCTGGGGAGTCTGCAACAGGGCAAATATTTTACATTATTAATATTTGGAACAGGGCTGAAACAAGTAATCAGATTAACCTTAGTGAGTTGATTATTGAAATAATCATCAACTAAATTAACAATTAATTAATTGATTTGAAGTTGAGCAGAAAGAGCTGAACTTTTCACATTAGACACGTTAGATGTGTTCTTTATCAGCAGATGCATCCTTTGCCACAACTGATCAAGCGTTCACTACAGGAATGCTGCTATTGCATTATAGGCAAATAAATGTTTATTTTGTCATTTAGAAACAGAATTGGTTTGTTTATTTGTGTTTTATCATGAATTTCTAATTCTGTATAAAATGAATTCAGTGGTATTTCAACGTGAGAATCTCATGCTGAATCATTTATCTCATCTAAAGTCAAATGAATTCATGGACGGTAATTTTTGAGGCTATCAGTTGGTTTTTAGAGTTTATTTCACATTGTTGGAATTTATAAGGATTCTTAGAGATGTTGGCTGAATAAAACTATAAAAGAAATTGAAAATTCTTTATTACTTTTATACCAGCAAACATCTTCCAGCTACATTTAAATGCAAAATTAGAGAAATATGAGCTCTTAGTGCTCAATTGCCACAAAGCACTGAATGCAAGCTTTGTTTAACAGTTTAGCTGCAGCTAAATTAACCAACCAGGTCTGGCAAGAAAACCTTCCAAAAGCAGCAGCACAGCTCTCAAGAAAATTCAAAACCAAGACATTTCAGCTTCCTAAGGAAATGAGAAATGAAATAAATGAAACCGGTCAGCCAGGTCTCAGATAACACAATCCTTCTCCCTTAAGGTAAGCCAGAAAACACAGTTGATTCCATTTTAATTTTCTCAACTTTCCAACATTTTCTTTTTTTCTTTTGTTTTAAAGACAAAACCAGAAATATTTTTCTTTTTCACTCCAAAACCACAAAATCTTACCAAGTAATTTTGGTCTAGTTCAAGTAGAAATATCTCAGTGCACTTGAAATAAGAATAACTAACTTAAACATAACCTTTCAGAAAAATATAGGAACTTGTTTTAAGTCAATAATTTCTTAATATTGATGAAAATGTATTACTTCCACCATCATAATATTTTCCTATGTTAAATGTGAGTTAATATACCAGAAGTTAAAAAAAGATCATCTCTTACCAACTGAATAATGATCAGAAATGCATAGTTAAAAACATGCAATTTACTGTGCTAAAGAACCTACAAATAAACAATATTACCTAAATCAGAATTATTATAAAATGACACTCCAAACTCCTAATTGATTGGTGAATACACCATATACTGCATAAACTATATAACATATCAACTATCCATCCATCCATCCATCCATTGGGATTCTTTCACCCTTGTCCCTAACGGGGTCAGGAGTTGCTGGTGCCGATCTCCAGCTGCGTTCTGGGCGAGAGGCGGGGTCACCCTGGACAGGTCGCCAGTCTGTCTCAGGGCAACACAGAAACAAACAGGACAAACAACCATACACACACACTCACACCTAGGGAGAATTTGGAAAGACCAATTAACCTGACAGTCATGTTAGGTTAAGTCGTGGACTGTGGGAAGGAAGCCGGAGAACGGGGAACATGCAAACTTGGTGCAGGAAGACCCTGGGCCGGGAATCGAACCCAAGTATATCAACTAAAATAATAAAAAAAAAACAAATGTCAAATGTTGATGATAATGATAGTAAAAAAACAATAATAATCAAATGAAACTAGAGCAAAGATACTTGGTAAGTTCCAGTGTTTTTGCAGTGTTTAATGATCAGTGTGGTGGGACTGACCCTGCAGCAGCTGGCCGTTCACCCTCCAGGTGATGGTGGGCTCCGGGATGCCGCGGGCCGAGCACTTGATGTGGACGTGGGAGCCGATCATACTGAGCTGGCTCTGTGGCTCCGACTCCCACTCTGGAGGCCCTGGGAACACACAGTCAGCTCCATGTTATCACTGTCATAGAGCAACCCTGGCCCTCAAGGCACACTGCCCTACATGTTTTTTCCCTGCTTTAATGCACCTGATTCAACTGATTGCAGTTCAACAAACGCCTGTTAATCAGTCATCAATTGAAATCAGCTGGACTGAAGCAAGGAAAGACCTAAAACATTCAGGGCAGTGTGACTTGAGGACTGGGGTTGGGAAACGCTGTCATAGACATCGCACACAGAGAGATAGTCACCTCTACACTGTGTGGTATACAGTATAAAGTAATGTTGTTGGTTTTTTTTAATCCAAGGCCTGCAGACATGGACCGACAAAGGAACATTTCTCCCTTGAGTGACTCTGCTCATGATAGAATCAGGTGTAATTCTCACACTTGAACAGCAACACCTGCCCAGGGTCTCTCACAAGGACGTCGCTGTAGATGTCCTCTTTTAAACAAAATCTGAACAGCAGAGCAGCTATTGTGAAGCTATCATAATCGTGGTTTTTCTGTCTTTATGTCATAAGTGGTGCAAAGTGATCAAGCATTATAATTCATTACCATCATTTTTATGCCTAATTGTTTTCCATAACCTGCAGTTAAAGGCACAGCAATGTTATTGTCGCCTTCTGTAGATTGACTGGATGAATTAAAGAGTAACTTAACATCAAATCAACTTTTCTTGCAGATAAACTGTATAAATTGGGCTTTAAACTCAAAAAGCGTAAAATCCTAACATGTATTTTTGGTCTAATATTTAGTGCAAATGTCTTAGAATTAGACAAATCTAACTTAGAAGTTGTCAGAAGGGTAAATAGTGCAAATATCTTTATCTCCCTGTGATGTTTGTTGTGAAGCACTTTGGTCAGCTGAGGCTGTTGTAAATGTGCTACATAAATAAACTTTGACTTGACTTGAGGGCATTGGAGAGCTTGTTTTAAGTAAATTATTCCTTAATATTGATGAGAAAATACTTATTACATTGGAATAAACAAAAACATAAACAAGCAAAGGTGGTATGGCAATAAAAAAAAATAAAAAAAAATCCTTAAATATTTTTTCACTGATGACATGGGAAAATTGTTTTGTTGTAAGTGAAACAATCTGCCACAGGAACTAGAACTTTTTTAATCAATATTAAGGAATTATCAACTTAAATCAAGCTCCTATATCTTGCTGAAATGTTATTTGTAACTTAGTTTTTTGCACTAGAAACTAAACTAAAAATACTTTGTAAGATTTTATGAATCTGCAGTACAATGGTGCTAACTTTGTGACATTTATGTGTAAACTCAGTTTAAGGTGCAGTATGTAACTTTAAAAATAATATAAACTATATTACATATATTACAATGTTGTGACAGTATATTATGAAACACATCATCTGTGAAAAAAAATGAAGCACTTCAGCATCCTCCTTGTGGTCCTACTGCCATCTGCAGAAATACACCGTGCTCTGTCAGACACGACCAATCAGAGCCAAGAGGAGGGTCTTAGCATTAACGGAGCATAGCACTTGTTCTCTCCTTGGAACAGAGTTCAAGGGCTATCGCTAGCTCTGTCTAGTTACCATGCCCACCGATAACAGTAGATGAATAGTTTTCCTGTAACCATGACCATGAAAGCATGTCAACAACAGTTCAAATCAATTTGATATCTTAGGAAGATTTTTCTACTTAATGTAAGGCCATTATTATACATACAGACTCAAATATAAAGACTCAACTCGGGCTGCACCGACTGCACATTTCTGGCTGATTATCGATCTTCCAAAAGCCTGAGCTGCAGATTCTGATTTTGGCCGATACCGATTCTTTTTGTCTGAATTGTTGCTAAAGATAGCAAGAAAGTTGCAGAGTCGGTAACAGTGGGGTGAATATTGTTAACTGCAAACATGCAGACCTGACCTGGTGGGCGGGGCTAACAGCCAAACCTCTCTCACTGCAGAGAGAAGAGGGCAGAGGGTGACTTTTAGACCTTTGCTTAAGTAGATAAGATCAGTGAATAAAATCAACCCCACTACTAATTGGACAAAGGGCCCTGAGCCACTACAGTCACAAAGCTTAGGTGGGGTTGAGAACAGGATCATTAAACCAGCTGAATCTTTGCTTACTTTGTATGTTCTGAAACCAGCTCTGATCATGGTTCTGTATCAACATGCACCTGTTTTAACAACATAGCTGCAGATTTAAAGTGAAGGTTAATGATGTGACATTGGTGTTTCTGCCTCATGCTGATGTATTGCTCTTTGTGCAATACACCAGTATCACTGGCAGCTAAACAAGAAAATAAGCAATATTTTGTGCCATATTTAAAAAATGAGAAGACAATAGCCATTAGTCTTTACTACGCCAACAAATACTTTGATTCATCTTTTTCTATTTTTTTTGTTTTAAGAATAAATGCTTATTCATATTTTGATAAAGCAGTACATTTATGGGAAGCAAACTGAAAATTTAAATGATTAAAAGATAACTGTTAGAAAATATTAAAGTTTGAAAGGTAATTACTGAATGTTAATTCAATAAAGACAGGATAGGTTGTAACCTAACCTACAGCAATGCAGGGTCAGAGGAGACCTACATGTTGTGGATTTGATGAGGAAAGGTAAAGTGATTTAACCTAATTATTGACTTTTTTTTACCTTCAACTGTCACCGTGAAGTAATGGACAACTTCTCCCAGTGGGTTCTTTGCTCTGCACATGTACCTCCCACTGTCTTCCTGTTGGGCTCTGGGAACGATCAGCAGCTTCTTGTGATTCTCCAGCTTTGCTTTAACAGGAAGCTGATCACCAATTTTTATCCACTCCACCTGTGGAGTTGGACTGCAAAAAGACAGAAGTCGAGTTGAAACATAAAACCGCATTTCACACGTCATCACTTTATGAGGTGTAACTCACATTCCTTCTGGAATACACTCCAATTCCAAGTCCTCTCCTTTCACCAGCTGTTTCTCTGAAGTGCCACCGGGGGGCGTCAGAAGTGAGGGTTTCCTCTCCAGGATCGCATTGGCTGGTGAACAAGAGAGAATATGACAATATCAAAGAACTGTTAAGACAAAAAGACTGAAATTCCCTCTTCTAACTTACCACTCTCAGACCTGTCTCCTCCTCCTGACATGGAAGTTGGATGACACACCAATGCACACACACATCGAGGACAATGTGGGTGAATCATGAAAAGATAAAAAAAAAAATAACCCAAACAACTAAAAACATGCAAATAAATGAGACAAGGTGACATCAAAAAGGATTTTTGTGATTGTTGGAGATGGAAAATCAAAGTTTATGTCATGGCACGTGGCTCGGCGACCTACTTGTCTTGACGTTGACAGACATGGCGGTCTTCTGAACGATGGTGCGTATCCTGTGGAAGGCGGCGAAGCAGCAGTAGTCCCTGCGGCTGTCCTTCTCCACCGCGTGTGAGAAGTAGAGGTCTCCGTTGAGGCCGGTGGACACCCGCTCGTCCTGCTCGATGTGCTGGAGGTCTGAGAGCAACAAGGCAGCAGAAATAAAACTGATTGAAAGTAATTTCTTACACATTTAAAGGGGCAGTACTAAATCATTTTAGGGACATAGTGCCATTTTATAGCACAATCAAGTAACTGTTACCTTCAGCTTTTATAGAAATGCTACATATATCCCATATAACTGATTAACAAGAAATTTGATTTCAATTGACATCTTGAAATTGGGCCTCTGTCTCTTTAAGAAACTCCTGCTCTTTCTGAAACTCCGCCTTCAGGTAGTCATCACAAAATGGCTCCTCTATTAACCCTTTAACCAGCATTGCTCTGAAAAGTAGCTAGCAGCAGGTGTTTGCTAATTGCCTCTGAAGGAGCTGAGTGGGTGAAGACTGCTCTGTGAGGTGGGACTTTGGAAACCGCAGGAGGAGGAGCTTCTACCTTGAAGACGTTGCTAGGTCCACCCAGGCGTTTTGCATGGCTCAGTGGTTGCCATGGAGATTAAAGGATTTCTCAAACATGAAAGAATCAAGGCAACACTTCAGGTATGTTTTGATGAAGGAATAACATGAGGTATATTCAAAATTTTATTTTACATAATTCTGCCGCTTTAACATGTATTTAAAGAAGGAAGGGAAAAATCACTTTATGCTACATTCACATGTGGTGCATTAAAACATATCGTTTTTTTCTCCTTTTTTGGCAGAATTTCTCCTGACACATTTACTGCCGTTGGCAATGTGAAGCTCCAAAATTGGATTTAAAGTTAAATGTTTGAGATTGTGAGTACTGACACATATTCAGATCAGGGACGTTTAAACGGATTACTGCAGCTTAGGGCTGTTTTAAAGCCTATATATACCTCTCATAACGTGATTCAGAAGGTAAAATATTCACCGCATATATTAATAATGAAGATGGAGAAAGAAATGAGGCGTCACTTACTGATAGTCATCCAGTAGATCTGCAGGGGTGGGATGCCGGTGGGGGGGTCACATTTCAGAATGAAAGGCTGGCCCTCTTCCACCTCCACAGGGTCCAGCTTCTCTTTAGGAAATTTTGGAACATCTGGGAGAAAAAAAAAAAAAACAGCAGCGCAAACTGATGAGTTGGTGGAGGAAATGAATTGAAATCACACTGCAGTTCTGTTTCTGTTCCAGAAGAGGGCAGTAAGATCATTCTAAAAATCAGAGACCCGAATTGCAAGAATTGAACTTCTGTGTAACACATTTTCACATTTTGTCACGTAACAACTACAAACTTTGATGCATTTTATTAACATTTTATGTGACTGGCCAACAAAAAAGAACTGTGAAGTTGAAACAATTAAGTTGTTTTTTTATATATATATATATAACCACAAATGCAACATTGTGGTGTCCATTTGTAATCAACCACCACTTTCCTCTGATATCTCCTAAGAAAAATCTATTTCACCCATTTGCCTTGGTAACAGGTCTAATGAGTAAACAGAGTCCACCTGTGTGTAACTGAAACCTCAGTAAAAATCCAGCTGCTGTTTCTGGCCTCCAAGGTTCTTTAGTGAGCCAACAGCAGCATGAAAACAAAGGAACACAGAGGACAGGTCAGGTCACAACACAATGGTGAAGGATGTTTTCACCAGGCTACTTCCTAAGAACAGGAATTAAAACCTGCTAGGGGGAGTAGAAGATGTAAAACCAGGATGGAGGTCCATCTCTAATTGTGACAAAGTAAACAAACATACCAGAGATATACTGAAAAGGTATTTTAATTCCTGGCTTAGAGCTTGGAAAAAAAAAAAGAAGAAAAAAAAGATGCTCAAAAATATCATTATCCTTAAGCCCAAAGTTAATAGAGACATGTCCCAATACACTGCTGGGCTGGTAGGATGTCCTCAAACCAAGAACTTCACATTTTAATTTGCATAAACTGATGAAAACCGTCACTTTTCTTTCACTTAAAAAAGACACATTAGTGCTTTTTTTTTAAATATATATATATATATATATATATACATAAAATCCTAACAAAATACATAGAATTTTATGGTTGTAACATAAGAAAACATAAAAAAAAAAAAAAAAAAGTTCAGAACCATGTAAATATTTTTGCAAGGAATCGTGTTTTGCAAATTAAGAATAGACTGGAACACTAAAGACTTTTAGCAGAGGTGGACCAATAAATGAGACCCAATTTCCTTCAATTTGGGAAATTGGCAATCAGACAATACTTAGACTAGAAACCAATATTATCTTTCTCTGCAAAGATCTGAAAATAAGGGCTTTTAACTCTGCAGTGGTAAAAGTAGTCGCATCATTGTTGCCAAATTAGTAACTTTTCAGACAGAATAAATTGATATCAGCAGGTCAGCTTTTTTAAAGGTCAGTGATTAGCAAGAAAACAGAAATCGGTGCACCGCTGCTTTCTCATACAACGTTTTCTAAACTCTGTGTGACATTGTTTTACATTGATATTCAGTCACTCCTCATAATGAGGAGGTTTGGAATAATTTCCAGAACATTGTAACATGCACCACATACAAACACACATTCATGCAGCTCGCTCGCACATACAACACAAACACAAAGGCTGCTCACTGGGTACGATGAACTCAATCTCCTGGGATATGGCCGTCCCCAGTTTGTTTGAAGCGTAACAGCGGTAGGTTCCCTGGTACTCTGTGAGGTTCCCGTTGTTGGGGATCACAAAAGTCCCAGAATTCTCCTCTTTCATCAGCCGAGGATCTAGATAGGGGTCAAAATCTTCCCCGTTTTTTTTCCACTGGAATCTGAACAAAGGAAGCGTGAAAGTGTCAAAGCCCAAACCGGGAGCCCTGGTAAGCAACAGGCTGATGGTGAGCTGTTGCTGTTTGGAATGTGATGGTGTGTTCTTCCCTGCTCTTGTATGAAAAGCGTTGGAAGAGTCGCGTACTCACTTTGGTTCAGGATTCCCTTTGGCCTCGCACGTCATGGGGAAGCTCTCGTCGAAAGGAAAGGCGATGAGGGAGCTGGGAGCCTGGTCTGTGATGGTAGGCAGCTGCTCAACTGGGAAGTGAACAGTAGAGCACACATGGGAATCAAAGACCCGGCGCAGGCCCTTCATCCCGTCAAAGAACGTTTTATCTGCTACGGCGCTGCTTCCAAACCTGGTTCATCAAACAAAACTCAACACCTGTTCTGCTGTTCAGAGGAAACTCTCTGCAACAGGGGCTTTGTGTTTCATCTGCTTACCAAAGAAGTAAAAAGGCCAGGTCACTTAACTTGGTTTAATCTGAGGCATTTGAACACACAGGTTGGGAAACAGTACACTACCATGTCTGTCTTTGTATTAGTATGATAAAAAGCATTAAATGCAGGTGATGAATGTGCACGTATTACACAGACTGACAGGTGGCTGGTTTGGTGATGTCACAGCATGTTGTAAACATTTTTTGATGTTCAGTGCATATGCACGTTATATACATTTTTGGAAACACGATCTGACTCGCAAATCCTATATTTTTATTTGCAAGAGCTGCACAGAATTTCCATTAGTATATTGTTATTATTGCTATTATCATTACTATTGTTAATGTCTTTTATATATTGATTTTAACACTTAAAAGGGCAGTACTATGTATTTTCAAGACATGTAGTGCCATTTTATAACACAAAGTAACATCAGTTGTTATAAATACTGTATATATAGGATACATGCCTCTTTAAGAAGCTTCTGCTTTTTCTGGAACTCTGCCTTCATAAAGTCATTACAACATGGCTCCTCCATTAAGCCTTTAAAACATTTTCACCAATGTTTCTTTGAGAAGTAGCTCCTATAATGAGCTCAGCAGATGGTCAGTTCCACCAGGTGTTTGCTGATTGCTGCTGGCTAGTCTGAAGGAGCTGAGTGTTGAAGCTTGGAAACTGCAGCTTGAAGGCAGCATGTTTATCACAGTTGAATGGTTGTGAGATTAAAGGATTTCGAAAACATGCATTAAAGAATCTACATCAACACTCCTGGTATGTTTTGATAAGAAAAAAAACATTATAACATGATGTAAAGCTTCAAAAAGTTGATTTTATGTAATATTGTCCCTATAGAAACTTGTTTTGTAAAAACCTTTATACCTGATGCTGCGGAAGAATAATTCTATTTTATTGTCATCCTGTCAGTGTGTTGTGACTGAAGCAGAGGGCGAATTGACGTCCTGAAAGCTTTGATTGTTAAAAGTTTGTCTTGTCTCTGAGAATGCTGATGGTTCCTGTTTACACTCACTGCGTGAGTTAATTACACAAGCTCTGTTTGTGTGCCAGTGTTCACTTTAATCCCTTAATGGATTCTTTTCACAGCAGTTACACGGTGCAGGGGTCAGGGAAGATCCGCGTCTTCTCCAGCATATTGGAAATGTTTTTATTTATTTATTTTGCTTAATGGCTTTCTGCTTGGGGTTTCCACATTTAAAAAAAAACAAAAAACAAAACTAATTAAGGTTAATGCATAGTGGATCTAATGTTTAATGTTACAGATGATGGTCACTATGGGAGGTTATTGAGTGATGTGCACATTTTTATCTAGCATCTTGGTTATGCACCTATAAAATTATAGCATCCACCACAACTATTTTCACTCGTGTCAAAGATGCAAAAAAGCCTTAAAATTCTGTTACTATGGAGACTTGTTGACCCTGAGGTGTCAGTCAGTATTGTGGTTCTGTAGCTTGCTGAGATGAACTTGTTTTGATGTTGAAATTGAATGGAAAATTAACAGACATGTGCTTTACGTAAATGGAAAGTTACTTCATTTTGTTTGTTGTGACTAAGAGAAATGAACCACTGTGTCGCATCATATTGTTGCCCCAGGGGAACATGGAATCATGGGTATCCATATTAAAGTTCCCCAAGACTTTGCTAAGATGGAAAAAGTAAACTTTTATCAACAGAAATGCCTCAGTTCTTTTTATCTCACAGGAATTGTTAGAGGGAGTCACTGATTCATCACCAAGGATGTAGATAAATGACTCATTCCTTTAACATGAGTTCATTTTTCAGAATTTTATGAGATCTGCAGTGAATAAATTATCAATTGGATTTTTCTACTTTTTCAAAAATAGATTATGCTCTATATACATATTATAAAAAATATACTCATTTACAGGCTCTTTTCACATATTTATCAGGACGAAACATAGATGTGGAAGGTGTTTTTTTTTTTTTTTTTGCAAAAAAAAAAACTTGAGTTCACAATATATATATATTTTTTTTTATCTGAAAGAGTCCTGTACTGTAGATGGAAGGACTGGATATTCCTGAGTTAGTCTGCATGTTTTTTCACCTGTTTTGGATTTAATAAAACATTTCTTGCTCTTGCAGTGGATGGCCAGTTGTTGATAGTGTATTGTATAATGCACTAGTGTCCACTTCAGTGGTCTGTGTGCATTTCCTGTAACACATTTAAAACATCTGTTGCTGCTGCTTGAGGATGTTACTTGTACATCAGATTGATGGATGAACCCAAAGCGTATTAAAAATTAAAAATAAAATAAAATCCACCTTTTACTGAAAGAATTGTCACAAATATGATGATGATGCTCGGTGAAATGAAACTCAATCTGATGAAACATAAACTGAGATTAGGGTCAAAGAGACAATAAGCATTGTATGGATTAATGACTGCTGCTGATGACTTTCAGAACATGACTGTCAAGATGCTGCAGAGGGAAAACGAGAACCCTTTAATACCAACAACAGTAATGCAGAGTGAACTTACTGTTTACGTGACCCAAAACTATATAATCCATGGCAGCAAGGGGGGAAATAAACAAAACAAAAACAGTCAGCGGTTTGGGAATAATCCCCCCCTGTCATAAGTAATCTCTCGACACGAATGGCTTGAAGCACACACACAAGAACAAGCAAGAGAGATTGTCTGACAGAGATCCCACAATGCATTAGCCTTTTTAGATAACCTGTTAGAACTGTTCTTTTTCCTCAAGGCTTAGGAAATATTTGAATAATTTACAAGGACGTGTTTGAGATGCGTTTCCAAGGGAACAGGGAGAGACATGCAGATCTGACAGAATGAAGGAAAAGTCTGATTCAAACATGATAATGTCTGTGAATATGTTCGGTCCACATGATGCACGGCAGTCATAACAGAGCTCTATGGGGTGATTTAGTACTAAACACTTCTTTATTTAACCCGTCAAGGTTAAATTCTGTATGTAAAGCAAATTCAGTGCCAAAGTATTTCTTTATCTTCTTGATCTGTGATTCTGACGAGTTAAAAATGATTTTTTCTTAATTTCCTATTATCTATTGCACTCACAATGAGTTAGGCTGAGCTGGTAGAGTTTCAATAATGTTTTCTAACACAATGTCACCACTGTGGTGCCCAGGCATTGCAATAAACCACCATTATAAACCAAAGGGTGAGTTAAGTTTAGTCCGCATTAGTTGTCTAGTGCACTGTGCATGCTAATTAACTTGTGCACATTATTTATTTATTTATTTCCTCAAGATAAACTGCCGGCTCCTCTGTTTAGACTACAAATAGATTAACACAACATTGCATTCTATTTAGTTTTCTCTGTTTTGTATGAAAGGGATGCCTTTATGACATTACCCTTCACAAACTAAACCATATTTCCCTGTCTGATCTGAACTCACCCTCAAGAGGAATATCGATGGCTGTGGTTGTGTGAAAGGCACAGAGGCAGGTGACCACCAGCAGCGTCAGCCTGGCAGCCAATCCGGAGCTTCGTTGTGACCTCATGGTTTCACTGCAGGATTCAGGACTTCACCGACCAACCAGCGTTCTCCTCCGTGAGCTCAGTTCATTTCCGGGAGGGGCTGAAGATGCCGTACCTGTGAAGGCAGCACAGATGGAGAAGCCCCCATGAATCCGACCCACGCTCTGGCAAACCCCACACATAATAAATCCCCCGCCTCCTTGACCGGGAACAAAACTGCTCTCTGCTCAGCGTCACCCGTTTTCGTTTTCCACCCAGACGCACGTCCACACTGTGAACTCACTCAAGTTTTGCTTTTCTATCAGTATGCCTTCTCCCCCTCGTTGGATATTTTGTTGTCTGCTGAGGTGAGCTTCACAGAGTACTTTTCTACTGCAATAATAAAAAGAAATAAAAAATAAAACACCAGGAGCTCGTGGGTTCAATAATGCATGGCAGATGTTCAGCTTTGCTGCGAAGAGAGGAAAAACTGAAGCCACATTAACATCAAAGCTCAGCTGATTTAATTGTGTTGTTTTCATCTTGAGATGCAGTTTTTGGATAACGATGACTGAATGACTTCAAGAATGCAGACGCAATTTTATCTATTACTGCAGATACTGTAGGCTCGCCTTAGGGGAGACATAAACAGCAAAGCGAAGTTTGGAGTCAGACAGAGGGAGAACACAGCGGCGCTTCATTCAGCAGCTAACAGAACAGAAGTGTGAGAGGTCGAGGCTGCTAACCAGAGGAGGCCAGGAAGGAAGCTATGGGAACGCCAATGCCGGCTATGATGCTCTCTCTGGGAAACCTCTAGATTGTCCCTTCATTACTCTTCCTTATATTAGCTGTGACCTGGCTTAGCGGGTCACAGTGGAGTAATTAGCACAAGAGCTAGCTCACTCTAATAACGGAATAGAGTGATTATAGGAGAGCAGAGAAACATGATGTCATGAAGATGTTGGAATTCCATTAGAAGGGCTTCGGGCTGCAAATAAAATGGCAAAAGTCCTGAAATTACACTTATTGCAGCTGAGATGGGGAGTTCAATTAAGAGTTTAGATTTATGGCCAGAGCCTGACCTGAAATTCAGGTGAGAGTTCTTTGAAGACAGGGTCAGCTCCATCTTCTGTGACACGTTTAATAAGCCTGAAGTACATACAGTTTAAGCTGGACGGTACGGCTGGACATTTCCTATCAATCAATGTTGATAATTATTGATTTAATCTGCTGGTGTGCAAGTTACTCAACAAGTTATTGCAAGGTAACCATACGTTACTCAACAAGTTGTTGCTAGGCTGCTGCCTAGCAAACAGGTGGTTGCTAGGTAACCATAAATTACTCAACAGGTTGTTGCTAGATACCCACAAGTTACTCAACTTGTTACTCAACAAGTTGAGTAACTTGTTACTTGAGTAGCAAGTAAAAAGTTACTCAAGTTGTTGAGTTGTTACTCAACAAGTTGAGACAACTTGTTGGCTCAAGTAACCAAAGAGCTAGTTGATGCCACTCCTTTTACTTAGCTGGCTGGGAGAGGTTGAGCAGCTAAAACCTTTTCTCTGCCTACATCCCCCAGAACGCTGTGCGATTCTGAATCAGATTTCAGTTAAATTATTTAATTTTAAATATATCACAATACTGCTATTGATACAGCACAGAGAAAACCAAATAAGAATGTACACTACAGTTGTGTTAATCTACTTGTTATAGTGTAACTAGAGTAGTAGATAGTTTAACTTGTTGAGGGAATAAAGTAACTAGGTAGAAGTTAATCAGACTGTAACAAGTGCACTGCATCACACATCCCATAAAATTTGCACATGACTCACCCTGCGGTTAGAACAAGTGACAAAACCCTAACCCTAACCCTAGGCCCAATCTAAACTCTAAATCTATATAATCTCAAAGAAGATGTGCAGGGGTGCAGACCGTCATTATATGAAGATATTCAACTAAGAGACTGGAATGTTCTTGGTGCTCTGGTCTAATCTTCCCTCTGACTCAGTAGAATCAATAGGCAGCGCTGAGGTCAACCTCCTGGTCAAGAGCTGGAATTGAATAACCGACCGCTGAACAGCACACTTCATTTGGCTCCATTGAGTCTCTTTTTATATGAACACGAACTCTGAACTTCTCATCCATGCTTAATAGTATTAACCGTGACCCAACAAGAGCCTTCCTAAACTAACAGGGACCTCTAGCTATCAGCCTACAGCAGTCCTCAGGTTTCAATTCAATACTTCTTTGCCCCCAGGGTGAATCTAAATGTTGTAACTCATATTTCATAATTTTCAAAGAGTTGTTGTAGGTGCTGTCCTACAACAATTCTGAATAGGCCTTTGACCAAAGTGTTCATCATACCTACAAGAGTAGTAATGTGTTTTTAGTAGGGGTGGTGGGTAAGAACATAAGATTTTTCACATTGTTTTGTGATAATATTATGACAAAAGTTAAGGTATGGAAATCTTTATTGCTTCTTTGCTATTTTTTAGATAACATTATGGCTGTGACTGCATGACACAACACAAATAATGCTCTTAAAAAACTTTTCCATTTGGAATATGCTTCTTCTGTACAACAATTATATAAAAAAGTGATTTTAACACTAACCCAAACAGTAAATGCAAAAACCTGTAAAAAAAAATAGTAAAAAAAAAACAATTATGTCAATACAGCCAGGATTTGGAGTTTTCCAACATCAATTGGTTTTTGTCGTTTTTACAAAAAATGTCCCCAATTTCTAATGATGATTTATGATATCAATAAATGATATGATAAATACTTATTGCTGATTCCTTGCCCTTTTACCTTTTTTTCTATTTGTTTAATAGGGATCGTAAGTGTCATACTAAAAAAAGTAATGCAAAGTTCTAAGTTCTGGAGTCTCTCCACATGGAGATGTCAAGCTTCGCTAACAATTAAGAAAAAATGTTCATCCACCACAGAAAATATGGTAGTAGGTATGCTGGACCAATTGGTGGCACTGTGAGATTGCTGCAGTGAGATTGCTGCAGAATGACACAAAAAACACCAAATGACAACATGCTTGTCATTAGAAAAACATGGCCAGCAATTATATGCTGAAACATGAAGCTAGTATTTCACATTATTTCATACTGGGACCAGTTTTCAAACAATTACTGTTTCAGGTCTCCCAAAATGTCAGATCTGTGTGGATGCAGATTCTAAACCTAAAAAACCCAAAAAAGTCAAACCTTTGTGGAATACACCTGATGTCCCTGGAGCCTGAAATTGTAATTAATTCATCATCAACACAGATCCAACTTAGGCTGTTTGAATTCAAAGTTTCTGTGAACATCAATTTTCAAGTCATGCTAAAAACTGTGGATTTTCCACCACATGACATACATATTGTGACCCAATGTATAATTTGGTGTATCTGTGTGAAGGGAGCTGAATACATTTAAATACATTCTAAAATAAAAATCAGGAACATCTTTGCTTTAATCTCACAATTATGCACAACGTAGTGTTGGTCAATCACATAAAATCAGTGAAAATTAGATGAAAGTTTGTGTGAAAAGTCTCAAGAGGAATGAATGCTCTGGAAGGTACTGCACACGATCCAAATGAACCCGATCTAATCACAGTTCTTACCCATTGATTTTAGTTCATGCTTAAGATTTAAGTGATCTCAAAGAGCAGCCCTGGGCATTCGTTCCTTTGTTTAATCTTTCTCAGACAGTGTGTGATTTATGCAGCTGAAAACAAATTAAAATGGAAACGGTAAGCCCTTCACTCTAATTGGTTTGTGCTTTATCGGTGAGATTGGCTGGGTTAAGCAAAGTGGGCCATTCAATCCTCACAAGAGAGTGTTTCTCATTAACTTATGGTCCTGGCCAAAATCTTCTACCTTCCTAACACCGGCTTAGATGGATTACAGTTAGTTCAAACTGGGCCTGGTGATTTAATTTGTTCTCCTCCTGCCCAATGATTTGTTAAGGCCCAACCCGGCCATCTGGCTGAGAGAGAGGCCCGGTGAAAACCAAACTGCTGTGAGCAATAATGTGTACGTTGAACTCTGAGAGTATGGTGCCTATATCATTGAGGCCCAGCCTTCAGCTCATGTCTGATTTACTGACCACAGGCTGTTCCTAATCCCTGCCTCTCGCTGGAGCCATCACACCATCCTGAGATGGAGAGAGGTGGTGGGGGGTTAAACGCTGCTCACTGTGGGAAGGCCAGCGTGAATGCTCAACCAGCTCAATGCTGGAGCTGTAATAAAGCAATGTGGACCAAGAAAAGACTATCTTTGTTCTGCCTGACAATTGAAGAGCACCGTTGACTGTTACCTACCTGATCAAAGGTACAACCATTTTCAGATAACACTAGAGCACGTGTGGAGGAGCCCCGGTCTGCGAAACAATGTTTCCATTACTTCAATGGCAATGGTTCAAAAACAGCAGTTAAGTTGTTGCTGTCTATAACCTTACATTCCCTTACCTCCAGTGAGAAATGTAAGTGTTTTGTAGGGCTGCACGATTAATCGGATTAATCGTGATGAAATAATAGTCAGCTACTTTAAAATTCAATTAATCGTTAACTGGAGTGTACAGACCAAAGAAAAGGTCATTTGCTGAAAGATCAGCATACTCAGAACCATAATTAAGCTTAAAATTGTATATTAGGTAAATATACAATTTGCATTTAGGATTAAATGCAAATTTAATCCTAAATTTGCATTTGTCGATAAATCTATTCTACTCAAAACTTCTGAAGTGGCAGTTTTAGCTTCAGCACAATGGTTCTTAAAGAGCCATTGGTTGAAAACGCAGTATGCTTTTTCCATATTTATTAAACACAACATCTATTTAATATCTTTTATTTGGGGAATAGGTTTTGACACAATTCTTTTCACCTCAACTTGGCTACTTTAATCCACTTTTTCAGACACACAACAAACACACACACACACACACACCGGCTTGTGTATGTTGCCTCGAGGCTTTATAGGAATCACCTATTTATACTAAAGACTTGTTACACCTGTCAAACTGTGTCATCTTTAGCAATATGTACAGCTGATGCAGAATAAAAGGACAATATTATGTATTTAGAACACCTTCCCAGTAAAAAAGTTGTCTTTGTTAGATTTACTAATGAAAAAGAATATACTTCAAAAACTAATAATAAAGTAAATTAAATGGCAGTGTTTTATTTTGCTGAAAACATCCACATATACTATTCAAAATCGAGAAGCCCGCCCACCTAACATAAACTGATATAAAGTCAAAGACGATGTACTCCCACCAAGAGAAGAAATTGGAAGAATTCCCTCCACTTGTGATCGTGTTGTTTAGTAACAGGGTGGCAGTCCAAGCTCAGCCATTCAAAGTTCACTACAGTAGGCTGGGCTGTTAATTTGGCACCATCTGTTCCTTTCTCACACAAAGACAACAGGAGGAGAAGTGCGGACCTACTGTAGTTTAATGTGCATACGCTTAATAGGATTAAGCAGATCCTCGTCTTGTCAGGCTGGATTAATATATTCACTTTGCTAAAGACCTGCAATGGGTAGACAGCAACTCCACGCTTCCCTCTCATGGTCCAGAATGCCTCCGCATTCATTCCCATTTGATCATTGGAGAACAATTAGAACAGAAGCTGAGCTGAGGACTCGGGTTGCTTCTTGTGCATTTAGAAAGACCACAAACGTTTTCAAGAGGCCGGTTTCTCAGTTGACTTAAAAGATTTCGAAAGCAGTCTTTAAAGAGGAAAACAATGGCTGTAGAGTGTGAAACCAAAGAATCAGCCTGATTTTCTTCTTTCAGCTTTTCTTTCTTTCAGATTTCATCTCTGAAAGATTAGATGAAAGGATGGAAGAATGGATGGATGGAGGAAGGGAATGGACATTTAGACAGAGCATAACGTCTGGAAATAAAACTGTTTTTCAATACTTTATCTTCATTGTGCATACTTACTAATCATCCACTTCAAATTCCACAGAAAGAAACTCACTCAATGTAATTCCTTTATAATGCTATTCATATTTTGGGGAGTGTCAAGGGACTGAAAGCAAAGCTGGACATAAAGACAAACAGGACCAGTAGCACTAATACAAATCAGAAGACAGGAAGTGTCTCAGCTGCAAAGGAGCAAGTGCTAGTTGGCCACAAACACACAGGGATCCACTGATGGACTGCACCGTGTCTGCCCCCTGTTCTGAATGAACTAATGATCCAGAGCCTTTCTGACCCTGGGTGAACTGAGTCCCCTGTGAAAGGGGGCATCCATCGTGCAGCCCCTGGTCTAACTACGAGCAATGCAGCAATTGGACAATCATGTCACCAACTGGTTCCAGTAAAACAGGTATGAACTGGTTCAAACGTTTGTTTGAACGATCAAGCTGTTCAAACAAACAGCTTGAACAGTTTCAAACCATAAGTGAATCAGTCATTTTTAAAGAGGCAAAGAGCATGACTAATGTCTTGTATGGAAGAGTTTGCTCCACTGCGCTGCTGTAATATGCAGAGTAAATAATAATAATTTGATTAACCTTTCTTTCTGAATTATTTCCAATCAAAGTCATGCGGTCAGTTAACAAACCTGAATAGCTGAACAGAGCAGGACAGAGAGTGGTTCTAAGCCACGCAGGTTGTACGAACCTTGTCTGAAAAGCAACACACAGATGTTCTGATCATCCTGAAGTCAGAGGTGAAAGGAGGTGTTTCAGAAAGTGGACTGCACCTGTCCCAGGTTTCCATTGCCTCTCCCTCTCATCTGCTCTCTTTGAAGTCTCCCAGGAGTGCCTCTTGCTCAGGACAATAATCACATTAATGTGTGATCCCCTCAGAGGAGCAGGCAGAGAGATGAATTCATGAGCTGGATTTTTGAGAACAGGAATAATATTTTGGGTGAACTAATGCAGAACTCCTCTCGTTCTTCGTCTGACTGACTGATGCCGGCAATGTCTACCAACCCTGATGAAACCATGCCTCAGCAAGACATGATCGATGGCTCTTATATCCCCAATCCTTACCTCTGTCGGCCCTCCAAGCAATTTATTTATACCAACGAGCATTCCTGTAGTGGCAAAGAAACGACGGAAACGTCTGCTGCTCAGTCCGCATTGCACTCCCTCCTGGTGTCTCAAACACACCATTAAAGAGAGGATTTCAGCCTGTGAAATAAAACGAAATGTTCCCTCGCCCCAAAATTTACCATTTGAAAATCCTGTTCTGTGCAGCAGCAGAACATCTGGACAGTGTTACTCGGGGTAAGCTGTTTGACACAGCTGCCGGATATGTGGCCCAGTTCCTGTGGCTCTCTGCTGTCTCACGGCCTGCGTTCAAACACATCAAATAGAAAGATCTAAGGCTAAAAGGTTTAGATTTTAAGTAAAGCATTGGAGAATTTTACATTCCAATGAATATTTCAGTTTGATGTAAGGCAAAGACATCAGAATGTAGGCCCAAGTAAAATGTATCCATGTAGAGTGACATGATTCTTATAGTCAGGTAAATAATCCTAATTAAGAAAACCAAAGCGATGGTCCTGGAAGTCTATTTAAAGTCATTAATGAAACAGTTCCCTTTCCTCCCTGATGTAAATTTGCCTTGGCAGGAAGCTCAGCACAGACAGCTTTAGCTGCATGTGGATACAGTCTGTATTTGTTCAGTGAGCTCTGGAACTCATCTGCCCTCTTTCTATTGTGTGTCTAGACTGCTGCTGCTTTAAACAAGTCAAGATTCAGGTTTTCTGAGGTCAAAGCGGCAGACTGCGAAAGCTGAAAATGTGACTTAAAGGTGACCCTGATCCCTCAGGAGGAGACGATTCATCATTCTGACACGGCCCTAACTGTTTTTCATTTCACTTTTATGACTCTGTTGAATGATCCTTTAAAACGCTTTCATTTTTAATCAATAAAGACTCAAAGCAAATCTGCGTTTAAAGAAAATCAAAAGTATTTCAAGAAACTTTGGGATTTTATATTAGAGAATTCTGCTAATTAATCTTAGACTATACTGGGAACCAAGGCAACTGACAAAAGGCTTTGCTACCAACATGATTCATAGTCCATTCAATGATTTTGAACCAGTGTCACGCTTCCACTGGGTGACCAAGCAAAGCTCCAGAATGCCAAATCTGGTTTCAGCTAGACATTGTGGAACATGTTGTTTTTCAGTACGAATTGTGACGTCACCCTTGGTCAGACCGAAGACAAATAAACAAAAAGTGTGGCAGTGACACAGGGCATTCAGCATTGAGCCCCCTGTTGATAATAGATAATTAGTTCCTAGAAAGGATAGACATGGGCACCAACTATAGACAAAACATTAATGTTCAGAGGCATGCAATCTGAACCTATTCCATAACAACTAATCAGTCTGTGGAAGGATGCTGATAGAAAATACGTATTTACAGCTACTATGCTAACTCTGCAAATCACTAAGGCTAAATGGACCCATTGTATTTTCAGATGTTGACTGAGCTGAAACATCACATTTACATGAGACCACCAAGATACCTTGAATCAGCTCTAGTTGTAATGCCAGGGCACTGGATGAGGTTGTGATTTTAGCATGTCATTGAAACACCATGTGCTTCTGACACTCAGCTGCTACTTCATTTGCTTTCTCTTTATTTAGAGAACAATAATCTGCCATAAGCAACAGGCTCATATCACACATCATGTTCCATATCAGAAGTTGTGTTAAATTGAACAGGTTAAGCAGCACAATGCTATTCACCATTGTTTTTGATGCATGTGTGTAACAAACCCTGCAGCCTGAAGGGAACTTCACAGACAGCTTACAATGTCAACTTAACAGTCATCTGTGTATTTTAACAAGCAAAACTCTGCTCTCATAACACGTAGTGTGACATCACCTCTGCTCCTCATATAATTGGTTAATGACCACTCATTAAATGTGGCAAGGCTGGTAATAATTATTTGATCACTGTTGACTGTCACTGTAAAACCAGATAAAATTACAGATGGCAGAACAAAGACTTAATAAAAAAACCAGAACCCTGATCAGTGCAGATCTAGTACAGAAGGTTTTGATCTGCATGAAATTCATCATTAATATGAAGTAACTGTGCTGTGAAGCCAAACATCAGTAGGTGCAAGAGAGGCTGGATGAGGTGGGGGGTGACTTGTGTTGCTGCTTTGTCTACAGCAAACATTTGAACTTTCCACAATGACTCTCAATAACAGGCCAAAAAGAATAAGGACCAACTATTTTTATAAACAGACGTTATAACAAGTGCAATATTTTAATCAGATTTTGCCATATTCAATAATTGCACTGAATTTCAAAAAGTTTTTTCTTTGTTTCAACAGGTTGGAAACTGCCTTTTGTTTAAAAACGTTATTTTTCACAATAAGTAATAGAAAACATGTCCATTTTGCTTTTGGAATAGTTTTATGGTTTTCTTATTTTGAAAGCAAGAAAGTGAAATAAAATAAAGACAAATTGAAATAAAGTAAAACTTATTTCAAAAATTATTTTACCAAAAAATATCTGCTATCAGTGTCTTTTTCCAAAACATCAACATTTATTTCTCTAATACAGTTTTTTTTTTAGCTGCATTAAAGACAACTAAAATTAATCAAAGGTTTATAAAGACAACCACTAAGAGGAAAGAATGACAGTAAAAACTACAATTAATATAATGAAAATATTGCTGGAAGTATTACTTATGCATTCGTGTCTTCCATATTAAATAAAATCCTATTGAGACAGTGTAGGATTATTAGAGTTAGCTGAAGTGAACCTGGAGGAACCAGAACATTCCCTAGAAGGTCAGATGTAGCACATAGTTACTTACAAAATCGGACTTTCTCATTCTCAGTCCTTGTCCCCATGAGAGGAGTAGCAATTTCTTTTTTCCGGGTCGCACAAATCCGGAGTAAACAGAAAAATGACAAGTTATGGGAATGCTGATGTCTACAGGGAGGAAGAACGCTGAGCTTGCTCTATGTTGTATCATGCAGGTTGGAGACGGAGGCGAAGAGGCACTGTAGTCACATATGTTGCCAAAGCCTTTAGCTTGGCAAAGAAGCTCATTAAGCTGCTGACAATCACTCCCACAAAGGCCGATCTAAGGGCTATTCAGCGGGTGTGCACAAACCAGCGTTGAGGAATGCGAGTTTCATCTTGCACCCCCAGCCCCGACTCCTGCTTCCTATATTAGCATAATGAAAGACGTTTGATGCACCTGTAGGCTCGGCAAAGTGTTTATTTGCAATAATCAGCTGGGAGAACCGATGGAAACCAGAATCCGGGATGGGAAGCCAGATTCCCTGCTGACTGGGAATCTGTTGAGTTTTGCTCCCGCTGCAAGCTCGTTCTGTCAGCCACTGACAATCTGCTTAATTCTCTGCTAATGCTGCTGGAGACTCACATCAAATTGCTTAAGACTGTCAGCCAGCATTAGCGCTGCACTTTGTTGGACGACCTTTTGTTTTATTCTCCCCTTCCTCAATGCAAGAAAATGTTCAAAAGTCTTAAGAAGTTTGCAGGAGCTTGGTCTACGTCAGAAAGGGAACTACGTCTGTTACCTGGCCTTGAACATCCAACACTGCGGAGTGAGGGCTTGTGCTGTTGATGCCGGTTTTCAAACGTAAAAGAAAAGGACCTGGGGGAGGAATTTCTCCCACGACATGCAAGGGGAGGTGGAGAGAGAGGGCAAGCCTCGGTGCTGGATGATGTACGATGTGGACTCAGGACAGAGGCTTGGGTTTAAATGAGAGAGAAAAGGCAGAAAATGAAAGGAAGGGAGGAGGGTCATGCTTGAATTATGCTGATGTGGGTTGTAACCGCGGTGGAAAAACAGCAACCAAAGCACGGCTGCTTTGGAGCAGACTTACAGCCTGAGATGACAAGGTTGTTACCTCGGTGGGGGGTTACGGAGGACAGAGGGGGAGAATCGGAAAAAGATGACAATCCTAATGAGACAGAACACCACTACACAGAGTTTTTACACATGTCCTATGTCTAGAGTCAATATATTTCCAGACATCAAGATTTCCATGTTCTTTGTACTTTTCTACTGCATTTCATAAATGAATGAAGAAATTTCTCCAGTGGTTAGACTTTAAATATTGCAGTTACTCTTAGAAAAAGGAGTGAGATAGGATGGGAGATGGACAGGTGGACAGACATATTGGATGGAGAGATGGTTGGATCTCTGTATGGATGTTAGAAGCATGATGGATAGACAGCTGGATGGATTGGCAAACGAATATATTGGATGGATGTTGGATGAGTGATGGATGGACAATGCATGGATGGATGCTTGTTCACCTGGAGATAACTTGAGAACAAATTAAATGCTTTTAGTGAAGGCTCAGATCTGGATCTAATGAGGGGGTATGAAGGTGGATGGAGTGTTGACGAGGGGGGATATCTTCTTTTAATGAAAGCAGTCAGCCAGAGTCAGTAACTGAGAACACTCTCACTCCTCTGCACAGCCAGTGCCAGAATCTGCGAGCCCATAAGCTCCTCTTTGAGCTACAACAGGATGGAGCCTCCTTTATAGCTGCACAAACAGAAGGAAGCCTTATGAACTTTGCTTAGTGCTCCGGGGCTGGACGGCCCTGGAAGCCGGACGGGATGGGTAGGTCCCGAGGCGGGCTGCCAGTTCCGAGACGCTTAGTGTTGGTGCACTTGGGCCAGACAAATCTGACATTGTCCTGGGCACTGCCCCGGGAAAAGCCTCTTCCCCTTTCTGTCCGCCGCCGCGGCTCATTCACACTCTAAACCCGGCTGATTAAACCATCCGAACATGACAAACACGGGTGAGAAGGCAAACGTTTATTCACACCAGGAACCAACCAGCAACATCCTGTGAAGGACTAGTTTCTGTTTTCACTGCATTTGGGGATATTTGTCATACCTCATACTAAAAAATTGTGTAAATTGGAAATCCAAAAATAGATTTTCTTGTTGGAAACAATAGCCTGTCCATTGCCTTCCTGTGCAATTATGCTTTAAAAAATGCTCCTACTTACAGCAACATTTCCCTTTAACTCAGATCGCCTCTGGTCAATTTCTACCGGGTCAATCAGCGAACAGAAGAAGTTGTAAACAATGACACCAATTTTATGCTGTTTTTAGAATTGTAGTGTACCAGTAGTTTTAGCAAGGTAATGAAGGAATTCAAGGAAGCTGTTCCATCCATGTTGGTCACACTTCTAAATGTATAGATAACATCAACAGCTACGTCATTCAGCTTGGCACTTCTCTCTTCTCAGTGGAGGACAGTTGTTTACAGCGCAGGCAAGTTTCCAGTGAGCTTCATATCATTAAACTGGCACATTGTTCAACATTAGCAGAATAGTGACAAAGTTTGTTTTGGACACTCAGCAACTGTCAGATCTCTTTCAGTAATCAATATTGTCATAATCCTTCAATAATGTTTATTTATTGCCAATAGTGATTGTTTTTTGTTTAAATCCTCTTTTGTTAAAGATTTGATTTTTTTTTTTTTTTTTTTGACAAAATCCCTTTAGGCAAAAAATTACTTGGATCATTATTTCAGGAAAGTGACGATAAAATATCAGAAAATTCACGGTTCCCCACAAGAGTCTTAATTTATGACATGTCTCTTATCTTCCTTCAGCAGGATTCACACAACCTTATCTGACCACTACAAAATGAAAGTCTGCAGTCGTATCGTGAGCATGGAATTAGACTAATGCTCTGTTGACCGGCTGAGTCCGTTAAGCAAGAGAAAGCTGAATGAGAACACAAAAGCATGCTTCGTGCTAAAGCCACGTTGCTTTCCTGCTGTTTGGGACAGAGAGAAAAGAAAAAAAGGCAGGTGCTTTTCATGTGCAGCTTTCAGCCTTGCTAGCACGTTAAAATAAAGCATGTGTTTCCAAAGCACTCATGTGCGCATAAAAATCCTCCTCAACCTGTCAGGATAAGATAAATGTCGCAGCTTTGATGGGTGATTTTAAAAAATGAGTCGAGGCGGAGCCATCAATACTCCCCAAGGACAAGCAGGTTGCTGAGGAAGCATGAAGACTGATTTACACTTTTCTCCTCGTTTGGCAAATATGCTGCTCTCATGCAGAGCGGGGCTTTTAATTGAACTTCAGGCTCGCAGCCCATTTCACTGAAAAACTCATCTGTTAGTCAGTCTGTCAAAAAAAAACGGTCAATAAGCCTCTAACCTGGCACTGGGAAGATAGAAGCTGGGCAACCTGCGTTTGACTGATACGCAGGTTGAATGAAGACAGAATGAAGGTCTTCATTCTGTATTCTGAATCAATATGAAAACCACTGTGGTTTTCTATGTGGTTTTACTTGGAGTTACCATGGCAACAGGTGCCCCTATCTTTATTCTTATCGTGGAGGTTTTAAAAGTTTCACAAGGTTGCAGCATTCTGCAGCAGTCACGATCTGAAGCTGTTTAATCTGAACAGGAAGTCCCACATCACTCCGAAACATCATGTCATGTCACATGCAGGATTAGGTTACAAGCAACGTGCAAAGCTTCACATCAGCCCATTATCCTTATGCTATTACAAAAACCTAAACTAATCAGCCGGGCAAAAAGAGAACTTCTCCAGCTCAGGTAGGAGTATCTGTAGACCAGACAACAATTACACTGTTAGGCAGGCAGATGCAGCATATATGCAACTTTTTCACAGCAGGCTGACTAAGTTCCAATCTTTTTACCCCCCAAAAATCTGAATTATGTCACTTTTGCACATCAAATGCATGTCTGATAGTTTTCTGAATTGCCATGTCACATTATCATATTTTTACATCATTAGCTGCATTTCTATTGACCATAAAATTGAAATTCTGAATATAAATTAGTGGAAATTAATGGGAACACTCCAATTTCAAAAAATCTTTTGATAAAAGAATTTAACCGTATCAAAAGTAGTGTGTTTTGCAAACTGCAACAGATTCTTTTTTTTTTTTTTTTGTGACACACAAGTAACACCAGTTTGCACCATCCTTATTTGTGGGCTCTGGCCTCCTTTGACAATGTGCAGCTGGCTCCACTAAGCTCTCACAGCATCACACAGATTCATTGTCCAGCCCATTTATCAGCTTTGATTTCCTTTATTTTGTCAAATCTGTGATCGGCCAATGTTGACATGTGAAGCTGATCTTATTCCCTGATCTTATCTACTTCAGCAAAAGCCTAAAAATCAACCAATGTCCTCTTCCGCTCCCCCTGAAAGAGATCTGACTGTTCACCCTGCCCGCCAGGTCAAGTCAGCACATTTGCAGTTAAGAATACTCACCCCACTATTACCAACTCAGAGACTTTCTTGCTATATTAAGCAATAATTCAGAAAAAAAAAAAAACATGGCATCAGCCAAAATCAGAATGGGTAGGTCAGGAATTATAAAAATCATAATCGATGACCAGCCAGAAAACTCCAATACAACAATCTCTTATTCTTTTTTTTCTGTGTACCAATAACTTGCTGCTCATTTTTTTATTTATTTATCATAATTGGCCCGATACCAATAACTGTTGTTTATGTCCATCCCGTTGTCATTCACATTTGTTTCTTTTTTTTTTTGTTTGGGGTAGGAAGATGGATGGTCATGTCGTATTTGTTTGGTCATGTGATAGTGATTATGCCATGTCAGCAGAGTGGTTTTTTAATGGTGTTGAAAGGGTAGAATAATAGAAATATAACATAAGCAAATATAGATAAATATCATTTATCAAAAAAGAAATATACATTTTGGATATTGGCCCAAATTGTATATCAGTGCATCTCTGATTATTGGAAAGCCATTTTTAAAACAAAGATATAATATCTCGAGACATGCTTATAAATATGTAGATGAAGGCATCCCGGTCAGAGGAAACCAAATTAAACTACACACAAATTATAAATCTGGCACATATATATACTGAAAATCAATCTGGCATGGACATGCCATCCTCAACATGGTGGGAACAACATGCTGTGAGGTTGCTTTCCTCAGCAGAGATGACAGGAAGATGGATGGAACAACAAAGCAATTATGGAAGAAAACCCTAAGCTACAAAAGCTTCGAAACTATTTGTTCTGTTATGATTATTAATGTATCGTTTTCCTTCTGTTTAAAAATGTAGGATACTTTCTGCTGGTCTATTGCACAAGACCCTAATAAAATACAATAACATTTGTGTTTGCAGAGTGACAAAATTGGAATGAGCATTGTTAAGAAGCATCTGCAGACTGACAGTAGGGTTGTAAGGACGTGTGAGGACTGAGGTAAAGTTGGGCCAGACGGTTCTGCTGCTCGCTCAGCGAGGCTGCCGCACGTCAGAGTACCACAGATGGTGAGCTCAGCAATTGTGGCAGCGATCGGGGGATCCCTGGTCCCGATTAGCACACCAACTGAACACAATGAGCACTACACCGTCTGCTCCGTCTCCATGGGTGTTGTATGTTGTGTGTACAACACCTCAGAGAGGTAAGTAAACACATTTAGCAAACACAAAATGTGCTCTTTGTGTATTTCTGTACACAGAAAGCACGAGAATTCTGGGAAAATTCTGAAATTTCAACATATCAGGTGACTGGTAAAAAAAAATGCCAAAATTCTTAAGTATTCGAGTAGATTAGCAATTCATCTTTCCTCCGTCTTCTGTGGATAAGTTCGTAAGAAGCGTCAGCTAAGAAGAAAATGCAATAGTCTGTCCCGTACCCCACCCACCCAGAATCAATAAGGTATTTCCCCCAGGTCACTAACAACAGTCCACCACCATTAAGTGTGTGTACACAGCTGACAGAGAATACAGAGGCAAACATGAGCTTGAAAATGAATGCATTAAGATAAACGTGGTGATTCTCGGTGAGACGTGTCGGCATGGTAACCGGGCTTGGTGCTTGGCTCTGCTCTAAGAAACACCCTGGATACACACCTTCCAAATGGCTGGAGGGATAAGCGCGCACACACACGCTCCAACACGGTGTGCTCAGACCTCCAGTGATGAACACACAAGTGAAGCTTGATTTTTCCAAATATTGGCTGTAATTTACTTCTTGTTCTAATGTTATTCCATATACCTGGAGGTATGTTTTTGCTCAGCTGAATGACAAACATTCAGCTGTGCAGTTTGTCTTCCTCCTGCTCTTTCTGAAACTCCACTTTCAGGAAGTCATCCCAACATGGCTCCTCTATTAACCCTTTAACAACATTTTTACCAGCGGCGTTCTGAGAAGTAGCTCCTACAATGAGCTCAGCAGTTCCACCAGGTGTTTGCTAATGGCTCCTGGCTAGTCTGAAGGAGCTGAGTGGGGGAGCTGTTTGTTCTCAAATAAGTTGATTTACTTCTCCTTTAAGTCATATTTGATTTATATAACAACTGAAGGTATTATACTTACTTGACTGTCTTATAAAACTACATTATGTGGCTGGAAAACACATAATGCTCCATGACCGTTATTTAAAGGTTCATAAAGGAAGCCGAAACACCAGACATGTTTTCACCTGCATAACACAACAGCAACAATTGGGATTAATTATTTCCAGAAAACTGTCTTTTTTCCAGTCTATAGTTAACTGAAAAGGCTGAGCCACATAGATCTAACAGCCTTTTACGGAGCGTCCTGCTGGGCGCCTCACCTCAGGGTCAGCCCTTTGGGGGTCAGCCCTTCAGGCCCACTGAGGCGTATCAGCCTGCTGCAGCACACCGCTAATCCTGCTGTGGAAAAACCATGGAGGGCTTCGTCTCACTTGGACAACCTGGGATAGAAACGGAGAGGCAGGCGCAATATTTGAGACAAATTAAAAGATGGACGAATCCGTGTGTGTTTTTTTTTTATCCAGACAAACTCATCAAAAGGCTGGCTGCATAACTTTTCAAACCTCATCGTCATGCCCATTTAGCGAGTGCATAAAAACGAGCTCTTCACTGCGTGTGTGGGCCCAGGACCACAGCAACAGCAGAGTTATTAGTTCTCAGGGTTTGATTGGATCATTTATACTCCATGTGTTCTAGAACATGAAATATGTCTGAGATCCTGGGGCAGTAATGACTTATTAAAGCTAAAATCATTTTAAATTATTCACTGCGCCTTGGAGGGCTTGTTGAAGAAGTGACATTTTCCTACAGGCCAGTGAATGACACAGGCAGCTTCATAAATAACATCGCTGCCTGGAAAATTTAGAGCCATGCATAAAGCAGCACCTGGTGACTTGGAGGGAAAAATTGTGTCCTTGTTACGACGGCAGATTTGCACTGATCAGGCCAATACCAATTTGGAATTTTCTTTTAATTTGATCTCATTCAAGTTTGCGTTCTAAACTTTCTGAATAAAAATAAAAAGTGCTTGTTCCTTGAAGTGAATTTAAAATAACACAAAAAAAACACCAATGCATCAAAGGACTATTAGTAATAAACAGCCATTTCCTTTTTTCGTGATTCCATAATTGCCAAATTTCTCTGAAATTTCTCATATTTTTTTGTTTGTGGATTATATAGATTTTGGAAGAGGTTTACTGGAGGAACAATATTGCAAATATTTCTAAAGTAGTTTTAAAAAATCTATAATTTTGATTTTAAAAATATCACAAAGACAATCTCAAAATCCTTGAGCAATGTGTTTACAAATTGAAAAAAGTGGGAGCATTTTATTTTGATTCGACACATTTGACTAACAAGACAAGATGACATGTAACACTGATGATATCTTATCAATATAAGAAATCAACAAACGTATCGTTTGAGTAGATATAACCAGAATATCCTAGTGATTGTTTGGTTTATGACTGTAAATGTACAGTAGAATGAATGCGACCAACACAAATCAGATGATGAAGATGAATCAGAATCAGGAGATGAAATCAGAGGACCAATGGTGTCCTCTGATTTCATCATGGGTGTCTCCAGTAAAATGAGGCTGGATGCCAGATCAAGAACTCAAGGCTCTCAAGAGTTGCTGCCACATTAAAGGGAGCTTGAACAAATGAAACAAATGTCTGTTTTCAACTGCAAAATAAGGCACACCCTGACAGTTATTTTTTTCATCACTTAAAAAGGGAATAAGAAGTACATCCCCCAAGAGGGGGGAAAAATCCAGTGAAAGGACTTAAGGAGTGTGTGCCTTTGACAGGGTAACATCAAACGCTTCGCCTGCAGACAGATGATCACTTGACTTTTCTCTGAGTAGGTGGAGGGCAGCTGTTTGCTGAACTCAAGTCACACTGAAGTAAATTAATCTTCCACTTATTGGCATTTACCTTCACAATAATTCACTAGATAGCCACTGTGATAAAAGTCCTCTGCCCACTAATTAGAAGGAGTGTGATGAAAAGCAGCACAATTAATCAAATCACAATTATCATTGAAGTGTCAGTGTGTAAAATTGCTAAATACCATTTGGATATAAGACTTGGAGCCATTAAGAGTCATCCATACTCTGCAAAGCAAAAATGAATCCATGTGGTTGTCCTTAATCCCCACACCTGATGTATGTTTCCAGCGGCTGATTCATTAAAGCTCACAGACATTGTGAAGAAAAGTCTGAGTGATGACACAATCTGCTTTGTGATGCTCTGTCCAGAAAGTCTGTTTCGTTTAGAGAGATGTGAATGTGGAATGGAACTCTGACGCGGACGAGAAAAATGAACTCTGGCCCACCTAAAAACCAAAGCTTTGATTCGGTTGGAATAAACTCTGGTATGGTTTAAATTCATATGTGAATGCCAAGCGGACTGGAGACCGCTACAGAACCAGGAAGCAGACTATAGGGCATGGTATTCTGGGTAAATACAACCAAAACAAACTCGCCAGAGATGAAATGGGTCGTAGTCTTTTGACAACGACAAAAGGAAAATCCTACAATCGCTACAATTCACTTTCATCTTCTTCAGTGGTATTCATGTCGTTTCCTACAGTACTTTTTGATTCAGTGACCCTACAGGTGAGGAGGGGAGCAGGCTTTTCAAAGGATCTGGATCATTGGACACAGTAAAAGCAAACCGCAGCAGCAGAAAATGTAACAAATGTTTCAATTTGGTCCCCAAATCAAACAAAGTCTCCATCATAAGTCCCTGACCACACTGAAATGATTTCAAGGTGTAGCTACCCAAAAACAATTTTTTGTCATTTAGACTGTATGGCCACACAGATTCTGTATTTTGGAAAACATAAAGATGATTAATTTTGAAACCGGGTCCGTACACCTTTCTGTGTGTTCGTGTGAGTCAAAACATTTTTGAAACAATAATATTGTATCTCCATTTCTCTCTCCACCTGGCATGTGCTTCACCCTGGCCAATAACAAACATGGCGGTATGACAGCACTGCCGATTGGTTTGAAATATCTGCTACCGTGTTTTCAGTGATGCTGCATCCAGTTGTGTGGATAAATATTTCTGTTTGAGACTTTTATTGTGAAGGAAAAAACAGGAAGTTGCACCTGCGCTGTCCCACTGGGTGGACCGAGTAGACTAACAACTTCTGTTTGTTGTTCTGCCTGACAACAATTGGTTACAATTGGCTAACAGTTAGGTGCTAATGATGCTAAAATTTGTGTCTACTTCTTATCAGCACTGAAGTAAAGAGCTTTTGATATTGTTATTTTTTTCTTCAGCCTGCACTATTTTTTTAAAAACAAAGCTTCAGATTTAGGCTTAGCTTTTTGACAATATTATCTTAGATTGAGAAACCAATATGACATAAATACCCTACATTGATCACAGATTTTAAAAACATATTTGACCTTTGATAAACTTTTACTTTATTTGTGGCAACAACAAAAGAGGAATTTTTAGTTATCCTGGAGATATTGTTAAATATGTGTGACTTCCTTCTTGTGAACACGTTCTGTTTCATATTGTGTTTAGTATCTCTTTAATATAAGGTCTTTGTTTCATTCAAAACTAAATGTTATTCTAATTCCAGACCCCTCCACATCCCTGCTGTTAGAATTAGAACTTGGAAGCAATGAAAAAGTTGTGCAAAAAGATTGCTCTTGGTTTTTAAGTATTCTTTAGAGGCTTTCCAAGATTGTTCTTCAAATAAAAAAAAGCAACAACAATAAAAAAAAAATATTTTTTCAAACATTGAAGTGTGCAGGAATTATGCTATTAAAATTGTCCCTAAATGGAGCAATTCCACTTTCATCACATGTTGCAACTTCATAATCTGATAGTCACATTGAGCTTTGTTACAGTAATCTGTGCAGGGCAATCAATAACATTCGTGTCACATATCCTGGCAACATGAATGTCCCAGTTCCGTTTTTTGAATGTTCATTCCGGCTCCTGGTTTTCACAATTTCGACCCTACATAGTGTTAAGCTTGCAAAGCATTCGCTTAGCATTCACTGCTGCATGTTGCTCAACATTTTAGGCTGTAGAACTCTAAGAAATAACAGCAGTCAAAAGCTGGATGTTTCCAAATGAGCAAGAGAGGTTAAGGGGGGGGGAGCTCATTCAGGTCTCAAGAGGCCCTGAGTGGCTGGAGCAAAAAAGAGCTGGGCCTCCTCAGGTGGAGAGAGGGTTATTAAAGTGCTGATGGAGCAGCATCATTTAGCTGCTGTTGCTGCGTTCGGCACTGAGTGGGATCAAATCCAATTTGCTTAATCATAAAATCGAACCTCCAACAGGACAGAGCAAGGGGAGGAAATAAAGATAAAAATCATTAATGCTGTTGTGCCATCCGTAGCTGTGGACTCTACCATCGATTACTGCTGCAGAAACACCAACAATATGGGTTGGGTTGGCAGTGTCCAGTACACAACGCAGCTCAGATCTACAACATCCATGCATTGGTTGGATACAAGACCAGTGACTCATAAAGCAACTTTTTTTTCTCACATAATGCAATTAAAACTAAAGCAAAGATCTCATGTTTACTGGGAAACCAGCAGCAACCTCAGTCTCAATATGTTACTTTGATGGTTTTAAAAGCAATGCCTCTGCTTTTTGGTTTGGAGACAAAATGTGACAGCAAACTGAAGGGACAAAAGAACAGAACTGCAACAAAAGGGGCGAGACAGAAAAAAGAAAAGAGATGACTCACTTTGCAGAGCCGCATGATGGGTAAAGTGATTTCCTTTGGCACAATTGTTGAGCTTTCATTCACTCCAGAGCGCACAAATATTTCATTCTGAATAGAAGCCTTTCAACGTGGTAGGAAGAAATCTGACCCACACTGTCAAACTCATCATCACAGCTTTATAAAACTGTGATAAAGAGGAATAATTTAACACTCATTTGGTATTGGTGTGACTCTCTATGCCAAAAACATTCAAAAAAATCATTTCAAATTGATATCTTACCAAGGTATTCCTGTGTCATGTTGCAACTTTAGACTTTAATTCTTTTAAGCTGCAAAACTAATAGAGTAGTGAAAAAAATGTGGAGTGGAAGGAAATTAATGTAAAGGTAAAATCCCAATAAAGTGAGGTGTATAATTGTAATCATCAGTGCACCGATTGCAGTTTTTTGGCCGATCTTTAAAAAAGCCTGATGTGCTGATAACTTTTTTAGTCCAAAAACTTGCTAAATGTGATGATACGTGACTAAGGATGCATCACTCCCCTTTTTTGACTTCTGATATCGATACAGATATCTGAGGCTATTATTGCCTGATACCGATGCAGTACAGAAAAACAGCTGAATTGACTTAAGACGTTCCTTTTTTTCAGCGCAAACATAAATGTACTTAATTACAAATGTATTTACCAATGTAAAAAATGTATTAATAAATTGAGACTGACAAACACTGGGTTGAACTAGCTTGGTCAAACATGTAAAAATAAACTGCAAGAAACACTCTGTCAAATGGTTCAGAAAGTGCAATTAGGAATTCTAAATGTAATGTAAAATAAATAAAGCTTGACATCACTCTGAGCACAAAAGCATAGAATTAAACTGAATAGATCTGTCCTTAAGGAGTCAGCGCATTGCCATCAATGTCATCAATCCAGAATTTTCTTCAATATGAGCACCAATACAGATATTAATATTAGATTGGCACAGCTCTATGTGGGAAACCAAATACTTTTGCAAGGTTCTGTATGACCAAAGGAAAATAGCCCACATATGAAGGACTGGAGACTTATTAAAAATGACACTGATAGAGTTATCACCAGGCATCCCCCCATTGCTTTCTCTCCGTTTCACCTTTGTTTATGGTGTGGTCTTAACTCAAACATCAGTAGTGTTACCTAGAGCAGTTTGCTAACGTCAGTCCAAACATCCGAGCACGCTTTGAATCAGAGAATAACCTGTATGGTATCGGAAATGGAATTAGAAGTTAGCAGAAAACTTTGATGGACTCTGATCCAATCATTCCAACAGGTCGATACCGCACTGGAACTGTTCGACGGCTTCGAAGCTTTTGACGAAGTCTCAATTCAAAAAGAGCCTTGTAGAGGCTGGAGCCGCAGGTCTGGAAACTGCCTTCCAGCAGTCATACAGATAAGGAATAATTACTTTCCCAAGCAATCACTAAGCTTTGCCTGGCCCTTCATGTGTGACTCCAGAAAACATTGCGTTACTGAAATTTTTTTTACTGAAACTGTTATCAGTCACATTGCTGCCTAATTTTCTTGTAAAACCAGAAAGCAAAATCCATGAAGAAGATCACTCAGTAGTATTGGCTCAAACACCAGGGCTAAGAAAGTGTTCAAAACACAAAATTCAGTGACTGAAGAAACAACAAAGACAAAAAAAAAAACCCTCATTTCTTGCACACCAAATTTTTGGTCAAGTTTCTAGTGGAAACATTTTAGTATACTTGAAATAGGACAAAACTAACTTAGAAGCAACTTTTAAGAAAGATGTAAGTGAATGTTTTAAGTCAATAATTTCTTAGTAGTGATGAAAAAGTACTACTTGCTATTGGCATATTTGTTCACTTGTGACAAGAGAAAATTGTCCTGTTATAAGTGAACAAATCTGCTTTTTACTTTTTATCTTTCTGACCAAAAACAAGCCCCTACGTCTTGCTCAAAAGGTACTTGTAAGTTATTTTTTTCTTATTTCATGTGTACTCATATGTCTTCACTAGAAAATAGACCAAAAGTACTTGGTAAGGTTTTGTACTTTTACAGTCAGAACCTTTGATTAGGAAAAACAGATTCAGATGCTCCGTCTCCAGGGGAAACCTCCCATCTCGTCATATTTCTCATATTCTGTCGCGCCTGGCCCTTTTCGTTCTGTCCCCGGCCACAGCCGCCATCAGGGGTGGACCGTGCCATGTCGTGACATGGGAACCCTTATAAACGTGTAAACGTTATAAAGGGCTGGAGGCATTAGCATTTTGGACGCCGCTGAATAGAGCCATTTGTTCCTCTTCCTGTGCCTCCCTGAAAGACTCTATTAAAGGGAGGTTTAGGAATTGCTCTGTTTTGGACTCGGGAGAGCATGGAGAGAACATTTAACAGTAGATTTTCCAAGAAAACAAAATAGTCTTTAACAATTACGCAATAAAATGTTTCGTAAACAGATGGTTCGTCACCTCTAAAACAGGAAGTGCTCAAATTATTTCAACTTTGACTAGTTTCTCTGCAATTTTCACTCCTTTTAACCCTACATTCCTCTCTACGTCCTTCATCTGATAAAAGCCAACTCAAGCAGGCTGCAGTGCTTTCATATTTGCACATCATTTGGCTGTCCGTCTTCATTCAGCCAAAAACAGATTGAAGCTCTTGCAGAGACAGAAGAGCTTAAAAGATTGAGCAATGATGTTCTGTTGTGAAGCTGGTAACGGGCCGAGCAGAATCCGTTAGTGCAGTTTGGTCCATTAACGAAGCTTTGTGATTGATCTATGATTCCACCTCACGCTGCGGTCGCAGCAGGAACTGCGGTCAGCGCGAGGCAGACTCTCGCCGTCTGACATCTCTCGCTTTTATCTTCCAGCTTTTCGACAATTCACGTGTTGCACGCAGAGGGCGAGTTTCATCCATAATGCATGTTGCTCAGCTGTGGCCGATGATGGAACAATGGCGGGTGAGCCGTACCTTAGCGTGGGTACACCTCAGTGTGCAGCTCTGATAGTCAATCAGCACTTGTAGGCAGCTATCAAGTGAGCAGCTGCTAATCCCAAATGAGCTTATTGAGAGGACTAATTGAAATTCAGAGGACGGAGATACGTTGTGATCGTAGACAATCAGGCTGGAAGTGTTGGGGTTATAGTGGGAGGTTATAGTGATGTGTTTTTTGCTTTACATTTTGAAAAATAACTCGTGATAAGGATGAGAATTGGATCAGTATGGCGTTAACAAATGTGCTAGTATCAAAGGATAAAGGCCATCTTCTTGGGCAGCATACTTCAGGCTGTTTTTAATAACGTAACATTTATTTTTTTATTGTTTTCAGGCTTGTTGCACAAAATAATTGCATATTTTCTATTTTAAAAGTGAGGAACTCTTAGAAAGAAATACAGTCAAAAGTAGCCAGAAATTGTCGATGTCATCTGTGGAAGACTGAGGAATAGCAAAATCTTCTGCATCAACGTGAGTTAATGACACAATGACTTCCATGGTGAAGGAGGAGGGAGAAGAGGAGGCCTATCAAATCAGCACCCAACCTAGAAATGAATACCTCTCTGAAGTACTATAAGCCCTAGACACAATAAAAATTCTTATTAAAAAATTACATTATTTTCAAATCAGCTAGCTGAGCTGGGTTTGTAAAACAGCAATAGTGAACAGAAGGAGCTGAAAGTTTTACTTTTCTACTCACATTCAGTCTCAGTTTCACTTGCTAAGCACTTTGTATTGCCTTGTTGCTGAAAATGTGCTATATAAATTAAATTACCTTTACCTTTGTTTTAGTTGGAATGAAATTACATCACATGGTGTTCTGAGGACACCGTCTGCCATTCCACTTTAACCCTATAAACTTACTGTTAAAGTCCTCAAAACAAGTTATTTTGTCTTAAAAAATAATCAAACGGTGCACATTCTGGCTGGAGTGAAAGCTAAAATATTAGGTTAGCCTATGCACCTTTAGAATTTATTTTATTAGGATCTATTCACACCTGCCAGTTTATTTCCACCTTAGTCCGGACCTTATTTATATTTAATATTTTTCTAGTTTTGCATTATTTTGATCTTTTAAGGTTTTGTACTATTTCACTCCCAAATAACCCCCATTTTGATTTGACATTTCCAAGCCTCAATAGATCAGAAAGAAACTAAATTAGATTCCCATTATTGGTGAAGCCATTTGTCTGAGCAAAGACAGATTGGTGTCGGTGTACACGTGAGACAGAAAAGCAGCATATCACATCTTTGCACATTAAAAAGACTGCAACGTGAACACGAAGAATAATTCACAATATCATCTAATGACTTTAAAAACTGATTGTAATTTTTTGGGGGGTGAAACTCATGATCAGAAATTAGATTCTGGGTAGATTCCAACACACAAATTAGTACTGTGGTCCCCAGCCTCCACTCCATAAGTGGAATTGATTTGATGTAGTATGAGTATTGATTGTCATCAGGTAAGAACTGAACACAGTCACTGAGCTCATGAGAATAAGTAATGTTAAACTTTGCAACTCCACCATCCCCCCAATCAGCCGCTGAACTGGAAACATTTATTGTAAACCATCTGTAGAAACACGTTGGGTAAATGGCGCAAAAACAAATGTGTGTAACTGCAACAAAGTGTACAATCTATAGCCCTGACATCAATCAACAAGGCTAACAGAAGACAGGACGACGAGGAAATGCACTGATTTAATTCCAACCTGCAGCATGCTGGTGAATTTACCACAAGCTCTCAGGGGCACATGAAGTTATAGTACTGTGAAAATCTATTGATTGGGAAAGAGCACATGTTGAGGAGGAGGAGGGGAAATGGTGCCCGAAACAAGAGGCAAAGCAGAGAACAATGACTCCAGGCTATAAAAGAGTTCATTTGGGTGGCTAGAAATCCATACTGACCCACTAAAAACAACATGTAATTCATAAAAGATGACCACAGAGAGCTTTTTATCAGGACTGTGAAAATAAATAAACTTGATTAATGAGCCTTGTTATAACCTTGTATTGATTTTCAAATACAGGGTTTGCCTCTTTCTTGATAAGTGTGCGTAATAAATCTCTCTCCTCTAATCTGCATACAGATTTGCCACTTGACCTGCGAGCATCCACTGAGCAAAGTCTTTTCTGGGTTATCTGAAATCTTCGAAGAAAACTAGGAGTCTGGGGATGGCTCATTCCAGCAGCATTGATTCTACAAAGCCCACCCCCACCCAAAACTGCCACCACTGGTTGTCACCACTGGGATTGTCCTCACTTTCAATATTGCAACTTGTAAACAGCACCGTCTCTTCCTGCCTTCAGAGTGAAGACAAATGGGAGCAAACTTTCCAATTAGCCTCCTTTAATGGTTTCAGCAGGGTACACAGCGGACAGCACAGCTAATGTGCACACTGTGGCTCTTTGCTGCAGAGGTTCTTGTGTTTTGCCCTTTGCTTTAGAGCAAGAAATGGAAGTTATGAATTCATCCATCTGAATCAGTTCATGTGTTTACACCCTGGAGTCTTGCATGGGTTTCCTGAATGTGCTGCAGCAGCAGTGCAGGGACGACCATCAGGGTCCACAGCCCCACAGCTCTAATGATGATGGCTGTGAAGTTGCTGTGCTCTGCATTTTGGCTCAGACCAGACAGAAGAGGTTTCATCCAACATGGAAGATCTGCCTATACAGAGTTACAACTGGAACCACATCGCTTCAAACTGGGCTTTTCCTTGAGGTTGTAATGTGAGGAACAAAATTAAACCAGAAAAATAACAGCAAATTTCACCAAGCCTATGCCAGAGACAAAATGGCCAAGCAAAATTGCAAAAAGAAATATGATGTCATTTGAATTTGGGATTTTTTATAGGTTGGATCTGAAGATTCTCCGCTCTGGAGCGCCGTTTGTAAAGTTACATACACAATAAAAAAATCAACACCAATTTGGGTTATTTAGCCAAAATCATATTTTCTCCCTGTTATTAATTAATTAATTAATTTCATTTTCCCGGCTTCGCGCTAAAAATCTAGTGAGCAAGCTAGATAACTAACTTAAAAAATATTTAGCTTGGAAAGCTAAATATTGTTATAAAACCAAATATTTAACTTAAATCAAATGTTTAGTTCGCAAGCTAAATATCAAATAAAATATTTACTAAATATGCATGTAGAAAGCTAAGCATATAGTTACCAAGGTGAATATTTAGCTTGAAACGAACCATTTAGCTAGCAAACAAAATATTTAGTTTGAAATTACTTGTTTAGTTTGCAAGCATAATTCTATGTAGTTCATCCAAACATATTTAGTTTGGATGAACTAAAGCTATAGCTAAAGCAGGTAAACCCCACATCGGTGACACACAAATGACTGAAACATATAGCAACAGTAAAATCTAGGAGTGCATCAATTTATCCATCAGTCAATTTCCTTATTTTTGGAGATGAGCGTTGGCCGATGTTTACATCTGAAGCTGATCTTATCTCCTGATCTTATCTACCTCAACAAAGTCGTCTCTGCTCTCCCATGAGAAAAGTTTGACTGTTCCCGCCCACCAGGTCATATCTGCACATTTGCAGTTAACAATACTCACCTCACTGTTGCCAAGTCAGAGACTTTCTTGCTATAGTTAGTCACATTTCAGATGAAAAAAAAATTGGCCAAAATCAGAATCGGCAGTCAGGCTTTGTAAAGATTGATAATCAAAGATCGGCCAGGAAACTACACTCAGTGCACCCCTGGTAAAATGGAAATAATGTAAGGGAATCTGGGGAACAATGTTCCTTTCATCCACAGAAGCTCACACTGCTTTTATCAATCCTGTGCTTCTGGGTTTTGCTCTTTTATCTAAAGACTTTAATGTTCAACTTAAAACAGTGTACACTCAAGAAGAAGAAAAGCTCTACGCAAATAGTGGCTAGCATCAGCCCTCAACCTGGGGGCTCCGCACTGACAGTGACAGAGATGCAATGCTACACCATCCGTTTAATAGCCCCACCTCCCACTTTAACACAGCGGCAGGAAACTGGAGACAGGCAGGATTATAAATCAGCCACTGTGTAGAGAAAAAGGAGGAGGAGGGGGGCATTTCGAGCCATTTTCACCACTTATTGACCAAAACAAATCAAATCCCCCCCTCTGGTTCCTTTAGGAGCCAGTATGGGCTCTGAGCACCGTAATGGAGTCCCCCGCATGGAGCTGGCTTATGGTTGGCTTGATCACTACTGGTCCCCATTTCACAGCTCTAAGAAGACAAAAAAAAAAAAAAAAAAAAAGAGGAAGACAGCCGTGTCTCCACTGGCAATACCAACACAGTCTTAGTGGCAATATATTCCTCCGGCGCTCATACAGCCTCCACACTAGATGAATATCTGCTGCGTTTCTCAAGGGCCATCAGAAAATGATGCAGATGAGTCTAGGCCTGCTAGACTATTTGATCCTTTTTTTCCCCTAATTTACTAATTCAATGGCAGCTGTTCTGCCATCTGTAGTACAGCGCCACAGTTAGAGACTTATTTAGTCTCAGCTACAGAGTGTGCAGTTTACAGGCAAATATCATTAATGAGTAATTAACTGAGCTTGAGTTACAAAAAAAAAAAAAAAACAGCGCCTTAAAAAGTAGTCTTTCTCTGAACTTTTTTTCTTTTGTTTTACATTTTATCAAATTAAAAATGCAAACCTTATTCTACTGTGTTGAGATTTTATGAGACACCTAAACACAATAATGAAATGGAAGAAAAATGACAAGTAAGGAGCTTTCACACCAGCCCTATTTGGTCAGTTTTAATCAAACTCCAGTTTGTTTGTTCAGAAAGTCTGGTTCGTTTGGTGAGAATGGGCAGTCGAACTCTACTCCACCTAAAACACACACAGGTCTCGGTTTGGTTCAAAGATGTATCCAGATGCAAGTGGACCAGAGGCCGCTCTGAAAGCAGGAAATGGACTGGTTGAGCATTCTGACGGTGAAACTAAGTGATCTGAAAAGTCGGTCTAACAGGTGCATGGTTCTAGGATCTAAGAGTTACAATTTCTGCTGCACTTTGGGATCGCGCTCTGATAGGAATAAAGGACTACTCTATTGACACTAGACTACAGTTAATCCAGTTTAAAGTGGCACATTGCCTGTACTATTCTAAAGCACGGTTAAGTAAAATACCTTAGGACACACTAATGCTGGCCTTGGACATCGGTTCTGGTACTTCCATTATTTATTTGGGATGGTTGTGGCTAAACGTGTGGAAGTCTGCCTCACCCCCCTCTTTTAAGTGTTGGCTGAATATCTAAAAAAAATATGACCCACTCTCAATAATATTGTATACATATATGTTATGATGTGGGGGTCTTTCCTCAAACATTTGAGTGGTTCCATTGGTGAAATTCAAAATGTCTTCCAGTTCCAGTTGTCCTGTATAAAACTAAAGTCACTTTGCCTTTGTGAGGGTGAACATATCCCAATCATCATGATATTGAGAATGGTTTCAAAACGACAATATCATTGTAATAATTTCTTGGACAATTTATTGTCCAGCAAAATGTGTTATTGTGACAGCAGGCCTATTGCTGTCTGTCCACAGCGTCACCATTCACAACAACTTGTGGACTTGGATGAGGTGAGTAATAAATTTTCATTTTCCTGTGGGATAAGTAAAGTGTTTTTGAACAAAGTTGGAAGTTCTCTTCCACTTTACGATCACATACTAATATTTACCCAATAAATCCCAAAGTTTTGGATTGCAAACGTAAAAAGACTGCAGGGGAATACTTTTGCTTGTATACTGACGATTGTAAGCAGCCACATGGTGCATTTTGGATGAGCTATTTCAGATGTAGATTCATCCTTCTTTGCTATAACAGCAGCGTCCTCATCCTCCTGTCCCGGCACATCAAGCCTTGATTGTCGTCAACGCTAGAAAAACCTCCTCTGTCAATTTACAAGCATTTTAGACAAACTCCTACACACATTGTTTTACCCTCTGATTGTTTACCTCAAGTTTGTGGAAAGAGGAGGAAAAGAGCATCCTCTGTAGCAAAATAATGAACTCTAAATGCTCTCTTGTCAATTGTGTTCTTTGATGAATTGACAAAGAGTCTGCCCTTCATCGGAAGACACAGAATCGGGGGGGTTAACAGTGGTGCTCCTGGCAAACTTTTGGCCCAAGATAAAATCTCCTCACACTGCAAGTGATGAGGATATGAGTGTCTCAAGTATCAACTCAAGTGTCAACTCCCGGAGCTGACACTTGGGAGTTGACAGCAATAGAAGAGGGAACCAGAGAGGAAGACCTGGTAAGCTTCAAACTCTTCACACCTCCTTTGCCAGCACATCTCAGGAAGAAGGAGAGCCATCTGTGGCAAGGCGATGCCCGTGAACAGCCGACAGGGGATGTCTTGGGGCTTGGGTTATGCGGTCCAAATGGTTAAACAGCGGGTAAGTTACAATGCAAGGGAACTTTAATGCACAGGTTCAACGTCAGGGCTAGGAGAACAAGCCCAGAGGGAGGAAACGACCTCCGAACTGTCTAGCGAAAGTATATTGGTCTCTGAGTCAATCATAAAAAGGTTCATTGCAAACCTCCCCCCATTCCCAGCTGACACACGATTCCTACTGTGGCTCAGCTGGGACTACCAGCTGTTAAAGAGAGGATTACTGAGGTGTACAATGCTTTAAAAACATGAAGCACGGATTTACTATTTACGGCAAGAGAAAAACATGTGTGAGCTCACACACGTGTCAGAAAGCCGACACACCTCAGGGGTAATGGTGTCAATTAAACAGGATTTCTGGGGTGATGTCCACGTCAAACTGTCAGCCCAGAAGCACCGCGGCCCCCTAAATTATCATGACCCCCCACAGAGACGACTGACTCTTGCTCCTCTATTTCTGCTAGGTGGATTAATCACAGAGGTCACATTGACATGACTTAAAAGAGCTGCAGGTTTGTTTCTTGGCTTGGACTGTCCTATTTTACAGCGTCTTACAAAATAATTCATACTGCCAGAACCCTTTCACATTTTTGCCAAATTACTACTACATGACTTCAGTGTATTTTACTGGTATGTTTCCATGTTAGATCAACACTATGTGGTGCATAGCTATGCAGTGGACAGAAATAAATCAGTTCCTCCAGGATGTTGCTATATTTTTTGTGATTAATGCAGTCTAAAGTGACAAATTTTTCAAATGCAAATTTTTTTTAGGGGGCAGAATGTTACGGTCCAACCAATAAGGCACAAGGACAAAGGCATATTATAAAAAATTGTTTTCTATTTATTTTTCAAAAAATTCTTAACAAAAGGCTTTTAACAACAAATCTAAAAAATATAGCAAAATGGGCCCCGAAAGAAATCATCTAAGGTACACCTCACTCAACAACAAACTAAAATCTGACCTCACACCATGAACACACAGGGGAATTTATACACAAAGGCTGGCCTACACAAACGAGGAGGGGTGGGAGCAGAGACAAAGACGAGCAATGCACAAACATAAATAACTAATTCAAACCAAGACATTTTGACTAGAACACAAATGTAAAAACAAAACAACCTAACACCAAAAATGTTTTAGTGATTGTGCTATTAGTAGAGAGAGACAAATTGTTCATCATCAAGTCCTCTGCTTCCAGCAGCCTGATGGATTGTTTTCATTTCAACCTATCCTCTCCCAAACCACTCCTTCAAAACAAAACAGTTAATGATCCAAATAAACATAAGGTGTGAACTAAATGTGTGTATCCATAATAGTAATCAGCCTAATGCAATAACCACCACAAAAAAGTGAAATTCTAAATATATTGTGTGAAAACATTTAAATAAATACTAACACTGGGGAAAAGATGGAGGAAACGCCACACAGAATAATGTATTTTTCAGGAATAGTGGCATTTTGTAGAATATAAGTATATATATATATATATATATATATATATATATATATATATATATATATATATCACATATGACTTAAAAGAAAATTTACATTGTAATTTAATGCCTTTAAATTGGGCCTCAGTCTCTTTCAAGAACCCTGTCTGCAGGAAACCATCACAACATGGCTCCTCTATTTAACGCTTTTACCAGCATATTCATACTATCACTAACTGTAAATGTGTGGCACTTGCCAGTTAAACAACTAACACTGGATAAGGAAGTTTAAAACGAATCATAAAAATGTCATACTGTAACAGCCATCATAATTATGTAGTATCTCTTTAAGACACTGCTATTGTGAGTGATGTCACAAGTATGCACCACTGCTTCTTTGTAAAGAGAAATGTGTTACTGAGACCGACATTTATATTTTATCTCCCTAACTCTAGTAACGTTACAGGTTGTTTGGACTTTGCTTATGTTTCATGTTTGATAATGTAGCAGCTGTTCAACTGAGCTTTGTTAGGTTGGTGAAGAGTGCGTTCATTAAAAGACAAACTGAGGAATTCCCAGTACCAGTGTGGTCGGGGGTTATTCACTGTACTGATGAGTCTCCTCTCCACCACCGAACACAACCCCAGCGTTACAATACCATGAATATTAGACTACAGTTTTACATGTGCTTAGACTTACTTTATTGTCATTGCACAAAGATAATAGTGAATTTGGAAACAAATTGTTCCTTTGCCACCAGAGTATGCAGAGAAAATACTGAAAAACTATAAGAAATGTAAAAATATAAAGGTATTACTGGTGCAAAGAAGCTGATGAGCTCATTAATAATCATAAATAATTATAAATAATTGATGGGAGAATGTATAACGGCTCTACTGTGATCAACAAGATTGTCTAAAATATTGTGAAGACATTAAAAATGCAAGCAATCTTGCAAATAATAATCTTTTCACAATATTACAACTGAAAGATTATTTTAGGGTTGCATGGTGTAGCAGTTATTTTGCAACAAGAAGGTCTTGGGCTCAAATTCATTTTCTTTCTGCGTGGAGTTTGTATGTTCTCTCTGTGCATGCATGGGTTCTCTGTGGGTACAGTATGTCAAAGCATCACAGAATCACCAAGATGCAGAGAATTAACTAGAAAGAACCTGATTCGATATTTTAGAACGGCCCAAATCCAAATGTAAGCATTTAAAAAGTGTGGCGACTGGGAAACCTTGATGATGATGATGAGTAATGATAAAGAATGATAAAGAATGGGTTACGGTTAAATTGACGATATGGAGAAACTTTGGTATAAGTTAAGAATGAAAAATAACTTTTTGAAAAACTGGGAAAAAATTACAAATTTTACAATCCTCAAGAAATTCCTTATGGAGTTTGTCACAAACTGGTAGTGGGGTGGGTTGGAGAATATCTACAGCAGACCATGAAACAAACCTGGGACTGCAATTTCCCCAAATATTAATCCTGCTTTGGTTATCGCACTTGTAGCAGATCCAAGAGAATTAGGAGCCGAGTCAATGATAAAACTCTCGGTCTCGAGAAAATAAGTGGCTATGTGTGAAAGTCAATTTAAATGCAAATTCCAGCACTTAAGACAACACTGTCTGAAAAAACACTGGTGAAGAAGGTGTATGCTAAAACTAGACGAGCACCTCACAGTTTTACCGGTGACAGATGACACACTCGCCTCGGAGTGCAGCAGGCAGTGGAGAAACGAGTCAGAGTTGCACTACATGCAAAGACTATTGAGTGCGATTCCAAGATATCAAAGCTGGATTTTGATTGGATCACAACTATTGATCTGCTTTTGTTTCCCAAAGCCTCTAGTTTAAGCCTTTAAGCCTCTTCAAACGGGCGGGGCACTCAGTGAAATGCTCTACCATTTGCTCTTTTCTTTTTCTGGTGTTTTTTTTTTTTTTTTTGTCTAAGCCACAGCAGACTAATACAGACCTTCGCTGATGAATGCAGACAAACAAAAGCACTAACTCCATAGCTGCAGGGTGTTATTCTATCTATAAACGTACATGTTTCCTTTAAGAACAACATGATTTATTTGAAACAAACCGCCCACCCTACAGAGGTTCACACAGGTTTCCCTCACAGCTAATTAGCAAGCGGCACTTAATCAGTTCTGCTTCTATGACACAAAACTGTCGCCAATATTTTCATTCCGAGCCTTTTGTTCAGTTTACTGCAGCAGGTTATAATAGATATTCAGTATTTTGCTTTCTGCTGGAAAAATTCACAGTTGGCCCTCCGCTCAGAGCTCACAGACACAATGTTATCTCTCTTATGGGTTCATGGGTGATGGAAACAGCCCGCAGCTGTATTTCTGTAGCTGAACAAAGCGTGAATGCTTCATAAAGAGGAATCTTAAAAGCTTTGATAGAAGAAATTTAAAGCTAGAATTACACTGGGACACAAACTATTTTCTCATAGTGCCTTATAAAATATTTAAACCCATTAGATTTTTATTTTATTTTTTTTTACATCAAGTCATGCTACATTTAGGGCTGGACCTGTAATGTATTCATTTTATCAATTACATTGATTTTAACGTGTTAAAATTTTAACATAATTTATTTATTGATTTTTTTTACATACAAAAATCCATAAATGAAACCTTTGTATTTATGTGTTTCTAAGTGACATCAGCAAGCAACAGCAATGGACAAAGCTGCTTCTCCTGGCCAACCGAGAGTTAGATTTTTGCTTCAATAAACAATCTGATCGGACACTCAAAAACACTGTTGTGTTCAAGTTGTGCTAAAATGAGTTAGCCATTTTAGTGAAACTTCTTAAGCCTAAAATAGAATCTCAATGCTAAACATATTGCAGCAACACAGACGTCCCCAACGCTAATGTTAGCAATAAAATAGTAACGAATCTGATGGTTGAATAACAATATCAGATTAAAGCGCTATCTTTGTTGTTGAGCTCATATATCTATTTATTCAATAATTCAGCAGCAAAAAAAGGTTTTTGAAATGAAAATGTTGCTATTCAGTTTTCAATTATGATTAGTGGGATGCTGTGGTGTTGCTGGGGTAAAGCACAACCCACGTAAGGAGGCCTTAGTCCTCGATGTGGCTGTCGCAGGTTTGATTCTCGGCCCGATGACCTTTGCTGCATCTTCCTCCTCTCTCACTACCCAGGTTTCTGTCTGAGCTCTCTCAAAGGCAACTAAAGCCAACCAAACCCCCCAAAATGAAATGTTTCTTCTTCTTCTAACCATGTACTGTCAGAATTCATAGGAAGATGAATGCAGTTAAATACAGGGCAATCCGGGGAAAACACATAATAGATATGGCACGAGGTCAGAGGTCCTAAAGAGACAACCTGAGATTCATGTTGATGAGGCTTAATCAAAGCCCAAGCATACATGGATGTTCACAAAACTGATGTTCACAGATGCTCTCTTTCTAATACCACATAAATGAATTATTTTGCAAAGAACACATGCAGCACTAATTCCAAGAATAGGTGGATGCCAAATATAAACTTTTCAGATTCTTCTTCATTCAAGAAATACATTTTTTTTTTAAAAACATTTTAAAAACCACACATCCTTTTTCTTCTACTTTACATGTACAAAAAATCCCAATAAAAGACAATTCAGTTTGTAGTTGCGACAACATGTGGAAAAGTTCAACGTCTGTGTCGTATTTTGAAAAGATCTAAATGCATATTAAGCTCTAATGTGAGATGATTAATCATTTTTTTTTACAATTAATACTGATATGGTTCGGATTTCATAGTGAGCACTTCACTCTGGTGCAGGAGCTGCACTTAGCAAAAGCTACATGAGACTGATTAGCTCCAGCAATTAAACTCACATTCCTACCACTGACCAGCTGTGTCTCTAAATGAGTCCATTAGTGACTAAACTGTGAAGTGTTTTAGCACAAGACTATTTTTTTAACCCCCAAACACACCAGCAGTCCCACAAACAGGCACCCAGCTTGCAACTTTACTAACAGGCAACCCTCCAATTTTTGTTAAAATTCCACTGTAAACCATTTAAACGTTCCAATTTAATACAGAGCCGTAAAAACAAGAAGTCTTGATTTCTGGAGCTGTGATGGTAATGAGGTCAAGGAACTATGTGGTTCATAGCTGGTGTTCTGTGGGTCACGCTTGTTAAAAAAAAAAGAAAAAGAAAAAAGAATGAAGATGGCAGCTTTCCTCAAGCTGATGATTTGGATCTACACCAGCTTGGCAAGATTCTTTTACACTAACATTTGCTGTGTCTGGGGGTGAGAACATTAAGAAATATTCATGCTGAGATCTGGCTCAATGTGCAGGACCCCAAAGGGCAACTGCAAAGACTTTCAGAGATAAATAACCTTCCCAAGCTGCTGGGAAGTTTGTTGTGAGAGAAGTTCTCAAAATAGGCATATGGAGAAGAATATTGAAATTTTTCTTGTTGCGAAACGGCACACAGGTCCAGAATCAGTACAAATGTGGAGTATTCAATGTATGTTTGCATGAAAAGTTAAGTTTATGTATTATCTCTTATCTTGTGGTTTCAATGAAAATGCAACATTGTTGGGGTTTCTGCTGTTCTCACCAACTCAAATTTTAAACTTTTTGAGACCATTATGACATTATGTAATATAAGATCTATATTACAACTGAAATGTGCAAAAAAGTATGTATTGTATATGTTTTTTAAAAATGCTATTAAGTGTGAGTTTTGCTACATTCGTAGGTTAGTAGTAGAAGGGTCTGTTTTGTGTCTGTTTGACAGCATTAGACACCACAGCTTTCTGTGAATGTAGCATCATCGGGGTTAGCAGTGTACGGGTTAGCATCATGTGGGTTAGACATGAGCCAACAAGACGTCCAGTCAACTGGCAATAAATTAGCATTTCCCTGCGATAGATGCAAAAACATGTGACAAAATTACTTGGAGAAAAAAAAACTACATTAAATTGATTAAGTAGTCCTGCCACAACAAAAATTTAAGACTTTATCAATCTTAAGGCCAGCTTGCATTTCTAGAGCAATTTTAAGGCCTTGATTTTAGGCGTATAAACTTAAAAGAGTTTTTGAGTATGTGAGGACACCCTGATTATGCTCATAAATTATTCTGTTCATGTGTTTGCCCACTTAACAAATTGACCACTCAACTCTACCACTTTGTTTCAGGGCTTTAATCATGCTTGATCTGCTCTCGCTGTGCTTGACTCTGAGGCATGATGGGCCTGTAAACAGCCTCTTTGTATGCACTTCAGACACTGGCCTCATAGGTTCACACCACATCAACATACACAGAGGTGAACAGTCCACTTCCAGGACCCAACAGGCCCCCGACACGACGTAATGAGATCCCTGGGGAACACGGAGAATTGCTGCCATTATGACATCCCCAGGTCTACAACTCATTGTCATCGCCTACGTCCAGACAGAGATGATCTCATACACACCGATTACAGATCGGTATGGTAACACGGAAGTGATTTTGTTCTGGGAGCACAAAGAAAATTCTAAGTATTGCATATATAATATACCTTTGATGTCCAGATATTTAAAACTATAACTAGACTTGATCATAGAAAGCAAACTGCTGATTTTATTCCATCTTGAGATGTGTTTTTGGTAAACAGATGTAGGCAAACAGCTTCTTAATGTGCCTGTAAACGATAAGTGAAAAATGTCTTGTCTTAATTTCCTTCAGGCTTCTATGAAGAAGGTCTGACATTTTTAGAATAAGAGTTGATTGAGAATGGTAAAAAAAATAAAATAAAATAAAAATTAACTTGATTTTGGACTCTCCTCTGATCAGGACTGATTAATTAACTTCAGATTGCAGGCACATGGTTAGAAAAAGTTATTCATCAGAATAAAGTGCATGCTTGCTGGAACATCAGTCAAACTGACTAAAGTCTGTATCATTGTTATTGACGGTTTCAGTCATCTGCTGCTGTATTTTCCTGGGCCATTTATTGAAATAACAACTATGTGTTGATGTTGTTGCATTGAAAGAAGCAATTTTGACACATTTACTATCAAATGTCCCAGCTCTGCAGCGCTGGGTATGTTTCATTTCCTTACAGTGCTGTCCTCTGTGTCCCCTGCCTGTCAAAATGCTCCTCTTGGCGCCCTTCACTTTGATCTCCCACGGGTCCTCCAGTAACCTTATCCATGCGGCCATGTACAATACCCTTCATTGGACACAAAGCCGGAGAAAGCATGCGCCTCTGTTCCATTCTCTGCATTTGTCACTTTTGCGCTTGTGATCTTTGTTCATTTCACCTCTGGATGCATGAATTATTCCAAACCAAGCCTCCAATAGAAATGGAAATCACCCATGTTACCCACCGCCTAAAGGGCAATAACTCTTCCCTCTTTAAGGTATAACTGTCAAGCTTGTTGTTCCTTTGAGAATCTCATGTTTGTGTCGATGTTTTAATATATGAACAGGGAAGGCAGAGGCTATGTTCACTGGCCCAATAGAGGTATTATAATTCTGTGCTGACTAGTAAAAACCAGGACAGCCAGTTTGGAAAATGAGCTTGAAGCTGACAGCAGTCCATCATGGGATTGCGGTTACCCACTCATAAAAGCTCCATTCATTGGTTCTCATTATTGCTTATGGTTTTCATGTAAGCCTAATCTCAGATGATTAATTAAACATAAAGACCACAATTTCAAAGCCAGATGAAGTGAAATAGCACCACATATCACAGCCTGCACAGTGAATGCCACAAAGGAGGGGAAACGCTTCTGAAAAGCAGCCTGGAGGCTGGGATTAGAACACAACAAGTGGAACACAGTCACTAGGACATCATCAGAACAAGGCACTCTCTTTGTCGCTTTTTTGTCTTCTTTTTGGTTTTGATATTTAAGAACAAAGAAATGGCAAACAACATGGGAGGACTGGAAATAGAGATCCACTGATTGGATTTTTTCCGTTGGTGATTCTGAGTTTCTTATCTTCTACTTTGAGTGTTTTCAAGAATTACAAGTAGGGACAGTACTTTTTCTTGTTAATTTTAATATATGAATACATTAAAAGCTAATTACATAGCTTTTAATGTATTTAAAAAAAATTATGCATGTAACTGCTTTTTTGTTTACAGGAGGTTACACCAGGAATCTTTGTATTCACGTGATTTTCTTACACCAGTAAATGTGACGCACAAGCATCATCCACAAGCAACAGCATTAATATACAACAAAGTCACTTCCCTTAGCCTACTGGGGGTTAAATGTTGCTTCAAAAAACAATCTGATAAGATGATGCAAAAGACTATTGCTATGTTCAAGTTCTACTTATGGAAGTGGGTATACTATAGCCATCAACTGTCAAATAACAGATTAAAAACAATAAATATATCTACTGTTGAGCTCATATTTCTATTCATTCAATAATTTAGCAGCAAAAATGTTTTTTAAATTGAAAATGTAGTCTAATTTGTCTATATATAGTTGAACTGAAATGAAATTAATCATCATCATAGATTACAGAAATTGAAATTTGAAAATAAAACAGAAAAATGTGTTGCAGGCTCTTTAACACAGTTGGCTTAAAATTGAAGAAATTACCTAATTATCCCAATTTAACTTTTTATATTTCTTGTAAACCATCTGAGTTGCCCTCTATTAAAAAAAGAGCACAAAAGTATACTGTTGGTTGATGTTTATGTAGACTAAAAAACGATAGGGGATCCTTGCTGTAGATTTTCCATTTGTAGAACAAAACCCTCTTGTCGTATTTGAGCTGCTGATTGTTCCATATGTCTATAATGGTTGGCAGAAAACACCAGTAGAAAATGTTCCAAGAAAACACAACCTCTGATAGCAAAGAAAGAGAACAATGACAAGCAGAGCTACACCCTAAGAGATGCAGGATGCATGCATAACACTCCGTCAGCTCAGGCTCCTGGCTCCTGCCTCCCTTGAGCTGCTAGGAGAAGCGCTGAGCGTACCAGATAACATTGACCGCACCACAGGTTTGTCCTTCTGTCCTGACTCTCCAGGTTAATTATCCGTGCACAGCGCTGAGCCGTAGATCATGCCAACTACATTCTCCCTTGATGATGCACTGACCTGTTAAATAAGAAATAAACCTTGATTCTAGTAATCAGGTTTACTTCTTATCTTTTCTTTAGCGGAAGGAATCAGGCTCCTCTCTGAACCACTCACAGGTACACTAAAAATACATTTGGTGAATTAATATATGTATATCGCCAGAGAGTAGGCAACGGGATGAATATTTCATGTAACCAAACACACTGTGTAAAATCGTGCCTCTTCCAGCTGTCATCGATGACAGACATGAAAGAGGAGGGCTCCGGTACGGTTGAGGTGCGGCGCCCCCCTACTCCGCCTGCAGCACCATGAGCACCGGTCCTCCTTGTAATTGCTTCTAGCACTGGAGCCTGAGCTGAACATGAATTAGGGCCCGGGCAATTGCTAGGCACTGTGCCTTCGAGACATACATGCCTCACCTTCGAGGTTGACTTCCCTCACAGACAGCACCAGCACTCCTGATAGGGTGGCTGCTTAGACGGACAATTAGTCTGATAGTGCAGGTAAGTTGACGCTCACTGTTGGCAGAGAGAATTCTCTAATCTCTAAAACCCATCTCATACTCCAGATTTTATCCAACAAGCTGGATTACAACCTGAAATTACATTCCTGCTGCTGATAAGAGATGTATCTGTTGCAGAATGAAGACAGGAAAGCAGAACACCTTTCACATATTCAACCAGAGAACGTGTTTATTTCTCAATTCCAGTGAGGCGGAGTGCATCTTTGGGTTTGTTGTGTTCCATATCAGGTCTGCCTGTGCTACCTGTGGCTACCAACAAAGAGCACTTTGTTTCTTTCCTGCTTCCAACTCTCAAGCCCCACTTGCTGCAACCGAGACAGTAAAAGAGAACGCGCCCCAAACACTGACGCTGCAAGGCAAGCATACACCTGGGCAAGCAGATATACAATAGGGCCCTGTAAAAATACACTTCTACATTGTGGGAGTTCTTTCTACAAAGAAGCAGCAGAGCTGATGAGTGTACTTCTAGGCCAACCCTGGAAGCAAAAATGTTACAAGTTACAGGTTGAGATAGTGGGATGGAGGTTCCACTCCCAGTGGGCAACAACCCGTAAGATAGTCCCACAGCTACAATGGAATGCTTTTAAATTGGGGTCTGCAACTTCAGTCTACAAGAACCATTTGCTCACATTTGGCCACATTACAGTTACAAACTTGAATGTATTTTATAGGAATGAAATACACACAAAGCACATAATACAGCTGAATTTACAGCTAAATTTAATTGCTGAATTACCTCCTCCAGACGTTGTTAGGTGCAGCAGAGGCCTGATTGGTGTGTTGGAGAAGGGCTGAACCTAGAAGCTACAGGTAAGTAGCTGTTGAGGAACACATTCTTTGTTCCCTTTGAGCGTTACGGCGTGGCACTCTTACAGTTTCAAAAGGACAACTGGTTTTGTATATTTTACTCATCTATATTTTAAATATCTACGTGAGGGGCAGGAGAAAGTCCAGGTGTCCCCGTCTCTCTACACCAACCGGTATAGAGAAGGAAACCCTTAGAGTTGGAACTCCCAGTCAGCTGAATCCTGATTGAGAATCTGTATGACTCGGCCACAACGGGTGTTCTGTTTGCTGCTGTGCTGAAATCCAAATGATTAAATGGATGATTAAAAGGGATGAAAAAGGGTCCATGAAATGCGGCAGGTTGGAGCTGCATATTAAGTGGCACTGCCTGACATGGATCGGGCTGAGAGATGCTCGACACATTGCTTGTCCAATTACTGGCACTGGTTCAAATGTGCTTTGGTGAGAAGCATTCGACCTACTTCTGGACACAAAGCGCTACTGGCCTGAACTCAGAGGGGGGGAGGCAGGAGTCCACGTGTGATAACAAGTGCTATTAGAGGTTGTTGTCTTTGGCCTAGAAATTAAATTTAGGCTTCCTCTGCTCACCTGATGGGTGATAATGAACTTTGGAGGGCCTATGTGTTTTGGGCACCACCCACCCGCTGGTTTGAATCAGACACCTCATAAAAGGAAGACGATTAAAAGAACTCACGGTGTCCTCCACTTCACATGGTCTTAGAGTTTAACATCACCAGGCACCCAAAGCACCAGCTGGAGACGATTTCAGTTGGTGGCACATTTACTAGGAGAATTTTTGCTTTCTTCTGTGACAATATAGGCCAAGTTGAAAGTTGCTTTTGAAGCAAACCGAAAAAAAGCATCAAAGAGAATACAAATACCGAATTAGAAGTAAACTACAGAGCATTGCTGTTTTCTGGGATTCCCTCAAAGGCAGATGTCTGCACAGAGACACTGAACAACAGCAGTGAGGAAACAAAACACTTAGCTCCATACATGCATTTCCATACCTTATTAATATTCATAACGAAGGGAATCTCTCCATCGACCACATGAGAAAGAGGGGGTGTTTGTTAAAGCTCATCAGTAATAGCTAACAAGTTTTCCATCCACATCCCATCGATTACAGAATCCACTGATAAGCTCTACCAGGTCTCTGATTTAAATGTCACTCTAATGCGATTTTAATCACGCAGATTTAACTGTCATCACTCATCATAATCTGCTGGCAGGCTTGTTTACGCTCAGTCGTTGATGCCTGTAATGACGAACTGTTTCCTCAAGTGTGCAGTGGGATTCAGGAGAGCTCAGGTAATTTAATCATGGAAACATCTTGGGGGGATGGGAGGGTGGAATTTGCCTATAAACATATTTTGACTTTTGAGGGTATTTTGTATCACACTATGAAATTTGTGATAAATATACAGCACAGCAGAAAATCTGCTGGAATTGGACTACATGTGTGCAAAATGTATCTGTCTTTCACAGGAGAGAATTAGCCAGTATCAGGGTACGCCATGCCCCAAAGACTCTCGCAAGGAAAACTTGCAGTGCACTATGCAGTGCAGATTAACCATAAAGCAGTGAATCTCAAGGTTGTGTCTTATCTCAGGCCGCTCTAAAAGCATGCTCTTATTGCTGATTGAGAAGTCTCATCCAGGGCTGAAACGATTCCTCAAGTGATTTTAGTATCCGGATTACTAAAATTCATCTGCCTCAAAATGGCTACGTTATGTTTTATTATTTAATGCACCATGTTCCAGCCGAGTTATTACTTGTGTTGCACAGCGCTCTCACTACCATCTGAGTTACTGACGAAAGCTAAGTGTTAACGGCATAACGTCCAGTTTTCAAGTTTGGCTTGGGAAGATTTTACTGATTCATGATAATGTCTGGGTCTTTGTTGTTTTTCGGGGGACCAATAAGCATCCTTAAAATGACTGGCATGATGGCTGGAGTACGGCAGTTTTTCTCCTGGTCCTGCTGGTTCAGAGCGAACGGCGGGGAGAGCACTGCAGATGTATTTATACAGGTGATCGGATAGACTGAACACTGCAGGCGGCTGCACATTAGATAATTAATGTAAGTGTAGCTTTACGGACGAACTGGAAAATTTATTTCATATCATCCCGGTCTCAACAAATGGGTGGCAGAGCTCATCATGGCAGCACGTAGCTGGTAGATGTTTCTGTGTGTGACCAACAAAGGTGTCAAATCCCCTCGCTAATGTGGACACAAAAGCTATGAGTGTTTGGACAAGGTGAGCATTAATCTGTTAAACTCACTGAAGATGAATACATAAACCAAAAAATGGAGTATGGACATTTATTATAATCGTATTTGTGAGCCTGCCTCTTTATTATTAAATTGAATATAATTTCAGATTCTTGTATAACTTTTCTTCAGGTTGACTTAGAAAGTGAACTATTATTGATACAGGTTAATTTTATAAACTACAGAAAATCATTATTAGCTCAAATGTCAAAAATTGGACTGACGTTGATATGTGATAGTAATACTGCTGTTATGTTAAATTTTATCCGATTACTTGATTAATTGTAAGAATAATCGATAGATTACTTGATTACTAAAATATTGGTTTACAACAGCCCTAGCCTCATCCGTCCTGCCGTGTTGGTGAATTCTCATCATGTGAGCCAATAGTGAACACGGCCGTGTTATGGGCAGTGACCAAACCGTTTCTGTGTTTCGACTTTCTTATGTAAAGGAAAAGCAAACGTCTCTCTTCAATTAACAAAAAAATGTAATTAAAAATTTACAAAAATAATAATACAAATATATAGATTTTAAAAAATTTAATAAAAAATGATAAATGATTAAAAATAAATAAATAAAATTCTTCAAATGTTGTATTTGTGTTAAGCAAATCTGACTTGATATTTACCCACCGCTGAACCAAAGCTAATACTTCTCCAGCATCAAGTCAGAATCATTTCATCAGGTTAAAAACACTGTGGCAGTACAAGAGAAACCGAGACAATCACAGTAAAGTGTCGTCAGAGGGAGAGCACAGTGGTGTACTCCATATGAGGGCATAAAAGAACAGAAAGGGGCGGTGTGGCCATTGATTCTTATGTAAATAGGTTTTACATAGTCACATTCATTTTTGTGTATCAAGTACATCATTTTTGTACTTGTTACACAAATTTTGGTATTTTTATTCTTTATTTGTCTCAATGTGCATTAAGAAACCAGATTTTCTCCACATTGTTCTAACTAGTTTAATGGGTAAACAATGCACTTTGTATATTTAGAGAAACTGAGTCATATTAATTAATCTGTACTAATAACCGAGCCGTGTTTTTGCAGACCATTACTGTTTACAAAGAGCCTGCAAATTATAAACTGTATCCACACCGCCTTATTATGATTCAGTGCATACTAATGCTCTGTTAATGATCCACAGAATCAAGCCAGATTCCCAATGCAGGATTTTTCTTAATGCTCTGTAGTGGACTCTCTAACAAATCCTGACCTCTGCTACCTGCTGTTGCTGTACTGTCCTTAAATATGAACATAATTGGTCATTGGCTGAAACCCTCTAATGATGAAATATTGTGTTATTTTACTTCTACCATGTTTTCAAGCACAGGCATGGCATTGATTTGACAATTTTCAATAAAAATAGAAGTGCGGTTTGTGGCATTGCTGTATGAATCTAAATGGATGGATTTAAATATGTAGTCCCAGTAGAAAGTATTCACTGCCTTGGATGTTTTATTTCTTTTATTGCTTTATAAATTAATCATGATCAACAATTTGGGCTTTTCTTTAACAAAATAAAAGACAAAAAAATTATTTATTTTAAACTAATTTCTACTAAATAGGACAAGTAAATAAATATTTAACCAAACATGAGTGCCTGAATAAATATCATTCCTTTTTAAAGTGACTTACCCCAATTAACACAGGTCGGAGGAGATCACCTGAGTGTAGTGAACGATTGTGTCTGGAAGGTCCAAGACAACAACCCGTAGCATCCGGACAAAGCTACACAGAAATTGTTCCAAGACAATAAGGTGAATGTTTTGGAGTGGCCTAGTCAAAGCCAATCAATTCAATATAGAATTTGTGGCAGAACTTTAACAGGACTGTCCAAAGAATATTTCCATGCAACCTGACGGAACCTGAACAGCTTTGCAAAGATCAATGGAGGAAAACTGAAAAGACTAAAAGCACATCTTCTAAATACTGACTTGAAGGGGGTAAAAAAAACAAAAAACATTTTTTTTGTTTTTTACCATTACTGATTTGTAAAAACATTAAGAAGGGTAAAACAATCAAGGGGGTGAATATGTCCCGCAAGCACTTATCGTTTTATCTGCCAAACTACAAAATAACAAGTGACTCAGAGTATAAATGAACCAGGGGAACAATGACAACATAAAGAGGAATTTTATTAATTTATTTATTTTACCTATTTCCAAGAATACTCTTAACATTTATATCATTAACAGGTTTTGTCGTTATATTCGGGTATTTTGCTTGATTTCAGAGTAACAAATGAAGAACTTGCTTCTTGATTTGCAACCTATACTGTTCATGAAAACATACACAGACAGAGTACTAAATAGGCAGATATGAACCACTGTGTCTAGAAACAGGACTAGTGAAGCAGTGGAAAGCCGTTTATGAGAAGAGAACCGCTGACTCTTCTCCTGCTCGGCCAAATGATCTGAATCTCAGAAAAGAGACGAAATTCCCATCACTTTACAGGGATATAACATAGAATGACTTCTTGTCATTACTTGTCATTAAAATAAAATAAAATAAAATACATTTAGGTCGGAAAAATATCAATCATACATTTTTTTTTCTAAAATATATAAAATTCAAAATCAGCTTTATTATTTATTATTATCGTTCCTGTTATTTTACATACCGGGGAAAAAGATAAAAGATACCTTAACCTAGCTTCACCCGCTACTTTTCACGCACTTTTACATTCAAGTCATAACAATATTAAAAAGGACTCCAGAAAAACCCGTTTCCCAAAAATACGAGTCACTGTCTCAGTTTCCCTGTTTTTAACAGATGAGTATAACCAACACCTGGCAGGAGGAAACTAACGCAGGTGCTTCGCTCACTCCAGTGGTGACACCAAATCCCTCCGTGTTCAAACCAGCGACATTCACATGCCATAAAAACCAACAACTCTCAACCAGGAGAATTTCAGACAGTGCTAGAAACTCACCCTCAGGTGCGACTCACGCCGCAGCCCTTCTCTCCAAAGTTGATTTGCATCCACCGCCGGAAGAAAGAGGTTGGAGGTGGAACCGGTGAAAACCTGGAGCCTCTTCGTTTCGCTGTCGGTCTTAACCGGAGCAGCTCCGTGTCTCCTCCTCCTCCTCTTCCCTCTCCACCTTTCCTGGATGCGGCTACTCCTTTCGTTTCTCCTCCTCCTCCTCGCTTCTCTTGCCTCCTAACGCGCCTCCGCGAGACTTGGTGGAGAAGAAAACAAAAAGTAATAGGGGTCTCTTCCTCCTCCTTCAACAAAGACAGACTCAGAAGAAAAGCAGGGACCCTATCGCAGTCAATAGGTTTCACAAAACCCCATGGCAACGCAGTAACACAACTTCCCCGCGTTGTGACCGGGTTAAAGCACCCCCACCTCCTTCTGTCCAGACCCCCCAAAAACTGACTGACATTATTCCCAGGCTTTCACGGAGAGCAGGTTTAAAAGGCTGGAGGCGGAGAGGAGGGATGGGGACGAAACTCTGCTGGTGAGGATGTTGTTCAAACATGGAGAACAGTCAAAACGTTTCAATTCACCACATCACTGGCCACTTTAATGCGTTTCTCTGCACAGAATTGAACGAATTTCCGAGCTTCAAACTGGAGTAACAGCAGCCCTGAAACACTGACATGTCCACATGATGGCTTTTGATTATAGTGTTTTATAAAAATATTTATACCCCTTCAACTTTTTCCACATTGTGCCATTGAATGTATTTCGTAAACTTGTCATATGTTTGACCAAGACAACATAAAAATTATCAATATACACTGTCCATCCACCATTCCAACTGGTGTGTCAAATAAAAACCCAATAAAATAAAGTAAGGCTTGATCTTGTTAGGTAATACATGAAATTGACATGTACTGTTTGTTACAGTATTTTAGTACATTTTCATGTTTTTGGTTAAAAGCCACCTTTTTATCTTAAGATATTCCCTGAATAAACATTTCAACTGATTTTTTTTTTTCTCCATTCATTTTGTAAAATGTGAGGAAAAAGTCTGTTTGGAAATTTGTAGCTATAGAAAAACTGGGTAATGGGCAAGAAAAACTCAAACATCTAAAACCTTAGCACAAAGTTGTATCACCTGCCTCTCCTCTGAGGTCTCACTTTTTTTGCAAATGACGGATTGCGGCACATTAACAGGTGCTCCTGTGCTGTCAACCTGGTGTATATCAAGGGGACTCCACTGCTTTGATCACACAGCCAGTCCCAGTATTGCACGCTAATGGTGTCTGTTGGGATCTGTGATTTCAGCACCTCTGACAGTTCGGGATCATTAGGAACTCTTTGCATCAGCGGAGCGAGCAGGAAAGGTCAGCAAGAAATCAATTTATCCAATAACTTCAGACTCAGATGCAGAGATGGGGCTGATCTCCAACCTGGGAAATGACAAGGTGGGAAGAGCTTCCTGGCCGGTGCCAGGAATGTTGAAGAGCTTGCTATCGGTCATCTTTGACTCATCGGGTCGTTTGAGATATATACATAAGACAGGAAGTCTCCTGATTTGAGCTTGGAAATGGAAAAAGCTTTCAACTGATAAGAGAATCGATTGTGAATGAATGCACAGTTTTCACCAATCTCAGGGGAGGCTTTACCCATTATCCTGTGGTTAAGTGCTAAGGCTAATTTTGTGCTAATTCGCACAGGGTCAGAAGAGGCTCAAATGTGTACATGTGGATGCATATGCCATCTCTTGTTTCTTGTATTGGTCTGGCTGCATATTTCATTATTTTTTATGGCAGAATTTGGGAGAGCAGTGAATGTCTTTCAGCATAGTCCACAAATTCACAATATGGCTTCCATCAGGGCTTTGAGAAAGATGATATAATTAATATTTTACTATAAGATATTTCTTTGGGTTCATTGTCCTGTTGGAAAACCCATTGCTGTACAAGTTTCAAGAATCTAAAGCATAAGAAGATGGTTAAAATGTTCAATAACAGTTCAGAAACCAGGTTAACCCAGGATCACAATGCTCATCACATGGAACCCAGTTTTACATTTACAGAAATGCCCAAGAAAGAAGCCACTGGCACCCTACAGTTTACCATAAATGTCCATCTGTCAACCTGGACAAGCCAGAAGCCTTCAGGAAAAATAAAGGTGATGGTCAGACCTTTAGCGTCACATAGACCAGGTAGCGTCACATAGAAATGACTAATGCAGGAGTTTTCCTCCCACCCAAACAACAAAAGCTTGACTTTAATGTTAAACTAGTAAGTCTATTTGATTTTTTTAAACCAAGTATTTATATTACCTTAAGTCAAGAAAGACAACTTTATTTAATTTTTTATAAAAACAGTTTTAAGTGAAACTTGAAATGTCAGCAGACAGATTATTGACAAAACTATTAAGATTACACTTCCAATAAAGAGACTATACAATGAACTTGTAATCTAACTAACTTACCCCCAGGTCTGCATGTTTTCATGACCTCTTCTGCAGTCATCAAATACTGCAGAAGGCTGCTAATCACACACAGATTCAACCCAGGTGTGTGGCAGAAACATGCAGTAATTTGACTGCTCAGTTCTGTGTTTCTCAGTTCCGATTCACAGGCCCCCTGCCTGGACAGGCCCCACTGTTCTGTGTTTCTCAGTTTCAGAACTGAGAAACACAGAACTAAGCTGTCAAATTACTTTGTCAGGGTAACTGTGGCAACACTAGTAATGATGAACACAGAATGTGTCCAAAATCAATGTCACTTAAAAAAACCCCAAAAAACGGGCACACAATTGGGCATTGCAAACAGGATAAAGACCCAAACACACATCAAAAGTGGTTATGCATGACAAAGGCTAACATTAGCTATGTTTCCATTTCAAATGTGCGCAAAACTTTGTCTTTATTACACTAATATCAAAACACAAAATTTTGCAATTCCATTAAATAAGAAATACAACTGAAATCGCAAGTGAATAGATTTGTTCACACATTAAGTCATTAAAAAACATGCTGCGCCATCAAATTACAACTACTTCCTTTTTTCCTCCTCTTCATATTTTGTGCCAGTGGAAAAATGTGGTTGTCACATAATGTGTCACATAATCAACAACCAAATGATAAAAGTGTTACCATTGCAGCTTTGCGAAATAAACCAATTTTGATACAGTCAAAAAAATCACCTGATCCTAACGCCAAAACTTTATCGAAAAATGAGTTTTTCAAAATCAACGTATTTCCTTTAAGTGAATTTATATTTTAAATGTTAAATTGCACAATTATGTGGTCAGTGGTAATGGATCCAATGTTAAAATGAATGGGTTATGCTTCCTTGTCAGGAAACCATATTTAAGATGTACACTCTATATTCTGAGAAGGTGTAAATCTGCAACAGGGCTAAGGTTCAACGCTAACTGGAAATGTTCCGGGTTTTTTTTTCCTCCCTTGGAATCGTCTTCATCTAGGTGTTACCAAAAAGAAGAGCCTTGAGAGCTCTCTGTTCCCAAAGAAAGGAAATGAACAGATTGAACTGAATCCAAATAACTTGATTTAGGTCATCATAATTGCACTGAGTGGATTACATAATGGTTAGACAGAGCAATGAATAGAATACGATACCTCTGCGAGGTGCACCATGCTGCAGCGGGTGCTCTTATCAAATCTAATTAGGTTTGGTGGAACATCTGCTTCTTTCCTAGTCTCAGTGTGAATCTGGCTCGGCTGTAAGTGTTAAATGAGATACAGTGGCTTAAGGTTTTGTTTTCAGCTAACCTGTAGGAGGGCTGGTTAAAAGAGGTGTAGTTATATGTAAACTGATTAGGCTGGGTCCTATTTTCCTGCTGTCACCATGATATTCTGTCTTTGTTTGCACATAAAGGCTTAAAGCAGCATTGAAAAGCACATGTCACAGGCTATGATTGGTAAACATTGAACAAAATTTAAATGAAAATGTTGTAGTTAAAAGGCAAACCTAACGATGCCTCAAGGCAAGAAATTCAGACTGTTTATGGTGAACATTTCTATTGAGTTTGTTTATGTTCTGTAATTACTCATGTATTTACAAGTGTACTCTTTCCATTGCTCCTGTTTCATTATTAAAGCCCTTAGTCTGAATGACTTGGTTCTTTAAGTACTCACAACAATGTGGCGTCATCTGTAAAACAGATGGATACTTTCATTGATTTATGTGTGGAAATCATTTTCAATCTGTGGAAACACCATCAGTTTTAGGCTCAGTTAATTTAATTTATCAGAAATGAATCATTCTTGTTCGAATTGATCAGTCTCTTACAATTGCAAAAGCAACTAATGTATTAGTTTAAGTAGTCATCTTATAAACAAGCAATTAATGGCAAGATCACAAATCAAGGAATCAGTCAGTCAACAACCCAATACTATTACTTAGGCATTCAACAACAATTAGAGGAAATATGGGACCTAACTAAACCTGCACATTAGTATTTAATGTACCAACAATGTCGTCTGTTGTCCATGTCTCTAAGCAGTGGAGTAGTGTTGCATGTAGAAGCCTTTTTCTTGACAGAGCTCTATCCCAGCTAAAATCTCCTGTAACTTTTGAGAGGAATGTGTTGTGGTCTGATAAAACTCAACTTAAATTTTTATGAAACAAACCCTCGAGACTAGCATAACACAAACAAACAGCGCTGAGCACCAGCAGAAGATCACCGTAACTATACTGAAACAAGGTGGCAGTAGAATAACAACCTGTTGTTCATTTTCTTTCGATGGAAAATAATTTTGTTTGCTTTTTGTAAAGGTAGAGGATTGTAAACCAGTCCAGGTTTTCATCCAAGCTGAATAAAATGATTCATGGAAGGAAAATGTATATAGGTTTTGGAACTGTCTGCTTCAACATGATGTCTTAAACTGTTATTCAGACATTCTCCTTCAGGATTTTCTTGTGAATGAATTGCTTCATCATTAACAGCCAGTAGTTCAGTTTCTGAAGCATCTAGGCAGACTAGGACCATTACACTATGTCTGACTGTTGGTATGATGTTCTTTTTCATACCAACATAGTGTATTAACTATATGTCAGATATAACACGACCCACCTTCCAAAAAGTTCAACCTTTGTCTAATGAGTTCATACAATATTTTTCTAAAACATCCAGGGGATCACCTTAATGCTTTGGAAAGGTAAATGTAACCATGATACATACCAGTGCATCACATTTGTCACCCGGCTACAATGATGCCACTTTGAGCATTTGGATGAGCACAACTGACAGAGGAAAAGTTCTCCTGAATATACCGGATCATAAAATAGCATACTGAAGCACGCCAACTCTTGCAGTACTAGTCAGTAAAAACGAGGCATTAGTATGAAATACTGAACACTGCTCTTAACAGAATCATGAGGCTTGCAGTCCTTTAGAAGTTGTTCCAGCTTTTCTGTGACCTCCACAATGAGTTGTCGGTGCAGTCCTGGAGAACGTTTTGAGTTGGTCAGTCACTTCTAAAAAAGTTCTCCTCCATTCTATGTGTTCTACAGTTGTGGATAATGGTTTTTAGTGTGTTTCACAGGAATCCCAAAGTTTTAGAAATGGCTTTTTAACCCTTTCCAGATTGACAGGTGTCAGTGACTTCCTCTGTTACCTGGTCTTGAATGTCTTTAAATAGGGGCGCAGTGTGTTCTTTCTGAAGATCAATTAGTCAGCTCCATGTTGTCAGACAGGTTTACTTAAGGTTCATTTAAGTGATGTATTAATCCTACATGCCGGACCTTCTCTAAATACTGTTCACAGTATTTAGAGACTGTGAACAATAAAAAAAGTAAATCACATTTAATTTATGATTAAACAAGATCATGAATTATTCTTCACTGGGGTCTTAGTTGTTTTGGATCATTTTCTTCCCTTCATCATTAAAAAATTAAGGGAACAAAACCTTTTCTTCCCCTTTCTTGAGTCAGTCTAATGTTGATTAAGTGAAATGCGTTGACAATGCATCAGGTAGATTCAGTTAGGCGGAGAAGAAAATGGCAATGTACAAGAGGAAGTTTGTGTACGTATCAGCCACATCACTTCTATTGCACTAATTTGTTATTGTGCACAGCCAATCCAAGTGATCTCTTTCACTCAGTGACCCTGAAAAATGTCAACAGAGTCGGAGAGTGCCAACGGTACGCCACACACTGACAAGACACAGGCTCTCCACAACGCTCTGGTCATTACCGTCAGCAGATTCTTGGCTTAGAACAGCAGACGTTTTCGGCCACACTTCCTGTACTGCGACCAAAGGGCTGACTAACTGCCCCCCTCGTAATTCAGTAATTCTGTCAAAAGAGTTTCCATTGCAGTTTTGTAAAATAAACCAATTTCAATATGGCTAAGAAACCACCTCATCCTAGCTCATAAACGTTTTATCAAAAAACAATTTTTTTTCTGAAATTGTTGTTTCCCTTAAGCAAATTTATTTTTTCAATCTTAATTTGCACTCTTTTATGGTTTGTGGAAACACAGCTACTAAATCAATCAGCAAAAATATCAGTAATACCTTCCACTGACTCAGGAGCATTTCTCAAGTATTGAGAGTGCTGGAAACCCTAATTACTGCACAGAGGTAAAACAAAGTTTCAAATTTGTGAATCCATCTCAACTAGACAGGGCAGGGTCTCATTATGTGAGGGGGTTGGTGAGATTTCCAACGGAGACTGAACAAGGGGAGAAAGAATGAGCTGGTGCCGTCAACAAGGGGACTGAAAACAGAGGGTACCTCTGTCAAAGGTGTCAAAGTTCATGGGCAGAGCATGACGGCATGCACCCCCCAATGCTCTTCTTCCGTCTGACGCATCGCCCCCACCTCTCCTATCTCTCTCCCTGCTCTCCCTTTCTCTCCTTCTGCATCTTCAAATATCACTGTGAGTATCACTGTGGGGCAGAAATCCCCTCATTGACGTCCTCAGAGCTGCATAATGAGAATAAATGAGCTGGAAGTAAATATGCAGCCTGTGTGCTGCCTCGCCTGCTCTATATGAGACAGCCAATAGGCTTTCATCAAAAATGAAGATGGATTATGTTGTCAGGAGCTCATAACAATGCTGGCCAGTGTTTTATTTATTTAAAGTGGAACTCAGCGCCTTCACAAGAGATTTAACCTGTTCGTTCATTCCAGTTTGGATCATTTGTTTTCTCTTGTTGCGGATGTTTGCTTTAAGGGAATACCGGGGCGATGATTCAATAAGTTAGGTTTCATTTGTATTGTCATTTCACACCTACACAAAGAGAACAGCCAACATGTGTTTTTCACAGTTGGGGTATGAACAAGGTTTTTGTACCTGGTATCGCAGCAGTGGGCCCCGAAACTCCTTCAGCTGCTCCCCCCCCCCATCCTCTTGTAGCCCAATTGGTGGTTTCATTATTTGTAATATGGGCTACTTAAGTCAGCAGTGGTCTCCAGAAGCCACTGCAAAAGGAGATGTATAATTAAATTACTTAGTGTTTACTAAAATTCAGAATAAAAAAATAAACTGGACAGCATTCAGTAAGTGGCTCTGCTTGCAAGGTCAATATGGATTGGTTAAGCAGGAATGAAAAGAGGCACAAAGCTCAACCCAGGCCCACCAAACGGAGGGAAAATGTTATTTTTAATTGCACACATTATCAAAGGCTACCTCTAGTTAGTGGTGGGTGAGTATGCTGCACTTTTAGCCCTGGAAACACACACAGAGGTGGAGGCACTTTAAATATTGCTAATGTTTAATGGATTTATTTCAACTTGCAAAGAAAATACTTTAGTCTGCTCATTTCTGATTGTGGATTTGTTGTCAGGTTTACTGACAAATCACAATAAATTCTGGTAAAACTGATATTGTTGGGTTTTCCAAGGATGTTATTCGGTACAACACAGGCACTAAATGAATGCCAAAAACTAGCTTTATTTTCATTCAGTTTAAATAGTGCAGACCTTAGCTATCTATGTACAGCAAGGCAAGACTGCTAAAATCCATGAAGTAAAACATTTTGAAAATGTGTGTCCTCTGTGTCCTAAATAGTGTCATATGTCAAACTGAAAGTCTGATTAAGTCCAAAACAGAAACATTTCTGTATTTAGTTAAAGGAAATGCAGAACCAAAACAAATGAGGCTTTTACCATCTAAGACTGGAGACAAATAATATTGTGCATTTTGGAATATTGCAAAAGCAATCACTCAATGTTATGCTGCACTACTTTTTTGGCTGCATTTTATTAATAACCTGAATGCAACAAAATGTATGTATCTGCATGGTATTCCATCAACATAATTTAATTGCTTTGATTATATATTTTTTTCCAGTGGTAGGCACCAGTAGCCAAAGAGTTAGTTGCATTAACACTAAATCTGCTTATGGGTTATTAATTCACATCTCATCCACTAATGTTAATTTGGTAGAATAACTTATTCAATCATGCTGTGATAAACAGTTGTATTTCTGACAACATTGCTCGCTCAAACAGCTAGATAAGTGAGGGTAACCATGGCAACCAGTGAGAGTTCAAAGGCCGACCGTCTCTTGATGCAGTCAAGTTGCGCACACGTCTGCTGTGTTCACAAACAAATATTTTCTAAAAGCTGATGCAGAAATGCTACCTTCAGTTCAAATGATATCTACCCTTGAAAGACTACAACCCTGGAGAACTAAATTGATGCTGACATTATATTTTACATGTTCTACTAAGCCCTCAGATTTTGTTTTTACATTGTTTTTTTAGAATCCATTTTGTTCTGTATGTCTTGATTAAAACAAAGTTATTGGGGAGAAAAAAGAACAAGAGGAGAGGAAACTGAACAGACTTCACCCACTTTAAAACAAGAGCAATAGTCAATAACTTCAACAGAGTTGTCAAACATTTTTCAGTTAAAAGCTTACAAAACAGCCAAGAAAATTTGAGCTTTAAAATGTATCTAGAAAAATGTATTTAGGCGAAGCTAAGTGAACTAAACATTTTTAAAGTTAGCCAAAACACTAAAGCGCTAAACAAAAAATTAGTTTCGCTATTAGCAGATTATCAGAAGAGTGTCCACCATTCTATCTCTGCATGAAAATGTTTGTATTGTAAAAAGCTTTCAGATGGCATGTTGTGAGTTGGTGATATATTCATAGAATAGGAATGAATTTGGTTACATTTATCTCAAATTTATGTCAAAAGCAATACTGTTATTGCATTAAGGTTTTCTTTAAAAAAAACAAGTCGGGAAGAAAATTATTCAGAGTTATTTGTGATTTTCTGCACGCTGTAGGCTACACTGCACAGAAGCATTGTGGGAGTTGACACAGAGATAGAGTAAGCGCATGGCGTGTTATCTGGAGGGAGCTGTGATTTATTACAAGAAGGCTTTCTCCCACTTCTTACCAGGACACGTGCTGCAAGGAGCTGAGAATAAAGCAAGAGAATCTCCCATTTTTCTACCAGAAGACATGTCTGTGTGGGGGTGCGTGTGTGTGTGTGTGAACATCGGGAGCTTCCCCTCCCAGCCATACTTAGGAAATGCTGGCGGCACATCTTTCAATTGGTAATTAATATCAGCAGCCTGCTGGGAAAAGGCATTTATTTATTTATTAATTTTTTACCGGGGCAGGTTGCTCTTTGCGTAGGCACTCGTTCCCCAGGGATTGTGCTTTGCTCTGTTGGTGGAGCTTCATCGTATGTCTTCGTAGAATCACTTCCTCTTTATGAGGAGCATCCTGTTACCCAATAAAAGCCGGGAGACACCATCGTGTCTGGGTGAAAAGCCGTTTCCATAGCAATCCAAATATTGCTGCAATGAGATTTGAGTTAGAACGGTACCAGGCGGCCGTCAATCATTTAACAAAGGAGGAAATGGGGGAATAAGGTTCTACTATCTTGTTCCTTCAGTAATATGAGTGCGGCCCACTTGATAAAGTGGAGTGCTGTCACTGAATGAGGCGTATGTGGGTCTTACAGGCGTGCAGCAGCGTTACTGTCTGTTGAAGTCTATTGTTTATGTGACTACTCAGGTGAGACAATTGATTCCACTGCTCAGCAGAATCCATACTCCAATTCTGTCAACCGTTATTTCTGAGAATCAGACAACCAATCAGCTCAGCGGAAGGTGGCCTCTTATAATTAATAGGTGGTGCATTAGTCAAAGCAAGCAAACAGGCATCGTTTTTCACACATGAATCCTTACGGAGTAAAAATCCAATCACATAGACACAGTGATGGACACGAACCACTGCAGAAAATGAGGACGGGCCTGGCTCGCTACTTGTCTTCTATGAAGGAATTTACCATGAGATAATTAAATTTCTCAGTGGTTGGATGCAACACAATGACTGTGTGGTCATGCAAATAATTGCCTGTCCGCTTGTACCAGGGCAAAAAGGTCGATGTCTCTTCAAAGACGAGTGGAAGCTCAAATCCATCTACAGCCGTCCGTGTTTGGATGTGAATTCATTTCTGTGAGAGCAGACGTTTAGGACAAACATCACCGGGACCCTGATAAGCAGGATGTCTTTCACCAGCTCTGGTGGAATTGGGGAAATATTTCTGTCTCAGCCCTGCAGGCAATGTGATCATCCCCCAGAGGAGTTCCAAAGATATGGATGGTTCTGTCCGTGTTACCCCCTTCGCTCGCGACTGCGCTTCTCTAAGGGGGCCACATAAGATGCTAATAGAATCAGGCCCACGGGATAACAGCGGTGTTATTTTGTCTCTTTCAATTAAATGTCCTACGGAGTCATCTGAGATGGGTGTGGGGGGGGTGAGGTGTGTGTAGGGGGAGGGCACGGCATGCTTGGTAGCAGGGGCAAACGCTGCCCACAGGGGAATGGGAGAACAGGTAATAACCAGCAAAGTGGCTTTAAAGTGGGGCCCAACAACAAATCAATGAGCTTAGACCCAGAACCCCATCTAACCAAGTCTTTGGCTTTAAGGCGAATTAAAGAGAAACACACCTACAATCAATGGAAATAATCCCTTTCATTTGCTTCATTATCTTCTCACGTTCTCATTAACATCTGAAGCATTAGGTGGAGTAATAAATCACAAGTTTATACAGTTGCATCCCTTGTTGTTTGGTTAGATAATTAAAAACAAAAAAACAAACAAACAAAGAATTTGGAATAAATACATATTAACCTCTGCCACATTTTCTTCTTCAGCTATTTAGCAACCAACACTCGAAAGCCTCAAATCAAATCTTACACGGAACATGACAAGCTGAGCTCTATTTTATTATGACCTTCTGAAGATTGACAAGAGGCATTTAGCTAATGTTATTAATTTAGCTTCTGAAAGACAGATGGAGTTTCTTCCACTCTTTTGATCTGTGACACCCACTGAATGTTCAGGTAGAAAATCCACTTTGCACTTTGTTTGACTAAATACTTTATGCTGAATGTATCACCTCAGTTATATGACATTACACAACAGTCATGGAAGTAATATAGAAATCCTGTGTAATTTATATGTTAACTGGTAAACTTACACTTAAAGGGACTTTGATTCTACTGAAAGTTGTTCTGAAAATGACACAGGCACGTCTCAAAAGATAAGTATCACTGTATAAAACATTAACTTTTTAAAATGTATATATTTATTTATGTATATATTTATCCATTTGGATATGTTTATTTCCTCAATATATCCATTATTCATAACCTTCTTAATAACTGATGGAAAAGCCTTTCCAGACTGAAACTTGAAAACTCTTGAAGAATCTTATGACAGATTCTAGAATGAAGTTCTTATGCTAAAGTTTTAAATGAGTTCATACTATTGACGTTTCTCTGCTGTTTCACAAATTTACACTTGATCTGAATGTTTTATAGAATAAAACATTTCCTTGTTTTGCATTGAATTATTTTGGTAAGTATAATTATTTCACAGAAATATGAGTTATATTTTACACAGCAATAAAATATTAACAACTTAATATCTACAAACCCTGGCATATTCACTAAGTCACCTATTTGCATATTTTCTTGTGAATAGCAACCTCAAATTATTCACATAAAATTTTTCACTGAATAGATCTAAAATATTTAGTAGAAAATGCTGCTTTGGAACCTGAAGCAGCTATAGGCTCGATGTGCTATTGGCAGGCATTTGCAAAGCCATTCCAGGAGTGGCATTCATTTTCCTTGGCACTGATTGGCTATACCACAGAGATGAGAAAAAAACTGCAGGTTTTGGCTTCTGCTGTAGAGCTATTAACTCTGGAAATCCAGTAAGACAATTGTAGTCAAAGTTTATTTCCTCAAGCTTTAATGATTTTCTTGACTTGTTTGACTTTCTAGTATAATTAGAAACTATATTCTGAGTAACCATTAGGCAAGTTGAAGTCTGTTTGGTGTTATTCCTATCATCCATGTCATGTCAAAATATCCTTTGGTCAAATACTGTAAACCACACTGGCACCAATTTGTTCCTGACATCTAAGACACTTTGGATCAAAGTGTCTGAATATTTGTTACAACAGTATTCATTTCACAACATGAGGACAGAATCCAGTGTGACAATGGAGTCTGTCTCACATTAAGCACTTAAAGCCACTAAAACATGACGCCGGCAGCCCAGTTTCTACTGTTATTGATCTAATGTATCTAAACAATGGATGGGCACAGTGCCCTGCCCTGCATTAAAATATTAACGCTCTAAAACAAGCTCTTTTATAGAGCCATGGGGGATGGATACATGCAGAAACCCAAAACTGGCGGTTTGAAATATTAGAGAACCATAAAGACTGAAGTTTACAACATTCTTCCTCAGCAGAGGAAATGATGTGCAGGTTGTAAACTGCCCAGCTTAGTGAAGCCTGGGCCAAATCCCTACAGGGTGTCTGAGCATCCTTAAGTGTAAGATTAAGGCCTTAAAATATATAAAATTCATTAAAAAAAAAGTTAGATTGCTTTAACTATGTCACATGTCTTAAATGTCATCATGCCAGGTCGAATTAATCTTGTATATTTTATGCAGTTTTGGGCAACCTGCATTATGTCCTGTGACTTGCGGTAGTTGCAGCTTCTGCTAACTAGCTGCTAATATGCCCTTGCCAGCTAGATAATTAGCTTTTTGGGTAAGTGCAAATGTATTCTCAGTTGGCTGGACTTTTGCTGTAACCATTTTGTGGACTGGCTTAAGAGCTGCCAGGAGGAGAATGGAGTTGGGTAACGTGCCGACAGCTGCTTGTGTTGAGGAAAAAAAATCTATTTCACATCATTTCAAAAGATTCATACACACAAAAACAAAGGATATTGTATCTATATTTTAGCATAGGCCTATTGCAAATAACACAAGATATAATAATTATATATAAATAATGCAAATAACTTCCATTATTTTTATTAATGCAAGTTAAAAATATTTTCTCAATTTCAGTTTTCGTCATTCCGTTAGTTTTAGTTAACTGATAACCATGAAATTCTCTTGAATTGTATTCATAACAGTCTTAAAAAGATCTTTGGTGAAACCTGCAGAAATGTTGCACTGCTTTCATCACAGGTTTCTGTGCAATTAACATGTTGCTCTCCAGCTTGTTGCCTAAGTGTTCCCCAGGAGGAGACATGCTGGATCTTGTTATCCATCTGATTAGGATACATGATCTGATGTGTGGAGGGGTTGGGGGGTTGTGGGATAGCGGGGTTGGGGGTTCAGGGTGTCAGCCAAGCAGAGGGATTCAGGAGGTGGCCAGCAGTGACTCGGGACTGCTTTATGTCACAGTGACAGGGAACAGAACGGGCTGTGTTGGTGTCAACGGGGATCCAGGCGCTTCCTCCTCCTCCCTGCACAAACAGCAGCTCCTTTAAGGCCTCTATCCACAACGCTTCACTCTCCATGCCTCATATGTTGGAGCCATTATAACTAATTCCTCAAGCAGATATAATCTGTTTAATTATGTCTTACATTTATTAAACCTCATTGTTTCTTTAATAAGATTAGCAGTTAACAGATTGGGATGATTATGAAAAGGAAATGTTTTATTCGGACTCTGGGGAAAAAAAATGGAGATATGGAAAAAAAAAAGTATTTTGTTTCGTTTGAGTATGAAAAACTATGGCTGGTTCAGTTGCCATGGCGATGTATGCAACGTGGAGTCCAGGGAAGTCAATTAGTAATCCGGCTGCATCTCATTAAGCACTGTCTGGCTGCAGTGGAGTAGTCAAGGTTTGGGTTTATTTCACCAGGCGGCGTTGCTCCTCGGAGCGTTTAAGGGTGTCAGACTCCGCTGCTAGCTTCAACAGGGTGCAGTCTGTTTACAACCCAGGCATCTGTGACCTGCCGTTGGTGTGAAATCCCACAATTTAAACATCCCCTGAGTGGCTGTTATTCTCAAACCACATTGTACAACAAAACACTGTTTAATAAAGAATTTCAAGTGAACATAGCTTAGTTCTCATCAACTCTAAGTGTTTGAAAGTGATGAGGATTTTGGATTGTAAAGGGTCAGGGAGCTACTCATTTTCTGCTCATTTGAAAGTTTTCAACATGTGTACAACTTGTTGAAAACTAAAATATGCTCTGATGACCTGCGATGGACTGGCGACCTGTCCAGGGTGACCCCACCAGCTGACCAGCATCCCTCCTGACTCCTCTAGAGACAAGAGTGTAAGATAATGGATGGCTGGATGCTCTGATGACATCATGATCATTTAATGCATGTAGGTTAACACAATAAGACTGTTGTTGATGATGCAAGCAGAAAACAGAAAGCTTTTTAAAAATGATACCTTCAGATCAGTTTAAGAATACAAAGTCTTGACCAAATGGCTTATTTGAATGTAACTTACAATGTCTTTCCTATGTAGTTTATGCACAACTAAACAAAAATTATTAAGGTATTTTAGATTTGAATTACTTAAAGCTGCAGTATGTAACTTTTATAAAATAAATATATATATTTTTAAAGATTTGTTGAAACTGTCTCTATGCTGTGATAGTGCATGAGGCAGATCATCTGTGAAAGGACTGAGCTGCTCTGCCTTCTCCTGGTGTTAACTGGACTATGATGGCAGCCAAACAGTTTTCATGTTACATTAAGTTGTTTCGCTGCACAATTAGAAGCAAGTACATGACATTGATTTACAACACTAAGCCCCTCCTACTGGCTCTGTTTGGTTGTTTTTGGTTGGGAGCGATGCATTTCTTCAGGTGGCAATAGCAGCTCAGAGAGGAGGTGGAGGAGACTGACCTTTTCATATCTGCCTCATAGCAAACTGTCACAAGATGGTGACAGTTTTAACAAATATGTAACAAACTTCTTTTATATATACATTTTTATAAATGCAATGATTTGCATCTGCCTCTAAAAATACTCCAAAGCAGTTGCTGTCTCTTCTGTTTTGCCATTCCTATTGTGTCTCTGAGGATCAAGGGTGGAGCACAAGAGGGGAGAACACCCCTAAACCAACCCCCAGATGCACACAGGAGTGTCTCATAACAGTGCTTTGAATTTCCAGCACCAAGCGGCGCAGCGTAACTCGGATTCATCAAAGATAGCACCACGTCTTATCATAGCGCAAAATATATCCAGCCAGTTTAACTGGAAAAATGCTAATGCACCCCATCCTGATGGTGAGACCTGATGCAGAGTTTCATTGTGAGACCTGATGCAGAGTCCATTCACTAATTTGTTCATTTACTTGTGGCTCTGAGGGAAGCAAGAAGCCTTCCCATCATTGTGTCTGACAGCCAGATGAGATCAGCATGCCCTCTGGCAGCTCAGGGAGATGGGACATCGCTTCCTCATCAGGCAAAATAAAGGAGGACTTTGATGGTATCATCTTGGAGTCATGCCTCCCCTCACCCCATCCACCCATCACTACACACTGTCAGAGTCACACAACAACAGACTTCCATTTCCCAGTAATCGAGTTTCTGCCTGGCCTCTTGGTGCTCACACCAAGTCAACCCTCCCCACCACCTCTGCCCCCCTCTTCTTTCCTGCTTAGAATATCACCTCTAACAGTTTGTGTCTTCTTATTTCTCTCTCCAGTGCACATAATGAGAATCTGTCACAAGACTGAAAAGGCATTATTAGTTTTGAATAATGTCTAGGTCATCTGCTTTTCCCCATGTTTGTTTAGGTCAAGGTTTGGCTTAGGACTTTTACAAGATCCCCCCCCCACATGTCAATGTCAATGTACGCTAACCTCGTGTCACTGCATTGTGATAATACAGTAAATATTTAAAACAAAAATGCATAACATGATCAAACTGTTTTTATTTAAAACATTAAGAGGAACAACTATTGTACTCAAAAGATGCTTCCAGCTTGGAAACATCAATGTAAGTGAAATAAAGAATAACTAAACACAAGAAATAAATATTTTTAACTAAGATAACTAAGAACAGACTGAAATAAAGCAGAACAGAAACAAGGCTGGTATGATTAAAACCAAGAATAACAGAGATAAACACAGAGAATGAATGATTAGAACATTCTCTGGAGAACTAAGATCCCTTCAGAATAAATAGCAACTTCCTTAAAACCATTTTAGCCGCAATCTGTAACCTGGACATGGGGTTAGACATAAAGTAGATTGTCAGAAATGATTCATGGACTATTATCAAAGAATAATAAATGTTACTATTAAAGTTTTTCAGGTCTTTGTAGAAAAAAACAATAAAAGATTATAATCCTTTATCTCTCTCCATCTTATTTAAACTCTTAGCAGATTTCACACACAGTCTAAAAACCTCTGCATCAGCCTTACAACAAAATTCTTCTTTCAGTCCATTCCAACATGCTCTATTTAAAATCCATGGCTTTGACCAACCTCTGATCCTTGCTGCAAACTCCCAATTATGCATTTAAGCTACCAGGCAGCTGTCTCTCCTGGGATGACAATAATTTTCACTCATTATTTTTGTCATTTGTGTCATTTATGGGCTCAAACATAGCTTCTCGTGTTGATCCCCGAAAAAAAAAAAAAAAAGACTGACTAAGATCAATTGGCAGCCTCTGGCACTTTTACTCATTTCATGACTGACTTGGAAAACCATCAAGCAGCAGATCGTTAATTCGCTTGGCAATGTTCGAGTTAAAAAACCCCGTCCTGGTTTTGTATCGTACACGACTTTGTAAAAGCATGACCTGTCACATTTTCAAGTGTCAAGTGCATTTTCATTCGCACCCCAATTCTGATCCCCCTAAATAAAACCCAGTGCAACCAATTAATTTTCTAAACTCTATTTAAAGTAACTTGTTTGACAGTCAAGGAGAAACTTGTGGAGATGTTTGGAGCAGAGTTGGGTTATAAAATGAGCCGCAGCGTTCCTCTGCTCAGTGCAGTGACAGCCACGTACGCCACAAATCTTGTCTTTGGGGAACCAGAAGAAAAGACCAGATAAGGAAACAAACAAAAAGAATAAAAACAATCTGCACTGCAATTTGCCACAGGTCATATAAGGGACACGGAGAACTTGTGAATAAAAGCATTCTTGTCAGATGAGACCAACACTCACCATATATGGGAAACACGCAAATAATCTGTTGGGAAAGTGATACTGAAACTGACTCTGATCAAACTGTGGGGTGTTGCTTTGAAAGTTACACAGTGAAATAAATTAACAGCAGTAATTTTGGTTATTTAGCCTGTCGTAGGAAAAAAAACAACTTACAAATATTTAAAAACTACATAAATATTTAATCAGCTAGCTAAATAGTTCACAAACTAAATATTTAGCTCTAACTATTTAGTTAGCGAGCTAAGCGGTAACTTCAAACTAATCAATTAGTTATGAAGTTATCATGATGTGTGTCGATTGGGAGCCCAGAGCAGCAGGCAGAAGACGTTTAATGTTTTAATAAAGAAATTCAAATGACAAAAAAAATTCAATGATCCAGGGAAATCCAAAAAGAAAAAAAAAGCAACTGAAGACAAAAGGGAACAACAGAGGTAATCCAGAGAGAGTTCCACAGGTAGAAAGAAGTATAGCAGTATAACAAGACAGACTGGTGAGTTGTGACTGAGAAAGAGGAGCTTAAGTACTGGGAGGTAGTAAATGGAACAATGGACCTAAAAAGATGAGATAACTGATTGCAGGTGTGATTAGTTGGCACAGGAGCTGGCTGAGGGGTGGGGAGAAGGTGGTACAGGGAAGCTAAGGAGATATATTGTGGAAAACAAAGAGAGGAAACACGAGGAAGCTGCAATTACTTCTAGACTAAAGAAACACGAATACTAAAGAATACCTGATAAACTAGAAGACCAAAGGAAATAAGGGAAAAAACATAAATAAATCTAAACAGGAAGAAGGCTGATCTAACTATAATAAGAACTAGGGGATGTAGAGCTAGGGTGACTAGAAGGACTAAACAAAGAAATTACCTAGCTAGAATCGCTAAAGAAGGATGGACATAGATTCAGACAAAAGACAAACTAAACCTAAAGTGACAAGAAAACTAGAAACACTACAAGGGAAAGTGAGAAGGACTTAAGAAATAACTCAACTGGAACTACTAAAGAAAGGTAAGCAAAATGCAAAACAAAATTATATTGATCTGTTTACTTGGCTAAATTAAGTAGCTCATAGCTAACATAACTAAATATAACAACTAAATATTATTAAAGAAAAACTTTAAAAAGCCTTCAGACAAGAGAGGCAGAAACTCAACCCTGAATAAAGACCTGGAGCTACACTCAGATGATTTGGGTCAAACATAAATTCTGCTGGAAATCTGTGGCAAAAAAACAAAACAAAAAAGCTAAAAATCCATTAAGTTACACTCAGATTTAGTCATTTTGTAAAGACAAACAGATATGTAATAGAAATAATAATGCAAAAAAAAGCTGCAGATTTCAAAAAGCAATACAGATGTTGCAGTAATCTCATACATTTTTGATTCAGGGATAAAGACTGCAGATTGATCTATCCGTCCATCCATCCATCCATCCATCCATCATGCCTTGAATGAGACCCGTTCAGACTGTTGCAGAAACGCTGGTGTTTCCCCCATAATCCTCTGCCTCCCTCTGTTGGACAAAACCTTTTTTTTTTTTTTTAACTATGCATTATTTTTCATCTTTAGTCTCTATCGCCCTCTTCTGACGATGTTGGTTACTACATATCTAAATCTTGAGAACATTAAACATGTTTGATCAGAGGCATAAAGATTAAAGTCAGGTTTTAGTCTTGCCTAGCTGTTTATAGGGAGAGAAGTAAAAAAGCAACATATTACCATTATTACTATTAAAAATAATTTCCCGGCCTCCAGTGAGATATCCAACCTGTATCACCAGTTTTCTTGCAGCTCTGTAATTAGTCTTTTTTCTGCCGGGTCAGCAGTGGGTATTGCACGGGGTCAGAAGCCCTGTGATTTAGCACCAGGGAGATGAATCAAAGAGCCATGTCTATGCCCTTGAGCAACCTTCTTGTCCTTAATTGCGCCAGTGAAAATAGAGTTGATCTGATATGGCCCTGCACATAAAAGCACACATCATATTTTTTGAAAAATTATGGGCCACAATTGTTATTAATTAACTCCGGCAGCAGTATCGTCCTGTTTTTTTTTTGGCAGGAGTAATATAAAGAACTTTATTTCCACAACAGCCATATGCAAAGTAGTCCTGACCAGTGATTACTTAGTTATTTGTTTTGTTGTATATAAACCCCTGCCACACAGCGAAGTCCAGCAGGGAAAATGAAACATGGAAAAAAAAAAAAAAAAATCATACTGTCTACAGACTGTGTCCACTCTGTATTTTAAATCGACACACTATTTAAAAAAAAAAAAAAAAAAAAAAAAAAAAAAAAAAAAAAACAATTGTTGCATTTACTATTTCCCCCCTAAAGTTGAAAGAAATTACAGAGCTGGTGATGCATCCCCATAGAGAAGATCTCTGAACTCTGCTCTCATCCACTGTGCTTCACACCAGCTCAGCCTCCCGCCATGTGTCAATGCCGACTCTAATCTCACACCCGCACCATCTGCCGCCTGGACCCCCTCCAAATTTGGCACCCGCTTCCCCAAGGGGAAAAGAAATTGCCATTCACACCCCTGCACATATTGACCACTTTTCCAGATGCTCTGAACGCAGAGGTTGTCGAATAAGAAGCAAAATCACCGAGCTCGAACATGTTAAGCTTCCAAAAAAAAAAAAAAAAAGGCTGCTGTTTTTTTTTCCCACAGTATGTAGCTGGGTCCAAATGAAGCAATGAACAGGCTTCAGATATGCTCTGCTTTCTGCTGTTGCCAAAGTGCAGCAACAGCACAACAGACGAAAGAGACAGAACTGCTCTCACCCTTAAACCGTCTCCATATTGTGAGCCACCAGCTCTCACTCCACTGTTGTTGCCGCCGCACTTTCAGCAAACCTGATTTTTTTTTTTTTCGCCCTCACTGGTATTTTATATTTTTTCTCAATGGCCATTTCAAGCCACTTTGCCTTCATAAATAAGACCAGTAACTGTGAGTTACAAGGCTCAGCACAACATTTATGGCGGTAACGTGATGCAGAGACAACAGCGCGTGCACAGTTTAACGCCTCGGGACAATTTAGAGGAGCGGAAACACCAGCATTAAGACTGCGGGAGAAAACTCGAGTCTCTGGGGAGAATCCACGCGTGCGTGAAGAAAATCATGCAAAAAAAAAAAAAAAGTAAAAATTTATTTGAACTTTTTCAGTGCAAACCACTTTGAAACCATGTGTTTTTTTAAAAATATATATATTGTATTGAATAACTCTTATTATTATTATTATTATTATTATTGTTGTTGTTATTATTATTTCTAGATTTTTAAACATTAATAATCAGAAAGGAAAAACCTGGGAAGCAGGGTTTATTAGAATTCAGAATACTGTCAGTAAATGAATGAGCATTTTACATGTAGTTTACATGAAGACATTAAAACAACAAAAAGGAAAAGTGTTTTCTACAGTCTCAGCCCAGATAGCCACAGATGATAATTCAATATTGACCTATCATCAAAAAGGTTGATTTTTAAATGTTATGATTGGACAGAGGTTTATCTCACTTTAAATGATATGGTATATGTGGAATTGTGATTCCTTTCTGTACATTTTATTGCTTGTATGTAAATATCATTATTGACCTTGACACAAAACATCTAAAAGCCGCTACAAGCAGTGGAGCAGTTCACCCCATCTTACACTGGTGTTTCGTTCCAACCACACAGCCTCTTTGCTGCTGAACTGTATTCTACTCTGAGCACTTTTGATATTTATTTTCTCTTATCTGTGTTTATTGTTAAATAACTGCAGTGTTTTGTGCCCGTGCTGCAGCTTGATAAGCAAACGTGTGTTTACATATGCCAACATTAACATAAATATTCATGATTCATTGACATGTCCTTATTAATTTAACTGTGAGTGCACAAGTGGAACTGTATGGTTTGTGTGTTTGTTCTCAAACCTATAGCTAGTACATTATTTAATAGTTCAATATCTTTCAAAAGTTTTCGAATATTTTTTATCATCTTTCTAAATTGCCCAAACCGCTGCCTTGCTCAACTGTCAAGAAGGGCTTTGCTACGTGGCAGAGTTGGAAGAAGGCATCACAAGGAACCAGAGTCAGACTTGGGTTACCTCAACACATACGGTTTCTGTGGTTCATGCAGTACCAGGCTTAACCTCATGGACGCTGTTCTTCCATGGACAGTAGACTGTTGTTCTAAAAGTCAGAAAAGAGTCAGAAGAGGGTGCTGTGGTGGTGCAGGGGTAAAGTACACTGTGTGCAATGAATCTATGCAAAACATGACTTTCAATTTACAAACTGAATTACTAGAAGACATGAACTTTTCCGTGATCTTCTAATTCACTGAGATGCACCTGGAGCTCTGTGAAATTATCCCCCTGCTTAAACCTTCCTCATTCCATTTTCCATTTTCTTTTGTTAAATAATATTTGAACTTTGAATGGATTCCTTCCATGACTGAATAAATGTTTCCCCCTTCACCGTTCATAATTACGAAGCAGAAATGCATAAACACACGAACATTTCCAGAGGCGATGAGTTGAGTTTGAGACATGGACTCAAGTTCTACTGAAGTTGCAAAAACAAAAAGACTTTTGACTCAACTTACACTCTAAAGTCTCATTACTTGACTTGTACCTTTGATTTGTGACTCAAATCTTATAAAGACTCTTTAGTTCATGTTGTCAGGAGTGAAAGCAGGCTGGCATGTAAGCTGCAAGTGCATGCACTGTGAAAAGGTGAGCTTGATTTGTAGAGACATTCACAGACCGCAGATAGGTAGTGGCTCATAACATACTTTAATAATCACACCCATTCAAAAACTTAGAATGTCAGTGAAAAGTCTATTTATTTCATGAACCTTAGCATTAAGCAAATATACATTATATAGATCAGTTTCACACTGATAAATGTTTGAACGTCTTTGTTTCTGTTAAATATGATAATTTTCCAATTACACGAAATGAAAATATGACATTTAAAATTAGACTTTTACACCAGACCAATTAAAAAAAAAAATTTATAACACAGAAAAAATTGTTTAATTAAAAGTATTAAAACCTGTGTTCATTTTATGCAATGCTGAATTATACTCCTGTGGTCGTATCAGTCACATGTTGTCATAGTTTTGTTTTTTTTAAGATTCTGGAAAGAGTCCAGGAAAATGAAATACTCCATGATGCATAACGAGGAGGGTCTCATTGAAACATTTTGGCTCTGTGTCCGGTTCAAAATGAGATTGCTAGAAAAGCATTGAATATGTCTGAAAATTCTGTATCTTCATATCAACTAGGTTTCCAATAAAAGGTGAGTTTATGTGTATCAATGGTGAAAATGTTCTGTTCAGCAAATACACCCATATTTTTTTTTTCTGTGCTTAGTTTCCTTTTGTGTTCATTACATTATTTCCCTACAAGTAGCTGCTAAAGAAAGCAATTGGCCTAAATTACAATCATGCTCAAACAGTCATTAATTGTGAAAACAACAACAAAAAAAAAAAGGTACGTAATTAAAGCTTCAGGAGACTGACTCAGTTCGGCTCCAGGCAATGTGTGAGTTAGAGCATATGTTTGTTTGGTCTAACAGGAAACAACTCGTTTGGCTTGGAGGTTGATTGTACAATCTGTAGTGAATGGCAACAATAAACTGCGCTTTTGTTGTAACTAAAGTGTTAAAATCATAAGAAAATATTAGCATGTTGCTACTTAATTTGTGGTTTAGGGTTCAGCAGGTAAAATGCCTTTAGGATTTATTCTGATATGTTGGAGTTTCTCGTGGATCTTTAATGTTGGGGTTTGTCATGTTGTTCTTTTTCTCTTCACAAAATTGTATATTTGAGTCAAAGCTAGCGTTTGTCATGTTTCTTAATGCTATCAGACCTGAGTCAGATTTGTAATTACAAATGTGTGCAAAACTGTCAATTTTCCACAAATGTTGAGAAAACACAATTTTGCTATTGCTGTGTTTCCATTACAAAGGAAATGCAGCTGAAATTATACATGAACAAGTTAGTTCATGAGATCAGTCATTATTACAAATTATTTTTTCCTGCCTCCAATCCTGATTTCATATTTCAGTCTTCTATATTTTACAAAGTAAGAACACTGTATTAACTGATAGGTGTTACTGTGTAATTTTTTGATAGCTGAATAAAAAGTGTAATAAAGGAGTTGCGTTGGTGCAATGTTGGTGCTGGTTCATTCTATTGTGCAAGTTTCTTTATTTAAAATAAGATTAGCTTTTTACTTTTTATTAGTACAAGCTAATACTTGCTATCTTCCACGCCCACTTTTTGATCAACGATTAATATTGACAGGATATATTTTATAGACTGACTAATCATTTCTTTTAATCCAAAAAGTGCTGATAATCCAGGTTAAGAAATATTCTGTTACTTGTGCTTGGGTAGCCTGAAAATTAGACATTTATCACTAAGGCATTTTTGAGTTGAAAATGCAAACATTTGGGGTCAAATCTATAACTGAATCAACCCAGGGCTGGATCAATCAGTATTTGAACCATGAATAGTTTACCAAATTGACCCAAATGTGATTGTTTTTAATGCAGCAGCATTTAGAGTACACTTACAAACTGTGTCTGACACTAAAAGGACTTTCTTCTCAAGTTGTTTGAGTGAAGGTCAGTGGATTTCTGTTGTGCCTTCACAACTCAGACCCTGTTTTCCTGAATTGGCCCCACCTTCATATTAGGATGTTTTGCTATCAAACGTCTTGTGTTTCTTGCACCTTTTTATTCCTTCACCTGGCATCCATTGTCTTGTGTGCTATCAAACATCAAAAGACATAAACAACAGTGGAAACATTTGAATGCTGTTACGGGGGTGAAGGATTCAGATCAATAAGTTTGTCATTGATTAAGACAATATATTGACAGACTTTGTCCTTCAAGGAACTACAAATAGACATTTGTATCTGTCTTCATGTCCCATAGTATTCTCAAAATATCTTGTCTTCAGCATGCATTGAACTGTTCTACTGTAGAATATTCTTTCAGTTTTGAGCATGTGTGCAGATGTAGACTGGAGAGTCTTGACAGCTGCTTATCACAGAACAATCTTGTCATGCTGACATATGTCCATAATGTCACTGGAGCGCTGCTGCTGCAAATATTTAATTACAGCATGGGAGAACGATCATCGCCCTAGTTTAGCCTTGCTAATGACGCTAGTAGAGTTCGCAATTATTACAGTGTCAGACTCACTGTAATCTGGGAAAAAAAAAAATGCAAACGAGAGCAGCAGAAGGCCTTATTTGATTAATCGGTGCAGTCAGTGTAAAGTGTGTGGCAGGCCCAGAGGGAGTAGACTGTGAGTTGGGAACAAGTTCCGTGGTTGGCTGAAGAAACGCTAGCAAAGCCTGTTGACAGTCCCAACCTCATTAGAGGACTGCAGTAGACGGAGGCAGCTTTTCGCAGCGCAGTCTGCCGTAATGTGCTTCCACCCAAACATTGGATGGGCAGTGGAGCCTGCTGATGCGTTGTAGCTATGTCGGGCTGCTAGCAGAGCCAAACTCTGTTTGTACTACTGCTTTGACATTCATTATCCTCGTGCAGGCTGCAACCCATGGTTTGGTAGTTGAAACTTTTTCTACTGCTAGAATTATTAGCTTAAAATAATTTCTGCTAGGTTTAGAAATGCATCCAAACGCATCCTTTGTATGTTTGGCGAATTTCCATTTCCATTTCCAACAACAAGAAAGTTTCAATGCTTTTCAGATTTCATCCAGTTACAATCACAAACTTAAATGTGTTTATTTGAGTTTTAGCAGTTAATCAAGTTTATTCTTTAGCACTCAGTGTTTCAACAACTTTTTCAGTTTTCTGGAAGTTTGTTCCAGATTTGTGGTGCATAGAAGCTGAATGCTTCTTCTGTATGTTTGGTTCTGGTTCTGGAGATCCAGATCAGACCAGAACCAGAAGACCTGAGAGTTCTGGAAGGCTGATACAACAGCAGCAGATCTTTAATGATTGTGGTGTGCAGATCCCATCACTCGCAGATGGGATCTGGGGCCAGACCAAAATAATGTAACATGGTGCTAAGCCACAATTATGGTTTATAAACCAACAACAGTTTTTTAAAGTCTATTCTCTGAGCAGCAGGGAGTCAGTGGAAGTGCTTATATGTCTGTTTTCCTGGTTTTAGTAAGAACACCAACAGCAGCGTTCTGGGTCAGCTATAATTTACTTTTATAGCATGAACCTGCATATGAAGATCAGCCATTATACTTAAGTAAAATCTGGACTGAACTGCATATGCTGGTAGACATGAATATGTTTGCAAGGACTGCAAGTCAAAACATCAACAGTTTACAAAAGAATGATGCCTTTATCAGCTTCAATTTCTGCTGCAATGAAACACAGGTTGCACAAAATGCTCAAGAAAAATCAATATGTCTGCAGAAAGAAGAGGTTCGAAGCTGATCTCCTGCCCTGACCGTGGGGTCCCTCAACCGGGTTGAAACTCTGCACCCTTTTTTGACATCCTGCAGCTGGGGTAATGTCAGCCAGACCTGACAGAGCATTAACATCTCTCTGCTCCCTAAACGGCTGCGATGGGAGTATGCTACATCCAAAAGAGCAGACGGGGCAGTGAAAACAGCACCTGGGTGCCTATTTTTCCCTTCAGCTCAGTGAGGGTAAGGAAATCCTTCATGCCTTATCTGACATCCCAAATACTGAAATTCAGCGAAACACAGGAATGCAGCTTTACATGAGAGAAAAATAAATCACCACCGAATAACCTGTTGCACAATAAAAAAACCCAAAAAACAAACAAACAAAAAAAAAAAAACAGTAAAGCGACGAGAGCCAGGCGCCGGCTTTTTTTTCTTTGAGTGAAAAGTGATGTTAGCAACGCGCTAGGATTGCAGGAGCGAACATAGCGATGTTTCGGTACTCTCCAGAGGGGGAAAACATTACAGTGTTTACAGCCCTTTTCTGCCTCCAAGAAGCTGCCTGAAAAACAGCTCATATCACTCGCAGATGGGATCTGGGGCCAGATTGATTGCAATGCAAGGTGCAATTATCAGAGCAGGACGGCATACAGAGACAGAGTGGCAGTTACTGCAAAGTGGCCTCCACTGCCTCTTCGCTGCCGCGCAGGTGAATGATGTCAACGAGCGTCCCAACATGAGGCTGGCGGTGTTTTATGGCTCAACTATTACTGTACGGTAAATCTTGTGTTACACTGGGCTTATTATACAATGAAATATTTCACTGCATTGTCCTTAATGCGGTGTAAACAAGGCAAATAAAACAGTAGCTAAACATTCAGAAGATACTTGGAAATGCATCAGATATTGCCAGCATGCAAACATACTTATGAGTGAGCGATGTATGGGTGTGTGGGGGAGATGAGTGGGTTTCTGTTACGAGTCAAACAGAGCGCAGTGGTTTTGTGTTGAAGCTGTGGATAGCTCTGCAGAAAAAAAAAAAAAAATCTTTAAAGCCACTCTGATCGATATTGTTTGTGCTGCCAGTGAATGAAATTCTATTTTGAAAGGAGACACTTTTGGTGGAAGCCGACAGATTTGTAGACGTATCTGTGACCCTGCTACCCGAGTCCAGAGTACAGGATACAAAGGAACGTTGGAGGTTTTGAATATTATCTATGAAAATATCTCTGAATTCAGCTGGACAAGTTAACAGACCGCTACAGCCAACAACCAGGCAGAGGGTCTGAAGGAGTCAGCATCCTGATGTGGTTTCTTTTCATGATGTACTTTAAATGTGCATTATGGTTACTTATTTACTTTCACATTTTATCCATAGCGATCAGTAATATGGCCCACCGCTTTGGGTGTAGCAGCTTCAGCTCCTCTGAAAAGGCTTTACATGGTGATTGATGGGAGTCTATTTAGCCACTGTCCCAGAACAGAAGCACATTTCTGAGGTCAGGATGTAATTATTAGATAAATATCCGTCCATCCATCCCTGACCACCAAGAACTATTTGGTTGTTCGCTTCACTCTCTCCAATGAACATAAATATTTTTGGCTCCTTTCTTTCACCTTTCTAGTTACAGTCCATCTTGTTGAGCGATTGAAATTAATATATCTGTAAAATGAAAAAAACAAAGGCAGCCCACAAGCAGGACAGCCAACAGAGGCCCCAGACGCATATCAGAGAGGACACTGTGGCCGCTCTTTAATAAAAGACCAGCACTGACCGAATTTACAGACAAACTGACCTGCTTTTGATTCCGACGTGCCGTCTTTGACCTGGCTCTTATTAGTTTGATGCCCTGTGTGTTTTCACATGCACCGCCTCACATTCTCCAGGAGCAGCCAACACTTGAACTCATGCTGTACAGCCACTTCCTGCTGATAGTGAAGGCACAAATTATTATGAGTCCTGTGATTCTGTTTTAGAATGACTGAAAAAAAAAAAAAAAACTTTAAAATGATGGAAAGAATCTTTGTAATGGATTCTCTTACATTCTGAGAAGAACTCTCTAGCTCTAGGACTGCCCATGTCCCAAAGCCCCTTGTGCCTCCCAGTGCTTTATAACAGGAAACGGCATAGAGAATAGAGAAAGACTTCCAGGCACTGGCTGGTGTGAAGGTTTGAAACTTGTTCTCTGGCTAAGCCTGTCAAAAAGGAAAAGTCTGGAGTGTGAATGTGGGCCTACATTACTGCAACCCAGCACAGGAACAAAGGGAATGCAGGGCAAGACTCACAACACACACCTCACAGAAGGAGGAACACTAGTTTGAACCAAACCAGTGGCCAAAAATATTCATCCAAACCTTAATCAGCACCTTCACATTAAAACCACAAAATATGTGCATGTTTCAGAATTTATGTAATAGACCAACAGAAAGCAATGATTGTGAAACTGAAGGATGATACAAGTTCTTTTGTTTGTTTTTGTTTTTTTTGCACTTGTTTGCAACTATATTTATTTTGATGCCCTCAGGTAAAGTCAGGAGTAAATCCAGCCTTGATGGAATGGTGAGAACAAAGCTATTGTTCCCAGTACAAAAATGTAGAAAAAAAAAAAGCATTGTATTGACACATGTCACCCCACTTCTACAGTCCTTGTGCTGGTTCAAGAGCTTACATGTTCAATTTGAGAGCAGGATTTCATAGCTTTGGAATGTTTCAATGTCTGCTATGTTTCAAATACAATCTACTTAACTCCTCCACTAAGCGCAGTTTTATTATCTATTCAGGCAGCTGAAATAAAATCTTACTAGAACACAAAATTATACAAAATTATGTAAACTGACATAAATAATATGTCTGAATATTAAGTATTGAAGGAAAAACAGTATTCCTTTTAAGGTTATACGCAGATTACAGTTACCAACTCAGTTATCTTAATAAACAATTGTGTGTAGAAGGGGAATTATTATTATTTCAGTAGTGCTATATTGTTTTCTAGTGAAATGAATCAAAAACACTTCTACATAAAACACAATCATAATCAGCTAACTAGTGAAATCATTCAGTGATAATGAAATTATTATTTTTTAAGTATCAGCATCAGCAATAATAGCCAGTATTTACTTGGTATCAGATAAATCCCAAAACTCACATAACCCCAATACACATACAGTAGAACTAGAGTCTCTAATGTATGCAAGGTTCCAGCGCTCAAGGCACCTGAAGCAAAAAAAAAAAACTTGTTAGACTTTGACTGTTCCTCTGTAAGATCCTGGCTCAGTTGTCTCTATGAAGCTCTAAGATTGATGCATAGACTTAGCATCCAGCCACAGAGTCATGATGGTTTATGTCAGAACTTCAGCCGAGTCACTGTCAGGTATTTGTTGATTTTTCTGTGAAAGTTAGCTACAAATTACTCATGGAAAATTTGCCTACTCAAAGGTTTTTTCTAAAATATTTGAAAGGAAATGCAACTTGGGAAGCTAAAATACCTAGCCAAAATGCTACATGACAAAACTCATGGTTGGTGTAAAACAGCCGATCCCAGAGGACCATTCATTCATTTTCCTTGGCGCTGAACGACTGAAACCTTTGTGATAGTGATTTACTTTAAATTAATGTTTTAATTTTTCTTTTTTTTCTGTCCTTTTTTTCTTCTCTTGTTTAGATTCTGTGCATTCTGTTAATCTTTTTACTAAGGCTGTGAAAAGTGGAAATGGTTTATTACAATGAATACATTGTGATAGACATGCATGACCTGAATACCTTCAGCCTTCTCCGATTACTTTGTTTTGAATTTCATTGATTGCAGTTGGAGTGTGGATTGACTGTAACAACTGTTAACCAGCAAATACCACGGTCCACTGTATTATAACGGTCCAGTCAAAGTCCAAATCTAAGTTCAATTGAGAATTCACCTAATTTTACTGAGCTTGACCTGCTTTGGAAGAAAAATCAAATTTTGATCTTTTTGTAAGTTTAAGTTAAAAACTGATGGAGACCAGCAAGACCTGCAGACTGCAGCAAACAGAGGTTCTACCAAATGTTGAGTCACTAGAGGGAATGAATTCAAATGCATAATAAACTTCTAGATTTCATGTATTAAAAAAAATCATGTACATAAACCACGTATTATTTTCCTTTCACTTATTTGTTATGCACTACTTTGTGATGGCTTATCACATTAAACTCCATAAAATTCATAAAGGTTTGTGATTGTACCACAACAAAATGCAAAAAAAGCCAAGAGGCATGTTAAATTTTGTAAGGCATCATAACTGTAAGGATTCCATGACGCCCTCTGCTTTAGCTTCGTCTCCTTACCTTTGGTATAAACAGAATTACTGAGACGCTATTAGTACTGGGCCACGGGGCAAAAATAATTCCTGTAATAAACATGTGGCAAGTGCACCTAAGAATCATTAAAAGTGTATTATCCCTTTAGCACATCGCTGCCCAGTCATTATCTTTCGCGGCAGCACTCAGACGCTCCTCACCCAATAACTGATCATGGTTGCGTGCACACATCACTGTGTTGAGCCCTTTGTCCTCCAGTTGCACCATGGACCTAATTTGCAGCTGACGAGAAGCGTGCAGTGGCAACCACAACCACACCAATTAAACTGACATTTAGCTTTCTGCTCGCTTGTCTTTCAAAACGCACGAGGGCCCGCTCTCTGCAGCCCAATGAGGGGAAGTTCACAAGTGAAATCCTTCGATCTCAGGCAGTGAGCAGAAGAAATAATTACTGGTCAACACATTTGATTTGTTGGAGAGTTGCATTCCCTCGGTTTAGTTCTGAAATACTCCAGGGTGTGACATACTTTGTTGCTTGCACTGCAGGCCAGGCTGGGTAATACAATGCATCTAGTCTTGATCGAGGTTTATGGAAAATACTTTGGCCAGTTCTTTGATTAACATGATAGATCAATGGAGCGTTTCTCCATCTTTAATGATTTAAATATCAGATGAAATCTTGAGACAGACAGATTGACGACACTCTCGTTGGATAGAGAGAGAGAAAGATTGAAGACAAACCTGATATGCCCCTGAAATCTGTGACTGAGATCCTTCTTGGGGCTTGGCGATAGACGAGCCACCCGCGGGCTTTGAATATCAGTCGATGAGATGCTGAAATAATGAAACAAAACAGCAACGGAACATGTATTTATGTAGAGTGCAGCAATGTCATTTAGAAAATATGATACTGATGATGCCCAGGCCTTACTCAGTCAAATTTGAGCTCGCCATAAATGGGCCTTTTACTGCAGATCAATCCTTGGCCTTGAGGTCAGATCGCATCTCTTCCAGCACTGAACACGAGTCTCAAACCATTTTGCTAACTGAACAGAGATATTCTTTGTTAAACAGGGTTAGGGTAAAGTTAGGTTTACGCAATGTCTACAATGCCTGTAGAAACGTAATTTATCAGTAAATGATCAAAAAAGTAATGATAGCCTTTTATAGCAATGTTCAAGTTGCCAGATAGGATGTATTATTTGACTCACTGTTCCTGTGCAGCTACAGCATCTTTATAAGTAAAAGTAACAAGCCTGTGTGACACATGATGTTATACCCGACTGCTAAATTGGATATTTCAACTGGAAAACCTCTTAAAAGGTCAAGATCTGCAAAACTCCCTTCATGGTGTTGCAGTATTTTAGGTAATTAATTCGATTTCAGACAAAAAAATTATTCTCCCCTCAATTTCACGAGACATTTTCAGAAAGAAAAAAGCTTTTGAAACTGAAATAAAGATGAAAATACGCTATGAAGAGTATCGTTATTTTTTTATGCTGTGATTAGAGCAAAAACACGAAACCAGCATCAAATTTTAAAAGCAGCATCTATTTTTGTAGAGTCTGAAAAAAAAAAAAAATTCGGAAAGAATTTTTTGTTTCTTTTCTTGAAGCCTTACCTCAGCTTGCATGTGTCTCTTCAGCATTCTTTTAAATGTGATGGGACGCTGGAAAAGACTGTTCAGTTTGTTCTAAAAGGTTAAAATAGCATCTCAATGCTAAAGTTGAAGCAGCAGCAGCAGAGACGTTCCCAACGCTGATGTCAGCGTCCACAGTTCACATTTCTAAATGAATGATCAGGAGTTCCTGAAACACTGAAATAGCATGTTGCATCAGTTTCATGGTTGAATAACTTAAATGACAGAAAATGTATTTGTTGTTGAGCTAAGTTGTCTGTATATTCAATAATTTAGCAGCAAAAATGGTTTATGATTTGAAAATGTTGCTTATTTTGCTGATATGTTGAATCCAATTAAAAGACCTTGCCATTCGAAAACATTCCTCTTCTTAATTTTCCCATCAGATTACTGTGTAGTTGCAACTGAATAGCATGAAAAGTTAATGTCGCTTTAAGCAGACATCGGCCCAACCTACTTGTAATAAACTCAGATAGTAACTATTTGACCAGTAGGGGGCAGTCACAGACTGAAGGAACGGCTTAAGTGTCATCAACAGAAGGGGTGAAAAAAAGATGATGTTGACAAAACTGCAAAGAGACTCTGTCCTCTTGCGGCTGTGCTCTGTACACGCTACACCCTTCATCCCAATGAGCACACACTACACAAAATAACAAGTTAGATATCAAAGAAAAACTAGAAAATTCCTCAAGAAATTTAACCGGGGCCTGCCAAAGTGTGCCCGTCGGATTGGACCCAGCGTTCTGATGCTAAACATTAGCATCAATGATAGACTTGGCTAAAAAATCACAGGAATGTTGACTAACATGGACTTGCACCACTCAGTCTGTTAAAATAAGTGTATATGCTAAAATTAGCCAAAATGCTAATGTTAGCTTGAATACTGTCAGTAGCATGTGGGGCATCACTAGCATGTTGTCTGTAATTGACTTACTCCATTCAGTAAACGAAACATGGCTAATAAGTTTTAGACATAGCTAATACCTTATTTAAGGTAAAATGCTAATGCTAATGCTCTGTCTTAGGGCACTGTGCAAGACAGTGCCCTAACCTGAGAGAAAAAGATAATGAAAGATAATATCAATGCAGCGCCTGTGGCGCTGCCCTAGCCACAGCCACATTATTTGTAAATGTGTCGTCCCAAACAGCTTCTGCCTCAGATGGGATCGAGACAATTGATTTATCATCTTTGCCTGTGGAGGAACAGGATCAGGTGCGAGAACTGTTGGGTAAATATACTTCTGTGTTTGCCACTAATGATCAGGACTTGGGTTGTACCAACCTGATCAGCCATGACATTCCTCTTCTTGATGACATATCTGTTCGACAACGTTACCGTCGAATTCCCCCATCAGAGTATGAACTGGTGAAGGAGCACATAAATCAGCTTTTGGCTACTAATGTCATTAAAGAAAGTTCCAGCCCCTATGCATCACCAATTGTGCTTGTTCGGAAAAAGGATGGCAGCATTAGGCTTTGTGTTGATTACCGTCAACGTAACATCGAGACACGGAAGGACGCTTTTCCACTCCCTCGCATTGAGGAGTCGCTTGATGCTTTGACAGGGGCCCGGTGGTTTTCCACTATGGACTTGGCCAGTGGTTATAATCAGGTTCCTGTCAAGGCAAGCGATCGCTATAAAACTGCTTTCTGCACACCTTTTGGGCTTCTTGAGTGGAATCGCATGCCTTTCGGCTTATGCAATGCCCCAAGCACGTTCCAACGCTTGATGCAGCGCATTTTTGGTGACCAGCAATGTCAATCCCTCTTGCTGTATTTAGATGACATTGTCGTGTTTTCATCGTCTGTACAGCAACACCTTGAGAGGCTGGATGTGGTGTTGGGACGGCTTCAGAAGGAGGGCCTTCCCATCACAAAAAGACAAAAAAAAAAAAAATCACCAACTGAAACATTAAATTTCTCCCAAATGTCATAATTAATGAAAATGTAGGTTTATTATTAATTAAATCGTCTTTAACAGGCGGGTTTTAGCCTTGATTTAAAGGAACTCTGTGTTTCCGCTGTTTTACAGTTTTCTGGAAGTTTCTCCAGGTTTGGTTCTGGTTCTGGGGATGCAGAGCAGAACCAGAACCAAAAGACCTGAGATGTCTGGAAGGTTGCTATGACAACAGCAGATCTTTGAGCCGTTCAGTGATTTATAAACTAACAACAGTATTTTAAAGTCTATTCAGCATAGGGACTTTAGAACTGACGTTCTCTACCTTCCTGGTTTTAGTCAGAACATCAGCTGCAGCGTTCTGGATCAGCTGCAGCTGGAGGATTTTTTAGACAGACATTTTGCAATAATCAATGTAACTGAAGATAAACGCATGGATGAGTTTCTCTAGATCTTGCTGAGTAATTAGTCCTCTAATCCTGGAAAAGAAGCTACTGATTATATTTTTTACAAACAAGCAGAAACCCAACAAAACGACGACTCACCACCAATCCAGACCTCCCAGGTGCGCCTGGCTGGCCCGGAAACCCGACCTCCCCCTTTTCTCCCTTCTCTCCCTTCATGCCTTGGTCACCGTTAGTCAGCTGTAAAGACACAGGAGAAATTCACAACTCAAGAATATCAGCTAAAGAAAACAAGTGAAAGAGAGAAACTTACCCGTCCACCAGTGGGGAGAAATGAACCTTAAAAAGGAAAAGAAAGAAGCTGAAAATGGCTTTTAAGTCAAGTTAAGTTAATTTGTCAAAGTGCTTCACACAATAAAAACATAATCCTGCAACCAATTATAAAACAAGCAATAGCCATCATCAAAATCACCCAGCAAACACACATCAAAGATGCTGATCAATATTCAGTTGTCATTAATCAAAGGTGGAGTTTTAGCCTCTGTTTAAAGGAACTCAGTGTTTTCCAGTTTTCTGGAAGTTTGTTTCAGATTTGTGGTGCATAAAAACTGAAAGCTGATTCTCCATATTTTTAGTCATTAAGAGTCCCAGAATATTTCAGACCCAGTTTAATTGTTTCATCTACGCCTGTTAAAATAAGCAATTAATGAACTAAATAATTTCCCTCCTGATGATTAGTGCTGTTTAGTGGTCAGTTTTGTTGACAGAGACATTATAATCCATTTTATTTATGGTTTCAGTTGGATAATTAAAATATCTTCCAGTTATCTTTACAAAATTAAACATTCTTGGTCTTTGAGAGGGTGAACTTGCATTATTATGTCATTGAACATGGTTTCAAAACATTTAGAACTGGCTGAGAATCTAGAATAGGACTGACATCTGACACAAACCTGATCCAAATCCAGATTAAAACCATCCATCTATCCATCCATCCATCTTCTTTCGCTTATCCAGGGTCGGGTCGTGGGGGTACCAGCTTAAGAAGGGAGGCCCATACTTCCCCTCCCCAGCCACTTCTTCCAGCTCCTCTGGGGGAACCCAAGGCGTTCCCAGGCCAGCTGGGATACACAGTCCCTCCAGCGTGTCCTGGGTCTTCCCTGGGGCCTCCTCCCGGTGGGACATGAACACCTCACCAGGGAGGCATCCAGGAGGCATCCTGACCAGATGCCCGAGCCTCAACTGGCTGTGGAGGAGCAGCGGCTCTAGTCTGAATCCCTTCCAGATGACTGAGCTTCTCACCCTATCTCTAAGGGAGAGCCCAGCCACCCGACGGAGGAAACCCATTTCGGCCGCTTGTATCTGTGATCTCGTTCTTTCGGTCATGACCCAAAGCTCATGACCATAGATGAGGGTAGGAATGTAGATCGACCGGTAAATCGAGAGCTTCGCTGTTGGCTCAGCTCTCTCTTCACCACGACGGACCGGTACAGCGCCCGCTTCACAGCAGACGCTGCACCCATCCGCCTGTCGATCTCCCGCTTCCTTCTTCCCTCATTCGTGAACAAGATCCCCAGATACTTGAACTCCTCCACTTGAGGCAGGACATCGCCCTCGACCCGGTAAAAGGCTCTCCACCCTTTTCCGTTTGAAGACGATGGTCTCGGACTTGGAGACACTGAATCTCATCCCGGCCGCTTCACACTCAGCTGTGAACCGCTCCAGCGAGAGCTGCAGATCACGTCCTGATGAAGCCAATAGAACCACATCATCCGCAAAAAGCAGAGATGCGATCCTAAGTCCATCAAAACGGATCCCCTCAACACCTTGGCTGCGCCTAGAAATTCTGTCCATGACAGTGATGAACAGAACCACTGAGAAAGGGCAACCAAGGCGGAGTCCAACTCTCACTGAAAACAAGCCCGACAAACTGGCAGCAAGGCGGACCAGACTCTGACACCGGTCGTACAGGGACCTGACAACCCGTATCAAAGGGCCTGGTACCCCATACTCCCGGAGAACCCCCTGCAGGGCTTCCTGAAGGACACGGTCGAACGCCTTCTCCATGTCCACAAAACATGTAGACCAGTTGGGCGAACTCCCATGGACCCTCCAGGACCCTGCTGAGGGTGTAGAGCTGGTCCAGTGTTCCACGGCCAGGATGAAAACCACAGTGCTCTTTCTGTAACCAAGGCTCGACTATCCGACGGACCCTCCTCTCCAACCCCAACACCAACAATGTTGAAGAGAGTCGGGCATGTTTTTGTAAAGATGTTGCTCAATTTGGTTTTTGTTGACATGGCAGATTTGCTGTATTAAAAAATCCATGGCGGGAGCCAGTATCGCAACGTGCCGGATTGATACATCGTCACAAAAACACGCCCGACTCTCTTCAACATCGTTGGTGTGGTCTCCTCTGGGGTCTTCTCTTTCTTTTGCTCTGTTGCCTTCGCACTTTGCTGGATATCGTTTTTGGATTTGAGCCGATGCAGTTTTAATTTTAAAGCGACTAATTCTTCATTCAGTTCAACATTCTCTGAGTCCAGCCACTTCCTATCTTTGTATTGTTCAATGAATGCTTTGTTCCGTTTTTGTCTTATGTCAAAATTGTCATCTTTGAGCTCCACATTCGACCGAAGGAGGGAATTGTAATCTCTTTCCAAAGATTCAATTGTTGTTCTAGCCTCCTCTAATTCTTCATGAAGCCCCTCTATCCTTCTCTCGTATCGCACTTTTCCGTCGAGAAGCATCTTATTTTCTGCGACCAAGGTGGAAACATTGGTCGCAGTGTTGCCAGTCAGGCGTTCAATTTTAACCCTCAGGTTTTCAACGGTCTTCTTCAAATGGGTATTCTCCTCCTCGAGATCCACACAGCGATTCTGAAGAACCTGCACCGTTGTAAATAAAAAGTCGTTCTCAGCCATGATATACTACTACTACTCTAAACTACTCAAACCGCAAATGAATTTCTCTGTGGAATCTTGGAAGACAGAGACAGTCACCAATGATGTCACAGAGAGGATTAGTGACATCACAGTTTCACATCAAAGCCACAGACATCTGTTGCGTGCGAGGGGATGGGGAGGGTGAGGGGAGGATTTTTTTTAAACTTTATTTGCAGACACACTGTATGATGACAGAATGAAACATTTGTTATGCTTAAAAAAAACCCAAATACAGATAAACAATATTCAAGAAAAAGCTAAGGGGCTTCAGTTCCCAACTGTACATTCAATGTCGCCATCGGGGTCTTCGGGCTGCACTTTGTCTGGTCCCTCTCCGAGGACCTGTCTGCCTTGGGTGACCCTACCAGGGGCATGAAGCCCCAGACAGCATTGCTCCGAGGATCATTGGGGCATCAAACCCCTCCACCACGATAAGGTGGCAGCCCGGGGAAATTAAAACTAATCTGATTAGCTCTTAATCCAAATAACAGCATAAAGTTTGTTCAACCACAGGAAATATTGAAACCATAATAAAAGTAATTTAAACAAAAAAACCAGCTAAATGTTGGTCCTGATCCAACAGGAAATCTGAAACTTCTACAAAACTAGAATAAAACTCAAGTAGAGTTGCTTTTGAACCAAAATAAATCAAACATTGACCAACAGATTTGATGTATATTGATCATTTTAACAATGCTACTTAACAAAATGTGATCATTTTCATGTTTTCACGAGATAAAGCGCTTTGAACTGTTGTGTTGCTGGAATGTGCTGTACCAATAAATCTCTCCTGAAGGTTTGTGGTTTAAAAACACGTAAAATCTCCAGAAAAACAAAAGTAATGTTGAAACTAAAGTCCATTTCTGGCTTTAAACAAATTAAAACATGATAAAATGTGCTGCTTCCTGATCCTAGGATATATTATGCATTTAGAATATTTTAATGCTAAGCTTTTAAACAATGTTAACCAAAAACTAGAAAATTCCTGAAGAAATTTAACCGGGGCCTGCCAAAGTGTGCCTGTCGGATTGGACCCAGCGTGCTGATGCTTAGCATCAAAGCTAAGATTAGCTAAAAAATCACAAGAATGTTTTCTAACATGGACTTGCACCATACGGTCTGTTAAAATAAGTGTATATGCTAAAATTAGATGCTAATGTTAGCATTAGCAAATGCTAATTTCAGTAGCATGTGGGGCATCACTAGCATGTTGTTTGTATTTGACTTACTCCACTCACTGTAAACCTGAGAGAAAATGATACTGCAGGATAATTTTATTGCGCTGCCTACGGCAGTGCACTAGTGGGGGACAGTGAAATGCTAATGTTTGTGCTAAAGTTAATGCACTGTCTTGCTGCGCAAGACCTGAGAGATAAAGATAATGTAAGATAATATCATTGCAGCGCCTGCGGCGCTGCCCTAGCCACAAACGAATCTTAAGGCTTTTATTTTGAAATTTTCAGTAAGCTTAATTTTAAATGTCCAAACTAATACCATGATTAACATTCATTGGGTTAAATGAGTTATAAAATGCCCAAAACAAAAATTAACTGATGTAAAAGTTTCAGCGCTTTTATTTTGAAATTTTCAGTAATCATCATTTCAAGGGGCCCAACTAATCCCATGTGTAACAGTGATTGGGTGAAATCAGTTATATTTTGCTCCAAAGAGCAATTATCTGATTTAAAAATTGTCAGGTGTTTTATTTTGAAATTTTCATTAAGCTTAATTTTAAATTGCCTCAGTAATCCCATGTGTAACAACGGTTGGTTAAAATCAGTTATAAAACTCCCAAAACACAAGTAGTTGTAAAGGACGGCTTAGTCCTCCTCAGTAGAAAGTGACAGTTCCGCCATGTTGTAGTTCTTAAATTCAGTCAATGTAGTTCTAAAGAGCAGCTCAACTGTCATGTGAGTGAGACACACAAGGAGAGACATAATTCTAACTGTTGAAGCAGTTAGTTTTTGTGAAAGGCCTGAGAGGAATATTCAGGCTTTTATTTTGAAATTTTCAGTAGGCTTTATTTTAAAGGGCTACACTAATCCTATGAGTAACAGTGTTTGGGATAAATCAGTTATCTATTGGTCAAAACAGCAAGTAGTTCTACATATCAGTTCTGCCCTCTGTTTTAACTGATTTTTATTTAAAACTACAAATATGGAGTATTTGTAGTCCTAATCAGCTGCTCGGCCCTGCTGTGTTCCGTTGCTATGGTAATGGATGCTCTGCCAACTGCCATGTGTGTGAGACAGAAAGGTGGAGAAAGAATTATATCTTTGTGAGACACCCAGTCAGCTTGAATGAAAAAAGCAGTCCGAACAACTCCTTCCCGTTCGGCAACCGTGACACGTATCGGAAAACCGTTTGAAGCGTATGAGAGGGTTATCTTTCGTCTCAGATAGTACCGCGATTCATATCTGTACATCACTCACAGTAATAACAGCGACGAGATAAAAATGGTGTGCGCTGAGGTTTGACATTTTTGAGAAATACATGGAAGTCAATGTGGCTGAGCGTGTGGAAATCCTGTCGCATGACTTCGCTCTGAAGCACCTTGACAGAAAACCGTAAGCCCTAGGAAAATTTCGAAAACATTTTACCGGAGCAGGCACTCGTATTGATGTCATGACCGAGTTTGATACCGATAGGGCGATATTTGTGGGCGTGACGGCGATTTCAAAATTTATTTGGGGGTCAAAATCGCTCTGCTTCCCACACTCTAACGAGACGTCGGTTACACTCTAGTTTCAGCCGTTTCAAACTGACAAAAATTTTTGATAGTTTTTTGCTTTTTACGTCGTCATCGTAACTCCGAATCCCACCAAAAGTAATAGCTCCAATGCCGGCGCCGAGCCGCACGTTTTGATACCACTTGTGTGGGTGGGCTCGCAGCGGTACGAGCCGCATTAACAGTCACGGAAAAAGTTATAATAATAAAGAAACATTCTATTAGGTGAAGAACAATAGGTGCCTGCCATGCAATGCATGGAGGCAGTGACTCACTTGCTGAGTCACTGCCTCCATGCATTGCTGTGGGCAGGCCCCAATAAAGGCTTTCTGGGGTGGAGGGTTGTGAATAGTGAAGTGTGAGTTCTATTCACAAGATAAGATAGCATTAGAAAGGTGAACGAACTTCAATAGTCACCATTTCTTGTAGGAATGTTAACAATAAAACATCAACAAGCTACCAGAATAATAAAACAGTAATCTAGAACACGGCAGAAAGAGAAATGAGATGGATCGCAGTCTGATTTAACCAATCATCATAGTTTTCACGTCATCCACTGTATATAACATGTATGCACTGAACGATGAGGCTCTCCTTGTGGGATACTGTCTGTGCCTTAACAAGCACAGTGAGCTGAACGAGAGAGAGGAGACTGAGTGTAAAGCCCCGAGCCCTTAATGAATTCTCAATGGAGAGAAGTAGTTTTGTGATCTGTTCTCACATAAACAAACACGCAACAGCTCAATATCACAAGCAACACACACTTCATGTACTTGAAGACTTGGTATTCTAGACAAAGCACTTCATTTGTGCTTTGTGTCGAAACATTTCTTCACGTTTCGACTATTATGATTTTAGCTACCTAAGATAAACAGTGTAGCTGCAGCTTCAAGTGTTGTACCTATCTTGATGTAGGAACGACAAACCCAACTGCAGCTCTCTCAGACGTTGCAGTGGCAGCACTAAAGTTTATCTAACCGGTGTATAAAAATTTGAATTATGTTTTAATGAATGCAGCGTGCTATTTCAGATATTTTCCGCTCTGGTGACTTGTGTAAAACAGGTCTGAACCTAAACAATGATCCTCTTCACACTGTTGAGTGTTTGCCTTTTGTTTTTATGGCGCAGGACGACGGAAAATAACAATCTTGAATTGATTCCTTTGTTTGATCCCCAAAGAAGCAAGGCTTTACCAGATTACTCGAATATATGCAAAAAGCTCATCCACATGAGCACCACTAGCCTCAAACTTCAAGTGTCCTCGCTGGACATTCGCAGACAACACTCACTGAACTGAATAGAGTTCAGTTTTGATGTTTTGGTGAATGTCTCCATGGAAATGCTCATAGGAGCGTCTCAACGTTCAATAGGTATGTCGCATTTGCACACCACCGTTACTCTGCAGGATTATACCATTGCTACACAAATGCTAACAATGTTTAATGTCACTCTAGGCGAGGCTGCTTTACCCTCCACAGGACGCCTGAAACTAAGAGAAATGGACAGACTGCCCTACGTTCTGGTCAAATTGCCAAAATTTTACTAAATAGGGATGCTATAAATCTCAATAGAATCTCATCAGACAGCCAGTTGATGTTTAAAAGAGTGTGAAATTGTCTGAAATATAAAATCTCAAAAAAAATCTCACTATTGAGAGTTAAAGCTATACAGCATACGGCTTAAAGAGCTGACAGTGTGAGTCAAACTACAGCTCAGAAAAAAACCCTGGGATTGCTCTCGATTCTGAGTCTTCATGGGGAAGAATGTGCAGTTCTACATTCCTAGCAAAACGTCTGATTATAAAGAGAGATTATTATTGCCAAATAAGGAAAAAATTACTCTAAATTAGGTAAATGGCATCTTCTTTTCTACTTTGTTGCAGTCTGCTTTAAAGTAAAAAGCTTCAAATAAACAGAGGAGGCAGCCGGTTTTCACTGGATGAGTAGAAATGCTGTGAGGTGAAACAGGATGAACATGCAGGAAACTCAAACAGCTCACGACGACGAAAAGCATCCAACTGAAGTTATTTTGACAAAGAAGGGTTAAACGTTAAATGAGCGAAAATAAATAAGTTTATGTTTTTAGGTTTCTAGGCTGTGTCTGTGAACAGGTTTGAGAATTCTCAGAAAAGAAAAAGTTTCAAGCACCATCTTTCAGCTTCATGGTTAGAAATGTGTCAACAGCTGATTTTTATGGTTTTACCTCAAGAAAAATCCATCAAACTTTTATCATTTTGAAGAGAAGAATTCCCTTCGTGATGAAAGAGTTATGTGAAATAATGAGAAAGCCCCTGTCTTTTGAACACGACAGTACTGTATCCTGTCAAGATGTAGACATTGATTCAATGTGATTCTTAAGGAAATAAAGGTGATCAGACAAATGTCAGGGTTTAGAGAGGAATGTGGCAGTTGATGCTTCTAAGTGACAGAATATGGAAAATCATTTGCTTCCAGAGTTCGGTGTGTCACCTTAAGAAGATTTCATCATGACTTTCTTACAGTATTACACTGGTTAAAACACATGCAGTACAATCCTATCATTTAGTACAGCTTATTTCACTCGGCAGATAAATAAATGTGTACAAACTGTGTAAAGACTGTGCAAAACAAAACAACTTGTATTTATTAAAAGAGCAAAAACAACAACAAAAAAAACAATAAAAACCTACTATGTCCTATGTGAAAAAGTACTTTCTAAACCTTCTATAGGCTAAACAGTTAAAAAACCAAGATGACAAGAACTGCTGCAAGCAACAGAAACGTTTGTCTCCTATATCTAAAAGAACATGCTGATGTTACACAGGGCCGGCCCAAGACTCCCTTTTACTTATTTTATTGCGAGCTCCTATTTATGCTGAATAGTAATTTGTAGGTCAGTTTTGCTTCATTTCAAGTGCACAAAGATATTTACACTAGAAACTACATTAAAAAAATAAAAACATACTTGGTAAGGTTTTGTGTTTTTGCAGTGTTCTGGTTGTTTATCTGAAAAATACAACTATAAAAAAAAAAAAAAAAGGTAGACATGGAGAAATCTGGAACGGCAAATATTTTTCCCACATTCCCAAACTTTTGAATATGAGTATAATGAGATTTTCACTCATTTTATTATTATTATTTTTTAAGTCAAAACAGCTTTTTAACTCTGGTTTTTATTCAGTTATCTTTATGTTGAAGCTCCGTGTCTCTTCTCATCGCTTGTTGACTGTTTTCTTTTGCTGTGTTTACAAAGAGCCGTAGCTTCTGTTTCCAGCTGCATTGATTCAGCAGGGTGTGCATGTTGAGCATGTTGTCCTTGACAAAAACAGAGCAGCTACAGTGATGCATTATGCAAAGTTTAGGGTTAAACTAAGCAAAGGCTTCATTAACAGAATTTAATGGTTTTCCTTTTTTACTGCGGCCTTGTTATACAACTATGCATTTGTTAAGACTGCACAATTTTTATGAACTTACCCTTCTATTGCCTTCCCATTAACTTGTTCTATTTTTAGAATGGGGGCCAGCTGTCAGTGCTCGCCATCCTGAGTAAGAATACTGATGACATCTGAATCAGGACGAAATAGTCTGTTCCTCACAGAGCAGAACGGTTCATTTGAAGACACTTGACCACATCGCTGTCTGCTCTGACGTCAAAAATTATGAGGAAAATAAAATTTTTACTGAAAAAAAAAAAAAGAATAATTCATATTAATATCCAGACGCTCACATTAACTCACATAGGCATTGCTGTGAGTGCTAGTATCAAATATTAGTTCAAGGTGACCTGTCATCCAAAAAAATGTATGTTATATTAATTACAAAAATGTACAAGAAACAACGGGGAGCCAGAGCAGAAAAAAAAAGAGAATAAACTCTAGGAAAAAGATGACAGGATGCTGACTGACAGGGAAGTGATCGAATTTAACGGGATGAACAAATGGAGACTAAGAGCAGGAGAAGAGTTTAAATACTGAGAGGATGAACGTTGGAACAAAAAACTGAGGTAATTAGATAACAGGTTGCAGGTGTGAGGGGAGTTAGAGGGCGATAGTGAGGGGCGAGGGAGAGCAAATGAAACGAGGAAAAAGAATCTAAGAGTAAAAACCAATTAATGGCACAAGGAGGAATTAAACATAGAAAACTAGATTCATTAAGAAATACTGAACAAGGCTGAGCTAATCAAAGACAGAAACACACAAAGCAACACAGAATAATAATGAGACTAGAATCAATTAAACAACCTGGACCTGACAAAACGACTACCGCCCACAAGCACCAATTCATTTCTCACATTATGTTCTACATGTTCTATAATCTCTTAGATAATGTGTAATGCAGTTTTGTAGACAAGATCACCCAACCTGAGAACAAGACAAAGTCAAGTCAAGACCAGGGCCCCATGCTAAAAGACACAATAAACATGAATCATGATTGAAATTACATCTCAAATTGATCTGAAAGAGCCACACTCCCATAAAATCACCGAGACATGAAACAGTCAGAGCTGAAATAAATGGAACCAATAGAATCAATTCAAAGTCTTCTTTATTCTGCTCCGCTTCCACCTCTGTGCAACAATCCGCTCAGTTTGGATACGACCGCAATAAAACTACATCACGATGTGAAGTCATGCAGCCAATAGAAATACAGACACCTGTTGAGGAAAGCTGTTACCAAGGGAACTGATTTAAATACTATATTACCCAGTGCCCATCTGTCACCTATAGCCTCTGCTCCAAGACTGGAACAAGTCATGGGACTGATGAATCTTTGAAGGGAATCTTCAGGATCTATTCACTTCAATGGTCCAGTTTTGAAAATATACAATTTTATAAGAATAGCACATTTTATCTCAAGTATAGTTTTCTCTAAGTTCTAATTGGGTGTGATGCATGCATGGTTGTTTGTTCTGTCTGTCTCCGTGTTGCACTACAATGGACAAGCGACCTGTCCAGGGTGACCCCACCTCTCGCCCGAAACGTTCACTGGAGATAGACACCAGCACCTCCTGACCCCACTTGCAAGACGGAGGGCTGATTCCCTGCAGGTGTGGCTCAAACCTGCAACTTCTCAAGCCTCATTTCACCCTGGACATAAACAGCTGGTTGCCAGTCAGTCTTTGTCTCAGTGTTAACCCATGTGGTCTATCTGTGAAATCTCTTTAAACTTTCAGTCAGCCCAGAACCAACCACACCCTGAGTTTGGATTGGTGACTGCTAACTTCAAGCTCCATCGTCTTTGTTGTGCTACCTGTCCTTCCTCCTACAGTCTGCATCAGGTTCTCCTGCCATCTGCCTACCATCTTACAGTTTTACCCCACTGACCAAAATCCACTAACAGATTCAAAAAATAATAATTGTGGAAAATACTTCAAGTGTTGGACTGTGCCTTGTAGACTTCTCTGGACTGTGATTGGCTGGTCTGCCTGTCAATCATGGTCGACGACAACCTATCAGAGCCTTAATGTGTTGGAACTTTCTAGAGAGTGAAAGTGTTTTTTTCGGTAGTAGTTTTTTTGCTGCAGTAGTTCAACAGCTTAGCAACTGTATTATAAAAAGAAATTGATAAGTGTGATGTTTGCTGTTCATTTAGTTTTGTTGCATCAAGAATTGTAAGCTGAGCAATAATAAAAGGACGCCACATCTTTGACCGGATGCCTGCAGTTTTTTTCAGATACAAACCACTACGCACTTTAGTTCAATAAAAATCCCTCAAAAACAAAAAAAAAAAAAAAAATCATGCCAGATTGCAAAGCCATGTTTTTTTTCCTAAAGTCATCCCACTAATGTGAAGCCGGTGCTTTGTGCCATTTTGCCTTGTGATCTCAAAGTATCATCCCACCTTCAACAGTAAATTTTTAATGGACACCATCAGTGGATGTTTGCTAACCCTCCACAGGGATTGCAACAACTGAACATTGCTTTGAAACATAAAAGCCTTTTCTACATATTGTGCTGGTTGTTTCTGATTGCCATTAATTCAAGTTGTTAAGAGTTGTTTTTACAGCCTCAAATTTCAGCTCTGTCAAGAGGATTCAGGTCAGGACTCTGTGCTCTTCAATTTAAGACATTCTGTCTTTTTCTTTTAAACAGTTTGTATGCTCTGTGCTTTGAGTAATCACTGCTGGAAGACTGAATACCTTGACCTCAACTAGTTTTGTGACAGAATAACACATTTTGCTCAAAAATGTTTCATTAATCTTCTGATTTTACCATTTATTTGAGCCATACAATAACTCAAGCACCAAAGTACAAAACACATCTCTACAAAGTTCCGCTGTAAATGTTTTCTATTTTTTAATCTCTAATAAATTGATGGACTGTATCTTCTTTGCTACCCACAGCCTACGAGCAACATGTCTTGTATTTTTGCAAATTGCTATCAGTGCATATGCCTGTAAGTCAGGCTTTCACCAGCTGGTCAACGTTACCAAACCTGTCTCATGTATTGACAAAAATACATTGAACTCATTTGAAAAAAATAACAAAGAAATGCTGTCCATGTGTTGTAACATAGAAACTTACCAACCTGACAACCTAGAGAGGAATGTTGTGTATTTTACCACATCGATCATCCAGCAAGAAATTTCTGCTATTATTCTTCACCAACCAACTGTAGAAGCAGACATCTGCATCTTAGGGATCGGTGCAGAGTTGTTGTATGTCTCATGTTTCTCCACATAATCCCTTTGTGCTTTATTTGTGGAAATAAAGCACAAAGGGAGAGCTGAGCTACAATAATGTAGTTATTGAAATATTATTCTAAAGACATCAGAATAAAAAACTCAGTAAGTCCATCTACACTTAGCTATTTCTCCACTCTGACCCTTAATATTATTTTCATGTTAATTCTACATTTGTACTAGATGTAATTGATGAAAGAAAAAATAAGACATTCTGCAAATGTTTGGGGGGAAAAAACAAACAAAAAGAAACCAATTAATTATATGTACAATATGAACCAGTTTTCTTTCATTAAAAAACTTTATGCTCACAAACAACACATGCAGTTGTTGTCTATCTGTTGACTCTCCAACTATTGGTTATAGTTGTGGTATAAACCGTGCTATTTCATCATCCAGGAGTTTTCTCTTCTTCTTGTTAAATTCAACATTTCAACAGTTTTTATTTTTGTTATTTTATCCAGGGGGAAATGCTTACAACAAAAAGTCTGTTTTTGTGGGAGGAACAGTTTATAGTGAGAGATCTATTGTGCTTATTTGAATATTTTATTTTATGACTTTCTAAAATCTAAAAATCTAATCAGGATTGACAATTAGGCATGCGATATTTTACAAATTAAAATCCAAAAAGTGTATTTAATCAGATACTCTTAAATACGATCTTCAAGAGTCACAACTAGTGAACAAAATATGCCATTTAATGAAAGTCCAACTGTTCTGTAAAGAACATTAGAGATTTTTCGAGAACATTTCTAAACAAACAGCATCCTGAAAACCAAGGAACAGAACAAAAAGGTCAGAGAGAACGTTGTGAAGAAGTGTAAAGTACTTTCCAATAAGTTACCTAAAAAAATAAATATTATATGACACAGCCATGGCCGTCCACATAAACTGACAGACCTGTCAGGGAAAGAATTAATCAGAGAAACAGGAATGAGGCCCCTGTTGACTCTGGAGGTGGAAAAAGTCTGTCAAGAGGGCATCTATTATTCATGCACTCTGCAAATCTGGCATTTATGATAGAGTAGCAGAAGGAAATCAATTGATAAAAAGGAAACAGAAAGACAATCCGTTTGTAGTTTGCCATAAGCTATTTGGAGGAAACGGCAAACATGTGGAAAAAGGCTCTGACGAAATCAAAATTCAGTAATTTAACTTCACCCTGAACTCAGCATCAAAGGAGGGTGGCAGCATCGTGATGCTTTCCTACACCAGGAAAAGCATCAGGGAAACAGACAGATATGAGGATAAGATGGATAAAGTTAAATACAGGGCAAACACTTCAGGTCTGCAAAAGACCTCAAACTTTGGGGAATTTCACCTTCAACAAAACAACCACAAACGTATGGGCAGAAGTAACGTGGAATAGTTTAGGTATAGGGTTAGTTGAATATAATTTTGTTGTACAAAATTGTCTCTTAGCATGTTTTGTATTTCTATTGCATCCAGCTGATTTTTAGCAATAAGTTCATATTTTTAGTGTCTAAAAAATGAGCCATTTCCAAAAACACCAGATTATTAAGTCACAGTCAGCAGGGACCGCCCGTCACCTAGCAACCATTTAGAAACCACTTCCTGCATCCTTGATGGTTGTGCGGGAGGCTCCACTTCTGCTGTTCTGGGCCTGACTCAGAGTCAAGCTCTGTGCAGCTGCGCTGCTGTTTGGAGGTGTGGTAAACAAACACTTTATTTGCATAAAAATGTCAGAGCCTTCAAACAGCTCAGTCTGAGAGAATCTCAAATACAGAACTGAGGAGGTGAAATCCAGTTATCTGAGAATGACTGCGCAAAAAAACAATCTAATGAAGACTCTCTGACAGCCTTTAAAGTCAGTCTATAAATCTATAATTTTGAAAAACATTGTTCTGTGATATTTTAAATTAACGCTGCACTGCTGGATAAATTCTCTCCTCTTCTTTCCAAAACAGCCTCATTAAGCACAAAATTTAAGCCCTGCACTCATCTGTGGTAAGTAACCGGTGCAATTAGCAGCAAATTACTTCCTAAAAACTTCAGTGAACCTCCCTGTGTGATGAATTTTTTTTTTTTTTTTTTTTTTTGCTTTTAAGTTTAATCTAAACCACAAAAATGTTTTGCTGTGAGCCAGAGACAATTTTCACAGTTTTCAGGATATTAAACTAATTACAGTTTATGATTTTCCCTAGAGATCTGACAGCAGAGCATTAATTAAGCTTATAAGGTGCCTGAGAAGTTATATTTTTAATACTACAACAAATCAGAAATGGATCTGAAAACACTTTAAAAAAAACTGGTGGAATAACTAATGAGCTGGAAGTCTAACATTTTTTTTATTTTTTTTATTGAACCTTTTTTATTTCAGACTTTAATAAGGTCTTAATGCAATAACATGGCAGACTTTGATACAAAAACTAGAAGCTGAGAAGATATTTTCCCTTCATAGATTTAATTACCGTCTTATTCCTTATATTCTTTGAAACGTTTCTTTCTCATGGGGAGTTTTTTTCTCTCCACTGAATTTGGTCTGTTGTTAGAAGTTTCCATCATATCAACAGCAAACACAATGCAAAGCTTGAAACAAAAAATCAACTGGGCCTTGTTGTATCTAAAGCATGACATGGGAGAAAATGTCAAAAATAACTTGTTTTTAAGATTTTGTCACAGAACAAAAACTACTACAATGTATTTTTGGGGGTGGGGGGTTTCATGAGATAAAGGAAGTACAACCAAAGTAGTGATCAACTATGAACTGGAAGGAAAAGGAGAGCTCTCGAAATGATTTACATATGAAAATAAAAAAGCATATCTACTTTCATTTATCCCCCTTTATGTTAATTTTCCTGAAAGTGCAACTAAATGCTTTTAGAAGTTAATCAGCAGCTGCTTTTCCATTGACCATGTAATTCCGCAATTTGACATTTCCAAAAATAATTATGCTTAATGAAAACACACCAACTTTGAATTAAAATGTTTTTCGATACAAAGCTTTGGTGGGTTTTTTTTTGGCCGTTTTGAAATTGGTTTATTTCACAAAACTGCAATGGAAGCAGATTTTGTTACCACAAAGAACATAGCGACAGGAAGTGATCAGGGCACAACCTGTTTTTTAATGACTTATTGAGTGAACAAGAACACAATTTTCCATTTAGTGCAATTAAGTGATTGCAAAATTGTGTTCTGTCAGAGCCTCAAATGCATGTTAGAGAATGTAAGCAGACAGAGACTCAGGAAGAAACTGCAGACAGGTTGTGGAGATGTTTAAAATGCTACACAGGTAAAACCAAAATCTCTCAAGCTTTTAACATCGTCTGAAAAAGGAAGAATACAGCCTGACTTAAAACCAAAGCAATGGAGAAACAGCCAGAGAAGGATTTGAAATTCTGAAGAAAATCTACAGCTTAGATGACAGAATCGGTAACAAAGACAACTGGTATTTATACTTTAAAATATGTATGAAGAGTGGTGAGACAAAAATGCAATAGTTGTGATTCCATCAAGGTTTGTTATTTTTATGACCATTTTAAAGTATCACATTAGAAAAGGTTGGTGGAAAAGACAAAATTCGAAATAACTTTTTGAATTTTGCAAAAAAAAATCCAAAAAAAAAAAACAGTTTTTAAACTTGGTCCAGGTGGCTTTTGGCTTTTCCAAAAAAAACAGTTCATGTGCTAAAGGCGACACGGAAACACAGCTGCTGAGTAAGTTCTGAAAAAGTGGGTGTTTATGGAGATTCACATGGGAAAAGACATAAACGCTCAGATTAAACTAATATAAATGGCTTCTTTGATCATTTACATCTCCTTTTTGCTTCCATTTCACACCAGTGTCATTCTAGTCTTTATTTTAATAAATTGTTTAGATTATTTTTTAGAAATACTTAAAACTCACATCTAATTTACCTTCCTAACTTTTTTCTGAAAATTTGTTTTGAATCATTTCTAATAGTTGTAGCTCTAATTCCTGTTGGAATCAGACACTGAAATAGAACTGAAGTTACTTAACCTAATTAAATCAACATACTGAGGAACCTGCTGGTGGATTTTATCTGCAGCAGTCAGACAATCACATTTCCTGACAGTAGACTGTGAGTGTGCACCAGAAAATGACTTTCAATCACCAGCAGTCAAAGCGAGTCAAACTTACCCAAAGCCAGCAGGAGTTGATGTATTTTCAGTGAGAAATGTCCCGAGGCAGACGACTCCACTCATGTCCCAAAACTGAGATATGAAGAGAGGAAAGCTGCAGAATGAGGACGAGACACAATAATCACTAGACACTGAAACATTCACGTCACTGTCATTTATCCATCAGTCCTAGCATTATCATTAGCATTAGCATTACGGGGCAAGAAAGCAATCAAAATCACTTTACAAAGACAAACTACACACTAATTTGTAATAAGGGACTTAATTGAATAAAGATGTAACACTTATCAACAGGTTTTCATCCTTTCAGAAGCCTAAAGGAAACAGTTTACAGTCTCATTCTGACTTCTATTATCTAACTGAATTTCAGTGGAGAGGATAAAAGGGAAGCCTCTCTGCCAGCTCACACCGAACCAGCTGGGTCTCCTGATGTGAGCTTCCCACACTCCTCTTTCTTGGCTTTAAAGACTTAAGGGGTCACAGGATAAACATCTGTTTCTGTGGTCCAGGAGGGTTCTGTGGGACTGGCAGGCTGTCAGTTCTGGCACAGGCTTCGTTCGCATGTCTGGAGGTTCTCCACTTTGGATCACTTACAGGACTGGGCTGGAAAAGAAGAGGGAGGGGAAAGCCTCTGAGGCTGGACACACATGAAGAATCTACAAAACAGCTTAAATCAACTCACATAATTAAAAAATCCAAAGCTATCCATTCTCTTTGGTCTTCAAACGGATCTGGAGTTTGAATCAGGCCTTTCAGCCATAAATGACGTCTGTAATTTCAGGCAGAGGACGGACAGACAATCACAGTAGTGACTTTTAGAAGACGTTTTTAGAGGCAGTGCAAACTCAAGCCGAAGTACAAAAACATGAAAAATGTGAATTTTGCATAATATCATTTAATATCAATGGTGCAACAAACAGCTCTGAAGTGCAATACACCAAAAAATAAATAAATAATGCAGCAGAAAATAGGAAAAGAACCACAGAGACTTATGATTTAAACAAAAAAAACAAAAGTAGAGGTTTTTGAGTGGGGACGCTCAGTCAGGCACTGCAGACATGTGCAAAGAATCAGTGGGAGGAAGAGGAGAGTCAGGTGAAGTGATTATTGCCGTGATATTTACAGCTGCACATGAGATTGCCCTCTGCTGTGCTCTTGTTTAAACAAGCGTTATTGGAATCAAGTGATCTGATCGGCCCGAGTGCATTAGAAAAACTGATTAAAATCTTATCATATCACACACAAATAAAACTGCATTGTTTTGGTCACTTCTAGGTTTAATATGAACGTAGCTACTTGCTCATTACTTTTTGCAGACACAACGGGGGATTGCTTTTATTGCAGCACAAATAAGTATATTCCTCAAATTACAGATACAATGCTCTGCAGCATTGTTTGAACTTTCATACATTTTGTCACTTGACATCAAATTTTTATGTTTTTTGGGGAGATATGTATCCTCTGTAACCAACTGCCTGCACAAGTTAGTAACCGTACATGGAGCCAACCTGTGTGTGATTTATTCTCAGACAGTGAAGACCTCAGAGGTTTGAAGACGAAAATTTGTGGACAGAATGATGAAGAGCGACGGCAGACAGCCTGTCTGGATAAAGTTGTGGAAAGGTTAAAGTGGGGTTAGGTTGTAAAGCAATATCTCCAGTTATGACCAAAGGCCGGTTTGACGCATTTGAAATGTTAAAGTGGCTCACGGCTACTTGATTGGTCTATCACAATTTTCATTTTAACTGCAGTTTGTGAATTATTTACAATATTTGAAAACTATCAGCTTCTGCCTTCCATTAAATTCCTTTCTAGCAAAGTTGCTTTTCACACATGTGCTGTTCAGTTCTCTTTACTGCCGTTACATCAACTGAACCACCAGCACAGTTCAAACAGAAAACTCCGTCACCTCCGGACACAGGCTGGACACTGAGAGACATCGATGTGATGGTCCAGCTTCTTGTCCAGCTTCCAGGTTCCTGCACTGGTCATTTACTTGTCAGTCCCTCTGGCATTAAGCATTTTTAGTGAATGTTTTTGTAATCAAAATCACTGATTTTTGCGGTGCTAGATTCAAAATATTCAGAAGGAATTTTTTTATGTTTTTTCCTCATCAACCCATAATTTACATATAGGAGAAAAACAAAGGTCAAATGATCTGAATTGAGGGTGAGATGAAACTCAGATGAAACTTGCTCTGGCTGGCCTCGGATTGAATCCCATAACTTTTTTGCAACAAACTTCAGCCTCTCTGCCTGAAATATTATTTTCCAAAGGAGATATTCCTTCTAAGAGGCTCGCCGCTGACTTCATACTCAGGAACTCTTTTAAGATTTTGACACAAATAAAGAGGGTCTTAAAACTGCCAGATCTGTCTGTTTATGACCCATGTGTCATAACCCCAGCTTTAAGCCAGGTCTGTTGGACCTTCAAGCTGCGGCCAGACAGCGGCCTCTAAGAGTTTCTATCATAACCACAGTTACAATCTAAATTTCATCTGACCCAATATAATCTTTTTCACTATTTGCAGGTCAGGACTTTTGCAGACCAACTTAGTTCGAATTCAAATTATCTTTCAATGCAGCATGTTTTTTTTGTTGTTGTTTTTTTTTGTGATCACCTTATTAAACTTCCCACTTCCAGAGAGATTATTTCACAGTTTGTGAATGTTTTCATTGCCGCTACATCATCCATCCATATCATAACTGCTCTATTAACGCTAGACTGCAGTTAATCCAGTTTAAAGTGGTACATTGCCTGCACTACTCTAAAGCACAGTTAAGTAAAATATTCCCAAGTCTTTCAAGTGTTTGCGACAGGTGTGGACACCCCAATGCTCCCCTTGGACACCAGTTCTGGTACTGCCATTATTTAACAGCTTTATTGTTTGATATGTTGACTCTTTATTGAGCTGCACACAGACTGCAGATAACTTCAGTCTCATTGCCATCTGACTCCTGCTCTGCTCTTCCTTTGCCTGTGAGACAGGCTCTTTCTTTCGATATGGTTGTGGAAGTCAGCCTCACCTCTCTCTTTTCAGTGCTGGCTGAATAACATGGTTTTTTGTTTACATCTTGAAAAATACATTTCAGTGAAAATATTCCCAGATGTGTTGTGACTTGGGGGCCATTCCTTAAATATATGAACAGTTCGGCTCAGAGCACATGTGTACCATACCTTATAATATGACTGTGGCAGGGCTGAATATTTGTATTATTTTTAAAGTATTTCTATTTTTACTTTCTTTCTTCTCATTTTCTAATTTTCCTGACTTTGTTGATGAATCATTTTGGGGTGGCTGGGTTCAGGTGATACTTTTTGGGACTGTGTCTGTTTGTTTCTTTTGCAATATTAATGACAGTTGGACAGTTGAAAGTTATTCTTGCTGCACAAACGTATCAATGGATGATGAGGAAGATCTCAGCGCTGTAAACATCCACCTGCATTGACTGGTCTTAGCTGACTGATCAACATGATGTAAGTAAATGTTTGCTGACTGTCCTGATGCCACTGCTGCTCTGTTAACAGTAAATTGTTGTTGAAAACAGTAAATATGTGAATATAAAAACATGCTGTGTTTTCATCCTACCGCTTCCAGTTGTCTTCTTCGTTTACCACTTTAATGTCATGTGTGAATAACCTGACTGATGCAATTATGGACAACATAAGCAGTTTTAAATGGCTTATTGGAAAATGAGTTTGTGGACTGGTATTTGGGAGAACTGGAAAATACGAAGAGATGAGACTGATGTATGATCCAGGACATGATGTATCTGTTGTTGTTTTACTTGGTGAATTTCCAGAGGCGAGAGTGTGGAACACCTGACAGCTCTGAGGTTGGCAGGTTGGATAGGGAAACAGTGGAGTGTGCTTTGCGTGTCTTTTCCTTGAGGAGAGGTGAAGAAACAGGCAGAGGGCAGACAAGAAGGTGAGTACTTTGCAAGGGGAATGGTAGGTTCCAGCAGCCTGTTCCAGGTGACAAGGAGAGTGAGAGATTCTGGCACAAGGAAGGTCAACCTGGAGATCAGTGTGGAAGCGCACAGGGACTCGGTTTGAGTAAACTCCAAAGGTTCTTGAAAGTAAAGTGACAGAGCCATGGGATAGGCAACTGTTAATGGGGACAATTATTCTCAACAACTAGGGAGACACTTTGCCACACAGAAGGAAAACAAACTGGCAACTCACCCTCAGCCAGGCGTTTGAGCAGTTCCCCTGATGAGCCTGATGAGCTGCAGCTCTAAGCCTGCTGAGAGGAAGACAAACTCACATTCACACACACTGGGTCTGTGAGACCCACAGATATGGCATTTAAATACAAACAGAGTTGCTTGCATCATCGTCAAGCAACTCTTGAGGATGTTGTTATCTGGCTCTGATTCTGTCAATCATCATATTTCCAGTTACTGGAAGATTATAAGTTTCCTTCTTCTGCTTTATATGACATCACACTTGTTCTGTTTCTTCTCTTACTGATTATAGACTTAGACTTACTTTTATGTCATTGCTCAAAGAAACATAAGTAAAATTGCTAATGAAATATTAACGCTTGGCCACCAGAGCACACACAGAAACACAAGTGTGCCTTTAATTACATAATAAACAATTAGTAATGTGTCGCTAAATATATATAACTTAATATTTTCAAGCAGTCCTAGACAGTTTTAGTGATGGGATTGTTGAGCAGTCTGATGGCTCTATAATGGCTGCAGGTTTATATCAGGTCCTGGGCTGGATTGGGGTGTTGGAGGTTAACTTAACTCCTTTTGGACGGTACTATTGACCTTTTTCCATTTTACAACAGTAAGTAGACAGTAGAGAAAAAGGGGAAGACATGTGGCAAAGGTACAGAGGTCAGACAAACACAATAATGACTATGGCCTCTCATGCTAACACGTGACTCCCTGTTTGGTTAACTTTGAACTCCGGAATCCATGTTGGGACTTTAAAGTTGACTGCAAGAAGATCACATGAAGATCATGAGATGAAAGAATGCTATGAAAGGTAATGTTGTAAGTAGTTTTTTTCCTCAAGTAGTTCATTCTGGTGCTTTCGTCAAGCCATGCAAGGGACAAAGCAGAAACATGTGGAGGAAGCTGCTGTGATCAGATAAGACCAAAATGTAACGTTTTGGTCTCTGGGCAAAAAAAATGGTGTATGGTGGACACACGTTCCCTACGGTGAGACATGGTGATAGTGTGTGGGAAAGCTTTTATTCCCATCAACTGACCACAGTTATGGGTCAACTAAGCTGATCAGTTGATGGGATGATGGATGGTTCCAATGATGCCTAAAGTTTGGGCAATCGTAAGAAAAAAAGAAAACTTGTTCAAGGCTAGAAAAAACCTAAGGGCCCAGAATGGTTAGACCGAAATCAAACTATGGTTTTGGGTAGTTTGTTTTGGCATGCACCCTACAGACACACTATACCAAGTATAGTATACAGTATTATAGCACTATACTATGTGTATATTACACACTAACACCTTGCATAAGACACACCAAGCCAAGCTCCTGTGAGCTTTGGTGATGGCGTTTGATCATATGTGTGGTTTACAACAGTACAGTGAACACAGCCGTCATGGCAGCGAGGAATGACTGTTTCGAGTTCACAAGTTCATTGAAACAATAATTGGAGGACATAATGATTGACTGACCAACTGCAACATCTCATTTTATTTTCCATGTTGTTGGAAAAAAACAGAGGGCGCAGGGGGGACATTAAACTGCTGCAACGTTTAATGTTGCTCCAGAACCCAGCAGGAGGAGTTCAATATTTTAGTTCTCAAGACCTGGACAATAACTGCTCCAAACCATCCTGCTCCCCGGCTGAACAAGTGACTTCAAGAAGCTGAGAGGTTGTGGGGGTTTTATATATATGTGTATATATATATATATATATGTATATATATATATATATAAAGACATTAACAAAATTCAGACCAATCAGACAGTAGTTTAACATACAGAGGAGAGTGAACGGTTTGCCTGGAAAGCTGTGATCAGAAGGGGAGCATGACATAAGGCTGAGAACAAAATCAGCTCTAATGTTGTGACTGTGATGAATGGTTCTTATTTACAACATTGAGAACCAGCTCCAGCAGTTTGGCCCAACCATGCAGAGCCATTTATGTCTAGGACAGAACTGCAGATCTAACATAGCATTAAGTGTTAAAATGGCCCAGTCAATGTCTAAATCTGAATCTAATTGAGAATCTGCAACATTTACAAGATACTCGGTGGCATAAAACGTTTTCAGCCAAATAAACCACTGGTCATATGTCGCCTTAATATTAGATTTTCATAAAGGAAGTCTTTGACAAGCATCTCTAAACAACAATGGGGAGAATTAATTTACAGAAATTGGAATATGGGATTAATGAAATGGCTAAACCATCTCACATATTGTCAGAATTATTATCAGTACTATTATTTGATAGACTTTTGGTAATTCAATCACAGTATAATTTGAGTCCTTTCTAATTTGGGGGTTTAATTTCAACTGATAAAGAGTCTGGTTCTGTTACATCAAAGTGCAGAAGAGATTAGAATTAATGTCGGCAACTTATGTCATATTGAATATGTGTTATCTGCTGTGACTGCGTCCAAACAGCAGCAGATCTGCTGCAGCTTTTCAAGCAGCTTTGGCACAAGGATGTAAAAGAAATTATCTGCACCTGCCCGGGATGGAAAGGAGATGATATCTATCTGCTTTCTCGTCGTCTTTATTTCCTGAGGCGCTTTGCTTTTAAAAGGCTGGCTGTTCTTTAGAAAAAGACAGCTCATCAAGATGAGGCGAGCGGGTGGGGCATGATCATGTAATCTCGCAGGTCGGAAAGGAGCTGAAGTGCACGCTTCCTGTTTGAAAAACTGCAGGATTCGCATCAGAAAACGTACAGAAACTTATACAGTTATGAGCCTGTCATGCGTTCAACCAGGGATAATTTTTGGGGGGATTCTGATCATGTTCCACGACAACTTTTCATGCCCACTCTGTCCAGATGACAATGAGTGCTCTTGAGAAATCTCCTACTCATGCTGAAATTGGGCCTTGTGCCTCTGCAAGCTTCGTCAAGTATCTAATTGCAACAAGTTTTTAAATACAGCCATTAAAGACGAGAAGTTGTATTAATTAGATGCTATAATCACAGTGGCCCGACGTGTGCTATAATCAACCTCACCACAGAGAAGAACTCTTTTGTTTCCTGAGTAGTTTGTGCAATGTGGGCTGAGTCTGAGCAGGACTGTAATCATCAAACCCTGATGAGTTCCTGATGAAGATGATGTGCAGCACCTCTGGTTTGGTGACAGGAGAACAGCTGCTCGCCTGCCTGCTCCTGTTGAGGCTGCAGTGACAGACCTGTACAAACATGAGCTGCATTTCTTCATGTAAACACTCCATGCTAATGCTGCATCAAGCTAATGGCTCCAGTAGACAAACACAATCTGTTGAATCCATAAACCTTTGTGTATTTTATATGGATTTTATATGACAGACAAACAGAAAGTACTACAGAGTTTCTGGTCTTCAAAAGCTACAACTTAAAATCAGAAAATGATGGCATGCATTTACAACAATTTGTAGAATTTAGTTTGCCTTTAAAGTTTTTTAAAGTATGTCTCCAACACAAAGTCACATCACAGCACAAGTCAGAGGCTCTTCATCAGTCCTCTATATGTAAATCAGTCTATGACAGAATGCAGTTAGTGCTGTGAGACAAAGGTTAAACTATTTGCTTAGTTCACACGGCAAGATTTTTATGCTGATTTTTGTCCTGTTTCTCCTTCCCAACAATCTTAGGGACACCCCAATTAATATAATCTTAAGAGACATTCCTGCTGTGTGCAGTGGGTTCAGACTGATCTGGTCTGCGAGGAGAGACATCAGGACTGCTCTGATCTGACGTCGAGGATGTTCGACATGTTTGATTGGCTTGATGTCACAGAAGTGCTCAGAGGACAAATGGGAATGCAGCCTGTTGAATGTGACATGTAGCCAATCAGAAAGCGAGGGAACGGAAACATGAATTACCCCTCTGTGTTTTTCTGTGGCGATATTCCACAAACTGTCGCCATGGTTTCCTCCCGGCTACTCATATCTGTTGACTCCAGGTCACATTTAGTCTTGACGGGTTTTGCGAGACTTTCTGTCTGATGTCTAACTGTTGGTGACTGAAATTGAAATGCTTTTGGTATAATTTATGTATATAAAGCTTATCCAGTTCAGGGTCATGTCTTTCATAGCCAGTGGTTTAGTATATCCCACGCTGTGCTCAGCGGGGTCTCCTCAGCCTCCTCGCTGCTCGCCACTTTACACAGCATCCAAAACAAGAAGAAATGATTATCCAAAAAGACAAACAAACAAAAAAATTACCACAACTTTGAATGATGGATCAGAACTGGTTGCTTTTTATTTAAAAAATGCGTCTTTTACCTCTTTCACTTGAACCATTTAAAATTTAAATGTCTTGAAATTATTTCTCACTCTTCCTATTTGTGCTCTCTACTACAAGAAATTACATCGAGAAAAAAATTTGGCATATATTTAAGATAAACGAAAAAAAAAAAGGAAAAAAGCCACAGTGGTTGTGGCACTCTGGCTGTACCCTGGAGATAATTACTCTAACCATCTAACTTCAAATGGACACAACCTGTAGAGGAAGTGATGAGGAGTGTACTTAATGACTGCCAGAATAACAGAAACACACGACGTGTCCCCCAAAAAAACATGGACAAAAAATAGCAACAACCCAATCACAATCGTTACAGAACAACACTGAGCGTCTAATTGGTACAAATTCCTGGACCAGCTCCCAGTGGTTATTTACAGGGTCAAAGGCCATGGCTTTTATTTTGGGGCATCATAATAAATTGGGGCAAACATAATATTCAGATTTTTTCAATCATTTTCTTTCCACATTTTAGTTATGCAGTACATACTGTTGGTCTATCACATGAAATCATAATAAAATACAAAAACTTTGTGTTTGTGAAATGACAAAATGTGAAGACGTTCAAGAGGTATGAATGTTATTTCAAGACAGTCTGTTCACTGGCATCACTTCTATCTTCTAAGTGTCCTAATGTTGGCCTGCAGCCATCATATCGAATGATGGGTTTATTGAAGTTGCAGGCAGTCTCTGTGGGTCACCGTGAAACAGATCCCTTATTTAAGTGCAGCGCCTATGAGGCACAAACAGGGCCGCTATGATGAATCAGTTGGTTATTTTCAGCTGCAGTCCCAGCAGTGGGGCTGGTGTCGGACCCCAGAGAGGTCGGCCAGGGAAGTTCAGATGAGGCCACTGGGTTGGGTCTGACCGGGCGAGGTGACCGGGGCCCGTGGCCAGATCTCTGAAGCGCCCCTTCCAGGAATGGCAGATGGAGGACCGCGGTGAGCTGCGGCCACGTTCCCTCAACTCAGTCGGCCGCACCGGAGGAATCAAACAGCTGGGCTTTGAATCATCCCAGATCATCTGGCGTCTGTCGCCGCGGGTCCCAGCAGTGAAATCAAGACTTGCTTTTCCAGATGGAAGCGCAGACAATGCACAATATGTCCCGGCATGCTCGGCGGAGCGGCAGGACCCGAACGGCGGTGGCAGTCTTTTAACTTTCCCCACATCTAACATACTGCTATTACTTCATCACAAGCTGTCAGTGCAAACAGAATGATTTATTTGACGGTGTTGCTTCAAATCTGCTGCTGCAGTCAACCCCAAAGATCAGTCTGGCTTCTTAAAGCGCATAGAAGAGAGCAGCAATAATTAATGTCTGTAAATGACTGCTTCATATTTTAGGGAGAGGATTATTGTCACTTATGTTACATTGCTACTTGTGTTTTCTCCTCCGTGCCCATCAGCAGTCAAGAGCAACACAACCCCACTGTGTGTCTGTATGTTTGGCAACAGAGGCTCAAATTTAACGAGGCACACCTGGCCTTCATTCATAATGAAAGGAACATTTCATATTAATTCAGCAGAGGTCTCAGTGTCCCGCGTGATGTTGAAGAGCTATAGAGCTGCCATGATCGCTGCATTATGTATGATATCTCACATTTATTTACAGCCAAAGCACCAAAGTCTTCATTTGTTTTTAGCTGTGAACCGAACAGAGACAGGCATTCGACTAAATGTTGGGTCAAAGCGTTAATGAGACTTGGGAACAGAAAGATAAAAAAAAATAAAAGGGTGGTTTAGATGTCTTTGAAAAACGCAAATTATTTTCCACAATGAAGCATCTGGTGGGTGGCTAAGGGGGGCAGAGCGGTGCCAACGTACACGCAGATGCAGACGTGTCCCTTGTGTGTGAATGTGTTTGGAGACACGTCTCCTGGTTCAGAAATAACTCCACAACCCAAACATCTGTACTGATTAAAGATTAAACAAGGCCTAACATGTTTATTTTTAAAGTCGGTGAGATTTTGCTGCCTCCCTTAGTGCTCAGAAACCTACAGGATATACAACTAATATACGAATGCACACAACTGCATGACATAAAAAAAAATCCTAATACAAGAGCTTCCCGTATTGTCAAAAATATACAAATATTTTGAAGAACTAGAAACCAAAATATACCATATCTGTCAGTTGACCCCTGAAGAAATTTGCTACTAGTTGTAGAAAATGTCATGCATGTGTGGTGAAGTAATTTTTCTGTTGAGTACTAGCTGACTACGTTATCTTCTTTCTACTACAAAAAAGAAAAATAAAACAGATAATTTTGCATCTGTATGTATGGCTCGCCCAGGAAACCATTCCTGCAAAAACTAAACCGTCATATTCATAGCTCGAGCTTCCAAAGTTAGTTATAAAATCATTTGAGAATTTTGCTCTGATTTTCCTTCGTCACCTGCACTCAATGTAACACTGAGCACAAAACTAAACACTGTCCCCCAGAATTACTCTAAAGAAGCTGAAGTTTAATGTCAGATCCTTGGCTGTTTCTTGTACATGTTCATTTGAAAACACCAGGAAACAATGAATAAAAAGTTTTCAAAGCACCTCCTACCTGAAGCCGAAACTGCATTAAACAAGCTGAGTGTGAATATGTTGCATCCCACATACATATCAGCACTGATGGAGGGAGAAAAACAAAAAGTTCACAACTTTGAGAAAGTGAGACAGTGTGAGTTTATGTGCGTACATAAAGAAGCCAAATGCTTCCAGGCGACTTTCTTATGTGACAATGAGCTAAATTAGGATTAGTGATGTAAAAATTAGCTGTAAGTCTGTGTCCAGATTTTCCAGTCCACATGTGTTTGTGGATCTGGTGCTGCAGGTGTACATGATGTTTAGGATGCATTTAATTACCTAATATCACCACATTGTACCTCTTTCAATTTTTCAATATCTTGAGCCTTCACATAAGATTTTTAAGGTCAGAAATCATTCACACAGAAGTCTCATTGCTGTCAGGTTTCACTAGCATGAAAAAACTGAAATAAGCTTCAAGACCTCAAGAATGTAGACACAAAGAAATACAAAGGAAACCACCGTAGAGCCAGGGAGGTAAAAGGTGAATCACCTGTTACTGAAAATCAATGGAGGAGGTTTGGACAGTGTTACAATCCAGGTTTCTGGCCACAGACATCTGGATTGTGAGGCCCATATTGACTCACATGGACTCGGCACAAACCGTCTGATCAAGAAGACACAACAATGGCTACACTTTACTGCTTACACTGACTTTTATTTTAGCTCAGGATTTTATTTTGTTGGTGGAAATGAGAATACATTCTCAGCTTTGTTTGAAAAAAGTTAGACCTTCATAAACTTTCTTGAATGTTAAGAAAATAGACCTTTTTTCTTAGTTTGGGTTTTAATAAAACTCGATGAAATGAGACGCTGTGTGTGTCCAGTGTGTTTGCTCAGTGAACTGTCTCAGTCTCTACAGCAGATTGCAGCTGCAGAACAGAGTTCACTTTCTGTTGAGGCAGACAGAGAGCTAAATGTTCAGCGATTTTCCACTGACACTGACTGTTTGTGTAATGAAGACTATGACATGAATAATCTCCATCATCGTCTGCCTCCATACTTGTGTGACATTAAGCAGAGTACCAGGACATTTAAATCACTGTGCATGGATCCTTTCCCCTTCAGCAACCTTATCAAGATAAAGATCAGGACCTCTGTTCCACAAAACAAAAGCCAAGCTCTTCATTATTATTATTATTATTTTATTGTAAATGAGAGACTTTTGTTTTTTTACAGTGCAGCCATTGTGTGACGTTTCCCAGAGAGGCTGAAAGGTCTGGAGGACTCTCTCTGATCCAAACAAAGTTAAATCAATAAAAACACCACGTTGCACCATGTCAACTTTGAATATTATATTTGGAAGCAGCATGTCACCAGTCTTCCCCCAACCTGGAGTTTCCTCACAGCAAAATGATGCATCAACTTCTGAGATAAGTGTACAGGTAGAGCTTATTTAGCAAGAGGTTAAACCTACAGTATGTAACTTTTATATTAAAAAAGTGTAATTACTTATACTGTTTTTCACTGTTTTGTGAACATTGACTTCATTGCTAGTCATTTCTTGTGATTAGCTAACCAGTTAGCTAGTTTCCTAGTGTTAAAGGCAAATTTAGCTTCTTTTCCAAGGTTTGTGATGTGAAAGATCAAAAACACGTCATGCAGTTAAAATCAACCAAACTTTAATAAAATGCAGAAGGAATCCTTTGGAGATCAGACAGGAGAAATCCACATAAAGCTCCGTCAGGTCTTTATGTGGTATATTTTCTAATTACTTGTGGTTATAGATGTTCGCTGCACCTTGAACAACAAAACAATCTATTGTGGAAAACTATCACCATGCCTGCATAACTAATGATTTTGGGTTTCTTTCATCAGTTTCGCTTTTATGAATTTTCATACTTCCTAATATAGAGTTGTTACTTCTGAGATTCTGTTAGTCCAGGTGGCAAAACCTGAAACCTTCATCATCTCTGTCGTTGGTCAGCCTGAGCAGCACAGGACTGAGGCATTTAATATTCCAGAACATATCAGAACATGCTCTGATATTACTACAGCAGATCATACTCACTTATTTAATATAAGCTTCAATACCTGCTAACTAATATAGTAGTGAATGAATAAACTTGATAACAGACAGAGAAACTAGATGAAATTAAGAGAGTATTAAACACGAACATCCACAACCACAGAGTGCGACAGGGACAACAGGAATTGATGCAGTGCATTGTAACCTAACTCTCAAAGGCGGTCCTAGCTTGTTTGGTGCCTTGGGCAAACCTCAACCCCCCTTGCCCCACCCATTCACTAGGGTCTTAAAGGCAAACCCCCCTATTTGATTCCAGGTGGTATTTTCTGCAGCCTGGACTCTTTGTCTGCTTGCAGCTATTCTTGAAATGGTGTTATGTCTTTCAGTTTTTCAAACACTGCACTCCCTGACCTTAAGGTTCTTTTCAACAAAAATTAGAAGTTTTAAATAACATTTACATCTAAGCATTCTCTGTTACTGTAGAGAGATTAAATACAGATTGACCAGACTGATGGGCAGCAACAACTGCCTCCGTGAGATTATTTTGCTGATATCCTTGATTATTTTATTAACACACACCTGAATGCTTCTGTGCAGCAAACTGCTGAAACGTCTGCTTCAAAAGACACTGATTATCATTTAATCAATTTCTTTGATCCACAGTGTTGGGCTGCTGCTGCTGCTAACCTCACCTCCTTGTTTTTATGCTAATCACAAAGAAGGACCTGATCTTTTCTGCACTTAGCTTAAATTTTATTGTTACCAATCACATCCCAGAAGCAGATGTTGTTTTTCTTCTTTAATTGTGATATACTGTTCTGTAGTTTTTAAAAGTCACTTACTTTAATTTTACCATAAGTGTAAAACTGAAAAAAGACACAACATAAAGGTATTTTTCTTATTGCTTGCTTTTTATTGAGATTCCTGCCTAACACTCTGAGAGCATAACATTGTCATAAAATTCCTGAAATAATTAAGAGTCCTAATCTGTTAATCGGCTTGTTTGGTTGAAATAAATATGAGCTCAAAAATAAATAATGTATTTTATATTCATTCAGGTTGTTCCTTCAATCAGCTCCCCAATAAAAATCTATTCAAATGTTTTACAATGTTCTTTGTTTTTCTTTTTCTTTAACAGCTCTCTAAGATTTAGCTGCTTAAAAATGAATTATCATTTTTGCCTTGTGCAAGTTTCTGACACTGTGAAAATTAGTGGTGGGAGGTTAATAGAAAGTGAATTAATTTTTTTTTACATAATTTATCACATTTGTATCAAAAAGAAATATTTGACTGACTAAGAAGCCAGTTTAATTTGGACCCAAAATGAAAACTGCAACCTCATCAAGCTAAATGTTCTGAACTGACATTTATCATTTATATTGATGTGTAAACAGGACACCTCTGCTTTGGGGTCAGACAGAATGGGAAGCAGGAAGTAATGGTTCCTTTGGTAGAAATTGTTTCCCAGGTATTTCTCTTTGGAGACTCTTTGGAAATCAAAATGTGATTACCTTACAATAAATTCTTCAGGAACCAAAAAAAAAAAAAAACTTAGAAGTACATAGAGCTGAAGTACATAGAGCTCTGCCTTTATTTACCCTAAGACTGTTGGTCCATTAGCTGTAACAGCTCATGTGAAATATGCTGTTAATCAACATTTCAATAACTGTTTAAATAAATGCAGTTTTATGATTTGTTTTTTTTTTCTTTACCTTAAAATTGTTTGTTTTATCTAGTCTGTCCTGTTGATTTATTTATTTCAAAAAGGATAATAAACATTGCATTATATACCAGAGTTAGCCATAAAGGCCAGTTTTTATCTGTAGTCCCTCTGGTTACAATCAGCAAAAACACAATACAGCACAGTGAAATACAGACAAATTCACAAGAATCTTCCATTAAAAAAAAGAGAATGATGATACATTAAATCATTTTCTGTATCTAATTGTTAATGTATCTATCTTTTAGCAGGACAGGTCTTTACACAGAATGCAACAGAATTAAAAGCAGAAGTGTAAAAACGTCCAAAATGCCAATTTAATCAACCAGAGTTTACAATACCTGCTGTGAACAGTTTGGATTCAGGCTGAGCTCACTATCTGTGTTTCTATCAATTGTCTCACTTTTAAAATGTTGCAAAAACTAAAACGGGATTTCATCTGAGCTGGAGGTTTTGACTTAGAAATATCAGTTTTGCACCTCCTGTTAGCCACAGACCCACCAGTGGATGTGAAAGTTTGCACTGTCTGAACTTTTCGGCATGTGTTTCCATCTTTCCTTTAGCAAATCAACTCTTTTTCTGAAATGTCAAAACCTTCCCCCAAGTGAGCATGAAAATTTCCACAAAATAACTTTTGGAAAAGTTATTTTGGATTTTGTCGTCTCAATCAACCTTTCCTAAAGCGATACCAAAAAATGTGCCCTAAAAACAACAACAATATAACACAGCTGTGAAGTTCTGAAAGACTTCAAAGCTGAAGTCATTCAGACAGCAACCTACTGTAAATACTGCGCAAAAGAATCCGAACTATCCCTTTAAATCCAGCACTGGACCCCTGTGCTGAGGGAGGCAGGAGTGGAGATGGCAAATATGCAGCTGTCTTAAAACGCTCATCAAATGTTGCTTATGCAGCAGCCAGACACCAGTAAATCAATGATCCTTCAACTGTTAATCAATCACATCTCACTGTAATTCTCATAAGGCCACTGTAGCTTCATTACAGTTCTACAATTAACTCTGCCAGGAGAGTGATCGGCGCCATGACGCCTGTGATTAATGGGACCATAAAACCAGAAGGGGAGCAGTGAATTCAAATATAGATGTAAATTAATTACAGGATGGGTTCACAGTGGTTTATAGGTTCCGGTTTTGTTGATGTCTAATGATACCACTCAACATCACTTAAGTTGACAATAGTCAGGATGTGAAGTTTATTTAAAGCCAGAAGCTTTGCTGTTAAAACACTCAGGTCTAGTTAACTCCCTCCTTGTATAAATTGTCTTGTAACACTGTTGCATTAATAAGGTACATTAAAATTAAAGCTGTTCTCATACGGAGGTAATTTTTTTTTAGTTTTGCATTAAAATTGCATAACCGCTCAGCAAAAAAGTTGCTTGTTGATCGGAGATATGAGCTCTTCAACTTCTGAAAAGACTAATAAGTTGACACTGGCACTTGTTTCACTGCCTATTAGTAAGAGAGATCATTTGAAGAGTTACCAATACCAATGTGGAGTTGCTTGTCCAGTTGCTTGACCTAATATTCAGAGCATTCAGAGCTGGATTTATAATGGTGTTTTTATAGTTTTGGTGCCAAACCTCCATAAGAGTAATACCTACACATCATCAACTTAATCAATAGAAACAGAGATGTTCCAATATGGGTGTAATGTTTACATTTAACACTTTAACATTTATATCAAAGTGTGTGTGTTAATACTAATAATAAAATGGAGAATATCAAAAAATGTCATTATGAATTACTGAAAATGTAACATTTAAATGTATTTTCCAGGCACATAGTAGCATTATATAGCTCAATCAAGTAGGCATGTTGCCTTCAATTGTTATAAAAATACTAAATACACATGAAATATGACTTAACTTTGTAATTTAATGCCGTAAAATTTGGCTTGGATCACCCTGTATGTGTGACTGTAACAGAGTTACTGAAACACACTAAAAAGAAAGAACATGTGAAATTTGCTTGTGTTGTATCACATTAGTTTAGTCTTTAGCAAGTGAAATGTGCAATAATTGGGCTCAGATCAGGACTGACTTGATCATTTTCAACTTTTCAAGTGACTTGACTGGACACACTTTATGTAGTCCAGTCAAGTCATCATAGGTCAAGGAAATCTGAATAATTGAGATTTTCTATACTGCATTGTGTCAAACTCAAGACCCGCCATAACTTATTCAAACAAATCGAACTTTAACCATAACATAACAAGTGCTTACATATGTATAGTGCTAACTTACACGAATTTGAAAAGATGTTCAATATTTAATTTTGAGAAATATTAATTGGGCATCTTACAAAAGAGCAGGATTTCCAGAGATTAAGACTAAGCTTTTAAAAATGAGTTAGCATCATTAGTTCAGAAATGAATGATTGCTTTCCATCCAGCAATGTGTAAACAGACCTGTCTGAGCTCTGTCTGTTTTCTATTTCTTCAGATTGTTGAACCTCTCATGTACTTAGAGAAAAATAAATAGCATAACTGAATAAAAAAAGACCTATCGTACAATAAAACAATGAAATGAAATCATTTTAAAAAGCCACTGTTGTCAAGGTAAACATGTATGTAGGGACAGAGGTGAAAAATTGAAAACATAATAAACATGTGGCTTTCTCTTCCAGTTTAAGCCAAAATTCCTCAAACAAGGAGAATTGTTTAATATAAAATAAACCTGAACCAGTCAGGTTCCACTCCTTGGCAAAAATAAATAAATGATGTTGGTTGGCATTTAGGTTTTAGGGTAATAAGCAACTGCAACATATTAACATAATTTTCAAATGTTATCTAGCGGTCTTAGCGCTGTCAATCACCCTTAGGTATGCATTGGTCCCACCCTTCCCTTCCCTGCTGCTTCCCCACTGCAGAGTCTGCTATGAATGCTAAGGCTAAGGCTAGCTAGCATAAGGTCCCACTGATAAGGTCGTTTTTTAACGCCCTTATTGTTAAAAGGTCATCTTTCCTGGAATAGTAAGATGATTCTTTGCCATTAGCACATTTAGCAGCATGGACATTGACTGGCAGTGCTAATACCCTCCTCTTGGCTCTGATTGGTTGTTCCTGACAGGCAGGAAGTGGAGGAGCTCAATCTTTATCAACAAGTTATCCAATTCATATATACAATCACAACATGGTTACAGATGTAGGAAACCAACAAAAACAACAAAGTTGTTCTTAAAATTGTAAGAAACAACACAGTTCTGTCAAAGTAAATACAGCTACAAACTCTAATTAGAGTGCAGATATTCTCAAATGGATTCTATATCTAATTATTTTTAATCAATAATTTCCAAGACATACTCTTACTTGTTCTACTGTATGATCATTTTCTTCTTCTGAACTAACATTTTTGTCTGAAAGTAGTTTTTGAGAAGACAAAAAGATTGCCGGTTTATGAATTGTGTTCCCAAAGCCAAGATGACTCATGACTAGATAACAGCACCTCCTACACACAGTTGTTCACCAGGTCACAAATATAGTATTACATTACAAATACAATGAAAGGCCTCATATATTACACCTGTGTATTGTCTTCGCCATCTGCCACGCTCTATTTTTGCCTCAGTGATTTATTTTGTTGTGCATTGACAGCTTGTTTTCGATAGATTCTGAGATCAGCATTTCATTCATTCTTTGGAATGGATTTTAGAACAAAGTGAACAATACCTCATTTCTGTTATCTCAAGTATTATACCAGCTGTCATCTCTAACTGAAATGACAGAGTCTATCTTTTTCAGGCAGAGGACAGATGAAGAGAGAAATGTGGAGTCAAAATATCTGACTACTTTTGCTTCCCTTTGCATCCAGTTTCAGTTCAGTGGCATCACAAGAAGCTAGCTGTGCACATTTGCATCACTTTTGCCCAGGACATCAGCCTATGAAGATGCTTACAATTAACAATCTTCAACAAATACTTACTGTCTCTGTATGAAAGGTGAATGAGAAATTAACATTAATCAAGGTTATTGTGAGACTCTGTAATTCTAAGTAGGTCTAAAAGTGCTGTCACCTCCTAGGAGCTGCAGTTTCCAAGCTTCTGCTTCACAGAGCAGCTCTAGCTGCGACTCCCCATCCAGCTCCTTCAGACTAGCCAGCAGCAATCAGCAAACGCCTGGTGGAAGTGTGCATCTGCCGTCCTCATTATAGGAGTTACTTCTCAGAGCAACGCTGGTAAAAATGTTGTTAAAGGTTAAAAGAGGAGCCATGCTGCGATGACTTCCTGAAGGCGGAGCTTCAAAAAGAGCAGGAGATTTTAAAGAGACAGAGGCCCAATTTCAAAGCGTTAAATTACAATGTCAGATTTATTTTAAGTTATCTTTCATATATGCAGCACTTTTACATCAAATGAAGGAAACACAACATGTCTCTTAAAATAATTATAGCATCATTCTTATGATATTTGTCCTGTAGCAAGAAAATTCCTGGTTGATTCCTGCTTTTGTTCTGATACATGCATAACTGTGGCTGATTAAAAAACTTAAATGTTGTGTATAGTCTTGTTTATGTCATGTCTTGTATGTTGATATTTTCCTCTTTTTGCTTTTTGTTTAGTATGTAATTTCTTTTTTAAGTTGAGGTTGAATGACCTGTTCATCTGGCACAGGGACAAACAATAGAAATCAGTCTTGGCTGTAATTGGGTCTATTTATATTTGTGGTAAGTTGTTCATCAATGCACAGCATCCTTCTTCAGCAAATAAAGATAAATGACATGAAATCATTAACAGCAATAAGATTAGGGTTGATGAACTCATCAGTCAGCAGTGCTAGGGTCTATTGTTTTACACCTGATTTGTTTTCTGCTTACTCATTTTAATCAGTGCATTGGGTTCGGCCCACATCCTAACGTTAGTAGGTTAACTGAGACCTATAACTATAATCTACCTAAATAGGAATTTTTTTTTTTCCTTTTTTAATATTCAGCCATATTCAGATTACAGGTATTGTCTATATTTTTGAGTTACATAATTATCTTGTTTGCTGCCTAAATAAATAATCAAATTCATCTTTTGAGGGAATTAAACAGATTGTATTTGAAAGACATTTTGAGTTCAAACATAACAAAGGCATGACACGCTGTTCTCAACTTCATGTTTGACATTTTCAATCCTGCATATGCGCTGGTTTGATCTCTGTGAGGACATTCAAGTAATAGGAGGACATACAATAGGAGGATATCCTCTTCCGTATGTAATATGTATCAATCCAATAATATCAGATCGATACTATTGCCTTACTATCATGCCGATACCAATACTCGATATTTAGATTTATACCCTCTGCCCAACTTTGTGTCATACATTAGTAAATCCCTTCAACTCAACCACAGGTGTGTTGCTGCCCCCTTTATAAGATTGTTTTTTTATGTAAAATATGTCGTAGCTCTGTTAAGACATAAAAGATATCATTAAAGAAAAGTAGTTATTTAGAGCAAATTAGAGTCATTTTTCAGTAAATTATCCATTCTATTTGGACTCGTGCTTTAATCCTTTGTTGAAATGCGTTTCTGACTCCATTGCTCAAAAACAGGCTTCTGCATGGATGGAACTCTCTTTTATCCTTAAGCCTCGAGTTGCAATCAGACAATTGTTTCTCAGGGCAACCATCAGAGTGTTCAGAACCATGTAATCCTCCATCCTGGCCTAATGGTGCTTTAAAAGCATGGGGTCTTCTGGAAACTCTAAAAGTCTTATTGTTAACTTGCTTCTAAAAAAGAAATGTCTTTACTGTTTGGGTTGTCATAGAAAGCAGAAGAAACATTGGTGACAATGTACACTGACAAAGACAAGATTTACTTTTTGATCAGCTTTTACTGTTTGCCGAGCATTAAGCGAAGAGTGGGTGTTAACTCAAAACTGTGAAATTTCTGAAAAAAAAAAAAATGGCAAAAACAAGGAAAGAGAGGGAAGGAGAGGAATTGAAGACGAGACAGAAACAGAAGCAAGAGGAGAAAAACCTTTTCTGTGACCTTTGGGAATGTCACATTCATGGCATTTCAACCAAGCACAACTATTTATAGAAAAGAAATGACTAATTGCAACTGAGAGATCCAAATCCCAAGTCTAATTATTTATATGATAAACATAAGTAAAGAATTTGTAAGTAAATTATTTTTTTAAAACTTTTTTTTTTTTTTAAATAAATAACACATTGCAGATTATAGTTTTCATCAGCAGGTCTGTTGTAGGATGTGGACTTGGTTTCCAGGTACCTCTGTCCGTTCTCTGGTAAGTTGACATGTCTGCTTATGAAAAGAGCTGAATAAAATATGAATTATTTTCCAGCTTTTTCTAGTTTGAAGCATTATTATTCCCCATGGGGCATTCAATTTTTCACGAGAACCTCACTTTGCTTTAAAAGCATACACGAGCCAAAAGCTGTTCTGTGCTGAATGCTTTTGTTTGATGGACTTAGATAAAAATTTGCTGACTACTCATAGATTTTTTTTTTTTGAAAAGACGAGTGAACTTTGAAATCAACAAATCCTTCCAAACCAAGCAGTTTAACACTTAAAGGTTGGTATTGTCACATTCCTTCTCTTTCATTGTGTATATTATTCTTTTCATTATTTTCTTAGTGAAAAGAATAAGGCTCCTTTCTTCAAAGCCAAGCTTGTATGATCATTTTTGTGTTTTGTAATAACTGACAAGTTCCAAAGGCAATTATAAACAAAGTTAGTCATTTCAATCAAACTTTTCAAGTTGGGGCACCACATGATTAGCTCCAAATAACAGCCAATCAGCTGTCTGTGTTTGTCAGCTCTCGTTTTATGAATACCTGCCTGATGATGTGCTTTTACAGAACAATAGATCAAACACTGCACATTTATACAGCACAGGCAGACCACCTCTCTCTAAGACATCATTTATTAACAAAATATTTTAGTTGAAATACTTTAGTCAAAAAAAAAAACCTTTAACTCAGCCAGTGACATTCTGTGCAGTGCACTAATTTGTAAAATTGAAAAGAACAAGACCAACAAATAATCTACGGGAAAATAATATAGTAAGCAATAATTTGTTTTAAGGAATGTGGAATGAAGCTAAATTAGCTTTAAAAACAAACACATGTATTTCTCAATTGGTATGTTCAAAAAACCAGTTAGATCACATCTCCTTGTGCATCCCTTCTACACCCTTGAACATGTTTAGCTTTGTATTTTATTGCACATTAGGCTGTTGACCTATAAAATTTGAAAAGATAATCTAATTATCAAATTGGGAATCAACTGGTGAGTCACATCATGTGGTTTTTGAAGAGTATTTTGTACAAAATAAAAATAAAAACAGGACAGACTGGACAATTCACTTTGCACTTTTTCAAATGGTTCTCACACCAGACATCGTTTTGGTCTCTATTTGTTTGAGAATAGGCTTTTCTTTATGGTTTACTCCTAAACCAGAGACTCTGCATTGTAACTTGATTCAGCATGTAGTGGTTGCAGGTGGGCGGAGCTTGGTATAAAGACTGGCATACTCCATTAAAGGAGCATTACACCTTCAAAGGTTTTTGGAATTTGATTGTTGAATTAGGAGACAAGCTCTCAATGGCAAATGAGGAGAAAAAATATTGTGCCACCCTTTTATGTCTTTTTACACAAAAAGTGAATTTTTCTTTTCCTGTGTCTTCACAAGAAATAAACCTCAAAATATTTGAATCTAGAATTTGTTTCTTCTACATGCACGACTTAAACACGAGAAAAAAAAAAGATCAAACTTTGAAAATTGGTCTTAATAACAAGTTGTTTTTTTTCATCTAATAGTATGAATAAACAGCAGTGACAAGACAACTGGTGAAGTTTCTCAATGACTCACTTCTGCAATATCGGAGAAGCTTGTGACCTCGCTATTCTGTCTCACAGATGAATACGCCCCCTTCTGGCACGGGGTTGTAACTACAACTTAAACTGTTCTCCAAAGCCATTTTTTGTGATTTAGAGAAACACAATTTCTTTGTGATTATACATTAGCGTGTCACACAGGGTTGTTTTTACCCAACATTTTTGGAGTGCATTTCTAACCTTTTTTTTTTTTTTTTTTTTTTTTTCAACATAGTTAAATCAAATATACTCTTGTTTGTCTCAAAAGAATGCTACTGACAAGATTTCTTGTTGTTACACCAATTAGGGTCTAACAAAATGTAAATTAGCTTATTTCCATAGATTTCTCAGTGGAGAAGACATTTGTTGGAAAGGAGTTTATATCGTCTTGTACATTTTTGGTCTGGCACACACAAGCAGCGAGGGACTGAGAGCCGGCAAGAAAGAAAGAAATAAGGCCGTGCTGAAAGCAGTTAAATTGTGTCATAACGATATGCTGTATTCCATTTCTACCCAGAAGGTGGGATTTTCAAATTTCATTTGAAAAAATCAAACTTAACTGAAAGCTTTTAATCAACTCCAACCTCCAAATCTAACAAGCTGTTTGTTTGTGCATTTGTTGGTTGGCATCCAGTTTAGTCAGTTTCATAAACGTCACTAACAACTCTGTACAATGTTTGCATGTGGAAAATACATGAAACGTTGGATGAACAAATGAATGATTATGATTTGTTAGCTTAAGTTTCTGGGTTTCTGAAGACAATCAGTAAATTCAACCATTTTTCTACGTACAACTGGAAGATGGTTAAGGTGTTTGAAACTAGTCCTGCCATAATAATACATTTTTCTTTTCTGAGCAGTTATTCTGATCAATGGTAATATTGTATTGAGCTTGTTTTAATGAGGCTGATCCAAGAACACACACCAGTTTTTCATAGCTTCTCATTTTCTTTGACCTGTTTCATGTTTTTGTTGTCTCTTTTCAGGGCTCTCATGAGAAAGAGGTTTTTTTAATCTCAATTGGATTTCTTCCTGGATAAATAATAATAAAAAAAAGAAACTTACTTGAAAAACGTTTTGTCTTTTGTTCACAATCCAAGATCACAGTTAAGGTCTGATATTTTCCCACAGTGGCAACTGAATTAGGCAAAACTCTCTTTTTATTTTGTGCTCAAGTGTGTGGAACAAACTCAAACAAAATGTGCAATTTGCTTCAATATCTTTTAAATGCTTTGCTTTTGTCTTTTACTTTTATGACTTTTCTGATGTTCTTCCTCAAAGGTGAGTTTATGTTTATGAAAGAAAACAAGGCGTGTCTCAATGGGACGTTCCTGTCTGAACACTACTGCAGGTCAGATCTAAACTTTAGCCATAACCTCTTAACCCAAAATTTGCTGCATTTCCATTAACTATAGAATTGCACAAATTGAAAATAACTTGGTTTGATGGAAACATGCAGATTTAGGAAAAAAGTTTTTTTTTTATAAAAGGTTTTTGCTCCATTATGGTTTTTCAGCCAAATTTCACAGAGCTACATCTATTTCTAAATAGATCACAAGAATCAGGTGATTTGTGCGATTGGAAAAATCCCACAAATCACCAGATATGTGAACATGTGTATTGGAAAGGCAGCTACAATAGATAGAGACATAAAGAAGTCAGGAAACCGGGCTAGCTGCTACTTTAGCTAAGTCTGTTCATTACAGCACAATTATTTTTGGATCATCATTTGTAGAGACAAAGATGACAGCAGAGAAATAATAAAACCCATCATGTAAGACCATAACTTACAAGATCAGCTAGCTAGACCTGTCACACCTAGCAGGGGAAGGAAATCATTTAATGAGGGTGTTACTGAGCGGTCAAATTATAGCTGCAACTGCAAAGATCCATCACACCAGCTGGTGACAAACTGTGAAACCCAGCAAAAGAAGTGTTAGATTTCTTCCTCACACCACGACATGCAACAACCTCCCAGAGTGGAACCTACAGGAAATTCAGCTCCATGTGCAGTGATTTATCATACCATGTGAAAAAGAGTAATTGCATTACTTCACATCCTGCTGTTTCTTTGCTGCGTTGCACAATGCATGAACAGCGGCCTGCAGTCTCTACTACGGGCCGCTTTCTGTGGGTAAGGTTTTGTATCATTCGACGATGGCAAAAACACAGAACAAAAATGGCAGCTGGTGATTTATATCCTAGAAACATCTTGGAGTAAAAGTGGGAGTAAGACTAGCACCACTTCACAATGACAAACCAATGACTGATCAGAATTGTGGAAGGTCTACAATGTTTACTTGGAGTTTAGCGTGGGTGAGATGTTTTTTTCTTTCTTCATGCTCGTGAATCTCAGCAGGCGAGCATTTTTATTCAAATATGCCTTTTGAGGCAATCATTTCATATGCTAACGTAAATCTTTCTTGATAACACAACTCAGCATGAAAGCACCATGAGGAGATCAGTGAGATTCGCAGGTGTCGATTGTTTCATGTGAAGTGTTGTGTTACATTGTATTTGTTAGCCTGAAAATAAAAGTTACGGTGAAGAAACACTGATTTTTACATCATGTCATTATGTGTTCAAACTGATGTTTGAAACATCGGACTCAATTACTTCTCTTACCTGTGATTTTTTTAAAAATTCCTACTCCTCATTTTTTTCTGTTGTGTATTGAAGTTTATTTTTCTTTTTGTAGTATTTTAAAATCAACTAATTTAATAAAACAATTAGCTAGCTAAATCTGAGCATCAGAGAGTTAATCCCTTCCCTTCCATTTTTAAAAACCAAGAGCTAAAAAGTGTTGATGTTTTTGTTAAGTATTAAATATTACACCAGACTTCTCATGGTATTATAAATGATGAAATGTAAGTAGATTTTCTTATTATTTTACTATCTTTATTAATGAAGCATAAAAATATAATATCCCCTTGTTTAGAAAAGTCAATAATAGAACAATAAAACTAGAGGAAAATTTTAAGGCATAGATTAAATTTGGCATATGAACATATGAACTGTTAGTTTTGTAGTTAACTAAAGATATAAACTCATTTCATGATTGCTTCTGTTTTTTTTGGTTTTTTGACTTTTCTGTCACATTTAAATATTTTAAATCAAACAAATGTCTAATATCAGACCAATGTCACATGAGTAACAAAGCAGTTTTCTTTTCTTCTTATTAAAGGAGACAAGATACTTTGTTTCCTTTCATAACAAGACAACTTGTTATTACCTTGTTAATAACAAGATAAAATCCTTGTTATTAACAACCATTTGGCCATTTGATTAATCCTGTTTGAGTTTCACTTGCATTTCCTGTCTGATCACTCACTGGCCAGTAGAATTTCTGTTCCACAACTCGGAGTGGGGGAAAAGATCTGAAGAAGCAAAACGCTTTTTTCTTTTTTTCCTAGTTTAAAAAAAAAAAAAAATCACGATGCCCTGCACCTGTAATTCACTCAAACATGATACGAGAGAAATCAAAACTTGCTATGTGGCGAAGAGACTGTCACTACAAGCCAAGCATCCTGACAGAATAGTTTGTGATTTGACAACAGACCATTACAAATCGAAAGTTCAATCAAATCCCAAGCAAACATCTGCTGGTAGAAGGCTGTACAATCTTTCCACAGGTGAAATGAACGAGGAAAAATTCTGACTTCTGTCAAGCTCGTGCGCCACACTGATTGGCCGATCCCTGTGGGGACCAGATGGTTCTCAAACACACAATGACAGTAAAAACACACAGCCCCCTTTGAACCCAACTGTCTCTTACTGGGACACATGAGGAACACACTGTCTGACTGAAGTTTATGAGCAGGGCAAGCCGCACCCTAACTGTTAGACACATCTCTCAATTACCTGATTGTGTTTCTCCAAATCGTTCTTAGACACATTTCACTTTTTCTTTCTCTCTCTTTCTTTATATAATTTCCCAGTTTTCTATTATTTTATGGAGACACGTCAGAGTACACAGAGTTAAGAAACCGGGTAGCTCATATGTTCAAACCTCTAAGTGGGTTTGCCCAGTTTCAACTCTATCCATCAAGTCCACATTGATGGATAGAAGGTTTGCAGGCATTAGGACAGCAAGTTCTGTCTCCTTAATAACCTTTCTGGAGGTTTAGAAGATAAATAGTTCAGTCTAGAATTTGGTTCTGCTATCGATGCTCCATCTGCACACATCCTTCTAGATCAGCGTTTCCCAACCCTGATCCTCAAGGCACACTGCTCTGCATGCTTAGATGTTTTCTTGCTTTAACAAATCTGATTCAGATAATTGGAGTTGAGCAAAAGTCTGTTAATCAGCCATCAATTGAAATCAGGTGTTGAGACCAGGAAATACATAAAAGATGCAGGGGAGTGTGCCTTGAGGACCAGGCTTGAATATCACTGTTCTACATGATTCTGTCTGTGATGCCAAACTGTGAAGCAAAAATCAAAAGCCAAATGCTTTTGCACCTGTTACTGTTACAGGTTCAGCTTTCTGCTCACACTATCATATTCAACTAATGACAGTGTTCATTCAAAAGGCATCAAACACAAAGTCACAGAACAGATGGAAGACAAAGTCTGACGAAAGTCTGACATACTCATGAAGTGTCAGATGTTCTCCAAAAGGGTCTGATACTGGATCACAGAAAATGTCATTACATCCAAAACACACGGCCAGGCCTGGGTCACTAAATAAATGTCAATTTTGACAGTCTTGGCAAATATGGCTTCCATATAAGCAAGGTGAACGCTACTGATGATAAAGAACAGCAACCAAGCTAACATTTAACTGCAGCATTTTGATGATCTCCCATACTTCTTGAATGCTATTCTGTGTAGTTATCAAAGAAAAGAGCAAGTTTTTGGATGATTTGTTGTCGGTTAAATCTTGGCTAAACAGAACATCATACCTGCAGTCAAAGTCAGTGGTGGTAGAGTGATGGTCTGTTGATGCTTTGCTGTTTCAGGATCTGGACACAGTCCTGTAATTGATGGGGGAAGGTGGTACCCATTGGTTTGTGGCCCAAACTGAATAAGACAATCAACGCTCACCACACTTGCAATCCCAAATCCTGACTCACCGTGGCAACGTGTGTCTGACATGAACCATGCAGATTGATCCCTTTGTAAACAACAGGAAAATTCAACTGCAGTAGTTGATCTTCATCACAAAGAGGGTTGGACTAAACATTACAGAATTAAACAAGTTCGCACAAAAATGTCACAATTTGCACAGGTACAAAGATAACGTCTTGATGGACGAATTCATGCAGTTTAGCTGCAAGATAGTTGTTTTTTACCAGCTTCTGTTTTTCATGCACAAAATATCCTCTTGTTGTCAAACTCTGTGACATGAACTAGTCAAGATGTCCCTAAAGATCTCAGAGGATGATTTGAAGAGGCTCTTTAGCATTAGAAGACCAGGAAAACTTCAAGACCTAACAGAGTTAACCTCACGCCCCTGAGAGTCTGCATTGACCCAATGACCCCGTCTTCACTCAGATCTACAGCTGTGAGGTTCCCTCTTGCTCCACATTCTCCACCATTATCCAAGTCCATCAGCGATACAAATGGCTGAGCACTTATCTCTCTGAACAGCTACAGCCAGTATGCCTAGATTCATGGCATATTTGCTCAAATTCCACCTTGCCTTTTTCTTTTGTAAAAACATTACATATTTACAAAAAAAATTCAAGGATTTATTTACTTATTGTAAAAGGTCTTCACTGAGAGAAAATGGAACTGAAGAAAAAGGTAGAGGTAACAAAGCTTCAGAAAGAGGTTTTCAAATCTTTGTCATATAAAAACTATTTTTTACCACGAATGTCAGCCACTGTGAAAGGAGTTCACATAATGTTGAAAAGGTAGATCAGCTGCAGTTGGATTTATTTTTTGCCGTGCAGAAAAATGGATGTGTGCATCTTACTTAATTCTACATCCCCAGGCTGGTGAATAGGTCGTCACATTCTTTCAACACTCTTCAAAGAAGCCAGAGGTGAGAAACGATGCAGTCGTTACCATGGAACTGGTATGCTGCACGAGTTTTGAAGATGTTGAACCTGTGATGAAAAAAGCTGTGAAAAATTCAAGGAATGTCTGTGACGCACCTGCTGAAAACAAACAAACTCCTTTTCTATCTGAAAGACTGAATGGAACTGAAAGAGAAAACACCAGGGAGGTGAAAAAGAGAGCGGCATTGTACAGGCTGTGAAATTTCCATCCATCCCATGGATCCAGATTATCCCGCTCAGGGTTATGGCAGGTTAGGGACAACCAACCACAGGCAGCGTATACCTTGACTAGATTGCCCATTAAAGCAAACCTTTATTTACTCTGCTGAAATTGAAGAAATCTGATAAATATCACTGTGGATATTTTTAGCATTTTTCTGACTTTTTCAGAACCAGCAACTTGAGGTTTGAGTTACTCTCATCTTTCAGTCAGGGCTCAAAGCATACTATCTCATAAACAACCACAGATAAGATATGGACGACACTATCCTATACTATACTATACTATACTATACTATACTATACTATATATAGTATAGTCCATACTATGTGGACTGTACTACTATAGTCCATACCACCATATTAGTATAGTATACTATACTACTCCATACAGACTATAGTCTGCATACTATGGACCATATGTTTCTATATAGACTATACAGTTTGGACTACACACTACTATATAGATTATATAGCCCATACTATGTATAGACTATATATGTATTGTCCATACTTTAAGCTTTTAAGCTGTCAGACCTTTAAGTCTGACAGCTTGAATTGCCAATGCACTCCACAAACTAAAAAAATATAGAAAGCCATGTATAAGTTGTTTCCAGTTCACAGTAGTTATTACGATAACTATATTTTTGTGAACTTCTTTCACAAAAATCCCTATAAAACACATTGAAGTTGGATGATTTCACATGAATAAATATAAAATGAACCAGTGCTGTGAAGAGGTGAATGCATCTGCATGGTATGTGTTGAAAATCTGAATAAAAAAAAAAAAAAAAAAAGCTTAAGGCTTTTCAGTATTGGGCTCCCTGCTGCCATGCCTCACAATAGTTTGATACATTGTTTACCATCCTCATCTACCCACACAGAGATTAGTACAAAAGACTCAGTGGAGGCTGGCCCTCAGCAAATGGCTTCTTTTGTAAAGGTTAATGTAAAACAAATGATGTCCTCAGCAAGCATTTTAGCTGTAATTCTCTAAAACACGTCTAATATATTAACCAAAGTACATCATTGCCTCGGTCGATCCGAGCAGCTGCATCTCTTGTTAAACAAGAGGTGTGTTTGGAATTAAAACCGTCAAGTTGTTTCATTTTACCGCTCTCTCCCAAACACGTCGGTTTGTTTTAAACACCCCCACACGACATGTCTGTTTCAATGCCACGAAGAGCGACTAAACATCACAGCAAAGTGATTCGTCTGACTCAGATATATCAGGATAAATGCAAAATAGAACAGAGGGAAACAAAGCCTGGCTGCTGTACAAAGATTAATTATGTAACTGTATTTGCTTTTAATAATCCAAGCACAGATAGCCCCCGATGCTGTGGATGCAGAGATATTAGCATATGAAGATAGCGGTGCAGACCCTGGCACACATCACGCCAGCTGCTTCACACTTAGATATGATGGCATAGCTGCGATCATGTGAATGTGGGAATATGTTGTGAATGTGCTGCTGGGGAGCCTGAGGTCGGATGTGGCATGTGCTGCATGTGATTGATTGCGCTGTTATTGCTAAGGACTCTCTTCCGGCTGCCTCGGGGACCCTTTTCGATCCATCCACTGTCTGTTTGTACTGCTGCTCATAAATTTTACAGCCATTGCTGGAACCCACGGGGAGCTTAAACAATTGCTTTATTGATGAATTTGTCTCATACAAGTGGAAGTGCCACACCAAGCTGGCAGGGGCCTTTCCACTTCACCAAAATGAATATTGTAAGGCCTCTTTTTTTAAAAAAAAAAAGTCCAATAAGTTCATGTAGGTGATGATTGCTGTTGAAACTGTTGAAACTGTGTCCTGCCTTATTTGCTGTGGCTTTATTTTGTTCTAATTTCGGAAAAAAAAATTGATCTTTATAAAGGGGTAAAGTAATGGTTTAGGTTGTTTAGAAAGCTCTAAACTGTTTCATTACCTTCCCTCTGGAGAAATGAATGTGAAAACATTAAGCAAGAATGTGTTTTGAATTTGGTATTAGCGGATTAAAAGTGCTTAATATGAAATTGTTCTTTGTAATGGATATGTTTCCGTTTGGTTTTGTGATGATTTTGCTTTAACACACTATTTCTCAAAGTACTCACTTGTTTACTCATGATTGAACTTTGAACAAGCCTTCAGTCACCTGGTTTCAGCAGTGATCAAAATAATCAAGATGGCCTGTTTAAGCCAGTAGAAGATATAGATATAAGATATATTAGGGCACACTGATGTTCAGAGCTGAGAAGAGATGAAGAAGTTTGAGACAGTCAAAAGAAAGATGGCACAGACTAGGTAAGCTTATGGTTGATGCGTTGAAGTGGAGTCCACTGTGTGTGCCAGCCTTGTTGTCTGTTGGCCTTCATTCATGCACCTCCATGTTTCTATAACTCGTCACAGATCGTGCTTCTTGGATTAGGGAAAGGAATTACAAGTCTCTCTGATTAATAGACAGCTTTGACCACTGAACAACTCTACAAAAACAGCTCTTAGTCAAAAGTTCCAATAGTTACTGAATATTGTCCTCATTTTCAATAGGGACCTGCATTTTCAAAACCTGAACATCTGAAAAAGAAACATCAGGTATAGCAGGTTTGGTTGTACAGTGTGTCGTATCGAGCCACAACACAGGAGCAACACATCAAACAGACCAGTTTCACTCACCAACATTAAGGTTTCAAATGGGAAATCTTGTAAAACATTTCGAGACCAAACGTGAGTTCAGAGTAAACAAACATGGCCGACTGGGAAGAAGCTATGGCGATAGTTTGTAGACTATATTTAACAAAAAAAAAAAAAAAAAAAAAAAAAAAAAAACAATACAAAGACATTTCCAACAGATTTTCTGGTGCGCCATAGAAGTTGTTTTGTCACCTAGGTTTCTGATTGGATAAATGTCAGATTCAAAGTCACACGCTGTGATTTCAGGCCACAATGTTGAGCATCTCCAATTTTAGATAGAATGTTTTTCTGGGCAGAGCAGATCACTATAACATGCAACAGATGGTGGGAAAATCTCTTAAGATTTATTTTAAGAGCCACTGTGATAATCAGGATAGCATTAAAATTGTTGGAAGAGGGAAAACCTTGATGAGTGAACTGGCATTTCTCTGTTTTGTTCTTCAAGTCTCTAGCATAGTCATGTAAAGTTTGCTCAGACTGTAGATCTGTGTTGATGAGGCTGAGATGCTGTTATATTTCTAACCACATTTATTTGGTCAAACATCCAATATGTGTTTGGACTGCACAACTTTAACCTTCGACCATGACAGAGATTTAGAGGCGCTTGACTTTCCAACTTGTCCTGAACTGAGAGTGAAAGGAACATTTCCCAAAATGTTGTTTAGGAAATCATTTTGTACTACGAAAGTCAAAACTTGAAACCTTTGGAGGAAGACATCGACATTCCAAGATTGAGCCGCAACGAACTGCTGTGGCAACCAAGGAAAGAAAAATAATGAGCCTCTGATTTCAGTCAGTAGCTCAACTCTTTATTCAGCAGGCTTTTGTTGGTCATGTGAAAGAACATGACAGAGAGGCACAGTTTACAGAGTGTGAGAGCGCAGCGGCTGTGAGGGAATGTAATGCTAGTAGGCGGATTATTGGTGTTATTAGTCATCTGCTCCTGTACAAAGCCATCTAAGAGAGGATGGGGAAAATATATTATGTCATTAAAGTTGGCACCTTGAACTGGAAAAAAAAGAAAAAGATCAAGGCAGTTTTCCAAGGATTTCTTAAAAATCACCAAATCAGCAAGCCTCTGTCTTTTTTTCCAGAATAAATATTGCAGGGAAAACATGTATAATTCTCGCCAGGATTCGCTCCAGGTTCCTGGTGAGTCAACCAGGGGATGGGGAAATGGAGTATTAAAATATTTATCAGAGCGTTGCATATTCAGCAGCAGGCCCTTTGTGCATGCTCGTGTGATCTTTCACAACACGTTCACAAATGAAATATTTATCACATTTAAATAAAAAGCCAAGTCCCAGGTCCCACCGAGAGGTTGGATGTGTGTATCTGAGAGCATGAGGGTGATGCATGTTGTGCGCCATCAGGGATGATTGGTGTGGCGTTCCAGGTGGCGGGGCTCCGCCGAGCCTGTTGGAGTGGAGATATGAGACTCACCTACACATCCGCTCATTGACAAGGACGGGAGTCAGACTGAGCTGATTTAGTGTGCTGTGAAAGCAGAAGGGGATCAGACAGGACAACAAGAACACTGTATCCAAAGCTCACTGCAGTTGCGAACTAATGGCCTTCATGAATATTTGCACACCTCATTACTGAATGAAAAACATTTAAAAAATGAACCTTTACAGTTCTTCAGTTCACTGATTTATTTTCCCATAGTGTGTTTCATCCTGTTGTACTTTTTCTTAGTTTCTTAAGAGAAGGTGAGTTTTTTCTTCTGTGGGATTTTGGAATTAATCATTAGCTGCATTTCCACTGACCTTACAATTGTGCGAATGTGGATTCAAGGTGGTGGCAGTTTCACATCAACTCAGTTTTGAGTTGGAAATCAAGCATGTTAGGTCAAACTCATGACACATTTCTCTTGTGACAGCAAAATAACCCAAATTGGTTTGGTTTTAACCCAGCAGTGATTTTTTTTTTTTTTTTTTCTCAGTTTGATTTGTGGAGCAATAACCCAAGGCAACAGCAGAGACTTAATTAGCATTGAAATAATCCACATGTGATGTTTTATGTGCCAAATATTACCTCATCAATGTCAGTGAAAGCCAATCCAACATGATGAAACGCCTTTATTTAAAGATGCAGGCCAACATGTAACAGGCTGTAAATTACTAATAATGCTGTCTCTTTTCTAATAGTCTCAGAAATCTGAATATGTGAAAACACAACTGGAAAATGCATCTAGGTCTACATCTATCTCCTTTGACTGAAACCTTTCTTCACAAGGCTAAAAGACCCACAGGGACGCAGCCACCGAGCGATCGGCAGTACCTGAACAGCTTTGTCCTGAAAAGGCCTCCAGTTCATTAAAGGTTAATGACGCATTGATGATAAGTTTAAGTCACCTTTGCGCTTCCTGACTAATGGCATGCTGCTCGGATGCAGACGTGTTTCAGATTGGATGAATGTTCCACTCCTGGAATGAGGAGTGGAGGCCTTGCTGCTGGCCGGTGCAGTCATGCAGCTCTTTCCAGAGGAATCTTGGAAGCTTTTTGCTGACAAGAATTACAACAAAATGCACCTGTTTCTTCACCTCTAAAGACATGTCAGTAAATCTTGTGGTAGTGCAAGGATAAATCTATGACATGCTCATAGCCCCGTGTCTCCTCATTGCTCCAGGCACAAGCACTGGATGTCACATTAGGCAGCAGCACTTAGATTTAGAACAGAATAAAAATAAATTGAATAGGGTGCAGTATAATGGATTTGGATAATATTTGAATAATACCCAATGGAAAATTATGCTGTTGCTGTAAAAAATATTCAAGAAAATATCATTCAAAAATGGGAAAAACTAAATTTAGCTGAATAATTGTCTAATAATGTGTGAACTTAGAGCGACTTGTGCAACATTGGTCTTTCCACAACCAGCTGAGGGGGCCCCAGAGCATTCCTCAGCATATAGTTCCAGCTTTCTCATCATTATATGACTCACTGGCTCTGATTTTCCTGCCCCGAGAGATCTTTGTAAAGAGCCATGTTCTCTCCAGTTCATAAAAGGTTTTCTAGCTGCAGGGGCCTAAACATGTTCCCCCAAAATAATGGCTGCTCTGTAATTTGTGTAAACAGCCTAAGCATTCTGTTTCCACTCAAATGAGCCCTTTATTACATGTAATAATTTTTGCCTTTACATGGCCAAATAAGTTATACAGTCCCTGACTAATACTTGTCTCTAAATGAAAAATTATAAACTAAAATGATACATGTTTCCCAGTGGAGCTTATATCATGCTTTCAAAGGCTTTTGTACCTATTAAATGTAATGCACTTTATTGTATTTATTGGGATTTCAAATGTTGGATAAACACAAAGAAATGCAATTATGTGAAAATGATGCAAACATTGGATGTAATTTGTGAGGATTTTAGTTGCTGTTGGTTTTTTAGCATTTGAAAAGTGTGTGTAGGGTCATGTGGATAGAATCATGTGGAGATGTTTTGTGGTACTATTGTAACAAAGATAAAAATGATGCATTATTTCCTTTGCAGTTCACTGTGTGGTTGTGACTGCATGGCACCGCATTCATAGTCCCATAAACACAAATACTATTCTTGAAAAGCATTCCTGTTTGAAATGGGATTCTTCAGGACTCCACTCACATAAAGAGGCAGTATTATGTGTTTTTCAGGAACATCATGCCATTTTACTGGCATGATGTTCTGATACTGGCAAAGATACTGAAGGTATCATGTAGCCATGTTACCTTCAGTTTAAAAATACTATATATCAGATATGACTTAAAAGAAATCATTAAACTCCTTGAAATCTCTTAAAAACCTCCTGCTCTTTCTGAAACTCCGGATTCAGGAAGTCATCACAACATGGCTCCTCTATTAACCCTTTAACAACAAACTTACCAGTGTTGCTCTGAGAAGTAGGTCCTATGAAGAGCTCAGCTGATGCAGATTTCCACCAGGTGTTTGCTAATTGCTGTTGGCTAGTCTGAAGGAGCTCAGAGGGGGACTTGAAGAGAATGGGAAAGCTCATTAGCTTGGAAACCACAGCTCTGAGGAGGAGCTTCATCTCTTCGGTGGAGCTAGGTCCACCCAGGCTTTTGTACAGCTGAATGGTTGCCATGGAGATTAAAGGAATTTTCAAACCTGCTTGAACGAATCGGGGCAACACTGCAGGTATGTTTTGGTGAGGGAATAAGATTATAAAATGGCTTTTAAAAAAATATAATACATTGAAATTTTTTTGAGACAATAATAAATCCAAATTCTTCTCACAAGACATTTTTCATAATAAATGATAAACGATACAATAAATGGTCAACCCTGAGTCTGAGTGTTATCTGATATCAATGCTTTTTTTCCCCACTTATTCTCTATATTCTTGTTTTTTCGATCTTAGAGATGCTCTTTAAAAGAATATCCAAGATCATATTTGAGGTTTCTGAAGAAGGCACACATTATTGTTTTGTTTAGGTTTTCATATATATGTTTTATTGTATTAAACATATATATGTAGCTACAGTCATATACAGTAGAGTCAACATATTTATGTCTGTAACTCAATTCATTTGGTAAATCACATTACACAAAGACTTTTCTTTTCAGGCTTTCATTTCTGTTCCTTCAGATGATTTTCTGCTTACAGCTAATGAGATTAGGACTTTTACATCAGATTACCTCAGACCAATTAAAAAAACACCTTTAATGCATACATTTGGGATTAATGAAACATGTTTAATACATTCTTGAATGTTGTTTTTAGAAGGTACTTTTAATCAGATAAGAAACTCTGGTCTGTTTTCATGTCTAATTGATTTATGTATTAAAACCTGGTTACCTATGGTTCATACTGGGATAATGAGATGAAAGCAAAACAACTTCACAAAGACTAATGATGAGAGCATAAGTGTTGAATCAGTAGTGCTGCTTTTCCTCTTATCATTTCCTACATTAGTTTTCTCAATAGAGACCTTCAGCAGTGTGCTATTTCTGACCAGCACTACCTTACAGAGTCTGCACCTTTACTCCTAGTATTTCACTGTTCTATAAGCCAGCTCAGTGGTTTTGAAGTGTAACCTCTAATGATGAGTACGATGCTTCACGTTGTTGCAGATAGTGCTTTTGGAGAACTGTGAGAAACAAGATCGTTTCTGAATCATGATTTGATTTATTATGGGAAACATTTTTGAAACCAGCTTAGCCCTGCATGAAAATGCTTTGCTACATAACTAAATAGTTACATTCTTATGATGCATGTGCATCATAAGCATATGCATAGAATAGAATAGAACAGAATAGAATAGAATAGAATAGAATAGAATAGAATAGAATGACGGAGGAGTTTCTCTAAATCTTGCTGAGACATTAATCCTCTAATCCTGGAAATGTTCTTCGGGTGATAGAAGGCTGACTTTGTCTTTATGTGACTCTGAAGATTCAGGTCAGAGGTCATCACTACCCCCGGATTTCACCCTGATCTCTAGTTTCTAGCTGTAATAACTGAAGTTATGAGTTATATCTTGATTGTTCCGCTTCCACAAACCATTTCAGTTTTGTTTCTATTCGGCTAGAGAAAGTTTGAGATTTACTCTAAACTTCCACTCAATGATTGGATAGGTTCATTGTCACCTGGTGACATTTTAGAACTGTGTATCACCTGCATAGCTATGGTAAATAGTTTCATTGTTCTAATCTGAGCTGTTGGGGGTTGGTAGATGTTCAGTAAGAGGGGACCAAAGATGGAACCCTGGGGCTCCCCACATTTCTTAGCTCTGATGAAAAGTCTCTGCTCTTTATGTAAGACACAAACCAGTGAAGCGCTGTGCCTGAGAGTCCAACCCAGCTCTCCATTAGCTTCAGTAATATGTCATGATCAACAGTGTTGGATTCTGAGCAGAGGTAAAACAGAACCAGCACTGTGGTTCTTCCATATGCATCTGGGTCTGAAAATACATAAACATCTCAATCATCTGATGATGATGATGATGATGATGATGATGATGATGATGATTATGATGATGAATGCATGGTCAGATGTTTGAGATCTACCACACCAAATTAATTACTTGTTATACAATATTCAAAGTATTTATTTTATTTCAACACCACTGCAAAACAATGTTTTTGAACAAAGGCAAGGACAAAGGAACAAACAGATATGTTAGAAAACAACTGAGAAAAAGCTTAGGTTGCTTCTCGTGGAGGTCCAAGCGTCTCCAGAGACATCTTTATTTATTCCTCCGTTGCTGTTACCTCAGAAGCTCCCTGGAGGGGAAGCTGAACAGCAGGAACGACTCACAATTCTGCTGCTGAATATGTTGTTGTTCTGGTGGGCGAGTGTTGAAAATGGTCATCTTACTGAGAGTTTTGCTGTGGTGTTGAGCTTTACGGGGTGTTTTTACTCCCTCCTATAGTCACACTGTCACCTTCTTGTCTTTTTCTGAGCTGCATATTTGAACTGTGCCGCTGGAATCACAACCGAGCCGAAACAAAACGGCCGAGCTCCTGCCTCCGGTGTTTCATCTGCTTTCTTAACTGGGGAATATGCTGTTTTCAGCACAGTCAGCCTTTCCATTAACCTGCTCTTATGGAGATTAATGTTGTTGTGATTGCTATTACCACACCTTTTGTTATAGCCTGAGTGGACAGGACTGCAGCAGGGGACAGGGCAGTAATGCTAATTTTTACAGCTAAAGCTGCAGAGATCAGTTCAAACCGAGGTAACTTCAGTTCATTTTTACCATATCAGGCAACACAGCTGGACATGTAATAAATTGGTTTATTGTTACTTTTTTTTATTTGTCTTTCTCTGATTAAGATCAACAAATTGTTTGAAATTGCCACTATTAATTGTTGTTTCTGCAAAGTGAAATTGTTTTCTTTTATTATTTTGTTTGTAGCCGCCTCTACCTTGAAACACTGGTCACTGTTCCTCCCAGGAGGTAGCTGGCACCAAATTTTACTTTTCAAACTTTTTTTTTTTTTTTTTTGCTGAAGCTTCACATACTAAACCGAGGAGAGAAGAAAACTATTCTCAGCCAAGAGAGAGAGAGAGCAGCAGGGTAGGGCAGAGCATGTCTTCTTAGATGGCCGTCGATACAGATAATGTCTCATTTCTGACAGCAAAATTTGTTCTTAACTTTCTGTGACAGCGGCTCAGCTTCCTGCCAGAAGGCTTTCAAACAGAACGGATCGTCTCCGGTGATTCGTGTCTGCGACCCAAAGAGACGCCGTTCCCCTGGCAGAGCGGTTTTGTGGGGTGGCACGCTGCCAGGCCACAAAGACCCCCAGCCTGGCAGGGGCCACACATGACACAAACAGCGGGAACATCTCAGTAGCTCTGGCCTGTTGTGCAGAAGTTTGTGCAGGTAAAGAAAGGCATCTGTAAAGTCGGCCGCTCAGATGTGGAAACCAGCTGGTGGCTGTGGTTGGCGGTGGAGTGAATCATACCAATTAGTGTCTTCATGATCCTTCCTTCCTGGAGAATTTAGATGAATGCCGCCGTCGTTCTCTATCAGCAGCACTCACGGTACGTCGGAAAATATCAGCATCTGCACAAAAAGGCCGTGCGAGATGACTGAGCAGCACTTGGCAATTAATTTTTTTTTTTTCCCCCTTGAGGCCTCTTCACTTCTTCACCATTCATGGGTAACAACATGCATTTGAAAGTGATGCGTTTCTCTGACACATTTTGTGGTTAAGACACTTTTATTAATATGTGACATTTCTACAGATGTCTCGCTTTGCTCCACCTCAGCACTGACAGTGTGCAGGATAAGTGCAGTTTGTTCGGCAATAGAGAAGAAAAGGCAAAATGATGACCTGAAAGAATGCAAATCTTAATTTATTATAATATGCTACTACATTCCATTAAGTATTCTTTTTCCTGCAATGTTATTAAAAGTGTTGCTGATTATTTGTGGTGGAGGAGAAAAAAAAGCTTTTCCTGTCTTCATTTCTTACTCATATTACAAATATACATCCATCATCTGTTCACCCTTGTCCCTATTGGAACAAGTCTTACTCCATTACAGTGAAATCTGCATAAAACAGATTTGGCTTTGAATTAACCAACATGGGTTAATTCAAAGAAAACGAAACGTACAAAACTGAACACACACCAAGCCTGTTTGGCTTGAGGACACTGTAGTAGTTTTTAAAAAAGCATTAAAAAAAGCTCAGTTTTTTTCTCCAAATATAACAGGCTCAACAATTCAAATCTTCAAATAAGTCAAAAAGGAAAAGTAAACCCAGGTTGTAATGGTGATTTAGCTGAGCACAATCCCAGACTAACTGTTCAAACAAAGTTATTGTTGAGAGAAAAGAAATTTAGTGCTGATTTTCTGATAAAACCCTAATTCTGTTCAGTTCTGCCATTCAAAGAAACATCACTATATGGAAACTATGTAATGTCCTGGGTTGTGTTGACTGATTTATGAGGTTGGATTATTATGTGTTCTTTAGACTCACTTTGATCAGTTTCTGTTTTACTTCAGTCTCTCTTTGTGTTTTAGTTATGTTTATTTCTTGTCTCTAGATATTCTTCATCACTCCAGTTTAATTATGTTTCTTAGCTCTAATTATTCTTTAGTGTCAGATCTATTAGTTTCTTGTGTTCTCTCTCTCGCTCTCTTTTCCACTTTTGTTCTCTCTCTCCTCACACCTGCAACCCGTTTCTAATCAGTCATCTGTTCCTTCTTCAGTAATCAACCTCCCCAGTATAAATAACTCATTCTCAGCTCCTCCTTGCTGGATTCTCCTGTCTAATCTCGTTAGGACCTTTTTCCCTGGCTCCCTATGACTTTTGTAAGTCTGTTTATTATTTTTTTTATTATTCTGTATTTGATGCTTCTGTCTGTTGCACTTGGGTCCATTCACCACACATATGTCATGATAGTCTCTGCACTGAAATTTTTGCAACATTCTTCTATATCTTATGAAATATGAAATGTAGAACAAAGATACTCAAACCAGGATAAATAAATTATTTTATAAATGTGATAAACGTAGCCCAGAATATAAATCACAGTGAAATAGTGTTTCAATTCAAGCTGATGCTAATTTTGGTGTGTTTAATGGCTAACGGTTAGCTAACTGCAATATTTATCCTATTCTCGAAGTATCCAAAATTATCACCAACAATTTAATACTAGTGGAGCATTTATAAGGCCACAACCAGTCAGATACGTCCTTATGATCTGACTCACAAAGCAAGAGGGCAACTCGACAACATTTAATGACTTTAAAATAAGAATTGCAAACAACACATAAAAACAGCTGAAAGTTTTATTTTTCCAATAACTCTGTTTCATGTCACCAGTCAGCTGCACTTAGCTTCATTTGCACAGTTTGAAATCCACATTAAGTTTAAAGTATGAACCGAAAATATGTATGTATATAAAATGCAAAGCATGCATATATACATGATGACTCATTTTTAATAGATATTTACCAATAAAACTGCCATACATGGCAGGAAAAAGTACAAAAGTCTTTTTATTTAATGAATATTTCTGAACAGATTGTTTCTATGCTTGAATTATAAAGAGCTTTATTCTTAGCAGAAAATCAAACAGCTTGCAAGATTATACTTAGCTATTTCGGCTGCTGTAGTTATGCCACTGTAGTTTTTGAAGAGCCTTTAAAAGTATGATTAACAGAACCACTGGTGAGGCTTTAAAACTGTGATGTTTTTTTTTTTTTTCAAACTTGTCAAGATGCTGCTGAAAACACAGGCCTAAAAATACAAACAATTTTGGTCCTGGCAGACCGAAGTGACGAGACGGGAGGAAAGGAAGGAACGCAATCAACCCTGCTGCAAAAGCACAGAACTGCATTAAAATGAATTACAAAAAAAAGTCAAACTAAAATCAGTAAGAGACACTTAAACCAAAATTGATTAATAGAAATAATCCTACCAGATTTATCCCACTGCTAGTCAGTAAAATGTCTCCTGCTCAGTGTTTTATTCAAGTTGTGCTTTAGATTATTTTTAAAATTTTGATATTGACACAATCTAAAAAAAACCAGTCAGTTCAATAAAAACAACACTGCTTACTGCTTTACAATGGCATGTGTCAAGAGGTGGTATTTATATATAGCAGCAAGACAACAATTATTTTTAAGACTCTAGTGTGGAAAGAGCAACAACTATGACTTATGGATGACAGTTTGATGAGAACTAATGCATGATGGATAGACAACTGGATCAAAGCCACTCAAAACTGACAAGACCTGTGGGTTGGTACTGGTGTTACCAGACTGGGGCTCAACCGAACGTAACGGCAGGAGAACCGGTGACCTGGTGACCTGGTAGCTGATGCATCAGAAAGGCAGCATGAGTAGAAGAGCCACATTCCAGAGAACAACAATCAACCCACTGTGGACGAGCTCCTGCTGCCGAGTTCACCAGAAATGTGGGGAATCTGTACGCTCCCCTATGACAGCAGCTTGAAAAAAGTATTCATACGCCTTGAACCTTTGTGTCACGTTACAACCACAAACATGAACGTGTTTCATTGGAATTTTGCATGAAAGACAAACACATGCTGGGATAAAAACAAAATAAAAACACTGAAAAATGCTATCAACACTACAGTTAAAAAGAAACCTGTGAAATTTGACCTCATCTTGTTTCTTCACTTTGAAGTTGGAGCCACTGCCAGGGTGGCCAGATGTTTCTCTGCTTCTGCGGCGCATTGCAGAAGACAGTGCAGCTCGCCAGTGGCGGTTCTCACATGACTGCACCAAACGTACCACCCCTCACCTCACACACTCACTTTAACACACACTTCTACACAAAAGATAAGCAAAATAGATTTTTTTTTGTTTGTTTGTTTTCTAACTTATATGAATAATTTGTCTAAGTTTACAATTCCTATGAAAAATGTTCAGCCCCTCAGACGTTTTACCCCTTTATTGTTTTTACAAATTGATCATAAGCATTTTTATTTTTTTAACTAAATAAAATGAAAAAAAAAACAACAACTTTAATATCAAAGTGAAAATTGATTTCTACAAAAAGAAAAAAAAGACAAATAAAAAATATATGTATTTAAAATGTGGTGATGGCACCATCATGCTTAACACTGGGAATGTTGTGTTTGTTGCAATGTGCAGTGCAGAAATACGCCATGATGACATCACTCATCCATCCATCCATCAATTATCTTTCACCCTTCTCCCTAATGGGGTCGGGAGTTGCTGGTGCCTATCTCCAGCTACGTTCCAGGTGAGAGGCGGGGTCACTCTGCAGAGGTCGCCAGTCTGTCTAAGGGCAACACAGAAACAAACAGGACAAACAACCATACACACACACTCACACCTAGGGAGAATTTGGAAAGACAAATTAACCTGACAGTCATGTTTTTGGACTGTGGGAGGAAGCCAGAGAACCCGGAGAGAACCCACGCATGCACAGGGAGAACATGCAAACTCCGTGCAGAAAGACCCCGGGCTGGGAATCGAACCCAGGACCTTCAGTGCTACCAACTGCGCCACTGTGCAGCCCTGACATCACTCAAACAAAATTAAAAAATTTGACGTAGTAAAACTATTCACAAAAAAATGTTTATTCCAAAATGTTACTCAAGTAAATGTAACTGAGTAACTGTAATTAGTTACTACCTGCCTCTGCTTTCTGTCCATTCCATAAAAAATTAAAATAAAAGAAACGAAAAAAAAAAACAAAAAAAAAAAAACTTCCAACACACAATAAGTCCGCCCATATTTTGGTTCCTCTTCCCTTCCAATGCCACCCTGGGTAACCGCCCACCCCAACCTGTTGCTGTTGAGCTAACTGAATTGAAATTAAATTAAATGAATCTGTTTCTGACAGTCTCTGTGTTGAAACTAAAGAAGCAGCACCTTTTATCGCCATTTTAAAACATATTCAGTGACTTATTTGTTCATAGAGTCCATTTTAACTTTTACCAGATTTAATTTCATGTTTTACTTTTCACTGACGTTTAAGGTAAAGTTTTCCTTATTTTTATCACTATCCAGTAGTTCATTTTCAGGGTTTTTGTGCCTCAAGAGGAAAATTAGGACATTAAGAATACTTTCTCATGACAAAGAACCTGAAGCTATGACATTTTTCAAAGTCTTTGGGGTTTTTATTTTTATTTATTCTTTATTTATTCAAGTTTCCTTCTTTCAACAGTCTTCAAGTAAGTAGCTTGAAGATGGCTGCTTTCCAATGTGCTGTTCATCACTTGTTTTAAGCCTGGTAAGTGCCACATCTTAACGAAGTGAGCTGCCATGTGACTGAGAAATATTAATTGAGCTGTCAACGGTGCTAAAAAAGAAATGCAGATCAGTGGAGTGTACTTATAATGCCTTTCCCACAAAAGGCTCATTTTAATTAGGACTAATCTGATATGTTGTCACAAAACGCACTGTTAAGGAATTAATGCAGCATAATTTGCATATTTTATTTATTGCAGTGAAGACTGGCAGGCAATTTATATGAAGATAGAATATATTTATAACTGGTGGATTGGTTTTGCACTTTTTGGCGAGTTTGGTTTTAATTAAAGAATAATATGATGTGGCAAATTTTTGACAATTTGACTTTTAAAAACTCTTCTTGAGACATTGTGACTGTTGTTGTTTGGTTGCAGATCAATAAAGTTGATGTCATCCCCTTATTACTGTTTCATACAGCAATTAAAACACTGAGTTTAGGACTTATACCTGAAGAAAATTTAAAAGGACAGTATTACGTTTTTTGTGCTTTGCATGATGTTAAGATGTTATTAAAATACATCTGAAGTGTTGCCTTGACTCTTTCATGCATGTTTGAGAAACCTTTTAATCTCCCGTAGCAACCGTCCAGCTGCTCAAAATGCCTGGGTGAACGTAGCTCCACCTTCCACATGAGGTTCCTCCTTGGAGCTGCAGTTTCCAAGCTTCCACGCTTCTGACACACATATCAGCGCTCTCCCTGTGATCTCTCCCTCAACTCCTTCAGACTAGCCAGCAGCAATTAGCAAACACCTGGTGGACCTACACATCTCCTGAGCTCATTAATGGAGCGACTTCTCAGAGCAACACTGATAAAAAAAAAAATTAAAAAAAAGCTGTCAAAGGGTTAATAGAGGAGCCATGTTATGACAACTTTCTGAAGGCAGTTTCAGAAGCAGCAGGAGTTTTTAAAGAGACAGAGGCCCAATTTCAAGGTGTGAAAATAAAAGTGTTATCATGTCATACAAAAGTGTCTACATACATCAGTATCACTACATCAGGTGAGTGAGATTCAGATTCAGTGCCTTGAGCCAATCTTTACTCATGTTGACTGAAAAGTTAGATCATTAAATGAATAAAGAACAGGAGTTTCTAATCAAGTAGACATGAAGTACAGTGTCTCTGCATCTTAGCCAAATAACACATTTTAGAGACATACTGTACAACTCAGCTTATGGCGTTCCATCTGCTTAGCTACTCTGTTCTTCTCCACTGTTTCCTCAGTTCTCTTCCCACCCTCTGTTCGTTCCAACACTTCCTATAAATCCATTCGTATAGTTATTTTTTTACACTTTATGACCCATTAAAATATTAATATTCCTGCTTTATTGGCTAATAAAAATTGTTTGTTGTGCATCCAGGTTATGGTACAGCAGGGAAAGCAGAACTGAATATCCAGATTTGGGTTATTTGTAATTTGAACACAGATGCAAAGTTTGTCTTCACAAATGAGTCGACTGAAGTGTAAAGTGATTGATTACATCAGTCCAGAAACTAAAATCTAGTATTAATTATTACATTGTAGCACTTATTACCATAAAACACAGGAGAAGTAAAAGATTGATAAAGAGTTTCTCTAATACTTTTAAAAATGTATTTTGAAATGATTATCTATTGTTCGAGAAAGTTCAAAAGTTCTGCAGTGATGGTGGGTCGTTCACCATGGAAACCTGTGACTTCCTTCTCAGTGGGCGGGGCTAAAGTGAAGTAATCGATTTACGTAATCCTAAGCAGTTTGGGGTTTGACAGAAATTATGTATGTGCAGTTTGTCAATATCCAGCTTATTTTAAAAGCACATCTAAAAACAACAATGTTGACCAAAGTGCTTCATAAAGAGTAAAAGTTCAAAAGACATCAATAAAATCAACAAGTTCAATAAATAGGATCAAATTTGGAGAACAAAATACCAAAACCCAGCAGGCGTGAGGGAACTGAACTTGAACTGAAGACCAATTTAAAAATATAAATTTTTGGCAGGAATATCAAAGACTCTACAACACAAATATCAAACAGCAGTTTGTTCCAGAGCCCGAGGGTTGCAATTGCAAAAGCTTGATCCACTTTGTGCTATCAAACCTTTTTCTGTTCATTTTCAGAATGAACCAGAACCAACAAACAGCTTCAAAACTGACATATGTTCTGCTCTGACAACTTTTACATGGTTTCCAAATGAATCTTATTCAAATAGTTTGATCATTTTATTGGTGAAAATCTAACAGCTTGTTTTTCACTACACTTATTACTTAAGCCCAACATGCAACCTTTCTCTCTTTTTTTTTCACTGTAAGAGAATGGACTCACTAATTAAACTGACTGTTCTGAAAACGTACTGTTACATGATTTCTCTGCTCATGATGCCAACAGTTAAGTTTTATTGGCATTACAGCAGCTGGCCCATTCATAAATTTGCTGACCAGCTTTCTGCATGTCACCACTGGTATTTTAAACAACTCCTCTTTTCCAATAACTTCCAAGTCTCTGAGGTTGGAAGACCTCTTTGCTATCACTCTAATCTTTAGCAGATTGGAACTTTGACTGGGTCACTTTAAAATGATAGCATTACTTCCAAACAAAAAAAAAAATAAATAAAATAAAAAAACTTTTTGGAAGAATTGAATAATTGATTTTAAACCAAATCTCCAACACATACAGATATTTTTTTTGGCCAAATTCTATGTTAGACTCCATTCTGAAAGAGGCATTTCCAACCAAGTCCAATCATTTCCATGTCCATAGTGGGATTCTATGTATCCAAATTTTTAGCATTCCTCCTCATTACTTGACTGTGTTCAGCTTTTTTCTGACTCGTGGTTGAATTTCTCCTGCAACTGTAGAAGAAAATGAGTTTCTTTGCTTTCATGCACACAACATAAAATGAAACTCAGTGGGCTCAGAAGGTGAGTGGATATAATCACTTAACAGCAGTGACAGCAGAGTCGCCGGTCAGATTGGTTTGGATTTTTTCAAGCAGGATGAAATAAAATGACCTCCTCTCTGGTTCAAAGAGAAGCCTCACAGCCCTTGCTGTTTGGCACATCTGTGCTTCCGTACTCCAGGTGAGAGGAAGTGGGTGGCTCATCCCATCCTGTATTCAGCCCATATATGACTACCTAAACACTGAAGACAGCTGTTTTTTCATTGAACCCAAATGCTGGGCGTGTGCCTTTAGGATTGGTCATTGAATCAAAATAAACTGGCTTTATTTTCCTGTGTATAAAAGTTGTTATCCAAATCCAGATGTGAATGAAAGTTTTATTAGATATCATCATTCGTTCGGACCTAAATATTACAAAAAGTACAACCATTTAACCGTTTTTCTCCTACAGTGAAGCCTAACATTTTTCATACCCCAAGCAGCAAAGTTATCCTTTAACTGCAACATACTTTTTTCTCATTGGAAGCAAAATGAGTGGCCGAGCCACATTACATGGATGAGATGTAATCATCTCATACATCATGTAATTTCATACATGATTACTATAAAGGGATTTAATTGCATTTCCATTGGTTTTCAAGACGGGCATACATTCTTTTCAATGCACAAAATTTCTTCAATGTAGATTTCTTTAAATATTCTATTCCATTGTAATTTTTTGGAAGACATGTTTCAATCATACTGAGCTGTAGGAATGAAGTTTAGTGGACTGGGGTGAAGTTTTTGTTAAGGTATGGTTTGGAATGTAAAATGAGTGGAAGTCAATACAAAGTCCTCAGGTTAATGAAAGCACAAGGTATGTGAGTGAGAACTCTGACATCAGACTGCTCTCAGCACATCTCAGCAACTAATGAAAGGCCTAAAAAGACAACTCCGATGTCTTGAAATATTATGAATAACATCAAAATGCGTTTAACTCGGCATATTTTTCATAGTGTATATATTTTTGATATTTACACTGTAAACATGCCTGAAAGGCTTTCTGCTCTATGTGTCAGTAAATCATTACCAGAGAAGAACTAAATAAAACATATGACCTAACCCATTTATTATTCCACCTGTGCATTGTAGACAGTCTTGCTTTTTTTCCCCTTAGAAAATGACCACAAGGCATATGTTTTTATTGAAAGTGTGGTGTATTAAGCTATGTACTGTCCGTAATTCAAACAGCAGCTGGAGCATTATTCATTAGGTCTTAAACTCCTTGCTCTTATTTCCATGCGATCAAACAACATGTTCCTTGCAGCAGATAGAATGATTGAAAAATTATTCAATTCTTGGCTTACCCTTTTTTTCAGCTAGCATGAATTTCTGTCATCTTCCTGAAACAAAGACCACAAGCGAAAACTGAACACTCTATACTGTACATTTTGACAGTTTTTCTTTGTTTGTGTGTGTGTGGGGGTGAGGGTGCACGTGTGTGTGTGTGTGTGTGTGTGCTTGTGTGGCTGCTCACCTTTTGAAACATTTACATCAAGGTGTTGTATTACATCTTTTCTTGTGTATTACAGCACAGGCCTGGGGTGTGCTGGTAGAACAATCTTAGTCTCCCCAATAGAAGTTGCTACATGTCCAGCTTTGCACCTGGCAGCAGCAGCAGCTATGTAAGAAGCGCACAGTTTGCTGCCAAGCCCGAAGCTTTACAAACGCGCTCTTCCAGTCAGAGCTGGAGCTGTTCATCTCTCTGGAATCCTCTATTCCTTCAGGTGAATTTTATCTCTTCACTTATTTTAGTTTTCCACATTTTTTCTGACTTCTCTCCTCCACACCGTGTCCTGTCAGATATTTGGTCTTGTCCTCAAAAAAAAAAGTACAAAGGAAACAGGACTGAGTGTATTTATAAGTAAGGCCTAAAAAATGTAAGTTTGCCTTAAATATGTTACTCACAGGTTTTAGATTGTGTTGCAAGAATATTTAGTCTAGAATATTTTTTTCTAAAGTTTTGAGTGAATTTTTCAAATATTGCAAAAAAAAAAAATGAAAATACCAATTAAGGTATGTTTCCATCTGCTGATTTGAAGACAATCAGCCAGGCTAAACAAAGCATGATTTCATCAAACATTGATGTTATGCATGGCTGCAGAAAAATAAGATGAAGAAAATGTTTCCATATTTGTTCCTCTGGTACAGTGTATCACAAACCGGCAGTGGATGATAGAATCCCTCCCAGAAGTTGCACTAGACTTTTATTGTGTTTGTCATTTTGATAAACACAATCAAAATAACATTTTCATATAAAATCCATGAGAAAGTTCTTCACAGCACAACTTATTAAGGCAAATATGTTATTAATTATTTTTCGGAAAATCTGAAACCACTTCAAATGAACGTTGACATAAAACTTTTGTTTTGTTTTGTTTTGTTTTAAGAATAAAATATTTTATTGGATCTAGTGGCCTTTTTTTTTTTGAATGTCTTCTTTTTTTCAGACAGGAAAGCGGGTAATGAGAGAGGGGGAGGTCATGGGTCACCAGGCTGGGACTTGAACCTATGACAGCCCCACCACTGCACCCCCATTAACCTTTTTTTTTTAAAATGCAGATGAAAAATCCTTGATGGAAAAATACTTTTTTTCCACCTTTTTTAGTAGTACAAGATGTATCCTTTGATTTTCATTCAAGAATGCCCAACTTGAAAAAAAAAAAAATGCAACATAAACTTGAACCACAGCTGGAGATTTCTCTAACAAACTGAAGTAAAAGGAAATTCTTTTCCTTTCCCTCACTAAGTATCTGCTCAGAAGTGAGATTCTTCCCGGATTTCTCCGGCAGCAGCCGTAGTGAAGTCTGTGAGCGACAAAATATTTTTCAATCGTGGTGTCAGTGATGCAGGTGGCATTCTGTTTTCTGTCAAGTGCATACATTTCCTGAATTGTATCCTTGCGTTGTGCTCCTGATAAAAATCCGAAGCTGTTTGCAGATGTGCAATGTTAAATCTTTGGTTTTAAACATATTTATAACACACTGCGTGAGTTCAGAGCAGAGAGCTGAGCAGAAATCCATCCTTGATTTCAAGATCTATTCCTGACATTTTGCCTATTGTCTTATTATAATTGTATGATATGTTATGTTTCTACTCTGTTTTTGAAGCACTTTATAGAAGGTGTTTTTTGTTCTTGCCTCATATTTTGATTTATTCTGATGTTCTGATATCAGTTAATTCAACCTGTTTTTTGAATGAAAGCATAAAAAACAGTTAGATAAAATATTCTATTTAGAAATCCTGGAGCTTTCTAGAAATGTTTGAATTTATATTGTTGGTGACAGATCCTGCAGAATGTTTTGTTCACTTTATTGTCATCGGTTGATTTATTTGTTTCTTCATGGGTTTTATGTCTGTAAGGTTTTAATATTCCTGCTAAATTTATTTACATTCTAATTAAGATGGACAGAAAAGTCGAGATAATCTCAGCAAAACAAACTACTATTTGGTAATTTTGGGAAATTGTAAAAATGTGGAAATACTCAAAGCTAAAAAATACTTTTGCAAATCTCTTTGAAATGTCGACTGCTGGCTGTGGGCTTTTTACAAACCGTTTTACAAAGTTTTTTTTTCCATAAAAACTGTTAAATCTGAATTGAAGAAAGTTACACATTTCCACTGCTGCCATTTGCACATGAAATCACAGCTAACCTGCTGATAGCATTACCAACCCTGCCATTTCTTTGAGATGAGCAAAACAATTTGAAGTCATTTTCGTGTCTCAGTTGTGCAAACAGATTGTAAAGCCTAAACCTAAACCTCAGCTTCCAGCTCAAGATTTATTTGCCTTTTGACTTTTGACATTGTGGAGGTCGGCGCTCATTTGCAGCTATAAATATTCTCTTGATTGGTGAAGGGAGAGCAGCGGGCTGGGTGAAGCTGGTGCTTGTGTGTTCAGCATCGCTGCATGCCTCATCTCCCAGCTCATGTTACCTGTAGATGATGGTGGATCATATGCAGAGCGAGTGGATGTGATAGCGTCCCAGTTCCGCCGACCTTCAGGTGTTTGTCCGTTCTGTAAATGACCCTAATTAATGGATTTTTTTTTACCTCCTTTGTATTTTCCCCATCGCTCCAGCCTCACAGCTCTCCTGTAACCAGAAATATTAAATATTCCACTCTCCATCATTTCCGGATTTACGGCAATCATGTATCGCTCATGATAAAAAAAAAATATATCAATAAAATAGTAGGGGCAATTATCCGTGCAGCGACTGGAGGACTCATTTAGAGCAATGACTGACAGTCGGTGAAAAGTGAGACTGAATGTCAGCTGCCACCAGTCTATGTTTCACCAGCCTTTTAGTTTGGCTACTTTTCCTTTGACAGCATCAGATGTGCTGCTCACAGGTTTTCTTAGAGTTTTTAGAACAAGATGTCATTTTTCGCCAAAGTATCAATGATTCTGTCACAGACCAACTGCATCGCTCGAAATCTGAAAAGATTGTGAGCCAATCTAATGATCTATATAACATTTGATCCTCCCCCAGATTTATGATTAGTAATTTTGAAAATCCCATTTGCTTGTGATTGAACAGTGCGCATAGCTTTTGTATACATTTTGTCACATTTCCACCACAAACCACCTCATTTTTGTCACAGACCAGTTTAAAGCAGTGCATAATTCTGAAGAGGAATGAAAATCATCACAGATCTGACTTTTATGGAAGAACTGCGAGATCAAAGTCATTTTCAGCTTAGCAACAGGTATTAGAGGCGATCGATCGATCTATAATATGGATAATATTAATGACAAGCTGGTATCAGCACCTGTGCTGGTGTGATAGGATCGATTCTGTAGCTTAAGGTTTTGTCTTGAAATTTCAGTTTAGTTTTCCATCATCGTTTCTCCAGGCTGCCTCAAAAAACATTTGTGCTGATTTGCTCTCAAATTATAATTTATGCATTTTTATTTAGAAAAAAAATGCATAAAATTATACAACTGATACATCAGTGTTTTTGATATACCAGAAGTTTGATATATCAAACCAGAGTAATGAAAGGTACTGGTTCTGGTATTGATGTCTGACGGTTGGTGAGCAGCAGTTGTCAGAAAGTAAAAGGAAGTTCAATCTGACTGAAAACACTTAGTCCAGGCCTCTAGATGATCTCAGACTGTAGAGGTTCAACCCAAACGGCTCGCAGCTGTAACTGCATCAAAACTGCATTCTACAAAGTATTGACTCAAGAGAGCTGACTAAAAATACACACATAAAAAAATATATATCATTTTTCTTCTACTTCACTATAATGCATGACTTTATTTTTATGCTTCACTAGTATTGCCAAACATGGAGAACCAGCATCTAATGTATGCTTGTTTTGTTTCTTTCTTTTTGCTCTTTCCTTTGGTTTGTTGTATTTCCTTCTAATTCAGGTAAAACACTTTGAACTGCCTTGTTGTTGAAGATGTACTGTATAAATAAAATTACCTTTGTGTTGGTCTGCCTGTAAATCCCAAGACAATACAGTGAAGTTTGTGACAACACAAATTGTACCATATTCTTGCAAGGTGCAACATATCAAATGACGTTAAACACATGGCCAGGGGTTACTAATCTGCTCTAAAACAAATCTGTTGAGCTGCTTTTGCATATGATCAGTTTCAAAAGACTCAGCTTTGTTATTTGCAGCATTCACATCCAGAATGCAGGAATTAGAGCCTTGAAATGTAAGGAGCCCTTATGGCTTAATTGCACAATGCGTCCAAAGCCGGTTCACGAACATGTGTGGGCTAATACCTTGTTCTGTTTATTCCTGTGAACAAAACAGAAGAAAATAAAAGGCACACGTGTTTCATTTGCACTTGAAGGAGGGTGCTTTGAACCTACAACATCTAAAACTTCAGTGTTTTTCAGAGCAAGTAAAACAGGTCATCCTTAGGCTCTGGAAACAAAGGAAGTTCTTTGAAGGATTCCATGGCGACAGTTTGGTATATTCTATTTTAAGAAAATTTGAAGACTGATGGGGAGAAAAGAAAGCCGAGGCATGGATTGAAGACAAGAGTGGTGGATGATCACAGGATCATTCCTATGGTGTAAGAAAGAAAAAAAAATCCTCTAACATCCAGGAAAGTGAGGAACCCTCTCCAGGTGGTAGACATATCATTATCTCTGCCTGCCATAAAGACAAGACTTTACATGTGCAAAGACTGGAGGGTTCATGAAGAGGTGCAAACCATTCATAAGGTCTGGGAATAGAAAGCCCATTTTAGACTTACCTGCTACACTCAGAAACATTCTTTTCTCCCATATGAAGCAGCAGACTCGACGTCCTTTTAGTGCTCTTTTGGTCATGAGCAACTTTCAAGGTAAATGTCTGCTTTAGCTTTGCTGCAGTGGGATTTGAAAGCACCATTTTGGTTGAGAGCCTCTGACCTGCTCTCAGCGAACACTGGATTTTCTGGACTGTAAGTCGCTGTGTTCTCACATTGGCTGGTCCTGAGACTTATAGTCCAGGCTAGAAATTCACCGATACGATATTAACATCTGCATCAGTCCCAATATCGAAACAAATTCTAGATCTGGTGTTGGTGACAATGTGCCCACTCACTGGAGGAGATCTATTCAGTCTATTTCTATGCTTTGTGCTCTGAGTATGTCATGCTTTATTTTACTTTATACTTGAAATCCGTAATTGTACTTTCTAAACCATTTGAAGGATTCGTTGCAGTTTATTTTTCCATGTTTGACCAAGCTTGTGAAGCTGTTAGTGTGATGTAATGGTTCAGAGTTATCAAATAAATCTGTAATTCACTACATTTGTCTGTGTTTAAAAAAGAAAAACCTGAAGTCTATTCAGCACTGTTTGTGTGTATGGGATCGGTCGATACTAAACCTCAGATATGTGAATCATGAAAGAGTCCTGTGAGGTTCTTATGAACTGTGGGTTGTTAGGTGGTATGGAAGGAGGAAACCTTCGTTCTTTAAGAAAAAACAAGAAGGTCAGTTGGCAGAGACAAAGAGCCAGGACTCTTAAATAAATCTAATACAATAACTAATCTGGAAAATGTGATACTGTTTTGTTAAAATAAAGAAATTAACGTTGATCTTATCTTCAGCAAACGTATGACCCAAAACATCCTCGAAACCCACCGATCCGACGACTGGCTGAGAATTATGAAATGGAAGTTCCTGTTCCATGTCAAAGCAGTAGGCTGACTTGATTCATTTAAATTCTACAAATACTGATCAACACCACATCAGACACCAACATTATAACAGTGTCATCTAGTTACTCAAAAAACACAACTTTCTAAGATATAAGTAGAACCCACCCAGGAATGTTTGTGTTTTTAATAAACATGTGATTGAAATCTGCTGCCGGGAGGAGGCGGGGTTGGAGTTGGGGGATTAAGAGCAAAAACTCAGTATGATTTCAGATTGTTGCATCATCAAAGACAATGAAAGCAAAACTAGGTGACATGGTAATTATAAAGGCAGGAGAGCTGCGGTGCGACTGAGTGTGATCCTTTGTGTCGCACGTTTTGTTCCCCTCTGAACTGACTGGGTTCATGCGGCTGGGATGAAAGTTGGGTTACCAAACATTTGGTCAAACATTGTGATCTAGTTTGCTGAATAAGAGGTGGCCATTTTGAATTATACACAAACCTGATAAGATTGTACCAAGCCTCTTTTACAGGATTAAATGGTAAAATGGTAAAATTATAACGTTAATGATGTTAGTTCATTCTAGAGGACCAGTTTGTTCACTCCATGTATACAGCAGCCTGTCAGTTGCTAAGTAGTTAGCACAAGCTAGTGCTATTTTCAACATTTACAGTTTGGGCAAAGAGTCAGTCATGAAGTTAAATGATTAATATCCAGTAATTTCTTGCTCTCTTTCACAATTAAATTATTTGGACATTCTCCTTCGGAATTTTCTGGAAGGGAACAAAATTTATTGTTTCATCAAAATGTCAAGTCGGTCAACGTCTTTTTTATTCACATTTTCTTTTTGGCAAACAGAAAAAGTTTGCTCAAAGTTGCCATGACAACTGGCTGAAAACATAGCTACTGCTGTGAGTAAGTCACTGTAAAATCAGTGCAAAGGTTTGCAGTTCAATTAGCAAAGACATGGAGATGGAAAAGCCTTTCTTCCTGGATTGATTGATCTTCCTCCAACATACAGCACAGGCAGCCAATCAGCTCATCTGATTTACAGCAACATCAATTGTTAGCGACTGGAAGTCAAGGACTATTTCAGTGGGTGAACAAAATAGTCAATATTTTTGTTAAATAAGACAAAAATACGCACAGACATGTTTCCTCTATGTCGGTGCATGTTGCATAGCAAATTAAAAATGTGTAATGCATATTCTGGTGATCCCAAACACTTGCTGGGGGAGAGAATCAAAATACTTTGAAAGGTGTGGGTCCTTTTAAATCCACCCACAGTTTCTCACCACAAAAACTACATTAACACCATGTAGACTAAAAAATATATATTGAAAATTTTGATGAGTTTGAAGGAGAAAAGGCAATGTAAAGTCCACTCACCTTTTCAGTAAGCAGGCAGTGCTGTAACTGAGGGACTCATAACCCCTTGTAGGTCAAGCTGAGCTGAGGGCTGGCAAAATTTCTCATTTGTAGTGTTGGCAGTTTTATGTTTTTATTTATTTACTTTTTTTTTTTTTTTTTTTTTAAGAAAAAATATTTTTTTGACCAACCAACCAAAAAAACAGTTTGCTTTTCTGACTCCACATAAAAATCTAATGACCAGAACATGCACAAATAGAAAAAGAAAACGTTGTCTTTCCTGAGTACATCAGTCACTTCTCCTCCAGTGGTCAGCAGAAGACACCAGAACTGGAAGTCATCAAAACATTACATAAAAAACTATATAAATTTATATATATATATATATATATATATATATATATATATATATATATATATATATATATATATAATATATATATATATATATATATATATATATATATATATATGTGGGGGGGTGGGGGTGCGTGTGTGTGTGCGTGTATTTGTTTTATTTATTTATTCATTCATTTTAATAAAGTTCCTCTGTTGAAGTTGAGGTCGGCGCAGTGGAACAATAAGCCTGACATGAGCAGCAGTGGAAATAGCAGTTGGTGCCCATTGGCTGGTGGCGCATTACTGTGTGTGTGGGGGGGGGGGGGGGGGGAGGCGCTCGTGTGTGTGTGTGTGTGTGGTGGGGTTGCTTTTCTTTTTCACGCGTCACCAGTGGGCGCTTCTTCCTGCGCACATCATAGCGAGCAGAGCCCGGGGATGCGCGCAACGCGAGCATCGTCTCAGTCAGTCAGCGGCGCCGCAGCTGTCCTCCCCTCTCTGTTCTCCTCTCTCTCTCTCTCTCTCTCTCTCCATTTCTTTCCTTCCAGGCTGCATCGTTTAGGAGCGCACGCGACGCAGCGGAGGAGCTCGAGGAAACGCGTCGCCCCCCTGCACCCCCTCCGCCCCCTCTCCCTCGGATTCCTCACATTTCCTCCTGATTGTTGGATTATCGGAGGCAGAGAGGGGCAGCGCTCGTCCGAATCCTGTCCGAGTCGGCCGGCTGTGATTTCTTCTCCCGGAGCAAAGAGCGCCTTCCTTTCTTTCTTTTTTTTTTTTTTCTTTCTTTTTGGTTGTTTTTCTCCCCCCACCAAAAGAGTTGCGGTGTCTTGAAGTGAGAAATGTTTCTGAGCCACTGAATTATCGGATGCTGGACTTACAATTCAAGCAGGTTGATGAAGAGGAAAAAATCTGCATCATAGCAGCTGTAAGTCTTCACTCTGATATTATCACTGCATGCTTTAACCCCCCAGCTGCAAGATTTATGAAAGAAACAAAAAAACTATAAGTTTGCAACATAGTTTGACACAAAAGAGAGAGAAAAAAAAACTACCTATAGACATGAGTTTCATCTTAATTTGTGAGAGAATGCACATGCGGTGCGGTGCTGATGGCTGTGTTTCTAGACGAGCCTCAGATGGTTTGGATGGTCCTGGTGGGGATTCTCACTGCTGGGGCTCATTTCCCTCCATCTAGGACGGAGTCCATATGGTGCTGCTCTGCTCAGTCAGTCAGTCAGTCAGTCAGACAGAGAGAGAGAGAGAAAGAGAGAGGCGCAGCATCAGGACCAGAGGCTCCCAGTCAAACTTAACAGTTCACCATCAATTCACTTTTAGAAGACATTCAGATCCAGAGTTGAGTCCATCCAGGTCTGGAGAAGAACAAGGACGCTGTGGTGAATTATTTAGATTGAAGCCGGTTTACATCTACAAGTTGCCAAACAGTGTCAGGACCCCCTCTTTAATAAAAGTAATAATGGTGGAGACCCTTAGGGAGAGATGGGTGGAGGGGGCAGTAATTAGGCAGATCACTTTAACAGCTCAGCACAGTCATTCTGGGTAAACCAAATATTTACCCACCACTGGGTCTGACTTTTTCCCCACCCAAACAGACAGAACGGCGAGAAGAAAAAAAAAAAAAAAGAAATGCAGCCGACCGCATCTTCAAAGTATCCTCCTTATTCAGAGGGGACTCTGCCCCCTCTACTCCCCTTCTCTCCTCATGTTTATTTATAGATCCTTTTTGCACATATTTGGAGAATAACAAGCAGCAGCCAAATGAGAGGTGAAACATGGCTTTCCTTTCTTTAGACCATGCAGGGAGTTACACTGTAATGCAGCAACATCCAGCATGGTAGTCCGTGTGTGTGTGTGTGTGTGTGTGTGTGTAGGGGGTGAGTTTGTGCTGTGGCACCATTTGCTTTCAAAAGCCCCTTTTTTGATTGAACCAGAGAGGCAATTACAGTCTACAGCCAGTTTTCTCTTCTTCTTTACCCTCAGAAAGCTGTGAGATAAATTGAAGAGAATAAGAAAGAAAAAATAGTAAAGATGCAGCCCAAGTGTCTGCTACTGCTCGTTTTTGTCCTCCAGTTATGTGTTTAGTGGCTGGATGGATCTAGGAGGGGTGTGTGTGTGTGTGGGGGGGGGGAGGAGTAGGTGCCCGCCCTCTCTTTCTTTTTTTAAAGTGCACTTTACTCTCCAGCCCCCTGCGTTGGACGTGGGTCCTGCTGTCTTCCAGGGCATAAGGGATTTCTCTGGTGGAGCAGCTCACAGCTGGATGTGTGATGGAGGATCCTGGCCAGATGTTGAGAGCGATAATAGCGATCAGATTTCACAACACAGAAATCTGTCAGTCCGTCATGGTTTTCGGGTTTGAGGTGGCACAGTATGGACCAGCAGCCATGAGCAAAAATGTTAAATTTACAGCGTCTAGGAATTTGTTACTAGATGTTTAACATGAGCTAACTGTATGGAGAGACGTTTGTTCTAATTGCATTTCAAAAGTGAAATTTCAAAAAAACATCAATAAAAGAATACGTTTTCAGAGCAATTTACTGCATGGAACAATATTGCAAATTCCTTTACGTGACCCTTTGTTCTTATTTTGATATATTGGCAAAAAGACAGAAGAAATAAGCTTTTGACAAAGACAAATATATATTTTGCATACTGTTCTGCTGACACAAATGTTGAAAATAAAAAAGGCAGATCTTACAGGTGTAATAAATGTAAATGTATAGAACTGGGCTAAATGCTTTCATGGTGAAGATTTGATGAAAAAGATTATCACAGAATATTTTATATTAAGGAATATTAAGGCTATGAATTCGTAGCCTTGTAAAAGCTTGTTACACTTTGATACTAGTAACAAATGTCAGAGTTTCATTTCAAAAGCGTAGTTCAAACTTATTGTCATATATTCAAAGCTGACCTCAGGCTCAGCTGCTTTACACTGTCAAGTTTATACATTTTCTATTATTATTTTCCAAAAAGCTTCACAGTATAAAACTGTACCCTCAAAATATGGATGAAAGAGTACAAGATCTTTATAGATATAGAAACTCATTCCCACGTTTGGCTAATTTATTGTTATGGGGCAATCAGCATGAAATAGTATTAATAAATTTGTTAGTTCTCCATACATGAACCCTTGTAGGCTGCTCTTTCAAAGCTTTTGATAACGTCCAATCAGACGTCCTCCAAAGTACCGCAGCCACACAAAGCAGGACACATTTAAACAGACAGGGCACTTCCCCCTGAGTTCAACATTTCCAAAGAAAAGATGCTGTCTTCGGTCTAAATAATGTGTAAACATGTCTGACAAGGCAAACAGTGATCCACAATAGATGTCTAAAAGTGTTTGAAAAATTGTCAGGGTTGCCTGAACAGGCATGACATAGCAAGTCTTTCTGAACCAAAGGGCTTAACAAAAGGACAAAAGAAAGTAAAATTTTCAATGTATTTTTCTGGGCCAAATCAGAACAATGATTGGACGACCTGGAATGTTGCTGTTTTCTTAAAAAAAAAAAACATACAGATAAAGAAGTATCTATACATTTTAGCTAACTGTATTCTCAAGACAAAAGACATTGTTGTGTAGGAGATTAAGGAACGGGGGAGGAGGAAGCACAATGTAGCCTCGAAGAAGCTAGCTCCAAGCTATCGGCTAAAGCGATTAGCTAAAGCTACTGGCATCAACTGAAATCTGCTGAGCAACTGAACTGTTTCTTGTATTTTACTAAAAGTGCAGGATCATGTAAGATTGACATCTTTGAGCTTTACATTATGTTTTAATGTCATTTCCTCATCAAAAAGACATCTGGGGAGATTCCTTTATCTTTCAATCTCCATGGCAACCATTCAGCTGCATTAAAACGCCTTGAAGGGGACTGGGTGTCACCCTGGAAGAGGAAGCTCCTCCTCTCAGTTGCAGTTTAGCTAGCAGAAATTAGCAAACAGCTGGTGGAACTGCAAACCTACTGAGGTCATTATAGGAGCTACTTCTCAGTGCGTAGCTAGTAAAGAGGTTGTTAAAGGGTTAATAGAGAAGTGAAGGCGGACTGTCAGAGCAGGAGTTCTTAAAGAGACAGACCCAATTTCGAGGCAGTAAATTATGAAGTCAACTTGCTTCTAAATCATATTTGATATTTACAGCATTTTTATAACAAGTGGCGCTAACAAAGTTACTTTATTGCGCCGTAAAATTACTGCTAGCATAATGGGGCTGGAAAACACATAACACCGCCCTTTTAACTTGCAGTAACTCCAGTCTCACTTGTTGCCACAAATGACTTTGGTATGATTCTGTCTGAGTTTGTTTCATGAATGACAGTAAGTGTTTTTGAAGCTCACCAGACTTTATAATGGATACTGATCACTATTATCTATTCTATGTTCTAGGTCAATCCAAATGAATTTTTGAAGTTAGGAAAAAGATCGTTGCTTCATTAACTGCTCAGTGTCAGTGTAGTGCCGTTGGGGCCCTTTGCCTTCATCACACCTGTAAAGGTTGATCATCAGTTCCAAAGCGAATAAAGAAGCTTTTGTTTTATGCTCTATATTTTGCTGCACTCCGACGTTAATGTTGTATTTGTCGCTTGGATCACATGGCTCAGAGGAGAAAAACGGGAAAAAAAAGACATCTGTTTATTGTGAATTCTTCACTTACTGGCCAAGACCCAGAGCAGCTGTGTATTCAGATTGTGTGGCGTCTCCTCGTTTACCAGGTTCTCCTTCACTGTGATTGGATGGAGATGGCAGCGGATAGCCGTAATGACAATAACAACACTGGAATGGGTGCATGAGATGCTGCACTGAACACACCACACCTCCAAGTCCCTGCCAGTGGTGTTCAATTTGCTCAGAATGAGGCTTTATTTTTCCCTAGCGTGATCCGATAGGTGCGTCTCTCCCAGGTTCGTGGTGCTTTTGTGCATCTTGTGATCAGAATGCAAACCTTGAGCATGTACTGCGCTTTGATAAAAACTCTCCTTTCCTTCCTACCCTATTAGATTCTTTTGCAATTATGCTGCCCTCCGGGGGGAAATGGATGCCTTTAACCACCTCTCCTATCAATTATGCGCCAAACAACAGCCCCACTAACCAAGAAGTCATCTCATTTACTCTGCAATGCGTTTAGCCAATGACTTCCATTAGGTTTAGCTTCTGTGGAGGTGAAAGTGCAACGCCTCATTACATTTGGCACAGCAATCTTTCGCTCATCATTTCAGCTGAGAAAGCTGAAGGGGAGGGAAGGCGGGAGAGAAAGAAAATGCTCCTGCATCTTCAGTGCAACAAATCTCAGAGGGCAAAATTTTATTTTTAGGCGTTTCCGTTTTTTTCTGTAGACGGAAATTAGGATTCTATCTTTTTTTTTTTCCTCTCAGATTCATGAAAGCTTTGGGTGCTCCTGCTCTGTAATGGTTAAGGTTATCGAAGCTTTTTGAAAGTGAAAAAAATGTCCTAACAACTACAAAAGAGATGGACCTCGGTGTGAAATTGAAATCTGCTTTAGAAAATATGAATTTATCCTTTTATCCAGCAAGTTTTTTTTTTTTTCATTTACATAATACAGATACACAAAATACTCAAAGTGAAAGAAGTCCTTTTAGGGTTTTTTTACACCCAGGGACATACATTCATTATATCAGCAGATACTCTTTGCTGCTGTTTGATTTTCAAGGACAGTTTTTCCCAAGAAAATTTTCCTTTTATCATCTTGAAACTTCTAGGATTGAAGGGTCAGGATAGCAAGAATGGATCATCCAGAAAGAGCATGGTCCTTAGCGTTACACTCAAACTGAAAAAAAAAACATGTGGCACACATTACCCCCCTCTCTCCTGTAGCCCCCTCAAAGCATGTAATCCAATGCGATGGCTTTTTAGAGAGGCAAAACACCCACTAAATGTTTGAAAGACACCACGAAATCCACTCTGAATTCGGCTGTGCCTGCAATTATTGGAGACGAGAAACAATTACTGGCACCAGGACAGTTAAGCAAAGCCAACACTGGCCATTAAGTTATAATCAAGCAAATGGCTTGATGTTGCTCTTTTACTTTTTCTACTGTGCTTCAAATAGTGCTGGAAGACTTTCCGTACCATGATGTTTACGATGTTCACCAGAAAGACCTATAGACAATAGTGAGCATTTACTATGTAGGTCTTCGTCAAGTATTCCAAAGATAGCTCTGGGTTAATCCACGCAACGGTGTTGTGTTGTACGGATAAGGGGTTGTGTTGAATCCTTAATCCTGAGAAGCATATCATTTTCCACTTACTCTGATGTAGGTCAGACCTCAAGCAAAGCCCCTCCTTTTTTTCCTCTGAATTGCAGTGTTAGAGTCTTCCATTACACATAAAGAGACTGAACCAGTGTCCACTGGTTCCAGTAATAAATAAGTCATGGCTCTGAGTGATGCTGAGAATCATGAGAAATGGATTTAAATGTCAGCGAAATTGCACTCTCTATTTTGATGTTTAGCTAGCTTACCTGTGTGTGTTTTGCCTATAATTGAGCACTCGTAAGATGTGGTCCATTTTAGATAGAACTTAGTAAAATACAGATTCCGGGCCACAAGAACGCATGAGGGGTGTCTGAGCTTAAAACCGGATGGACCAATATAAAATTTGGGCAGTTGTTGATATCCATTATTAATATTGCTGTTGTGGTCGAAAACCACTACTTAAATTACTTTTATTGCCATTGTGCATGAAGAATAACAACAACATTTTTTTTAAAAAAAGGTGCACACACACATATATGGAACAAGCCGATGCCTTTAAATGTTTTGGTGAGCCCAAACAACAGGAACTGAAGGGTTAAAAACAGTCCAAAATCAGGGAGAAGAAAGAGTTCGACTGGCTGCTGGAGCCTCCTGCTGGCCCGGACAGAGCAGATTCATTTATCCAATTTGAAGATGAATGGTCTGAATCCTTAAAGGAAAAATGATTTTTGGTTCTGGGGGTTTTTCTGTCACTCGTCATCACTTTCAAATCTGGCCTGTGCAGGACGCAGGTCCATCATTCAGTAAAATTTAACAAATAATAATGACTGTATTAAATATATTACATAGAGTCATTAAAAAGTCAATAAATATATAGTGTATAAGTACATTTCAATTGTTTAAATAGTGTTGCATTATATTATTTAAATCAGGAAAACAATACAAAAACTGCTTTGATTTACATTTTAGTCATTGCTGAACAATAATAAAATCCTCAGTCATTTTGTATAAAGGGGAAACAAGAGAAACACATGCCATTCTGCCCATAGTATTTAATAGGGCAGGATTAGCTAGCAGGGCTACTTAACAATAAGGCTAACTGGCCCATAATATTACGTGGAGCTGCTAATCTCGCAGAAGCCAACAATACAATTACTGACTCACCAGTTCTGTTTCGAAGACAAATACAAAACCTTTTCTCCTCTCCCAGGTCTTTGATTGGATCCTACAATCAACACATTCAATTTGAAGTTTTTAGAAGTAGATCGCCTACCTGCCTACTTAGAACGCCTACTTGCAGCAACTGCTCTCCAAACTTTGCTGTGGTCTGTCCGACACATAGTTCATACAGAGAGAAAATGATATTTCTACCCGGGTTACACATCCTCAACACTTTATTACCTGCATAGGTCTGCATGGATTCAATATGTGTCAGATTATCTTTCACATCCCTTCATGACCTCAAGGGATATATAAATTGTATTGATCAAAACTCATGGTTACTCAAAAAGAGTTAGAAAAATTAGCGCTAATGGCTGATATCATCTGGGAGTGTTCATTAGTAATGTAATAACTGTATGCTTTACTGACATTATGCAGCCCTATTAATAATACGCTTTGGTGTAAAGGTCACATTGACTTATTTGTAAATTTTGACATTGTGTAGAAAGAAAGTCTCTGCAGCGTGTAGCTCATGCTCTTATGTTGGGGAAATTAGTTTGAACTAAATCTTCAACACTAATTAGAAGACACTTTTTTTCCCCCTCCCATGTTCATTCAGTGCTGCTTCCTTAATAACTTCTGCTACCACATGTGTAACTCCTCACTGTGTCGTTTGCCCAAAAACAAATCTTTGGCTGCCTTAACAAGCAATGTGTTTTCTGGTCAGAAAATTCAGAAAATGATTTTGTTATGTACGGTATTGTGTTGTTCCTCTTTGTTGCATTGGAGAAAAAAACTCCCAGTAGTATACAGAGCTTCAAGTGGGTCATGTTATAACTGCTGGAGCATAACATGTTGCCTCCACTTTATATATGAGAGGTACAGCACAAATAATACAGGTTTTTATAGATATTTACTGACCTCCAGCATGCTAAGCCAGAGTCATTGTACAAGGTGTAAAGCTGAGGTAAAAATGTGGGATTATTACCACCTATAGCTGCAAGAAATAACTTCTAATTTGTGCTGTCAGATACTTTCAGAGCACAGAATGAAATACTTTGGAAGGGTTTAATGTGAAGACAGTTTTGTTGCACATTTCAAAAATAGAAAAGGAATGCACATATTAATGACATTTTCCAACTAATCTATGGTACAAAGCTGCACCTAAGTTTTAAAGTGTTGCTGTCTCAAAGAAGAAAAAAAATTCCATCATATTATTCTGCTGGTTTGATGTCCTTTTAATTAAATGCCAGAGAAAGTGCTAGAAAGACAAGAGTTGTCTCTGCATGGAAGATAGATTTACAGCTGAATAGAAATAAAACTGATCAACTGTTTGGGGCCAGGCTTATTTTCAGCTCAGTATTTGCAGATTCACTTATGAGCTGGTTTTTCCTGTGGAATGTAATTCAAAATTATTTGTGTAAAATCTACCTATTGCAATCTTTTAATGGAGCTTGGAATGTAAGTGGGCATTCAGCTTTTAGTGAGCTCACATACGTCTCCTGGTGATCAGCCTCAGAACTAAGTTTGATAGTTGCTGATCAAATTAGTTGGTCATCAACTAAGTTTGCTGATCAACTTAGTTACCCAGGTTGATCAACCTAGTTACCAAGTAACATTGCAGACAGTTGCGATGCCATTTGATGCTCCATTGGCTGGCGTTGGCAGAGAAGTGAATCCAGGAGTAGCATTCATTTTACTTGGCAGTGATTGGCTGAACTCCCAAGAGCAGAGATAAAGAAGACTGTAGATTTTAGCTTCTGCTGAAGACCAAGACGTTTTCTAGTCTTAGTCCCAATTATTTTAGTGATTCACAAACACTTGTAGTCCCTAAACATCCTCCACTATACTTCCAATGACAAAAACAATCAATGTATGGAGTAAATACATTAAAGAAAGAGACACTTTAACTGAGGGGATCTAGACAAGATACAAAGTGGTTGGCAAATGACAACAATTAGAAACCATTGTACACATTTTTGTGTTAAAAATTGTATTCAAGCCATGGAAATATAACTAGAGGTTATTATGCTGTGAGAATTTCACACCAACTCTCAGCCACTAATGCTCACCATTGCCTAAAGCATTCCAGGGAATATTGCAACTTTTCAGGTTGCAATATTGTCATCACACACGCTGTTGGAAATGGAACGCCCCATGTGCCGAGCCATTGCATAACCCTGCCATCCAGCTTCGTGCATTCATGCAAACCCTATCAAACTCAGTTATGTGCTGCCTGGTCCATCTATGAGGCATCTTCTGTCAGGACACTGACAACTGACAATGTTTCATCACTTTCTCTGGTAGATCTCCTTACAAATAGAACAGTATACACAACCACCTCCGGTCTGCAGGTGCATCAGATTTCACCCAAACCATACCATCTTCATGGGTGTAGGAACACAATTAGTACTTATTTTTGCCGAATTCCAACTTTTCTCAACTCACAGGACAAAATGGTATAATTTAACCACCACATCAATGAAATGGGCATGATGTATTTATGAGTTTAAACCAATAAGAAACCAGGCATTTGTCATTTGAATGATTTTTGTTACTGACTAGTTTCTGATTGACCAATGACATTGAAGTTCCACATTTTAACGTGATATGAGTGAGCTTCAGACGTCAACATTGCTTTGAAACTTGAGAAGGGGAAGAGTCTGTTTTTCATCAAAAATATCAATTTAAGTTTAAGGTCGCGTAATAAAATTGCTCTTTGTATAATTTTAAGTATTTCCAGTGATAGTATTTGAAGTTACTTTAAGAATAAGTTCTATTTTTAAATTGTAAGACTTTTAAGTTGAGTGTCCACCCCAGTGTATAAAAATAAATATCTTTACAATGCAGAGTAAAAAAAAAAAAAATCTTTAAGAAATGGTTTATTTTTATGTTTTTTTGAGTATAAACTCTGACTTCCATGAACTATTTGTAAAAAAAGATATATTTTTCCCATTATTTCATTGCTCATTACATTGCTGACATTGCTAATTTTGTTATTTACATAAAAAATCAGGTCTGAAGGGTTAAAAGAGCATGTTCTAATAGGACGAGTAGCAAAATTAGCTTCATGCTCAAAACCGTTTCGCATTTAATCCTTAATTGGGTAACGATGATGACTTATTTATTTATTTATTGTACTTACAATGCCAGAGCTCTGCTAATGTTTTGGCGTCTCTGGTTGTCCTGTGCTGCTTGTTAGTCTAATCATTTTTAAGACGCGAAAAGAAAAGCAGCAATGATGTTGCTTAATAGGACACCAAACAGATTGTTAAAGTAGGAAGAGGCGTTTTGTAGAGTGCTGGTGCACAGTCTGCCAGCTCCTATTAATAGTCAAATTGGGGGAGAGAATTTTTTTTTTTTTTTTTTTGAGGTCAATCATTTCCTTCTCCCCTCGCTGCTCTTTAAAGCTGAAAGAATCTGCTTGTTAGGCGGTGCGGGAAGCAGCCACAGCAAAAGAAAATGCAGCTATTTAGCAGCTGCTGCTTCTTCCGCACCAACTGAAAAAAAAAACGGCACCGGCGGCTTGTGAATCCTCAAGCTTTTTTTTTTTTTATCTGTTCGCGTCTCCTGTTTCTCCACGCATCTCCTCAACACTTTCTCGAGATTCTCATTCCTCCCCAGTCGGTGAAACTCAAAAATAATAAGAAGCAATTATGTAACTTAGTAGCGCTGTAATCATGTTTTTTTTATGTATGCTTGTCGTATTTGGATCAAAATGTCACATTTTAATCACACCAGTAATTACTTTCTCTTCAGATTAAATTCTTTTATTCAACGGAGAGCATTCCATTCAGAAGCAATTGGATGAGATACTCATTAGCCCTCGGCAACTGAAGATGATGTTACCATGGAAACAAATTGTTCTGCTATCAATCACCGGATGCCTTGCAGGTAAGACATCTTAGCACATATTGTATTTCAGTCTCAGTACACCGCAGCTTGCTGTCATGGTTGATGTCACCAGAACATTTCCTCTAAAAATGTGTCTGGGGTATATTCATTACACACGATTACTTTTTTGCCGCTGTTGCGTTTTCTCTGTGGTGTAACAGTCTGCAGTGCTGGGTAAAAATATTGGCCCCCAGAATTTTTTTTTGTCATGTGTCACTGTGTCATATCATCAATACCTTTTAAATTTCAGATAAAAATACACGACATACATGAAGGACGTATGCACTTTACTTGTCAAGCAGAAATTGAAACTAATTTTAAAAAATTTGGATCATTGCAGTTATTGTATACGACAGAGTGTTAGGACCATGTAAAGAATTGTATTTTTCTTTTCAGTTCAAAAATAAAATCATATATTACAAGGCTAAAGTCATAATCAGATAAAAGTAAACATGCTTTTTCCACTGCGCTCTAAATGAAAGTCTCTTTTGTAGCAAGGACGGTTCCTATAGCGTTTTCTTTAAAGATGAGAGAACAGAATCAGAACAAATTCTAATAACCTGTGAAGCTGCAGCATAAAGGTTATACTTATTAAACTGAAGGGATTACATGAATGTACGGTCTTCCAGCACGATGTCCTTCACCATTCCCCTGGTGGCCTGCTGCACATTCAGAGTCCACTGCGCAGACACCTGGGACTCCTGTTCCCGTTCCTGTTTATGGTCTGTCCAGATCATTATCGGGATCCATGCAATGAATCCAGCCTTGCGTTTTAGCCCAATCTACTTTCCAGTGCGTCTCATTCTGCCCTTGCACAGCCACCTGGGATTCGAGGAGGACAGGCACAGACACTCAACCAGAATGTCAACCCTTGTTCCAATGACATTGTAGCTCCCAGTGAATGTTATTCAAATTGGCTCATGGGTAATTCACGCTCTTTGCCCAAGGGAGAGACAGATCCAAGCGGTCTCTCCCTCTCCCCTGCGGACAAGCGTTTTTAGCAGGGCCTCGCTCTCTGTCTGTGGGTGCTGGTTCTTACTAAGTGTTATGACTGTAAAACGGTAGCACCTGTAATGCTGCTCTCATCAACAATCTGTAATGCCTTATTGAAGTGTTCAAAGTTCTTAAAGGGGCAGTGTTATGTATTTTCCAGGCACATACTGCCATTTTACCCTCAGTTGTTATAAAAGTGTTATATGTATCAAATATGGCTTAAAAAATTGACTTCAGATTTTAATGTCTTGAAATTGGGCCTCTGTCTCTTTAAATGCTCCTGCTCTTTCTGAAATTCTGCCTCCAGGAAGTCGTCACAACATGGCTCCTCCATTAACCCGTCAATGTTTTACCAGCGTTGCTCTGAGACGCAACTCAGCAGATTCGCAGTTCAACCACGTGTTTGCTAACTAATTCTGGCTAGTCTGAAGGAGCTGAATGAATCTTTCCACCCAGGCAATTTGCACAGCTGACCGGTTGCCGTGGTGATTAAAGGATTTCTCAAACATGCATAAAAGAATCAAAGCAGCACTCCAGATATATTTTATGTAATATTGCCCCTTTAAATATCTTTGCATTATTTCATCCACAAACATAAGATTAATTTATTTGAATTTTAAGTGGTAAGCTAGCATAAAGTCATGCATAAGTACCGAGGTAGAAGAAGCAGAATTTGTGGTTTTTAAATGTAGAAAGGACCGCATTAGTCACAGAACTACCCAAGAAACTCATGTTGACACTGGAGGAGCAGCAGAGATTCAAATTAGGTGGAAGGATTCATTGACAGTACAACTACTTAAAAAAAAAATTTAAGAACTTTTTTGGCACTAGTGGCCTTTATTCAGCAGTAACCTGACAGGAAGGAGACAGAGAGAAGGATGGGACAGACATGTTTCCTCCAATTGGATTATGTTCCAGAAACATAAGAACAAATAAAAAAATCGTATGTCTTCAAGTTTTCCACAAGTCGTCGAGACGACACATAAATGGAACAAGGTTCTCTGGTCAGGCGGTCCAAATATGTGATTTATGGATGACTTATGGGTCACATCAGTGACCCTTGTGAATTCAAGATCTTATCATGAATTCACGGCCTTGTTTCACTAGGATGTCCATTTTGTTTGAGGAGGTGAACGTGTAATCGAATTCTCATGCGGACTAAAAACCAAGGTCTCTATTTGGTCGAAGTGAACTCTGGCATGGTCCAAATGCATATGTGACCTCCAAGAAGCCTGGAGACCGCTCCAAGAGCAGGAATTAAACTAAAGCACAGGGCATTCTGGGTAAAATATAACCAAATCAAACAGTCTCGTGGGAGGAATGACAAAAGAGAAATCCTACAACCGCTAACATTAGTAGCACTCCATTTTTGTCTATATTTCATAAAGAAGGAAGTTGCATTCAGTGATTTCCTCTGAGGTTTTTATGCTGTTTCCTTCAGTGGTTCTTGGAGCAGTGCCGTGACATGCAAGGAGGGGAACAGTTTTTCCAGAGTTTTTCTAACCCTAACCCTACAGGGTGTGGTTGCTTTGAAAGTGCAAAGTGAAAGTGAAGCTGAAAATGGAACAAATGTTCCAATTGAACTCATTGAAAACACTGTCAGTCCAAACCCAATTGGGAATCTATGGCAAAAGTTTTTAAATGAACTTTTATGCAATCTGACTGAACTTCACCTCTTCTGGAAAGAACAATGTATGTAGATGTGAAGAATCTAATTGGTCCTAATATTCCTTCAAATGGAACACAAGTGCAGATTCCACTTTCCATATTTTACTTTGTGAAAACATGATCAAAATGACTTAATGTTTTCTTCCCACTCCATTACTGTGCACTGCGTTGTGTGGATTTGTCACGCGAAAATGCAAAACAGTGTGTGATTGCAATGTAAGCATTGTACAGTTATGTTAACTATAAGGCTATCTTCAAAACTGTATTAGAAAATAAAAAAAATCATATGAATAATGTGTGTTTATTGTATTTACAGAAATTTCAGCACTAATAAAAGAAGAAACCAGAAAATGAGCATACACATTTTACTAATTATCAGTTCAGAGGTTCACCTCTGTGTAACATATTCAAATAGTTTGCTACGCTGCTGCACTTACAATTGACATTAGCAGTGATGTGAAGATTTTTTTTTTTTTACAGTTCAGCATTCTCAACACAGGACATTTTTTATCTTCTGCAAACATATTATAGGCATTTCTTATCAGAGAGGCAAAAAAAAATATTGACTTTATTACCCACCAGCCGCCCCAAAAAATTACACCACCCACCAATCTGTGCTTGCCAGACTCTGCAGGAAAACTTGTGGGCGTATAATCAGAAAGAATGATTTGTTGTTGGAAGCATTCCCTGAAGAAGAAAAATATTTTCTGTAAAAAAAATATATACATGAAAGTAAAACTTACATTTACAAAACTCTTTCTATTAATTCTATAACGTCATGGGGTAATATGTAATGTGTAGAAGGCGCAGTATTACGTAACATTGACTTTTTGTAGCTCTAGATCAGTGGTGTCCACAGTGGGTCCTCGAGGGCCGACATCCTGCATGTTTTAGTTCTCTCCTTGCTTTAACGCACCTGAATCAAATAATGGCTCATTAGAGGCCAAAGAAGAACATTGACTTGCTGAAAAGGTTGTTACTACAACCAGGGAGAGAATAAAACATGCTCATAATCTAATAATCTAGATTATTATAGCATAATCTGGATTATGCTATAATTTTATTCCCTCACCAAACACATACCTGGAGTGTTGCCTTGATTCATTCATGCATGTTTGAGAAATTCTTTAATCTCCATGGCAACCAGTCAGCTATGCAAAACGCCGGGGTGGCCCTAGCTCCACCTTCAAGGATGAAACTCCTCCTGCAGCTTCCAACCTTCTGAGCTGTCGTCTCATAGAGCTTGACACTCAGCTCCTTCAGACTAGCCAACAGCAATTAGCTTTGTTCAAAAAACCTGGTAAAACTGTGCATCTTCTGAGCTCATTATAGGAGCTACTTCTTAGAGCAACACTGATAAAAACATTTTTTAAAGGGTTAGTAGAGGAGACATGTTGTGATGTCTTCCTTAAGGTGGTTTTTCAGAAAGAGCAGGAGTTTTTAAAGAGACAGAGGCCCAATTTTAAGGTGTTAAGAAATGTTATAACTTGACTTACAAAGTCAAGTTTCTTTTAAGTCACATTTGATATATGTAGCAGTTTTTAACAACTGAAGGTAACAGTTATTCAATTGTGCAACCTAATAACACTGTCTGGAAAACACATAATACTGAGGATTAACAGAAGTAATATTAAAACCTGTTTCTAAGTACTAGAACTAACCTAAATACACACTTCTTTCCTTGCTTGTTTGTTTGTTTCTCTGTCTCTGTTTTCTTTTTCTTTATTTCATTCCAAAACAACATCCCCCCCCCCCCCACACACACACACACACACCTCTGCCCCCCCGCCCCTTACCGTAGCAGTCTGGGCTCATTGTCCTGTCTGACTTCTCAACCTGTTTTGATTTGCTGACACATTTTTGCCACGTGCAGAAATGGCTAGCCACATGCCTCAATCTGCTAGCAGTAGGATATTAATTAGACCTTCTCTGGCCGTCTGTTGGCTCCGCGTTGATTTAGTACCAGATTGTGTTTCACATCCCTTTGCTTTAGGCTGCCTGCAGATGAATGCCTCTCCTTATGGCCCCTTATTAGCTGGTGCGCGTGTAGCCTGACATAGAAATTTGTATAATAGATCTTTCTGCTTCATACGTTGACTTACTGCAAATAAATGTTCACTAAATAGTTTGAAATTTGTGAAAAATGCCTGCGAGCATTAGGAGTTGCCTCTTGTTGAGCGCTTAACTTCAGCCTTCAACTCCTTTGGTCATTAGATTGTCTTGAACTGATAATTAATGCTAAATACCTCTATTATATTATGCCAATCAGTCGGCTGATTGGCATAATCAGCCATCTCACAGAAGCCAGCTCTGCGAGACTCATTAGACTCATCTCTTAGACACTTCAGCTAAGTAAACATTACAGATAATATAATAAAGCATAAGTGACATGTGCTGCTAGAGGTTATGCAGGTGTCTGTCAGAAGACACTGTAGAAAATACAAAATCTTACCAATTAATTTTGGTCTAGTTTCTATAGCAAATATCATGATGCACTTGAAATGAGGCAAAACTAGCCTCCACCTAAAAAAAAAGCATAAAAGTAACTTTTCAGCAAGAAAAATTACTGATATACTTATATGTAGCTTGTATTAAGAGCAAGTCTTAATCTTTGTTCAAGTCAACTCTGAACTTTTTGTTGCTGCGACTTTAATTATATTCAAATCTCCATTACTGTCTTTGCAGATTTTATGACAAACAGTCAAAAGTAAAATCAGCAGTAAAATTATTATTACAGCTTAACTACATATTATTTATTGTGGAAGCGATATTGAACTTTGAAATATACTATTGAAAATGCCGATGAAAAATCTGTTGCAATCTAAGTGCATCTTTCAAACAAGAAATACTTCCTCCTTCTATTTTCAAGAGGCATTTAAAAACCTTAGTATCTATGAAAATCTAGAAAACTACTGCATTAGACAACATTTGCAATGTGTAGAACCTTTTAAATAATTTTCAAACTTTTTATTTTTAGTGAATTATGACCAAATCCAGGCATCCCTTCTGATCGTCAGATTTAACATCTTCACTCTTTTCTCAGTGAGTGCATGTTTACATTAGCTTTTAATGCCTGGTAATGGTGAGAGGGATTTACTGAGCTTGCTGCAAGATAAACAAGCGTTGTATACAAGCAAGAATGCAGCTGGAGGACGGCTTCCTGCTGGATCCTCTGCACATCTTTGCAAAGAGCAACACTTTTTTTTTAGAAAAAGAGAGAGACAGAGAGAGAGAGATACTGTATACAGCACTCTGAAAAAGAATCCCAGATTGAATGATTTTGTTTTTCTTAAAGATTAACTTCTTTGTTCTGACACTGTGTGTTCTTCTAGCGCTTTCTCCTTATGGGTCAAAGAGACAGATTTTCTGGCTTGTGCCAGTAAAAGACTTTTCTTTTCTCTGCAGCCTGTACAGAGGATGTCATATTTCAAGGGCCAAGATGGAGGATGGAGCCCGGTGACCTCATTTTGCCAATCAACACCCCGGACCACCAGGCGACCATTGCCTGTGAGGCGGAAGGGAGCCCCCGGCCTCAGTACAGGTACGCCACTGCCGCTACCTCTGCACCTCCGCTGCATCATGCAGAGGGGAACTCAGTCTCCATTTTAATTGCTTCGATGCCGCCGGTTGCTTCTCTCTGTCTCCATTGGAAAATCAAAGACGGCACTGGAAGTTGCTTGTTAATGACTTCTTCAGAAAAAATATTTTCTGCTACAGAGAGAGAGATAAAGGATGAAGCTTGACAGGCTTCAAAGAAATAATGGCTTAATTGACCGTCCATCTCTTATTGAAAAAAAAAAAGAAAACTTATCTATTTGGGGCTTGTGATGTGATTGTCACAGTCAACTGTGGTCGATGAATATACCCACAACTAAAGATGAGCGAGGTTAACTTTGATTATGAAAAAATTTTAAACAGCCACTTGCATTGAAGTTTATAAATTGGCGCAGGGCTTGAGAAATCATTAGATGAGAACAGGAAATCCCTATGACTCATTTGCACCACAGATCCTTTGATAGGACCCTGGCTCTTCTCTGGCAGTGCATCGTGAATGAAAATGGCAGCTGTCTGTGGGCTTTTTTCCGTGGTGGATTGTGTTTCAGAGCTTGGTCAGCAGCATGTAGATGCGCAGCAAGCAGAGTCGAGAGCCAGTAACCTTGTGAGTGACATTCGGTTAAATGCTTACATTTCCTATAATGCGCTGGAGCTGAAAACATGGTTGAGGCGCTGCGGCGGTGGGGGTTGGGGGGGAGGTGGGAGTGGGAGAGTATCATTATACCTGTTGTGCAACCTGAGCCTTCCCGGTGATAAAGGAGAAACTGTCACTTGCTTTATTTCACCCACAGCTTAATGGCCGCTGAAGCTCACTTGTGTTGTTGCAGAGCTGTTTGTCTTTTGATGTTTTAAAGGGATCATTCAAAATTGTCAAATTGAGGCTCTGTTTAAAATTTACAAGCAGTTTCTTATAGCTCATTTGGAAGCTTAATGTTCAGAGTTCAAACAGTTTTAAAGACATTAAAGGTGAAAATAGTCCAAAAACCTGCAAATGTAATTTATGTTCCCTTCCAGTTGTTGGCCCTGCTAACTAGTTAGCTTTGCTAAACCCAAAAGCACCAATCATAAACATAATGCTAGTGTTATGCTGTCATGGTATTTAGCATGCTAATACTAAAACAATAAATTCATTAATGTTGATGCCAACCGTGAGTCAAAAGGAGAAAGTGAGGAGCCTCTCAAAACAATCCACATATGTGAATTCTTTTAATGTATTTATTGAATTAATGATCCTGGATAATTGCTCATAAATGAACAAATCACTAATCACTCAATAAGGTTTCTTGAAATGAAAATTGAAACAGGAAGAGACTAAACAGAGCTGATGCATAAACAGTCTCCATCCACTTTAAAATAACAACATTTTAAAGAAATCTTAATAGGGAATAACAAACTTTAACATAGATGTTGAACTTTATTCACCTCAAGGTTGAATAAATACCTAAGTAAAATTAATGTTTTAGAAGTTAAGATTCATTGAGAAAAATCTGCTAACACTTTCAGAGTTAGCAAAGAAGCTTGTTAAGAAATGTAGCATTTCTTAACAACCTGAACAATTGCTCTTAATTTGAAAAAAAACGACAGTGTCTTTGTTTATAATTAGGCTTGCAGAAAGTGATGACAAGTTTGAAGGTGACTGAAATGTATTGTCTTCTGAAATGCCTCAGTCATTTAATACTGTTGAGTTGAAAGCTAAACACACGGTTATTACCAATACGCAGCTTCTAACATGAACAGATTGCTAGGAGTAATTAGCAGCTGCGACCGTCCCTGTCTACCAAAACAGACATCTTCTCATTGAATAGATCACCTGTCAGAGCTACAGGATGAAGACGACTCGTTACACTTCAATCTTTGTTTTTGCAACCTCAATTTTACTTAGAGTAAAATTCTGTCTAGTTTCATAGTTAGGCCAGTGTTTGGCCTGTGAAACTGAGCTCAGTCTTTAAAAGAATGTTATTGACTCAGTTAGATCATAATTTTATACCCAGAGAACGAGATCTAACTAGCCTTTCTAGTCAGTGCTAGCTCTCTACGCCCGACTCTGAAACCACCACTGTGTTTGCATTTAGTTCTTGTTTATACATTAGTTGGGTTTAGAGAGTGAAAATAATGTTTGCATAGCGCAATCCTCTCTGAAGTTTTCCTCAGACTAGACATTAACCTATTGGACCAACTAATCTGTATAATCTGGTAATCAAGTAATTCTACATGAAAATACCAAGAAAGATGTCAACTGCAAAAAAATAAAAGAGAAAAAATGTTCCCTTTAAAAATTCAGAACCATCCCAAAGATGATCTGCGGCCTCGACCAGAAAGCAGAGCTCTGACGAAAAAACAGATTATCGCTCTTAGAGTGGATTATCACATGAAAGCTGCACCAATCAATATTTCATACGAACAATAGATCAAATGACATTATGTAATAAGAAACGGATTGCTTGCCGTGACATACCCAAAGAGATTTACTGGCAGCTTGCAGATCCTATTAGTTTCCTCAGCGTGAATTGGTATTTTTCATGTCATTGTTTTAGTTTATGTTCAGTCTCCACCTTTGTCCATCTTGCATCAAGCAGCAGACTGCAACTCAATTCACATGACAGCAACAAACATCAGCAGCCCTCATAAATAATCCCTGATTTGCTCCCTCATCACTGGCTGTGCAGAGGCAAGCAACAAGCTAGCATTTAGCAGCTAGTGTGCCAGCTGTGTTTGTCTGCAGAAGGTGGAGAGCAAAACAAAGAGGGTTGACATGGGAACGTGCTTGTCAGGTCACAGAAAAATGGCTCCCAATGAAAGAAAAACTGGGGAACTCGTGATTTTAAAGCTAATGTCAGTCACCGATTTTCCATTTTTTTGTACTCGGCTTTGGTTTGTAGAGCTGCAGAAAAAAAACGACACAACTCAGATTGGCAGTCTTCTTCTAGGTCAGCAGCTCCGACGCTTGGAGTCACTGCCCTCAATTATGAATATGAATAGAATGTGAGACCAGGTTTTAAAAAAAAAAATACAAATTGATGTTAGCGTCAGCAAGCTCTCGTCACGTCAGATTGACATTTCTGGTAATGCCTTTAAAGACACAAGATTTCCTTTGCCTGTATATTAACTTTAAGGAATGAGTCTCTCTTTTTTTGTCCTTATTTTGGTTGCATCACTTTTGTTTGACACTGATTGTCCTTGATGTGCTTCCCTTCAGGCAAGGAGAGGACTTCTTTTCTCTTCATCTTTTTTTTTTTTGCTCAAATGCAAAAATAGAAACTTCATGAAATTTATTTTACTGATGACTAAAATAAAAGTTCAAAATGTCCCAAACAGGCTGAAAGAAATGCCTTGAGGAAGTGAACAAATTATGACTCTTAATAGACTGGAAAGACTATTGAAATGAAAACAAAACAATTCAGCAGCTCAAAAGCAGAACAACCAAGATTCCACAACGGCTTCATCCCTCATGCCATAAGACTACTAAACTGCTATTAGTTTAATCTTTTATTATATATATTACATTAATACTTTGATCATTATTTATTTAGTTATTTATTTATTATTGGAAAAAGAAAGAAGGAGCGAGCTATGAGCTAATTTAAAAGTACAATTGAATGACAATAAACTTTGTCTACATCTTTGTCTAAAAAAAGTAGAGAATAGACTGTACATGTAAATGTCAATTAATGTTGATGTGAACAAATGTTTCCCTAAATTTTATTATTGTTATTTTATTTACAAGTATTGCTTCGCAACTACAATATATTATGAACATTAAATGACATATAGAGGCCAAAATGATTTAAACATGGATTTACAAAATGGAGAACTTGACTTTCGTTATTTTAAGCTATACTGAAATATATTTGAACTTTAATTAATGATAGTGGCTATATTCTTTCTAGCCAGTGTAATACCCGGAGCCCTTTCAGTTTGTGCTAGTTTTTACATTTCGTTGCCATAATGTCAAAGCCTTTTTGTGGAAAAATCTAAATGGAATTATGTCAAGCAAGAAAAAGTCCTTTATATGCTAACTTAAGCCAATGAGTGTAACATTTTCCATTAGCTGGGAGACATTGCTCAGGTACCTTTTTAGATTAAGGAGTTCATCTAAATGATGGTTAAAACTATGAAGTAGAAATGTTACATTGTCAGCAAATTCTGCCAAGTTTCACCTGAATAACAATAAGAAAATCTTACAATATATATATCATGTAATAATATACTGTAATTCCGATTCAGTTTATTTAGTCAAGAGCTAATTTGTCTGTGAAGGTAACACACCTGGTTGGGGCTGAGACAGCTGTATTTACAGAAGCTGGAAACAGTTAGCTCACAAACCTCCTCCCTCCTGACATGTTGATCAAATTACTGACTTTGCCTGAATTCACACCACATGATTTATGTCACTTTGTCATAACTAACTTTTCCTCTTACACTGGATCAGAATTGAAAGCGTATGAAAGACGAGACGCTGACCAGTTTTTTCCATACACGTGGCATTATCTCCATGGTTACCAATGGTTAGATGCGCACCGTCTCCATAAAGCAATATTTGGTGACTTTCTAATCAGACTTACTAACACAGTATATGAATGTTAATCTTCTTGCCTTGAAAAAAAGTGTTCACTTCAAATCTGTGATTACACCGAGGGCACAGAGTTTCAAAACAAAATGACAAGTTTGGTTTCTGTCCTTGTCTGTTTGTGCAGCTGACCACACAGCATCCTATGTTCATTATTTTATTTCAAAAACGGCTTATGTCATTCCTGAACAGGAGAAAGAGTTCTGGAGGGACCATTTCAGTCGGACCAAAAGCTGCATAAGTTGCGCCACTATTTCAGCAGCAGATGAATCCACATTGAAGTATTTACAGCAGGGTGCAGCATGTTCAGTCAGTGCAAAATAAAATAGAGTCCGCATTATAATACCTTTCAAAATGACCCACAAATGTTTTTTCATTACACAAAGTCGTGTGGAAATGGAAGAAAAAGAAAACATGGTTTCAAATTGTTTTTTTTTGTTTTTTTCACATCAAAACAAATTAGAAAAGTGTGGCATGCCTTTGCTTCCCTCCAAGTCTACACCTGCAAATCTTATGGCTCAGGGAGTTTTTTAAATCTTTTTAACCACATCCACACACTGAAAACATTTCCCATTTTTCTCTACAAAACACCCCAATCACAGTCAGATTGACCCAAGAGCATCTGTAAAGAGCCGTTTTCAAGTCTTATTGCCAATTTGCTTTTGGTTTGGACTTTGAATAGGTCATTCAATCACAAGAATTATAGCTCCAGCTGTATGTTTAGGCTGGTTGAACTGCAAGAAGGAGAACTGTGTGTCTCCTGATTTTTTTTCAGTGCAAACTGCACTGAAAAAAATATAAAGTCTTACTAAGTATTCCTGGTGTTCCTTGTCTAGTGCAAACATCTTAGTGCACTTGAAATGAGACGAACCTAACTTACAAGCAACTTTTCAGCAAGATACAGAATAATGTTTTAATTTGATAATTCCTTAATATTGATGAAGAAGCACTAGTTATTAGTCAAATAATCACCCAGTGGAACTAGTATTTTTTTTTATCAATATTGAGAAATGAAGAACTGTAAATAAGTTCCTATTTCTTTGTAGAAGGTCTTTTGTAATTCATGTGTACTAAGATATTTGCACTAAGCCAAAAATACTGTGTAGGATTTCGTGTTTTTGCAGTATACAGTATTTCCCATTCCAACATTGGCTTTCTTCTTGCCACTCGTCCTCACAACAGATGATCCCACCTGAGCTGTGGCTCTTGGCACCTTCTCCAGAGTACCCCGGGTTTCTTATCTGCATCTCTGTCAGGTTATATTGTCCATCTAAGCTGACTGCATTTTACAGTATGTAGGCAAATTTGAAAGTCACATAAATTTTCTTTTGAGTCATAATTGTGCACTACTATCCCTGACTTATCAAAGTTTGTGGTTGTAAGGTGAAAAAATGTGAAAAGTGTAAAGGGACAATTTTATGTAAAATAAAGTTTTTTGAGCTTCACATCATGTTACATTAGTTGCCTTTATTCTTTTATGCATGATGGAGAAATTTTTTAATCTCCATGGCAACCATTCAGCTGTGGAAAATGCCTGGATAGACCTGGATAGGCCTTTGAAGACCCAGTTACTCCTCCTGCAGCTTCCAACCTTTCACCTCATGGAGCAGCCCTCACCCACCACTCTCCCACTCAGCTCCTTCAGACTAGCCAGCAGCAATTAGCAAACACCCGGTGGCCCTGCGCACCATGCTGAGCCCATTATAGGAGCTACTTGTCAGTGAAACATTGGTGAAAAGGTTGTGCAAGGGTTAATAGAGGAGCCAAGTTGTGATGACTTCCTGAAGGTGGAGTTTCAAAAAGAGCAGAAGCTTCTCAAAGAGACAGAGGCCCAATTTCAATACATTAAATCGCATAGTGAAACTTCTTTGAAAGCCATCTTGGATATATATAGCATTTTCAAAACAACCACTGAAGGTAGCGTAGTTACGTGATTGTGCTATAAAATGACACTTTGTTCCTGGAAAACACATAACACCGCCCCTTTGTAAGCTGTGAATACTTTTCCAAGTTACTGTATAAAACCCTCTTTATTAATATTATTATTATTATTATTAGCATTACTATTTCTGGTATCTGTGACAGTAACACCTACACACGGCAAAAAAAATCCCATCTTAAAAAGACTCAGCTCAGTAGAAAGCAATACAGGCTGGCTTCCTGGAGGAGCCAGGAAAGCCTAAATCTCAGGATGAGGATGATGGAGACTAAAATTCAATGCTTTCTCCCTTAACGACAGAATTATATGATGCTGATGCAGAAATGTCCCATCGCAGGCCGATGAACAGGAGGGAAACCCAGCACAGTTCATCTAAATATTGCGACACAGATATGATAAAGCGGTCCTAATCACGGTTCTTTTGACTCCCTTGTTGGCTCCGTTCCACTGAACTTGCTCCCCTCCTCTCCTCCAACTCCCCATTCCTCTCCCACTCAGTGACGGTGCAAACGCGCTAACGGGGGAAAACCCTGACAGTTCTTCATTTGACAAATAGTCCGCTGCAGCGGCGGAGCACACCGCGGGCTCCGAGCGCTGCTTTATGAATACACCTGTCACTGTGTTTACTATGAATCTGCTGTAACACAGGATCAAGGGCAAGGCGGTGATTGGAAAGTGGGAATAAAAAAAAGTGCTCTGCCTGGTGTCTGCCGTAGCGTAGTCAGACTTTATGTGACTCTACCATAGTTTAAACTTTAAATATATCTGCAGAGGAAGACTAAGAAGCAAGGAAGACGTCATTTCAAATACGTTTGTGTTTGCTGGTGATTTCATTTTAGCACACAACCAGATAACATCTGCAAAGGAGTTTTCAAATGGAATTGATTTTTATATTCTGGATGGTAAATTGCCTGTTTACCCAACAAGAAAATCTGTAGGCTTGTTAAGATGAACTGTTGAAACCACATAGGTGCTGATTCAACTATCTTCTGTATTTGGGAGTTTGTGAGAAGCAGATGTGCGCTCTCACTCACTCTCTTGGCATTTACTCGGCATCCATCCTTTCTCTTATGTTTTAATTTTAGTAAAAGCATTCTTTTTCTGGAACAAAAGCTATGTCATTACAGTTGATAGGTAGCATCCTGGCTGCTGTGTTCGCTCGTGATGTATATCTGCCAATATTTCACTAATTCCACAGGATTTATGAGATGATGTGCATTCCCAAACACGCACCCACGGCGATAAAGAGCGGGTTTGGGAATTTTCATTGTGTTACACTTGGCTCAAAAGCAAAATGAACATCAATTTATGTGAACTCTGCAGCGATAACCTACTAAACATAATTGTAGCGAGCGCCCTGGCCAGCAATTGAATTTCCATTAACAGCTCTAAAGCTCTCTGTGCGTGCATGTCCGTGTGTGTGGGTGGAGGTGTGTGTGTATGTGTGTGGTTATTGTCTCTGTGGGCATCTGGCTTGGAGAAAACCCAGGTGATCCACTGCTACTGCTGCAGTACAATTCCTGCTCTATCTGATGAGGAGAACTCATGCAAAATTGATGGGAGCCTCAAGGTCACCAGGAGTTCATTCCCAGCCCATACAGGGCACTTCAGCTGGACTGGGTTTACTCTAAAGTAGGGCTGTGTGATTAATTACTTTTGCAAATTAGTTTTAACATTAGCCCCAAACAACTGAAAAAAGAACCAAATACATTACACTCACTGTGACTGAAGACTTGAAAGTTTAAACTCCTAACGAGCTTTAAGTCTCCTTTCTAGCAGGTGCACATAAATGCACTTGCAGCAAGTGAGATATATTTAGAAGAAAGGAAACATTGTTTTCTTACATTTATATGTTTCAATATGGTAAAACGGACAAAATGTAATTCCGATGTCTCACTTTTTTGCCTTTCAGTTCAATTTTGTCACCTTTCCGTTGCTCTGCCCACATTCTCATCACCAGTTAAGTCAAGTTGTCATGGAATTTTTGGGGGATATTTTGAAACTTATTACGTACATTTGTATGATTCTTCACAAAATGTCTACAAAGTTTGTTAAATGGCTAAAAACTCACGGATGGCGTGGTGGTCTCTCCGTGAGCTGGATCCATATGTTTAGGGTGTGACGTACACTGAAGCAGAAGGGGGGTCCTGAGGTGGGCTCCACCACTGTGTTTACACAATTGGGGCTTCAAAACCTCCCCAACACTCCTAACCTGATCTGTTTGTAAAAGACAAAATGGATCCCTGCTTTCTTGTCCTTTGGTCACATTTTCTATAAGATTTGGCATATTTTGTTTTAAATTTGTTGCCTTTCCTTCACCTTGAGCCAATCTGCTCATTCTCCTCTAACCTATGACATTAGCCACATCGCTTTGTCCTCTTATCTGCTCTCGGATGCTTTCATTCTCTGTTAACCCAAAACATAGTTATGTGCGTTACTTATACACACGTTGTTGCTTTAGTCCTCACTTAGTTCATTAGTTTGAACTTCAGTAAATCATCTTCACCATGTTTTAGTGCCTGGCTGCATTTAGTGAATTGCTTCATTTGCTATGTGTCTTAACAGGCAATTCAATTTATGTCTAATGAACTTTCAGGTGAGTTGATAGAAATCATGATTAGATACTATTTCTATATAAAAGTAATTGGTTTTATTATAAGACATAAAATGCAGACTCCAAACTACGGAACCTTTTTAGTATTAAAACTGACCATTTAATGTTGATTTACTTGATCTACTTAATTTCCATGTGTGAAAGTGAAAAATCGATTAAACACCAACATCCACATTTATCCGTTACAATAAGGCCATCATTATTTACTAGGCACATTAAGGGTGACTGGGTTCGACCAAAGTGCTGTAAACTGGTACCAATCCAGAATTAAAACTAATGGAGAGAGACGGATTAGATGTCTGCAAAATGCAGCTTGTGAGAACATGCATAAGCAGAAAGTAAAATGAGTTCCCACAGAATCAACTGGCGAGATCACACAGTGTGCTAAATGCAGTTGGAAGTGAGAGAGAACAGATATATCTTAAGTTGTTTCAGTTGTGTTTTTAGAGAGCTTTAATTTTACAGAGGGCCACATCAGATGTGTCGCTGAAAAGGCACCGTCTTCTTCTACTGATCATCCTTAGTCAGGAAACTGCTGGAGTAGCTAAAGTAGCTTTTAGTTAGACCTGTTTCAAACCTGACACTGAGAATCTAGCCGGGCCATCTGGTTGCACTGAGACAGCTTCGGGTTCAGGCGAAAATCGTCTCAGTCTTTACTCAGTCTACCTTCAATGGTGTCTCTAACATTGATTGCAACAAGTTAAACCATCTGGACAAAATGTTACAGTGTTCATGTTTATATTGGCATATTGAATAATGTATCCTTTATCCATTATACATACTATGTGTTTACTGGGAGTCAGTCACTTCTGCTGATCTCAAGGTCGTGTTTTTTTCTACTGAAACTGATGATCACCTGATCATCTGGGGATGAAAGTTCTCTTATGTCAGCAAACATTGTCAGCTGGAGCTGACACTAAATCTGACCAAGAGTTTCTTTCTTTTGTTTCTAGTGCAGTTATGTAAACACATTGAAAATAAGACAAAACTAACTTACAAGTAACTTTTCAGCAAGATAAAAGAGCTTGTGTTAAGTCAATTTCTTAACATTGATGAAAAGTAGTAATAGCACTGGCATATTATTGCATTTATAGTAAGACATTTTTCTTATGTCATAAGTGAAATAATCTGCCAATGGAACTAATATTTTTTCATCAACATTAAGGAATTATTGACTTAAACCAAGCTCCTATTCCTACTTGCAAGTAACTAGAAACTAGACAAAAAATACTTGGTTAGGTTTTGTGTTTTTGCAGCATTCAAGTATTCAGCATTCTAAAATGAGCAAATCTTCATTATTGCAGAAAAAGGGTCTATATTGTGTTGTGAGGTTCAGTAATATTCTCACTGTGGTTTAGATGGTGTTTTAAGAGAGCATATGAAATTATTCCCCATATCCAAAAAAAACAATCCAACTGGATGAGAATAGAAAGTAGCTCATCTTTGTTTGACATCTGAATGTAACAAAGTCCCCCTACATATTAACAGGGGGACTACAGACCTGATGTTAATCCAGCTTACCTTTATAAATGCTTCTTTAAATCCTGGTCAAATATTTCTAGTTGAATAATAATAAAGCACATACTTCCTAGTGCTTGTCAAGACATCCCCTTGAAGAATAAACTTTTTTTGTTCATTCCAACTTCTGGTTGTGTCATACGTCATGTACTATAACTCTCCTAAGAGAGAGGATGTGAGAAGAAGCTGTAAATGTATCAGTTTGCTACATACAGATTCTGAAATAAATATACAGCATGTGGGTTGCAAAAACACAGAAACTATGGATAGAATGGATAGAAATGGATAGAAATGCATTTATCCATTTGGCCTGATTGTTGGGGTTAAACACTCTTTCCCCAGATCCACCCAGAAGGAGTTGATAACAGTTTCCATCAGTGTCCTGTAGTGATCCTTTTCAGGCTGACTGATCAGCATTGACCCCTGGTTCAGAAGCAGAGCCTGTGCAGGAACCGTCTCCAAACAGAGCAAAGCATTACCTGGGCAGAGCGGAGCCTCATCCAGCAGAACAGTTAGGGGAGGCTGTGGAAAAAATCCCAGAAAAGACTGTCTTTGCTGCAGCTCAGTGCTCCAATCCAAGATGCCTGTGGCCAAGGATTAGCGATGCCTGGTGTGGAGGTGTAAAGATGCACGTCTCCCTTTGTGTGGCAAATGTATCGAGCAGAGACTGTCTGCACATTTATGTCTCCCACTGGAATGAATCGACCCGCTGCTGGGATCTTAAAGAAGTGTGTCAGTTGGATAAAATAAACCATTATCAGTTTGCTTCTGAATATAGCATCCAAAGATGGAAAAGCAGAGAAGTGGAAGATGGCAATACATCCACATATAGATCTTTCTGTTTTTAATTGAAAAAAAAATTAACAAATAAGCTTATGTATGTTAAACACTGGATACTTAAAGCATCATTTGGATGTGGAAAATCTTGTCTTAAAAGTTTGAAGACAATTTGACAAAAAATATCTAACAGCAAAGAACCAGTGGTGGTTACTAACTAAAAAATTAGCTAACCTTGAAGCAATAATCATAAACATTTGTTCTACTAACACACTGTACCAAGGTAGAATTTAGCGAAAGCTAATGCTAAAGACCATAATTCAACCACGTTGATAGCCACCATTGATCATTGGCATGTGTGACAGCAGAATATATTGGATAGAAATTGTTACTGCCCACCTATATGCACATCTACACAATCGCTAACATATAAGCATGAATACACATTCAGCTTCAGTCATTCACCAAGACTTCAACACAGACGCCAAACCTTATACAACTAAAAAGTTTACAAAAAGTAAAGTAACACTTTAGAATTTATCTGCAAATTTTAATTTAAGGACAGCTAAGCATTTTCAAAGTTAGCAATAATGCTAAAGCCCCAAACACAAAATTAGCTCTGCTATTAGCAGTAGTGGAAGTGCATCCACCACTGCTTACAGCAGTCGTTCAGATTCTCCTTTCAAATGTGTGCTGTGTTTGCTACATGGCTCGTAAACTGCCTACAGAATTCCCATGAGCCATGGGATGCTTATTTGATCGTTGCCATGGTTGCCCCAGCCTGTTGTTTTAGGTGGATTGCCATGTCTCATGACATTGACTACAGGTTTTCTGTTTAGCCGTACTCTTTCCATTGTTTTGGGATGGGTTTGGCTACGCACTTGTTTGTGTAGATCAGTCACATTATGTATGTTGAAGTTTGTGGTTGGAACATAACATACAAAAATCCGTGAGGTGTATGAATATTTGTGCCTAAGCCTGGAACTGACCCAACACCGCATGAAAGGGAGGCATGTCCAATAAGTCTTAGCAGTTTGCTTTAAAGACTACATAAAACCTTTACAGAGTGTTTATAACAAGCCGTGTAGCCATCCAAAAACAAGCTCAGGAAAAAAAGTCACATTAAACTGTAGAGAACATCTTAAAAACGTAGCAAGAAATCATCTAACACATCTCCCGTTAAACAGATTGATGCAGTGTGATGATCTGGGCCAGCCTGGCCTCCTGTGACACTGCTGAGTTACAAGTGGTCATTGGCGATTTAGCAGACGACAGCAGTGTATAGATGAATTACGGAGCGTCCCAGAGCTCTGCTTCTCTTTTAAGAGAGGCCTCCTCACCGCGGCAACAAGCTCACTCAAGATAGGGAAGTTTTTACTCTCTCTGCTGGGATTCTTTTTACTAATTGGCATTTAGTAAATACTAATAAAAATGAACTGATAAACAACTGAACTGAAATAAAATGGATTCCAGAACGTGTCGGGTGGGCGGCGTTCTTATTGTAGTAGCTAACTTTCCTCGTGGTGTGTGATCTGTCCAGGCTGTCTGCTTTCATCTCCCATTAAATTCAATCACGCTGGGCTGCTCCAAAGCTAACTAGCTATGCATCCTCTTCTTTTTTCCTCCTGCTCATGTAATGAATATTCCCTTCTATTGCACAAACAGAGGCTGCGGTCCTCAGTGCAGGGGGGGAAACGCAGGGATGTCTCAGACAAAAAAAAAAGGACGATCGTTCCGTTGTAAATGTTGATGTTTTCACATGTATTTCTGGAAGCTGATAATTATCAGAACCAGGCAGTTGTTTGAAAGTAACACTGTGACATAATCAGTCAAATTAAGTGACTGTCAGTGACTGTTTGATGAATAATGTAAGCCACAAGATGAAAGACAGCTTTGTCTTTTGTAGTTTGTTATGGAGGAAACCGGGCGGATTGCAAGGCAATGAAGAACTGGCTTTAAGTCTGCATGATGCATCATTATAACGGCCTGATAGTTTTCCTGGGAGGCTAAAAATGATATTGATTTTTTCCCCCCTTCTTATCATCGGAGTTTTCATTTTGCTGTCCCTTCACCAAGGGAGACTCGCACCCGGCATTCCAATAATGTTTGATTTCTCTCCGATTCTATAAGGAGCGTGAGGTGTAACTTTTCATCTGCGGTAATGCTCAGAGATAAAGCCCCACTAGAGCAAGCAGGTTCCATATAGGGATTTTTTTTGGGTTTTTTTGTGCTGTCAAAGTCTGAACAACAGGTGACAGATTCCACCAAATTACACATGAAGTGCTTTCTTATTGTGAAGCACAAACATTATTCAATGCTTTTGTCTCTCATTTCTGGCAGTGATTAATTGTTGTCACTTCTCGAATTTGGTGTGTGTGAGAGACTATCTTGTGACCTTTTCTAAGGAAAATGGTCTGTAAACAATGCAATGTGAAGGTGTCAGAGAGCAATGCGTCAGAAACACAAAGGCACAAACAGAAACTAATTAGAAGGCACTCAGAGCGCGCATAAATCTGCCAAGGCTGCTTGAGTCTCTCGGATTTCTTCTGTTAATATCACAAAATATTTAGACGTTTTCATCTCTGTTCAGATTCAAATCTGGCTCCGACTGCACAGTCTGACAAAAATTACAGCCAGTGTAATCATTTTTCAAGTATGCATGGTGATTAAGTGGAAAATAACAACCCAGCTACTTACAGCAATGCTGGTTATCAACTGTCTCCAAGATATAGCTGCAACTCTTAGATGAATCATTCTGCCTATGCTATGTGCTCAAAATGTCTCGTTACAATGTTTTATTTTACACCTGTTTGTCACAATAATATGAAATATAACAGTGAGACATAATTGTATGGTGTATGCTAACAAAATGATCACACAGCAGTATGTAGTGTGGGTTTAGTTTTCATGCAGTCATGCCATCAAAAAAATTTATTGCTGCGATTGGTAACTGCGATTGGTGACTTGAACCATCCTTTTTCTTAAGGTTTTTAAATTGTCAATTTCAACAAACCTAACAAATTAACTTCCCAGTGTGAGGACAATTCTGCTAGTGCACTAGCAGGGAAACTCATGTTTTACCCATTGCTTTAGCCTTTTTGTTAACTTTGAAAACTGTCAGTGTACTTAACTTCCCCTATATTAAATTTTCCTTATTGATTCTAAAGCTCTAATTTATTTGGTCGTTTTATAAACTTTCAGCTGAATAAAGCTTGACATCTTTGTTGAAGTTCTCCTTTTAAGAATTCCTCAAGTAGTTAGATGCTCTTATTTTGAAGTGGGTGAAGACTGTGTACATGGGAGTTCTGTTTCCTCTCCTAACATTCTCCAGCCAAGATGTGGTGCAGCAGATGATGTCAATTCGGATGTTTACATAGTTTAAACTCAACAACTGTAAAACTGAATCCATGAGTGAAAGGTCTGTCCCAAATAAATCCTTCTTGAAGGTCAATGGTGGTGATAGCTGACCTTACATGTCTGGTACACCATGTATCAATGGTGTGTCATTGATACATGAAAGGCATTGATATGACTTAAATTGGTGTTTTCGTGTGTTAGCATGAGCTTCCACAAATTAGTACATTGGGTTAGCACCTTAGTGTTAGCAGAACTAATATTCATGGTTAGTGCTGTCATAATTAACCAACGCACTGCCACTGTTAACTTGGATCAACTTAAATACTTGTCACCGACTGAAGTAATCTATTTAAATTGGAACTGCATTTTCTGTTGTTTTTGGTCCAAAACATAATCAGTTCACTTTATACTGATTATAAATGTTTCAGCTGCTGTTTCATTTGTTTGCTTAGTTTTAGCAAACAAAAGCTTAATTTTTGGTTTAGGGGCAGCAGCTCAATTGATCAAATACATAAACTTCTCTACTGGGGCCAATTAAAACTGGAATAGAACAGAAGTTAGAGGCGAAACAAAAGTCACAATACGGAAGACGGTTTGTTTGTTTATTTTCCCATAAGTACAGCTGGACAGTGGAATTTTACAAACTCAGACCAGTTGGATCCAACTGTGACATTTTCTGTCACAGTTGGCACCCTAACATGGCACAAAGGCAGTTTACGTCCCTTTCTTGTAATTTGAAACCCCTGCTCTTTATTACTCACCTTCTATCCTCTCAGCATGATGTAGGTCGGCCGATCAAACGGATCTCTGATAAACGCTGAGCGTTCATCTCCAGGGGGTCTCAGCCACTGATTGTGTTTGCGTTTTTCCAGATGGTCACTAAACGGAACGCTCATTGAGCTGGGGAGCGACTACCGGCGTCACATGTCTGGAGGCAGCCTGATCATTAGGAACCTGGACAAGGACCAAGACAGCGGGATGTACCAGTGCACGGCTTTCAACACGCTGGGCTCCATCTTGAGCCACAGAGCCAACATCCAGTTCGCATGTAAGTGCCGCTCTGTTTGCTAACATTTTTTTTTTTTTTTTTTTTTTTTTCCTGGCATGTCTCTGACATAGTTATGACAGTCTGGCATCTCTTTGTACCTGCACTAGGTTACTCTGACATATGTAATTTGCTTTCAGCCCACAACTTGTTTCCCCTTTTTTCCCCCATTTCCATTCACTCTTTTGTTTTCTAATTTAGATTGCCTGGGAATAGATTTTCACAAGGGGACATGGTAATTGAGTGAAATGTCAGATGCAACAAACACAAGGGGTATCCTCTGACTTTCTCTGTACCCCATTGATTCTCATTAGCGGTTCAAACTCTGACAGCCTCCTCGCCTCATCCAAACAGACATATTTTTGCCAAGCTGTACTCAAGCTCTTGTTATCTAGACTTTAAAGCAGTCAGGCACAGATAATGCTCAAAAAGTGTTTGTATCTTTGGACGATAATCACCAGATATGTCTTTGTGTATCATATCTGACTGTGAGCTGATTGAACAGGCCAGACCGCTGCTCTGGCAGAGCTAAGAAAAAAAAAAAAAAAAAAAAAAAAAAAAAAAAGACAGGAATCCTGAGGCGTGACGCCGTGGAAAGGGGATTCTACCTTCCAGACCAGCACCTATAGAAGCACCACCTATTTCTTGATCAAGCCTGCCGACTATTGATCTTGTCCCAGGGATAGGGAGCCTTTCACTTCCTCTCGTGAGATGGACTGCCATTATCCCTACAGCTCAGTAATGAATCTCACTTGTGGGGGACCAGCTGAGGAGCAGAGCTGCTTGACATTTATTGTCTTGCCTAATACATGGTGAGGGAGGCCTGAAAGATCAGGAAGGCTGATACTGTTTTCCCCATGTAATGAGGCAACTGCCCTGACATAGAAATGTCATTCCTCATGTTCTGCTTTGACTCGCACTCAAAATCCAGCTGCAGCCAAAGCGGGCAAGTCCAGATTATTTTTATAGCATGCCAGACGAAGCTAATGCTAAATGGCAGATAACGGTATCCCCTTCCTTAGAACAACAGTCAACAAATTGGTTATGTCTGGGAATGTTCAGACTTTATTAGGACTTTCTGTGAACTTTGTGAGAAGAGAGATCCATTTTATTGTTTCTAGGTTTAATGTCATTTTTTTTAGAGAGCTTAATACATTTGGGATGCACCGATTCACTTTTTTCACTTCTGATACCGATACAGATATCTGAAGTTTGGTATTGGCCGATATACAGAAAAACAGTTGAATTGACTTAAAATGTTTCTTTTAAAAACAGACATAAATGTACTGAATAATAAATCTATTTGATAACTGCACCAGAATAGCACACTTAAAGACACCAATAGCTTCACAATCTTGGTCAAGCATGTAAAAACATCATAACTTTGTTCGGCCGGCTCAATTAGGAGTACGACAGCCAATTAGTGGGATTTCATTATATACAGTAAAGAAACGGAAACTGACAAAAACAATAGGTTGACTACTTTGGTCAAACGTGCAAAAAATAAACTGCAATAAACCTTCTGTCAAATGGTTCAGAAGTGCAATTAGGAATGCTAAATATAATGTGGAAGAAATAAGAAAAAGGAAAGGAGAATTAATATTTCTCTAAACGCTGCAAAATACAGAAACAAAAATCCACTTCTGCACAATAAATCTAAAAAAATGTCCACCCTTTTCTAATTGCACGCATGTATTGCATTCTCATTTAAATAATTTTAAGTTAAATAATACTAATAGCTGCTGACATGCGCAGCGCATTATAAGCAAGCTAAGTAGTACAAAACAGACAGACCCATCGTTCACTGTGTTCAAAAGAATCAAATCACTCATCAGGTATGCCTTGATTTATTAGTTAGAAATATCTATATTTTTCAAGTTTTCAGCTTTTATTCTATTTTCTGTCTTGTTAGCTTTTGTCATGCCACCGTTTGTAAACCACTCAGTTCTGGTGGAATTAAACCATGCCTAAATAGATGCTGAGGAGTTTCAAAATCATCAATAAACATGTTTACATCTGTCACATCCATAATTTTTAATGACTTATTGCATGAGCAAACTTATTATATTTGCTAGTGCCAAAACAAGGAAGTATTAGTTACAATCTGTGTGTATGCTGCCTGAAACTAGACACTTTCCAAACGGCTGTCAAAATCTGCTGAAAATCTTTGCCGTCTCTCGTTAGACCCGAGACTCTTTAAAACAAGACTATTTGTGAAAAGTATGAGAAAGATGAAGAATGGGAGTTTTCTTGCACTAACCATTGCTTGAATGGGTTGCAGCAAAGTGATCAAAGGAAGGAATACTTGTAAAACTGTTACACATGGAAGACGGATGGTCTGTCATGATGAAGGCAACAAGAATGGGAACAGCCTATCAAGTCACATGTTCATTTTCTTTTTGTTACTTGGCTCTTAGTCAAGCTATTGAGGCGTCAACTCATTACAATGAATAGATTTACAGTCTTTTAGGTACTGTGCAAAAATTTCAGCTATGTGCATAAACATGACATCTGCAGTGGCTTGTGGGTGGAAGGAGTATGGAGCAGCAATAGAAACCTTTGACTAAACTATTGCAAGAAACACCTTATACCAAATGTGAAGCAGGACTGTGGATGACTTGATTTGATTAGTTTGGCTTGGTGTCCTGCTATGGGCCCTGGTGTTACAACCCTTCCCCAAGACCACCACGGATAAATCCTGGCTCTGGGTGTAACACAAAAATCAGTCATCTAAACAGTTGAGTTCAGTAGCAAAATATCATTTATTTTACAGTTCAGGTAAAACCTCAATAACAGGAGGCAGAAAATACAGGGAAGCTTTAAACTTCAGGGTCTCCGAGGTCAAAACAATAAACACCCCTTTTTAACTAAGATTAAATAAAATGTTCAAGAAGAGAACTGGAAAAGGTCCAAAACCTGAACTCTCTGGCTAACCACAAAACAGGAGAAAACCGTTAACAAAAATGGCAGAGAACCTCTACCAGCTTCCACTGTGAATAGAAACACCCTACCTGAGTTAGACACTTGATTCTTCACAATATGCTCACAGCAAGATCATTGAAGTCTCCACAAACAGTCAGCAGACAGACAAGATCACTTCAGATCGAGGCCCAGGGAAAAGGGACCTGGCATCTCTGGCATGAAGCTCTTTATGGGATGGCTGACGAACTCCAACACATTTCACCTGTGGCAGGGAGGTAGAACTGAAACACAAAGAGAGAGCTCTCTCTCTCATGAAGAGAGCCCCTCGAGGTCAGTTCAGGTACTGTAACACCTGGGACTTTCCGGTCATGTACTACTGCATTAAACTCCTAACAAGAACCTTCTGGAAATGAATAAGGGCCATCAGTTGGCCACATGCCTAAATGAACCTATAACTCTGAATTTCCCCTCTGGCAGCATGAAGTTTTATCCGACATTAGCTGTGAGGTTCTAGTGCATCCTAATTTGATTGAGTTTTCTGATTAATTTATGCTGTATATTTGTTGTTGAGTTGTTCTGCTGTGCCCCTGAATCAGCTTGGCTTAAGAATTCTGCCAGATATGTTACATTATAACAGGAAATGTCTGTGCACTGGCGCCCTTGCCCAGACCAATCATCCTGGCACTGCGATAGCCTCCCTCTGTAATCTCTAGCCCAGCCATTCTTATATGGCAGAGATTGATTCTGCTTACAAAGGAATCGCTGCAGCTATAGTGAGTTTGGCCTCTAGCTTTCAGAGTTACAGTGTGTGGTCAGCTGACTCCCATGAAGCCCATTACTCTTCTGTACAGAGTCTACACAACCACCCCGACCCCCAAGCACTGAGCCTGGCAGCATCTTTATCCCTTTTTTGTGCAAATTTGCACAATCTGGGCAAAAAAGTTGACTTTTTCTCGACTGCTAGGCAATTAGAAGTTCTTTGATTCACCTCCGCCTGCTTTTAAAGGCATCTTTGTTCTGATGATCAGCCGGCTGGAAGACCAGGTATGATTCAGAGTTCCTCAGAATGAGAAGCATCGTTAGAGGAGAGAGAATCAGTACTTATTAAGGCAGCCTGCTGAGATCAGAGGGCTGATACCTCAGCGTGTGTTTTAAGCGCGTCGCCTCCTCCTGTTGCCTCTTGCGGCCCTGCCGTGACTTGGCTCCATTTGAGTCCATCGCGGTCAGCGTAGGACTGCTCATTAATCTTAGTAGCAACTCTGTCCCCCTTCTCTCCATAATCTTCCCTTCTCCTAATTTCCCTTATCGGTCACACTGACTTTCTTTTTGTTTGTGTTTGGAAGGCTTACTCCAGGCTGTTAGCCAGGGGGTGCAGACAGGGAGCAGGACGGACTGCGGCAGCTTGCACCTCATCCCCCCATCCTTCATGAAGCCAGGGGTGGTTTATCATGCCAGGTTTTAGGTTGTTATGTTTTTTTTTTTCATCCTGTCCCTGCCAGCAAATGCTCATTCATTTGCAGGCAATAGATAGTGCTGAGAGTACTGATGGGGAAGCTAATGCTTTTAAGTGCAAGATTACAGCACATTTAATAATGATGTTACTTATTGCTGCTGGCTCTGCAAACTGTCATTTGTCATGCATTCTCCTCTTGTGTTATACCAGCATTTTCCTTCCTCCTTGCTAATTTTATCCCATTTTGGTCTAATCTGTTCCCTGCAACCTAAATTGCCATGTTGCTGTTGTAAACATCAATGAGGCAGGTCCATCAGCACCCCAACGTCTTTGAAACCATCAGCTGCTGTCAGGAGGCGCCTGCAGGGCAATCACAGACGGCCTGTTAAAGTCTCAATCTTCTCCTGTGGGTTTCCGTGAGGGGAGTTTAGGGAAAAACTTGCGTTGTGCCGTTTCTAAAGCCGACCTCATCAAAGAAACCGGGATGAATAAACTCTTCAAAGAAACACTGTGGCAAACGCAGTGCTATATGCTACCCAGGGTTTTAGCTTTTGTTAAGCTGCTGACAAATTCAATTGTGATCTTTCCTGATTCATCAGATCTTGACAGCTTCAAAACGCAGTCGGTGAGGAGTGCAGTAAACGTCCGTGAGGGCCAAGGAGTGGTTCTTTTATGTGGGGCTCCCCCACATTCTGGAGGTAAGTGCTGCCACATCAAGCTGTTGTTGTTTGTGTACTCTTGTTGTGATTGTAGAAATACCCAAAGGACATTTTCAGTTTTACTTTTAGATTTGAGGGGGGGAAAAAAATCTGTTTTTATTTTATTATGTAAGGGGCAGCAGGATATTTTTACCTTGTGTAATAATTAAACAGTTTGACAGCATTTACATTTATGCAAATATTATACATTATAGTCTGTCTTAAAGGTGGTTTGAACCCCTTGCATATTATTGTTTACAACCAGAAAATTTGTGCATGCCAGAGGACAGAAAGAACAAGTCCATTAGCCAAATAAAACCCTTAATTTAGTGTTATATGCCACAGCAAAGGGAAATATATTGCAGAAAATTAAAAAATTAAATTTAACTTAAAGCCACTTGTATTTTTCTTTTTTCTTGCTATGCTATACACAGACACGTTGCCATGACAGCTGACAACAACGGCACTATGTGTCTCAATTTTCACCATCAAAAAACACTTAAACATTTTCTACACAAATTTGTTAACTTTGCAACTATTAGTTATTTCAACTGTCACTATGGCAGCGCTCTCTCTGATTACTTCATTTCCTCTAGATGATGCAAACATCTGTTGAAATGCATCTCTCTAATGCATATTTTTGGCTTTAATGAAATACAAGTATCCTCATTATCAGTGTAATGTCTCATTATAACAAGAAACCTGGTTTCTTCTGGTTACTTCAAGATATTACTCCTAAATTTATTTTCTTGCTCTTGCAGTTAGTTTGATCATTAAAATGCCAATAAAATATTGTTACAATATTTAGGATGTTCTATTTTTATATCAGCACTCGGATCATACTGTATAATATTTGTGTAAATGCCCTGGAACTGTTGAATTGTTACACAAGATAACAACAAGAAAGTTTGCTGTTATAACAAGATTTTCTCCTGAATTTATATCTTAGCTCTAGCAGCTCAACACTTTGTATCAAACATGGAATAAACAGCCATAATATCTCACAATACCTTTTAAATAAACAGACTAATTCAGCATATCATTGTACATCTTGGGATGTACATGGCAACGCAAACATAAACATGTATCCATTCATTTACAAGGTAATCTGCTCTAGCAGCTAACCTTAACAGCAAAACACTAATACTTTTCACACCCTGTTTTATTTTTTATGAGCAGAAAAACTTATAAAGGAGGGGAAAGTGTGGAAGACTATTTTTCGCCAGCTGGCCAGCAATGCATAGCAGTAAGTGAGGGAGGGGCAGAGCTGTGTTACTTAATGAGCAACGCTGGTCACTCTGGAACCTTCTCAGGCATCATTAAACAGACTTGTAGATGTTTTGAAACTTTGACCTTTTGGTACATCTTCATATCAACACAGTTTTGCTACAAGGATTCAGATTTTACAAAGGACTAAAACCAATCACACCTTGTATGGTTTTTTATTTATTTTTTAGTCTAATTAAAGAAGGATGTTTCTCAGTTTAAGCACAAAGAAATTGTCTCGTCTACTTCCTATGATTGTAAGGTGTGAATGTTGAAAAATGCTCTCCTGAAGCTGCAATAAACAGGCGGTTAGCTCAGCGTTCCGCAGAGGTTGGATGCAGCAAACAGGTAGCCAGGCGTTGTGAAAATGTGACAAAACCGCAGACAGAGAAACAGCACTTCTAAACTTAACTCATTAGCACAGCATATTGATCTGCTTATTTGCTAGAAAACTGCTTTGTTACAAAGGAATTACATTCTGGAAAGAAAAAAAAAACAAGCTGCCCACAACTACAGCCTGACACTTTTTAACTTAAGGTTTGCAGAAATGTTAATTAATGAGATTTGGGGCTACAAAGTTGGAATTTTCTGTCTCTTCACTTTTTTCAGTGCCTTTCAAATGCATTCATGCATCATGTTTTGGGGTTCTTATGTAATAGTCCAACTCAAAGTTTTGCCTAACTGTAAAGTTTGAAAAAGGATTTATGTTTTATAAAGATTTCCCATATGTTTGTATCCAGCCCTCTTTACTCTGATAGAACTGAATAAAATTCTGTTTAACCATTTGATTCATGAAACAGACTTCTTACTCAATAACATCCTCATGGAAACCAAAGAACAACTCACAGATTTCTATTCAAACCATCGTCCAATGCATAATGGCTACCATACCAACACAATGTGGTCAACCTAAGCTTGTAGTACAAGGACAGAATTAACTGAAAAAGCAAAGAATCAACTCTAGTAGCTTAGTAAAAAAACACCCTCTGGTTCTATGGTTTGGTTCGTACAGAGAGTCTCAACTATTAGCTATCGAGAAACAATCACTTGCCGGAGGCATGGAAGGAGAAAACGATCGGATCTGCTTTGACCCATTTGCTAACATTTGGCCGAGATGTATGGTAATGCTGCAGCTCGAACGTGAAGGAAAGTTTACTGGAAATTGCGAGTGCTGAAAAGAGAGAAATCACAACTTTGACAGGAATGAAATGTCTTAAACATTCCTCTTGTTCCGACTTTAATTGGTCATTATTTTGAAGCATGGCTTTGTTCACTTCCTCCACTGCCATTTCTAACCAACAATTCTTAAACAGTGCAAAAAAAAAATTGTTCACAACTTCTCCTTCTGTTTGCTGATTGACCAGTATGAAATTGATCAGAAAATGTTCTCAATGGGAGTAATTCTAGATGGTGCACTGAAGGGAAATGAGTATAGAGTGAAATTGCATAGACAGGAAATGGAGAAGCCACAACTGTAAAGGAGCCGAAGACATTAGATTTTCTATTAGTCGCTCATGTCAAAAATCTAACATTTACTAAAGCAATAAAGTCGTTAATCTTGGATGCAAATCAGCAAATATGTATAACAGAATTATGTGGTCACATGAGACAATGAATCTTTTTGGGCCTGGTTGTGATGAGAGCATGATTATTTTCAGTGAGAACAAAGAAGCTAGTGAAAGGTAAAGGGAAGATTGATGGAGCTAATTGGAGGACAATTGTGAAAGAATACTAAAGACTCAGTTCCCAACAGGACTACAACCCTAAGCATAGACGAGCGCTGGAGGGGAAGTGTTTATGTAAGCAGGGCTCCACCACGGTATTATAAGCCTGTGGGGCACCAGGCTTTACTTGCCCCCCACCAGGCTAAGTGTTGTGTATTTTAAATAGGATCTTTACTGTCACCAGTGACAGTAAAGACTGATTAAGCTAAGTTCATAGCAGACAAATTGAACTGGGCGTGAGGGAGTGCTCACCAATTGGATTGTCCGTTCACCTGCTTGTTGACCTTCCAAGTTATGCCCACAGAAACACGGTGGGCAGTTGAAGGACTACCCTAGCGCCAGTATCACACTGGCCTTTGCAGGTTTTCCTGCAGGTAAACCTTTCAAAATCATGTGCTACTTTATGTTGATACATTGTAAAGAATCAACATAAAACCTCTCACATTTTTGTGGGTTTAACACGACAAAATGTAAATTAGGTCATTACCAATGATTTGCAAGACACGGAAAATGAGCACAGAGCTCTTAGTTGTAGACCTACTGTACATGGGGAGACATTTCAGAGAAGATACCATCCATGTGACTGTATTCTATAAACGAGAGGCTACAAATAAAAGATTAAGTTGCACCCTCTCTCCCCCACAGCTCCCCGTATCTACAGAAAACCGAGGACAGCCACAATGGCTGCTGCCGAGCTTGTCAACCTCTTGATACAATAGCTTGCACACTGGAACAACCAATTTCTCTCACAAGAGAACAGTTTGTCGCAGTGCATTGTACAGCTGGTCTTTGGGATAATAGGTCAGAGTACTCTGTGTGAAATACAGTTTGACAGCTTCTCTCTCTGACACGGGCTTATGCGCGACAGGGTGCTGTAACTGTAGTTCTTTTGTGTTTTACCACATTCTCAAAAAGTGACTGAAAGTAAAGCAGTCTCCCTCTGTCACTCCTCTCTCTCTCTCTCCTCCTAATCCCTTTTTCCCTTCCTCTCTTAAATTTGAAAGCATCAACATGCCTCATAACCTTGCACTCCACTGAACTGTATTAGACACCTACAACACAAGACGTTTCTTTGGCTTCTCATTACGCTTGATTGACTCTGAATTGTGGGAAAAGCTTTCTCGTTTTGCCAGCCCGTACAATATCGCACCGCACCAGATGTGAAAAATGAAAAGCAATAGAGAAGTAATTGCTATTGTACCGCTTCTGTAGTCCGACAGTTTTTTGTTTACTTACTTAAAAGAGCCTCTTTGCACTTTTTTCTGCACAAAGGCGTTCGTGTTGCATTTCAGTCTCGCTGTGTGGCGTTCCATCGCTGCTCATTACAGCAGCCTGGTTCAGAAGGGGGTTATGCTGACTCTGAGCTATGTGGCTCTCCTGCTTGCCTAATCAGAAAGAAGCCTTGTATCTGCATCACTGCACTCAGCAGGGACATTTCAGTGGGTCAAAAGCCAAGTGTCTCCCCCTGTCTTTGGGCTGGTGTTGGACATGATGGACAGTTGTTACATACCCCTATTTGGCTCAGATACCGCCCCTGAAGTGAAAGATTGTGTGATGCGCCTCCATTTATGGACAATGACAACATAATTCTTCTGGCAGGTCTTTCCTCTTTTTCAATGGGGGCCCTGTCGCCTGCGAAAAGAAGTGATAGCATATTCTTATACATGTATGTCAATCCATTGATGTCTCAATCCATTTGTTCATTCATGATGCCCTTAAACTGAGTCGCTCGGGGACCCGGAGAATGGAGGTCGTGTGTCAGGGGAGGGCCACTGACGCGCTGTAATCCAGTTTGTTTCGCTCTCTTTCCTCTGTTCTCCTGCTTCTGTTTTCTGCACTGATAGTTCTTGCATTCTTGGTATCTCCTTCGAAGGAAGTCTGAAGAAGGGGACGGAAATAATGTGATATGCTAACACAAGGCCAAAGAGGAGTTATTTTGATTCAGTTATTCCATCTGTGTGGACAAACACTGAACTGAACTGTTTTTGTCTGTGCTCAGAGCTGACATTTGCGTGGATCTTCAATGAATACCCGTACTCCGTCCAGCAAGACAGCCGAAGATTCATCTCCCAAGAGACCGGGAGCCTGTATGTAGCCAAAGTGGAGCCATCTGATGTGGGCAACTACACTTGTGTGGTGAACAACACAGTCACAAAGCAGAAAGTTCTCAGCTCCCCGACACCACTAGTCCTCAGGAGTGACGGTAAAAACAATAACACATTTTCTCAGGTTGTGTCTATTACTGTATTTTTTTGGCGTTCATTTCTCATACATTTCACTATTCCTGCAATTTTCTTTTCCCATATTTTTAACAAACAAGACATTAAAACTGTCAGTAGTTGCTTTTCCATTGAGCATGTAATTGTGCAAATTGGAATTACAAAAATAAATCTGCTTATTGGAAACAAGTCAATTTTGGAGAAAGCTCAAGTTTTCTCCTAAAACATTTTTGCACTAGGATGAGGTAGTTTTTTGGCTGTATTCATGTGTAATTTTAATTGCTTCTTATCTAATAGTAACGCCGCAATTTCAAAATTGTGTTTTTTCGACATTAGTGAAATATAAACAGAATTATGTCCACATTTCTAATGGAAATGCAGCTTTTGTTTTATTAGGGGACATTAAAATTTAGACATCATGGTGATCAATGTAAACACCAGCCTATAAGTGTTTGCAGTTAAATCCAAAAAAACCCAATATTTTTTTACATGGTATGGTAAACATAGTAAACAGAAAAAAGATGTTGCGAAGAAATCCAGTGGCTCTGACAACTATGATTCTATTGTTTTACAGGAAAACAATTCCACTCCAGGAAAGATTTGTTATTTTGGAATGAAAGTTCTCATCTCAAGTTCTCTTTCATTTCCCCTCAGCACAGTGGAAGTGAAAACAGTAGTGTTTGAATTGATATCATAGACAATCTGATTAAAATAAAACTCCAAGCCAAAGTAAGATTTTACAATGAGATTGTTTTTCAGCACTAATGTGGTTGAACCTCACATTTTTAACCAGGAATAAATCAAAATTTCTTCAGTGGATTTCTGTTGAAAGACTGTTCAGTTACTGATCTGCAGTAGAAAAATCTCTTAGGTTTAGAGTTTGTTTCAATTCTATTTGAATTGAAATAAAATGAAGACAGATTAGTAACTGAACAGTTAAATTGTTTAAAATTGTTTAAGATTAAAAATGCCATTTCCCCTGTTTCTAAAATGATATAATTAATTAATTAGTTGATTAATTAATTAATGCATTTATAATAATGTTACAAAGGTAGATTTGAATGCCCCTTAAATTACAAAGTGGTAAAAATGAATCTCTTCAGCTATTGATAGATTGTTTAGCTGATGTCAAATCTCAGATGGAACAAAACTTTCTTCACCTCAATCAAATAAAACTCAAGTTATATAATTTGGTCAAAGTCTTTACACTACAAGTCCAGATCTGATTCTTGGTTCTTTCGTTCGGTTTTGTCAGACCTCTTCTAGGAACCTTTGTTTTACTTTTGACAGCTAGATAAACAAGTTAGTTCTGTCATTAAATCAAGTTTTTATCACCTGTGGATTTTAGCAAAAGTTAAATCTTATTTTTGTTTTAAGAATTTTGAAGGACATATCCGTGCCTTCATTACAACTCGTTTGGATTATTGCAATTCATTATATAGTCGCATTGAAAAACAACAGATGCAGCGACTTCAAATGATCCAGAAGGCAGCGGCTCGGCTTCTTACAGGAACCAGGAAGCGTGATCATAAAGGCCCAGGCCTCTTTACGCTGGTCGCCCGTCTTTTTCTGAATACATTTTAAGACTCTTTTATTAACTTATAAAGTGTTAAATGGGTTAGCTCCCCCTTATCTTCGGGACCTTTTAAAATTTCAGTCTGTGTCCAGAACCCTACGATCAAACAATCAGCTATTACTGACAGTTCCTCGGACCCGACTAAAGAGGGAAGGAGATCGGGCTTTTTCTGTTGTTGTTCCTAATCTATGGAACAATTTACCTTTCCAGATTAGATCTGCTAAGAGCCTGGATCATTTTAAATCACTTCTTAAAACTCATTTTTATTCTTTGTCATTTATTTGAAGTAGTGTTTGATGCTCTGTTTTTATCAGTTTGTGTTATTGTCGTTCTTGTACAGCACCTTGGTGCAGTTTTGCACCTGTTTTTAAAGTGCTATGTAAATAAATTTGACATTGACATAAAAGATGAAACAACATGCTGTGCTTGTCGCTAACAAGACAAAGTAAATTTTAAATTCTATTCAAACTGGCTTCTACAGTGAGACCCTGCCTCGTTTGAAACATGTCCTGGGGTTTGTGAATGAGTTAAATTTTCTTTTAAATCATCATTTTGATGCATAGCAGACTCTTCACTAAGGAATTAGTAACCACATTTGTTGAGGGAAGTTCAGAATATATTTCTGCAATATAGCACAGTAAAATAATATAGCAGGGCAAATAAATAACACACGTGTGTAAAAAGAGTTTAAAAATAATCTGTTTGGCTGATGTTTATCTTCCACCACCTGCAGCATGTTTAGCAATGATATACAGCCATTTATAGGCACTGCAGGCTTTGATGACCTAGAAAATGAAAAATCTATGCCTGCATCTCAGAGGATTATCCACATGTGCACCACTCCAACCAAACTGCTGTACTGACTGGGAAGCATGTAGTTTTCACACGTTATTACTGTTAAATCACAACAGATTACTACTTATTATTAGCTTTGAGGCCTCCATAAAACAATACCCTCATTTATCACTATCCATTCTGCTTTTTAACATGAAGGCACACACAGGACACCAAAGCTGCTCTTGCTCCAGGGCACCGGGTCTGAAGCTGGTAATAGCAAAGGGCACGCTGCTATATTTGCAACAGGAGCAAGTGAAATGAATATAAATAAAGTCCTAAATGAAGTTGCTTTCATAAATCTCTGCAAGTAATCTCCACCAAGCTAATCTTTTCAATAATATGTTCTCTGAATCTTTTATGACCCGCCTCTTATTTCTTCTCTCCTTTATAAGACCTTCAATGATCACTTTGCTGCATGACCATAAAGGCTGTTTGTGCGAGCTGTCCCACTCTATCAGTCCTCTGTCTCTGATCCAGACACACAGGGCAATGTCTGCAGTTTGTCAGTGCTATAAGAAAGCTTGTTGTCTGCTGTGCTCTCTGTTTTGTAGGTGTAATGGGTGAATATGAGCCCAAAATAGAAGTTCATTTTCCAGATTCGGTTCCAGCTGCAAAAGAATCCGTGGTCAAACTGGAATGTTTTGCTCTGGGAAAGTAAGTCCAGCTTTCTTTAGTGTTTTAAATGAACAGTAGGTTGATTTACAACATGAATTAGCCAACAATAGCATGCGCTCTTTAACTGATTTGCAACTATATGTATGAACAACTGCCAGCCTATAAATGAAATGAAGTATAAATCAAAGCTGTGTACAGAGGATAAAAAATATGAGTATGCACACTTTGAAAAATAAATAAATAAGTCACAAAACCTCGGTCTTATCTACTTTCCTTCTGCGTTGAATCACACTTTGATCACAGTGACATAGCTAAAAGCCTGGCAACTTTTGTTCCTTTTTTTTTTGCAGCCCTGTCCCAGAAATAAGCTGGAGGAGAACGAGTGGTGTCCCTTTCCCCAGCAAAGTCAAAATGAAGAATTCGAATGCCGTCCTTGAAATCCCTAATTTTCAGCAGGAAGATGCGGGGATGTATGAGTGTATCGCAGAGAACCGGAGAGGCAAAAATGCTGCTCGAGGTCGAATTTCTTACCATGGTAAGACAGAAGTTTAAAAAAAAAACTATTCTTCTGAAGCAGTCCTTTTGTTTGTCTAAATGTGGCAATTTATTTTTGAAAATTTCATAAGCTTTGAAAGTGTAATTGGGCTGAATTTACTTAAATCAGAATACATTTGAATAAAAATTAGGTTATTTTTTGAATATAATTGGATTGAATTCCACTTTTTGCAGATTGACTGCAAGTTATTGAAGTGACCTCTGACCTCTGACTTTGTTTTTACTGCAAACATATGAAACATGTACATCAACCTGGGTGTAATGAAATTATGACACTTGTCTTCAAACAGTTTTAAAGCATTTGAACCACCTTACCTGGTGCTTTGCAATCTTCTCATCGTAAATTCATTACATTTAATAAATAATCAGAAAAGACCTTTGGAATGTCTCCATACATTCTTATGAATCCAAACTCTTTCATTATATCTTCAGACCTGAATGTAGAGTTACACCCCTTTAAGTCAAATATCAAAAGTAAATTAATTTTAACTAATAACATCATTTGAGAATATGTGATGTATTTATGAGTCTATAATCTGATAATTTTCTAAAATATTCAAATTCTCTACAGTTTAAGAATTAGTTTGTGTAGAATAATTCAGTTTAGGCTTGACCAGGCTGTAGCTTACATTCTAGTTTTTTATTCTTGTAAATTCTAAGGTGATCCTATAGCTAAAGAAGCTAGAGCTGTTGGTGTGCTCTACAGGAAGTCTTTGTTAGTCGACTCAGCACAACAGGGGGCCTTTCTTAGCTCAAAATAAAAGTCTCAAACACGGATAAGAGTGAAACTGAAAGCACATAACTTCATAACAAGGGCTCCGATCAATACAATACTGCCACTTCACCTGTTAAAAGTTGTTGGATAAGACTTTGCAGAATGGACACCATATTGTTCTAAAACTGTGAGATCTGGTGGATTGATATCTCATTACATCCTTGTTGTGATAACCATGGCCTAAAAGTGCCACATGCAAACCTCAATGCAGTATCAGTCATTGCAAAGCCTGACACTGCTCTGGATGTGCCCTAGAGCCATGATAATTAAAACACGTTTGAGCAGGTAATCCTCTCATTTTTTTCCAAGCTAAACCTCAGTGGCTCCAGACAATAACAGACACGGCTCGGTCCATCGAGGAGAACCTCTTCTGGGAGTGTAAGGCTAATGGAAAGCCAAAACCGTCCTACAGCTGGCTGAAGAATGGCGAGCAAATGGTGACTGAGGTATGAGGTTCTGTTGCATTGTTGCTTCAGTTATACTGAGGAGACGATGCACAATTGCGGGCGTTAAAAAGATGGATAATAGTCAGCAATCTATTCCTCCACATCTGCATAGAAGGTGCTTAGCTGAGTGTATTTGCATCTATCACTATGTTTTATAGACATGGCTGTCATTTTGGATTAGCATGTTCACCTTAAGCATTTGACATGCTAAATTAGGAATTCTTTATCAGTGCAGAATGTAAAGGGTGGTCTGAGTTGAGATGATTATTGGGTTTTTGCTAAGATGCTAACAGTTACTGTTCCACTGATTCAGCTACAAACCTATGTGAATGTGGGATACATGAGATTTGAGAGCTATAGTTCTCAGGTCCTGGAGTGTTTTGACATGTCAAGAAGCAGCAGAATGGTGTGTCTGGTAAATATTTGACCGCTTTTTCATCAACATCGTTTTGATGATGGAAATTACAAAATTCAAAACAACTTCCTCAGTTTTGAAGAAATAAAAAATAAAAATGACCCCAGCTTGAGGTAGTTTTTGGCTTTCTTGAATAAGAGTTGATGCACTAAAGGGAAGATGGAAACAGGTTTGCTGAAAACGTTCTGATGTAGCGAACACTTATCTGATATAATTAAGCAGCCATTTACAAGCAGTAATACTAGTACTAATACTAATAGTAGCGAAGATAAATGTGCAAATACTCCCCCCCCCCAAAATACTAGTAGTAGTTTTTTATACACCAGTAACAATAAAGGCAGATTAAGCTAGTTTTATAGTTGGTGCACTGAATTGAGTGCGAGGGGATGTGCCACTCCCCTCGCTCCTTGCTTTGTGCTTGCCCAAAATTTGAAAACTTTTAATAATTATTTACACAAAGACACAGAGGACTGCTCTAGTGCACCTACCACCAGCAGGTCTTCTAGAGGAAACACTGCACATGTAGCAGTTTCAGAACCATGGCTCTAGTACATACAGACATAGATATCAGAATGGTAGTTGTCTTGATTGCACAAGAAATCATCTCAGCAACCTTATCCAACATGTCAGCTGCTTTAATAGCTTAATAGCTCACCCTTTAGCTTGACAGAGCTCTTACTTAGCAGCTGGATAATGGAAGGAAAATGAAGGCAAATGCACAAACGCTGCCTTGGGAAGAGAAAATAACCGGTTCAGACTAATTTCAAAGAGATGTAAATGTATAGAGCCTGTACATATCTTTCTAGTAAGCTTATAGCTAATTTAGCGTGGTATATCGACTGTCATGTTGTGAAAGTATAATTAAAGAAGTCTTGTTCATGTCCCCCCCCTGCAGCAGTCTGGATCTCGCACCAGCATATTTGGTTAAAATCACTCATTGGTTGGAAACACCATCGCAGCATTTCCAGTTGAACGTTTTACAGAAAACAAATGACATTTTAATAGACTGTGTGTGCTTTTGCCGGCAATTCGTACTTTCTGCATCTCATATTTGAATTTGCAGTTTTAGCAACTTGCGTCCTCACCTCTTCTACTCTGAATACATGGAGACACCAGGATTTTGTTTTGTGATATTTTTCCTCCTCTGCTGTCCTTCTGTCTTCACGGATGCATGAATAATTGCCTGCTGTGCCTTTTGGACATAAGAAAGGCACAGCGTATCTCTCGCCTTTGCAAGAGATATGCAGAATTATTTCTCTTTTTGCTCCGCAGGCCGGGGTACAAATCGAAAACGGAGCCCTCTCCATAACCGCGTTAAACCTATCAGATTCCGGGATGTATCAGTGTGTGGCCGAAAACAAACATGGCAGTATTTATTCCAGTGCCCAGCTAATGGTGTTAGGTAAGATTGCTTCCCTTCTCCTGCTCTCATTCTGCTTATCTTTCAGTGCATCCGATCATCTGCTCAGATAAGGAAAGCAGCCTCGCTGTATAATGTTCCTGAGAAATCAGTCTGCGCCCTCATTTGATGTCACCATGGGGCTCTGCCAGGCGAAAGTATAAATCTGATAGAGTGTCTCATTTTACTTCCAGTCGTTTCGTCCATTGATTGGGGATACTACGAAGGCGATGCCTCGTGGCATTGTGCATGCTGTCTCATGTAGACCCTGTATCGATTTATTTGCAAAGCTTTGATGACTGGCTCCATGAGAAATTCAATTCTCTCTCTTGGTAATGCGATGAACACTTGATGGGTCCTAATGAGGGCCCGCTTCAATGTGATGATGAGAGTAGGCTGCAGGACGAATTTATGATAAACAATATGATGTTCATCCGCAGCTGAAGAATGTTACTGCGCAGTTTTGTAATGAAGTTTAATTAAAAGCCTAAATTTTGAAAATGTCATTTGCATATAAAACCAGATATTTTCATATACCTAACATAAAGACTTTAATATTTACCCAAACATGATTGGTTTGGATTGTATCAGTATTGTGAATATTATTCGTGGTGACTCATTGATTTATTGATCTGTATATTGAAATAATCATTAACTAATTTACAAATCAATTGGCTGTTGACGGGAGTACACAGTCTAAAAAATATTTGCTGAAATAGCTATGTGGTCAAAGCAATAATTAAACCAAACCTTTACAAAAAAGATAAACATTTTGCAATTAAGAGCTGGAATTTAACCATTTGATTCATTTGCAAAGCTGGAAAATACTTTGGAACCAAATGCATTGAGGTTTGCAGCTGCAACATCACAAAATGTTTGAAAACTTCAACCGGCATGAATATGTGTTACACAAACACTCGTGTTTTCTCCTATATTTTTCCCAGCCTCACGCCGTCTTTCTGCTCCTTTACGTGCAGCTTCGGCTCCCAGTTTCTCCAGAAGTCCATTAAAGGCCTTGCTAAAAGCTCGCTCAGGCAGCGAAGTCACTCTGGAATGCAAGCCTCAGGCCTCGCCCCCAGCAATTAGCTTGTGGAAGAAGGGGAACGAGATTCTGCAGAGAACCGAAAGGTAGGATAAGAGTCCAAACGCACATTTCCAGCAGCTCTCATTCACATTCACCGCAGGCCGGCTCACTTCAACGGCGTGTTTGGCATTTGTGCTCCTGCATAAAAGAGGAGACTAATGAGGGGAAAGAGAGTGGGGGAAAATTCACACAAATGGTAGTTAATATACTGCTTGCTCCTTCACATGGAAATTGTTGGATATGAGATATGAAGATGCCAGGTGCCAGTATCAACACTACAGGTGTTAAATAATTAGGACAAAAGATGTCCTAAAGAATGCAAAGTTATTTTTTTGTTTTTGGAAAGTGAAAGATATTTAAGAATGCACCTGCAATTATCTCCTTTATGGGTTGTTTTAAAGCACTATTGGAATGCAATTGATGAAACTAACAAGGCTGCAGAGATGAAAGCTTGCAGTCGTTCAGGGGGGAGGGGGCTGGGCCCTCACAAGGCTGGAAATCTCTGCATCAAGACCAGCACCTAACATCAAACAGCAACTTCAGCTGCATAAAGCAGGTGTTTCGTTTGTTTTCCACGCTCGTCTCTCTGTGCATTGTCGGACTATACAGGAGTTTACAGAAAGCAACAAAAAAAGAGACAAATAACAGAATTGCAAAATAAGAGATGCATCGTCAGGTCAATCCGTCTGCGGACGTTCAGATAACTAGGAGAAGAAAAGCACGCGCAGCAGTTAAACCAGCGACCAGCTTGAAAACAATTCTGTTTCGCTCCGGAGTTCCGAGAATGAAGAACAATGCGAGCGAAGAACCACATCCACACAGGAAGGCGAGGCTGTAAAAAAAATACAAATCTTTACCATTTACAGTAAAAGAAATTCTAAAATACCAACAGCATTATATTACTGTAGAAACTACACGGAATTGCCGTGATTCAAGAAACATAAATTTGGTGTAATTTTTACAGTTTTAAAATGTAGAAAACACTGAAATTTACTGGAAAGTAAAATATATTTAAGCATGCACCTGCAATTATCTCCTTTGTGAGTCGTTTTACAATTTTTAAAACTGTTTTAAAACAGTTTTAAAAAAACATTTAAAACTGTTTTAAATGTTTTTTAAACATTTAAAAAGCATGTTAAATGTATTTTAAATACGTTTAAAAAACATTTAAACGTATTTAAATAATATTTTTTCTTTTAAAATATTACGGTATTTTTATAGAAAATTACAGTAATATTGCCAGCAGTTAATTGCTAACCAGCAGACGCTAACGAATGGCGCTCCAATCTACTGTACAGGTGTTCTAACTCATTTCTGCTAATCCTCACTGCTATGATTTCTTCTGACTTATTTTGTGAACAAGCTTATTCACATGATTTTAATTTCTCATTTATTGGAAATGCAGCAGCAGAAAAGAGATAAAAAATTTGTTCACATTTGTAATGGAAATGATGTAGAAGTTGAATAAAATGCGACATGACCGTTCAGACTAAAGGCGATTTTAAAACTTTTAAATTGGTTTCATATCTAATTTGCTACCACATATGGAACTGGTTCAAATTGGATTTTTGGGAGGTGAAAAGATAAAAAATATCGACTGCTATCTGAAACTAGCCTTGGTCAAATCGGATAGATGCATACATTTTCAAGATTTGCATAAAGTTCACATTGATGGAGTGACTTCTGAAGACATCTGGTTGGTTTGGATTCTATTTAGGGACATAGAAAAAGCAGATTACAAATGCACATATATATATATTTTTAATACATTGTGTAAAACCACATGTTAGTTTCCATAAAACTTCACAATCATACACTACTTTCTTTGTGTTGTTCCAGAGCGTAAAGTCCCAGTGAAAGTCATTCAATTATGAGGTTGGAACTTGATCAAATGTGAAACTTTCAAAAGTTATGAACACTTTTGTAGGTGAAAAGCAGAATTTGCTTTTATTTTGTGTGACTTGTGCATGTTTTCTTTTCCCTGCCGTAGTTCTATGCTACTATGTGTAACTTGCAGATTTTGATCTTGACTGGTATATTTGTGAACATGTTTTCATTTCCTTTTGTGTCAGAAGATTCCCTGACCTGAGCAGTATGAAATCTGAAAACACATTTATTTATTCATTATTATATTAAAGAATGCTCTTTGTGAAGTGTATTTTTACCTTATAATAGGTCCCAGAGTTCAGCTCAGCTTGAAATGCACCTTTAAAAGTTTCATTTTCCTTGAAAAGCTTTGAAGTACAATCTAGGTCAAAGTGCTGTATAGTCATTGCTTTATTCTATTTTCTTTTTTTCACAATTTTGACAGAAATGTAGTAAAAAAAAAGACACCATGGATGGCATTCAGTTTTAACTAAAAATGTCATAAATTCAGAATTAATTAATGTGCGTAATTCGCTTAATACAAGAAAAATGTGAACTCTTAACCTTGTTTAAATCAGTAAAAGACCATTTTTTCCTCCTACAGGATCACTCTGCTGCCAAATGGAACTTTAAAAATTGCTAACGTAACCAAACGGGATGCAGCTAGCTACACGTGCGTCGCCAAAAACCAGTTTGGAACAGCAAGCGCATCTGGGAAGCTCCTCATCACCGGTACGACCTTCTCTGTTAATGCCGTAGGGATTGGCATGTACTCACTCTCCAGTTGAAACATAGCTTTTCAAACAGTCAAAAAGCTGTTAATAAGATCAATTAAATATGTTTTATTTTCACCTGGTGGATCGCATTAGACCTAAACGACTGAAGACGCTGGCTTGTGTTAACTCAGTGGGTGTAAAGTCAAAAGTCACAGACGTTTTCACGTTTACAAGACAACCAGTGTGCGTTCACTCAAATTTAAAAGTTCAAGCAGTTCAGATCAAACTGGCATTGACATAAAGGTCCCAGTGTGTAGTGACATTTGGTGAGATAAGCCTCTCACTGCAATAAAATTCAATGTCTCAATAACTCAATAATAAATGGGAGAAGTATGTGTGTATATATACACACACATATGTATGTGTGTGTATATATATATACACATATATATTTGTGGGTGTGTGTACACACATACATATGCTGAAGGAGATAAATTAAAGTCTTTCGGTCACTGTGAGTTAGTTATTCTATTCTGAAAGGGCATAATTCAGATAGATGTATTACCTCATTAGCTGGTCATCAGGTCCAACAGAAGATACTTAATGAGTCTTTAATATGAGCCAGGTGTGCAGAATAGGAAGGTCTAGAAAAATGTTTCTACATTGGGCATCAGAACAGGAATGCATTGTCCAGAGTTAATGAAGTCCAAGCCCAAATGTTTTCCGGGCCGTAGTCTTGTGATGTAGTGTTGTGTGTTAGCTAATTTGGATTTCTATTTAAGGGAATGAATTACTTTTTTAAAAATCTGACGATGTCCATTAAGAGTTGATGTTATAATGTTCTGAAGGATAAACACAAAAATTGCTCGTTAGGACACTTGTAAAAGTTTGTTGCTGTTGCATTGATGAACAAATAGTGAACCAGCTGTGACTTACTCTGCAAACACACCAGTAAAACCATCTTAATTGGTGGGATATGTCATAAGGAGTTAAATTATTTGGTTTAATACCCTGGTGTTGTCATATCTTTTAGATACGGTATATATATTTTTACACATCAGAAGTATAGTGGAGTCATTTAGAGAATCCTGGACTTTTGTAAAAACCCACTCTTCCCTCATATCCTTAGCATATAAGGATATATACCCAACATTAGGTTCCCGCTAACGATCATAAGCTGGTTATGTACATTTCCATTCTTGGAAAGGCTTATAAAGAGAAACCATCCATCACACTCCATACAGGCCCAATTATTACTTTGTGTAAAGTTATTATTGGAGAACAGCTTATAGGCAAATGATTGGATTTCTCGCAATTCTTGTAAAATAAAGGTCCATTTGTTGGCAGGCAGTGGCCGGAAAATATCTCGATTTTCTTCTCTCTTTCCTGAGTTATATTGCATATATACAATGTTTGCAAGTGGTGTTTATTGCCTGATAAACACAGCTGATATTACACATTCCATATATAAGTTAAGTCGCAACAAACACCATCCTTGGTGTAGTTAAAGGTCATTATCTAAGAGTGGTGACATAACATATTTATGTAGCCCTGCTGGCCTAACTGTGCCGTTTGTAACCATCAAATTTATTCTCATTAGCTTCTCATTCTTTTCCTCCACTGACAGCTGAACTATTTAACGTCACAGGATTTAATTACTGTGACCTTTCCTCAAAGTACTCTGAGGTTTCCAACCTGCCACAGCTGGGAACTCACTCTGCTCTCTGCATATCTGTTGCTAGAAACGTTAAATACAAACTCCACCAGCGGCAAGAAATCACAGCGCTTGTTTCAGCGAGTGTCCACTGACTGTTTGACTGCGGCTAATTGGTTTTGTTGTGAATTGCGGGAAGATGGTGGCGGGGTATTAACATGCATGCTCTGTCGTCTGTTTGCCTGGCCAGAGCCCACCAGAATCACCATGAGGCCCACTAACATGGAGATTATTGTTGGCGAGAGCATCGTGCTGCCCTGCCAGATCACTTCTGATCCAGCTCTGGACGTCTCCTTCTCGTGGGCTTTCAACGGCCAGCTCATCGACTTCCAGAGAGATGGTGACCACTTCGAAAGAGTGGGTGGGGTAAGTTGTTCCCAAGGCTTTTGAACTTTGTTACTTTTCTGCCTGTTTGGGGTTTCATTGGGCGATGGTACACTCCACTGCGTGGCTGAGGGCCTCTTGGACACCAAATAATACCCAAGGAGGAAAAGTTATGCCAAGAGAAACTCTTTTCTAAAGCTTCTCAGTGATCAGTGGTGAACTGCACATCAAGGACTGGAAGTTTTTGTTTTATAACAGTTATTTAAATCTGACAAAGCCTCAATAGATGAAGGTTGGTGAGAGATTTTGTTGTCTGGCATCACCTGCAAATTTTCTAAATCTCCCACCTGTTGATAATCATTGTTACTAATTCTAATTTCTCTCATGATAGGATTTGTAAATACACCTATATAATAAAAAAAAAAACACTAAAAAGAACTCCTCACTTACCTCTACTCCTACAGGTCAAACTTTTTGTTTATTTCAAGACATAGGAGGGTTCTCTATCACAAAATACTGTTTATTTTCTATGAGTTTCATTCAAAACAAAAAAGAAAAAAAAAATGTGTCCAGTGTAATGTTTTAGCGTAAATACTCAAAGGTTTTACCACAAAAGTGATAAAATGTTGAATATATTAGTTTTGTTTTGTTGTTTAAGCAACATTCAGGTTTTTTTATGCTGCACTAATCTGGAACAAACTTCCAGAAAACTGCAAAACACCTGAAACACTGAGCTCTTGTAAATCAAGACTGAAAACCATCCTGTTTAGAGCTGCCTTTGTTTCATCATAACTGGAACATCAGTCAACCTAATTAATATGCATTTGCTTGATAATTGTAATTTGACAAAATGTAAAATTGAATTCTTGTTCTATAATTATTTATTGTATTGTGTTTTGTGGTGTGATGTTGCTGAAATGTGCTATACAAATAAACTTAACTTGATTTTATTTTACTGTCTTGGGTGGAGATAAAGAGGGAGCAGTTGGCATTAAACAGCTCTGCAGTCGTAGCAATCTAAAGAGCTTTGATTTTATCCGTAAGCACAACAGCAGCAGTGCAGGAAGTAGTTAAAGGATGAACCCGAAGCATGTTTTTAATGACTTATTGTGTGAACAAACTTCATGTGAGATTTTAATTTCAGTTCAATTCGTATTTAATGGAATCACTGCACCTGTGGAAATTTTTTTTTTTTGTTTGTTTGTTTGTTTGCTTGTTTGTTTTTTTTGTTTTTTACGTTTGCTGATATTGAGAAAGTTTTGAATACATTTGCAATGGAAACACAGCTACTGCTACAGATAGCTAATGGCTAACTGAATCTCTGGCCTACAGAAACATCTTCCAGACTGTAGAGTGTCTCTGTGAGTAAAACCTGTAAATCAAGTTTTCGGTTCCTCTGTGTGGCCATAAGATGTAAAATCATTCAATTTCAGTCACCAGTCTATTTGTTGGTGTATTTTACCAGATGAAGTCACCATGAGGTCTAAATCCATAATTCTTACCTTTTAAACTGCCATGTGAGCTTCCACATCCTTACACCTCTAAAAATACTGCAAAATGCTATTTTAATTACAAAGGGTCCTGATTAATAAAGTCTGTCTACTTTTCCATCCTTTCAGCTTCTAATTCCTGAACGTCAAGGGAGAACATTTTCTTATCATCTCCCTCTGCCATAATTGAATTTGCATACCTATTTATGAATCTTGAGCCCAGAAATAATTAAGTAATGAGCCGCCTTGCTTTTCACCAAGGGCAAGCCTGACACCAGTAAAGTGTTCATTTGAAATCTTTATACCTTCAAAATAATTACTTTTCCGTCGAATGTTTGTTCCCTTTGAAGAAGGGCAGAGTTAATTGTTCGGCGCTTGTCGTTATATAAATAATTACTCACTTGCTCGCTCTCATTTTGCTTTATGCATCGCAATATATCAATTAGCGCGAGTCATGTGCCAAAAAGGTTGATATCATATTGGGAAGACCCGGCCGGTGTTGCAGAATGCCAAGCCGCACGTCTTCATTAACGCAAATAGCAATTACTGGTGACATTGAGCGGTGCAATGGCGTTTAATGAGATATAGTTTCACCCAGAATCTGTCCACAGAGATTACCAGGACACCGCTTAAAAATTCTGATGAATTAATTACCATAATTAACAGAAAACCTGCCCCCATCACTTGCTTCCCCACTAAGACAAGAAGCCTTGCAAGTCATTCCTAGCTCCCAGCTTGTCCAGGTGGCAGCTGACACTGGAGTCTTACTCGGTGCATAAAAGCTGTCGGGTATAGGCAAAGGAGATGGAAAAACAGTGCTGAAGGAGAAAAAGGGAAGTAGAGGTAGAGTTTTCCTCCCATGGCCTGCATACATTTGGCTTTGCTCTCTTTGTCTGGAGTCCCTCAGAGAAACGGTGATCCACCTTCCTCCCTTTCACTGTCGTGGCAGAGTGGAGGTACAATGACTAAGCCACCAGGCTTGATGAAATCTGCTGCGACTGCGACGAGTCTTACCTGGTTTGGCCCCAGGTGACTGGCTTCTAAAGCAGCATACCTCTTTTTCTTTCCCCACAAGCTGACACGCTTTGTGACAGGAGGTGACTTTCAGAGGCGGATACCATCAGTAGTCACAACAAGGACACAATGAAATTGTCTGGATAAAATTTGTCCCCATGAGATTATGTCTAACTTTTCTTTTTTTTTTTTTTTTTATTTAGCCTCGAAACAAACGTCATTGTCTTTGACCTTTTAGTGTAAATGGACTCATCCCTGCCAAAGGGTCCTTTTCAGACTGCATCAACATTATTTTAACAGGTCGAGAGCATGTGATGCATGCGACTCACCGCAAGATGGGTCTAAAAATATCTTGATGGCACTCTGACACAAACATGCCTGGAGACGGTGCAGCGCCTGAGTTTTAGACAATGTCATTACATGCCGAATGCCTCTGTGGCTTGTTTTTGATTCTTTCATGCACTAAAATGCCTAATGTTAGCAGAGTAATGTAAAACATCTATTTTGAAATGATGATCTTAGATATGTCTGTCTGTGTTACATTGTTATGGAGCCATCAGAAATATTACCTCTGTGCCCTGAGCCTGATATATCTGATTTCTTATAGAAGTTGGAGCCAACTGTCCAAATACCCTACAAATAACATTCCCTGGATCAACGATGGCATCTTCTGTCATTGCAGCAGACACTGGGCTCTATTCAGTTTACACACATTGCATTTGGAAATTCAATTGCTCACATTATCATCAGCAAACAAACAATTCATTCTATTCTAATCTGCAAAAAGCACTGTTTTATTTAATTTAGGGGTTGCATATATTCACATCGACTTTTATTCATGTGTGTTTTAAGTATTGCATTCGAAAAGGTTGATGGAAATGGCAAAATTTGAAATAATTTCCTCAATTTGCTAAGTTAAGCTGCGCTTTAAAAGGCCGTTTTTCTGTCAAGTCAGTTCTTTATTCTATGTGTTGAGTGAAAACAAGAACTTTCAGATAAAAACAGGAAGCTTCTGTTACAACTGCCAGAGGCAGACAACCTCTTGCCTAGTCAACACATTTTAACACATTATATCAATAAAAATCAGTCTAATTAAAATAACACAAAATAAAACCCTAAACATATAAACACAAATATATATCGATATGAAGAGGTACTGTCTTAAAATATTTTTCTTACTATAAATTTATATACTAAAATAAACCAAGGAAGGGAAAACAATGTGGCAAAGTTTAGAGGATACTAATAACTTGATAAGGATGGAGTGACTTGCTGAGTTCAGGCTGCAGTCAGCAGGTAAAATACACTCCACCTGCCGGCTGAGCCTGAAGAAGCCTAGCCCTGTTAGCAGAGCTACCTGCTCCGAATTCTCAGAATTCTGACTCTTGATCTTACAAGATTAAAGTCAGAATTGTATTTTTATTTTTTATTTTTTCAGTGGTCCTAGTCCTTTTCTGTAGAAAGCAGGCCAAGCCTGTTTAGGTGAATCTCCTTCTCTTGTTCTAGTTATACTAGAAAACATCTGTTGTCAGAGTGTTTTCCTACATGGTAACCATATGCTGGCAGCTCTTGTATAATATTTGCGTTTTACGCTGGGATTTACAGCCATACAATGCTTGAGTTTCTGTTATTAGAGAATAATGATTGCCAATTAGCTAGAATGTGTTTGTTCAGTGTGCCCTGTGTGAAGCTGGTAACTGTTTGCAGGTCGGTTATCGCCTGAAGGACAGCCAATGGCTTTATTTGTGCAGACTGCATCTGCCATGTGGTTGTTTGGATAGAGGCGGAGAAAAGAAAAACAAACTCTGGCATGACAACTCTGAGTTTTGTTAAATTCTAAAGCATCGTGCCAAAAGTCCGCTGACAAAATAACACTGCATCTCCCACTTAGCCTGGTTTTCTTCCCCTCCTCCAGACTGTATCAGGGGACCTGATGATCCGCAACATCCAGCTGAGCCACGGAGGGAAGTACGTGTGCGTCGTCGACACGGACGTGGAGAGCCTGTCCACCTCTGCCATCCTGGTTGTCAAAGGTAACCCTGGCTGATTCCAGCGGTTTGTTTGCACACGCCAATTCAAGAATAACCTTGTGTGTTTACTTAGAGGTAGAAGTCCGTCCAAAGTGAAAGATGTCTGACAGATTGGTGAGAGAAATCCCCTCGGCTCTCCATGGGGGGAAAAAAAATTGTGTAGGAAAGCAAAAAAAAAAAAAAAAAAAAAGATGGACGTTGCCGGAGCCCAACTTCTGTCAGCTTCAGTTAATATCATATAAATACTGCTGAAATGTTAAAATTGACTGACGGTGGCATGGGCAGCCCTGGGTTGAGTTGTGCTGCAGTACATTTGTTTTCTGCTTGCTGCATTGAGCACAGTGAGCAGGCTGAGCCCAGATTATCTCACTGACAGGCTTGTTCTTAATAAACCTTTATGGGTGCACCAGGTGCTTTGAGGAGACAGTGTTTATCACAGAAAATGACCGTAATTAGCTCATCTGCACATCAGAAAATGTCATGGAGAACATTTGAAAAGCAGAGCACCATGGAGAAGAATGACACACGGTCACCAGACTGTCCTTTGTTTTGAACAAGCAGCCCACCCAGTTTGTCAGTACAACAATTACACACCACATTTGGATATTAATTAAAGTGAAAAAAAAAAGCCTAAATATGTATGGAGAGAAATTTGGTTCAACATTGTAATAACTGGACATGTTTAAAAATTTGAAATTTAAAAAAACTTGTCAAAAAATATATATTTTTACAATAATTTATAATGTATTTGAAATAGTCAAATCTACATTTATGCAGTTTGCTATTTTTTCAAAATTATTTTTTTCAAATTTAGTTTTTTCCAATTATTTTTGGAAAACCAGGATCAGAAGAAATGCTTTCTAACTTATGGTTTCCCTTCAAATTTCAATTTGTGAAATATGTTCTTTTTGCTTGCAATAATATTCTCGCCTATTTCGGTGGAAGTGCCCGAAATGGGGAACAGAACAATTCATAAAATTCAGGCTCACAAATTTTTGTGGACAAAATAAATACAAAAAATTATTGAGAAAACCAGTCTGAAAAAAATATATACAGTTTTAAATAGCAACATGCATACATGTAGGTTCAAATTTTGCATACACATTGTAAATTATTAGTTTCAGGAGAAAAAGTCTCATTTTTGAAATGCTTTTTTTTTTTAATTTAAATTTTTGTAAAGTGTTCTTTTTTTTTCTTGCAGTAATATTGTAACAAATTTCTACCATATATATATATATATATATATATATATATATATATATATATATATATATATATTTTTTTTTTTTAGGCTTCTTGAAATTGGAAATCACCTTTTATTATTCCATGTGTGATGTCTCCAGGTCCTCCAGGCCCTCCAGACAAAGTCTCAGTGGAGGAAATCACAGACAGCACAGCCCAGCTGTCCTGGACTCCTGGGAGAGACAACGGCAGCCCCATAACGGGCTACATCGTTCAGGCTCGCACACCCTTCACTGTGGGCTGGCAGGCCATAGACACAGGTATCCCAATCAGCTGTCCTTGTTGCGTTCATGAACAGGATATTTGTGCAGGTGTTTTATATTTTTTTGCCACAATAAATTTGTTTTTGGTGTTTTTTTTCAGTCCCAGAGGTTGTCAATGGCAACATGCTAACTGCCACTGTGGTCGGTCTGAATGCCTGGGTGGAGTACGAGTTCAGGGTGGTGGCCCGGAATGTTGTGGGCCTCGGAGAGCCAAGTCCAGCTTCGGCCAAGACCAGAACAGAAGATGCTAGTATGTAAAACTGTCTTCCATTCAGATTCAGTTCAGTTTGGGTGTTTGCATATTTTAGTCAGAGACAGCTTGTGTATATATATATATATATATATATATATATATATATATATATATATATATATATATATATATATATATCATTTCCAGGTCTAGAAGAATTGAGAGGTTACTGCAAATAATAAATAGCACCTAATTATCACCCTACTTGGTTAAACAGAGCAGTCACACTTTCTTGACAAAGCAAAAAATATTTAACAGCAGTTCCACAAAAACATTGGAGACGCTAAATTTCCTTTTAGAAATATTTTTTTGCACATACAAACTATTGTGACATTTGTAGAAAGCCATTAACATTAACATTAAACTTCAAAGAAGCACCAACAACAGAGTATCAAATAAAAAATTAATTACGGGCGTGCTGTGGGGTTTAGCACGCCCCACGTTTGGCCTCAGCCCTCAATGCGAACGTCGCATTGAGGGCTGAGGGAACCCCTGCCGCATGTCTTCCCGCCTCTCTTCGCCCTCCTTCCTGACAGTCTACTGTCAGAAAATGTGAGCCACTACCGCCACTAAAAAAAAAAAAAAAAAAAAGAATTACATGCTACAATTATAAACCCACGAGACAAGAAGAGGGAGAAGTGAAAGGTCTTCAGTTGTCTTGAAACACCAAGTTAAAGGGAAAATGTTCCTGTCAGTCAGAGCTTCACACAACAACTCTTTAGTTCCTCCATCCACTCTGCATGTTGTTGAAGCTCACATCTCTGTCGGTTGACCAGTCTGTTTAAACAGCTGTCAGACCTGGAGGGTGTGGAGTTTGTATGTTACACTCCAGAGCAATACAACATTGTCTGATTAAGATAAACATTTTTTCTTTAGAAACCCAAACCTTACTGCTTATGGTAAATAATCGGTAAATAACCGATTGCAGTGTAATCCTGCTGTTTACTGAATTAAACAACAGGAAACAGAGTGGTCTGCACAAAGGGGCAGTATTATATGAAATGTTATGTTATGTCTCTGTGTCCAAACATACCTGGAGTATTGTCTTCATCTTTTCATGCATGTTTGTGGCAACCATTCAGCTGTGCAAAATGCCTGGTAAAACTATTGTTAAAGGGTTAATAGAGAAGCCATCTTGTGATGATTTCCTGAAGGCGGAGCATCAGAAAGAGCAGGAGTTTCTTAAAGAGACACAAGCCCAAGTACAAGATATTTAGGATTTTTACAACAACTAACAGTTATTTGACTGTGCTATAAAATGGCTCCATTAGCTTGTAAAACGTATGATACCTCCCCTTTAAGAGTTAGTTTGTAGAAAAAACATGATGGAATCAATATTATGACAGGTAATGACTTTATCTGCTGACATTTAACAGTAGTTAAGCAGACACTAACTAGGTTTAATTACATCTAATTTGTCACTTTGACAAATTACAGTGTGCACATCCAGCTTGAGATGATGCATCGCATTAGTTTCTGACAGAGCTAGATCTTAGAAATATTATTTTCCATTTAATGTTTTCATAAACAGTGTAAAGATTCCACAGACTACAAACTGTGCACTAAACAGTCTGCGATCAGTCCAACACACTCTTGTGTATCTGGGTTGTAACACCAAAAAAAGTTTAAATTTGCAGATCTGGTCGATCATTCTCAGTATTTTAGACCTCGAGCAACACAGACCTAACTTGAACAAGAAATATTGCAGTGCAAGACCCCTAAAGGTGACCTCGAAGTTAAAGGCAGGGGAAACCAGACTGCAGGAAACAGGAAATCCAATAAAAAACACGTTTTTTATTGAAAAAAAACAAAGATAGTAATCCAATTCTAACAGAGGTTACTAAAGCAGGGCTGCTCATACTGACTGAGTGGTCACCCCCGTCCTATCCCCCCCACACAACATGCTACACTGCGCAAACAGGCAAATGGGAATAGGAACATAGTGAGCTGAGTCAAAATGTCATGGAAAGATATTATGAATGTTGGCTTGCTGGGCTTGCACTGTGACATTTGGCCAACGTCTGTAATTCGGCATTCAGCGGAAGGATTGTGGGAGTGTCTTTCTCCGGCTGCCTCGACATAAAGCTGCGTGTGCATTTCAGGTTTTCCGTGGAGCTTTGTAAACTGCGTTCTAATTGCTTCCCCCTTTGGGTTTTTACCTCTTAGTTCCTGATACAGCTCCCACTGATGTTGGAGGTGGAGGCGGCACAAAGTCTGAATTAGTGATAACATGGGAGGTAAGTCATCTGTCACATTTTTTACGCTTCTCTCTGTCGGCAAGTAATGGTTTTGCTTAATTGTGCAGAATTGAGTGGAGCAATTTTATGACCTACATTAGAGGGAAGACACCCCTCATCTGGCTCAGCTACAGAGAGCTAATTCTCTCTCCAAAAAGAGAGCGCTTCTTTCTCAAGGGCTTTGCACTTTAGCTACAATTATCAAACCACACAGGAGGAAAAGATAAGGTAAAAAAGGTGACCGAGGAGACGGGCAGAGGAAGTGGGGATATATCTGTCCCCCTAAAAGCCCCAGAGACGAGGCCTAGTCTGTTTGTTTGCCTGTATGTGTTTTAATATCACTATAGTTTTGTGTTTCACTCCCAGCCTCTGCCTGAGGAACTGCAGAATGGCGACGGCTTCGGCTACATCGTGGCCTTCAGGTCTGCTGGCGCGGTCACCTGGACTCGGGCGGTGGTCTCAGCGCCCGCTGTGTCTCGCTATGTGCTTCGCAACGACACCATCCCGCCCTTCTCGCCGTTCGACATCAAGGTGGCGGCCTACAACAACCGAGGGGAAGGGCCGTTCAGCTCCATAGCCACGGTGTACTCGGCGGAAGACGGTATGCTGGAAAAAACAAGCCGTAATCTCTCTCGCTCCTTACGATGGCGACCTTGAATAGTGATGATTTTTTTTTTTTCCCCGTCTGCTGTTATTTCCCTCCTCCAACCCTCCCTCTCTCTGAAAGCGCTGAATGTCAACTTGATATTAGTTATCTTGCTGGTAGATTACAGGAAATCCTTGCAGACACTTACCACACGGCGCTGTCAGGGAGGTATCCCGTTAATTGAATTTGCTGGGCAGATAGTCTTCCCTTATGTCAGTCACAGATCCCATTAAAAAGAAAGCTCAGGAAATAGCTTCTCAGTGACGACTTCAGCTGTATTCAACGCCTTCCCTTGTTTTTGCTATTAGTGTGTTTGATGGTGTTGGATGAGGCTCTGGGATCCTCACTGCCATTTCTGCTCTGTTCCTGCAGTCCCCAGTGTGGCTCCTAAGCAGGTGAGGGCCCGGAGTTTGTCGGCAGCAGAGATTGAAGTGATCTGGGAAACTCTCCCTTCTCTACCAGAAAGAATTCTTGGATATGAGGTATGACTCATGGCGAGATGTCTCCTGCATACTATGATAAAGGAACATTTCTTTGAAGCGTGTTTGTTAGATTTAAAGAGGAAGTATCAAGTAAAATGGACTTATTTAGCTTTACATCATGTTATAACGTTATTACCCAAACAAAAACATATCTGTATTGTTGCTTTGATTCTCTCCTGCATGTTTGAGAAATCCTTTTATCTTCATGGCAACCATTTGGCTCCTCTAGACTAGTCAGCATCAATTAGCAAATGCCTGGTGGAACCCCACATTTGCTGAGCCCTTTATAGAAGTTACCTGTCAGTGAAACGTGAGTAAAAACTTTGTTAAATGGTTAAAGGAGGAGCCACGTTGTGATCATTCCTGAGGGCGGAGTTTTCCTAAAGAGCCAGAGGCCCAATTTCAAGGAGTTAAATCGGGAAGTAAAACTTCTTTAAAGTTATATTTTATGTAAACAGAATTCTTTGGAAAAGACAAAATCCTGCCACTTCAAAGCATCCTTTTTTGTTCTTTTCCTCTTCTTCTGTCTTCAGTTTAATGTGTGTCGTGTTACGCATATATTATGGATATTATGCAATCCACCTGTGCAAAGTAGTTAATATTTAAGATGTGGATGGAATAATATTTGTTCTTTTTTACAGAGTGTATAAACCTGAAAGATGTAGCGTACATTTCTGCTTTATTCATTTACCCCTAAGTTAAATGCAAACATGTGCCTTTACACTGAACAGGAAGTTTGTTCCAGATTTTTTGAAGCATAAAAACTGAAGTACAGGAAACAAAGTCCACTTGCTCAACTGTGAGAATCTAAAAAGTAACTTTTTTTGTTGCGTTGTAGTTTATGCTATTCATTAAATGCAACCAGACATACTTCTTATCAACAGTCAGACCAAGCTGCATGTGCAAAAGAAGAACGTAGCACACTAATTAAAAGAAAGCACAAATAAAAGCAATGGCTTTTTTTGGAGCATTGACTGAATGATCCAAAACAGACAAAACTTTTGTCTGTTTTGTCTGTTAGTCGGATCTAAGAGTGGTGGGATCTGATGAACTTCTCTGACGGACTTCATCTGGAACTGGCACAATTTGGACTTTTGGGGGGAGTGAAAAGATCAGAACTAAGCATTTCAGGCTGGAATGAAAAAGTCAAATATGGGTAAAAATTTTGATTTAGGTCATATTTGCCGGCCAGTTGAATGTCGCCTTTGAGAACATTAGAAAACGAACAGCATCACGAGGAACAGTCAGGGCCATAAAAGCCCAAATTTGTATATTAGTGCCACTCTAGTTACACTAATTTGCGGCTTTCATTACAGCACAAAGGTGCTTCGGTAATTAAAAATGGACGTCACATTTTACAGAGTTTACTTCTACAAAACTCTGGAAAACTCTGTTATGGTCTGGCTCTGGAAGCATAACAAATTAAAGGGAAGCAACGCAAGGGAAAAGTTAAAATTAGATTTATTTAACAAAAATCATAACTGGCTGGAGAGGAGATGGAGAAAGGGGAGAGGCAGGGAGACAGAAAGAATGGGCGGGGTTAGGGAGAAGGAATGGTGTGGATCTGATATTGTGGAGACGTTGGCCAACTGCCTCCATTTTCAATCAGCACCAATTAGAGACCCAGAAGAAAGGCCTTGGACCATAACAACTCACATCCTTTTACCACATAGTTAAACACTGCTTTGTGTTGCTCTGTCACATAAAATTTGAATTAAATACATTGAAATTTGTAATTATGTCACAAAATACAGAAAAATACAGGGTGGGGCGAGTACTTCTGCAGCACATTGTGTGTAATTCTTATTTATGTGAATCTACATGAACTATTTGTTTTGGACTTCAGAAATTTGGCACACTGCCAACAAAAACCCTGCAAAAGAAATATAAACCCCATTTTTATTTTTTCACAGATGCAAAGCGACCCTGACTGTTTTTTATTCCCCACGGCTTTCTCTGAATATTTGTCACCTCCAGCTCGCCGCATAAAGCAGCCTTGTTGCCATAGCGCTGGCCTCATTGTCCTTTCTGACCAGCAAACCTCCCACCATAAAGCGGCAAACCTATTTACAACACAGGTGGAGTGCTTATGCTGAACCACATGTTGGATTGCAGCCCCAATTAAAATCCAAATCAAGTCCTCTCTGGGGGATAATGTTACTGTAAATGGCACTCTGCTACTTTTCATTTGTTGGTTTTCACTAATTACAAACTGGGAAGACTCTAAATAGTGAAAAATATATATAAATAAAAAAAGTGAGTATTCCTAGAGGAACACTATAAATTAATTATTTATTGAGATAGATTTTATGTTAGCCAGTAAGCCAAAACCTACCAGTTTGCTTGAATAATTTCTGAATCATCTACCCAAAGTTAAACTTTGTTGTATTTACTGTGACTTTTTTTTCTATTTAAAATTGTTCCATTAAATGTAATCATCCCTGTTCGTTTTCACAATCCAGGTTATTCAAAAAAAAAAAAAAAACATACATTTTTTTGACCCACCAAAGCCCTGTCTGTAAGACCCAGATGGCTTACAGGATATTACTAATTTACACTTCACTTGTGAAAAATGTTTTATTCATTTCCCCCCTCTTTGTCTCTTCTCCTGAAATACAAACAGTATTTCACATGTGATGATATATCCCTTTAAATTTTAATGCCACAATCAAAAGCACCAGTGAAATTATGCCACATTTCTTTTTTTCCCTCTTCCTTCTTCCCTTTTTAGGTGATGTACTGGGAAGATGACACCAAGCCTGACACTGTCGGCAAAGTGCGGATAACGGGGAACTACACACAGGTTAACATCACGGGGCTGAAAGCCAACACGGTGTACTACCTCTCTGTGGCTGCCTTCAACACGGCCGGGCCCGGGCCGCAGTCGCTGCCCATCAACAACACCACCAGGAAACCACGTGAGTCATGCAAGAGGGGCGGCGCTGCTGCACTTTCAACAACTTCTTTAAAAAAATCTGATAGAAGAGCTTCCTGAAAGCTCTAAGGTGTTTTCACACCTGATAGTCCGGGAGACTGGGTTCAATTAAGGCCAAAATCATTTGTTCTGTTTTCAGCTGCTGGATTCTTGTTCACACTGCACGGTGTCAAATGAACCAAACTATTTGAAAAACAACCAAACGGTTGTAGGAGCACCTACAAGATGACAAAATCTTTGTGAATATTTGTGTCTTCATAAACCTTCTTTGTGTCTTCAAAATCTCTGAAGAAGACATTGAGCACAACTTCCATCTTCACATAATGTAAACAAAATGCAGAAGTGTCAGATTTCTCTTTTGTCTGTGGTAAAACACCACAAGCCATTTGGTTCTTTTTTTTTTTGTTAGTTAATAAAAATCAGCTAAAATTTGAATATCTTGTTAAGATTCTTCATAAAATTCAGGTAGATGCATGTCTCCTACAGTGAAACGTTTCATTTACTGACCTGGGCTGAAAGGTCACTCAACGGAGAAGAAACGTGAAAAAAAAAAAACAAGACTGCAGTTTGCAAAAGCACACAGGGAGAAAGACCTTCATTTTTATCTTGTAACAGAAATAAAGACTCTTTGGCCAAAATGAGCAAAAAGACGGACGCTTGTCCCAGCCCAACTGTGATGTACGAGGGTGGCAGCATCATGCTGTGGGACTGCACTTCATCAAATAAGTGACATCACGAATAAAGAACATTATGTGGAAATATTGAGCAACATCTAAAGCCAGGAAGTTAGAGCTCAGGTACAAATGGGTCTTCCAGATGGACAGTTACAATAGCCATTCAGCCAAAGTCGCTATAAAGTGACCTATGGACAACAAAGTCCATATTTTGCCATCTTGAAGAAATTGTGGTAGATCTGAAAAAGCATCTGAAAGTGAGAAACTACTGTTTCTCACTGAGAAGCTTGTTTAAAGAAAACAAAAGGTTTTGACTCAAGTTTCTGCCAAATATTGAGGAAATTTATGTAAATGTCTGATTTTGAAGACATTAATATGTAAATCTCTGAAAGACTCTCATTATTTTGGCACAGAAATGTTGGTAATTCTGATTGTCAAACTGGAGTCGTTCAGTCTGAAAATAAGGTCTTTTTTATTGGTGTATGTAAACTTCTGGTTTAAATTACAACCAGCTGATTATTCACGTATATCTTTACGTCTGATTTTCTTTTCCAGCGCCAGACAGGGCTCCGCTCAACATACAATGGAGCATGATTGGCTCCTCGCTAACTCTGCATTGGGATCCTGTAGTTGCCACAGAGACCGAGTCAAAGGTGACCGGATATCTGGTAAGTTCCGGTTTGTTCCAAACCGCCCCCTGATTTATCCTCCGATAATCTTTACCAGTCGCAGTAGTTTAATTTTGTAAACGCCTGGTTGTCCAGGTGATACTAAAGAGACACCGATACAACGACATCCACTCCACCTTCACCGACAGAACCTCGGCCGAGCTCAGCCTCTCGGCCGGCGACAACTATCTCATCCAGATCAAGGTTCTGAGCGAAGGCGGCGAAGGCGTGGGCAGTGAACCTATACACATCCACAAATTAAGTGAGATAACTTTGCATCCCGTCCCATTTTCTTTTTTTTGTCTTTTTGGGGGGTTGGGGTTTGACCGGTGCTGAAGTTCAGTTGTGGATTTATCCATCCAGACAGGAAAAGTAATTTTGCTTCATTGGATGTGTTTCCAACCACATGTAATAGACTTATTTTCAGCATAAGAAAAGCAACCTTTTTTCCAATCGCGTTCACTGTGTCATCCATCTCTGCCATTGGGTTATTATTCCTTGTTGACTGGCTGCACAGGGCTGCAGCATATAAAGCAGGGCTGTGCTCCCATCTCGCTGCACAGTGACATTATGAGGCAGCTTCGGCTTGCCGAGCTCCTCTTTGATGTGGTACAAACTTTATCTTCCTCTGGATGCTTTAATAGCCTCTCCTGTTGAAAGCTTTGTCTAGGCTAGATATGGAGAAGAAGAAAAATCACTTTTGCCTTTTGATTTATGATGACTTGTTAGCTCTAGAGGGTGATTTTATTTTTTGTGTCTAGTTGGGATTAGTATTTCTAATCCATAGTGACCATGCAACTTTCAAAAGTCTTAAATGTGTGTATCTAAAATAAAAATCCTATAATGTTTCCACGAGACCGCTGCCTGAAAACTTCCTGCATCTTCAGATGTTGACTGGGAAAAAGTTCAACGTTTAGACGGCGCCGCCAACACACTGTCATGCCAGGCCTCTAGATGGCACTGTGATTTTAGCATATCAATGAACGCTTTTGACCGTTAGTAATTCATCTTGCTAACTGCAATTGTTTTTCTCGTGCAGAACAAGTCGTACGTTCTGCACATGTGCACTTCCACACCTCCAGGGGTGGGGGGTGTCACAGAAAAGATTTAAGTCTTAAAATTTAATTTAAAAAGTAAATTAGCTTTAAATTTGTTAATTACAGGTTTAAATTTTATCATAAAAAGACTATTTAATCTCATATGTTTTGGGGGGGGTTTTCTAGCAAGACATAACTGTCAGGCAATGTTTGAGTGGCCACAGACATCTTGATTGCATTCTGTGACTCAGGGTATTTGAGGCTACTGCACACCAGCTGCTAATAAACCATTGCTTTCTCGCTAGCTTTTTTTGCGTCTTACTGTATCATGGGTGATGGGATCGAGACATGGGGACACAGGGGCACTTCGTCATGTAAGCTCCATTGAAAATGAACCAAAGGAGCGACATTAAATGCCATTTGTTCACCCATTTAAGTCCAAGTTTATCGGCAGTTAGCTAGGCGATGTTTGTTCATTTCTGTTGCTAAAACATACGAGGCTTGTGAATCCCAGAAATTTCACAATTTTTGCTGTGCTATTATTTTCATATAATAGGATCCTCAGCACTTATGTTACCCATTATTGTATATATCCCTTATATAAATATTTTTTTCTGGTCTTAAATTTCCCTCCAGATTTAATTAGTCTTAAAAAGTTTTAAGTTTTACTTGCTCACCCTCTTACCAACTCCGCTGGGTTTCTGTTGCAGGCATGGGAGCTCGGGGTTCTGGAGCCAGCGGTCTCAGACGGTTGTCTTGCTCCTCGGTCCTTATTGGTGCATTCTTATGCTCCATCTGGTGATGTCACGCCTCCACCTGTCTTCTGTCACCCCTTCATTTAGCTTAAACCCCCTAAGATGGATAAAGATCCAGGTTTCAGAAGGCCAAAACCAGACCACACTGAACTTTGTTTAAATAGCCATCCAAAAGACAAGTGACGAATCACTTGCATAATTTTTTTTTTTTTTTTTTCTTGCTTGCAACTTCTTCATTTGGCAAAAAAGTGCCACCATCCTCGAGATTTAATTTTAGAAGTTGCTTGTGTGTCCCGAATTAACCTTCATAATTTTAGAGATGGAATTGCCTTAAAATCCACTTTGATAAAACGGTCCGTACCAAAGTAGGTAACAGTGGCTGCTCCACCCTTAAACAAACATGGTTGCAAAAAAAAATAATAATAATAATACATTTCTCATCACAATGTAGTTTATACATTAATCATTTGCTGCACCCATAATTGAGCTTGTCAGGTTAACCTAAAAGCATTCATTCAGAGCATGTGGTTCACCAAACTGATGGTAATGCCTTGGAAAACTAGTCACACCCTTTGAACTTTTTCTAATTTTGTCAGAAAATCAATCAGTATGTTTTTATTAATATCTCATTTGACAGACTAAACAACATTAAATAGAAGGAACTTGATGAGTTGCTTTCAAAAACGTACTACTCAAAACCTCACTGATATGAACATTTGGGTGGATATCTGATATTAATGTTGCTGGTGGCAGTTAAGGATATTGCTGGCAAGCTGTTAATAAACCCTGGATAGCTAACTCGATCTATTGTTGGTAAGTGTAGCTGACGGTCAGTTGGGCTGGATGACATTCGTCTTTGCCACCTTCTCACTTGTGTTGGGATCCATTCAGCGTTACATGCATTTTGGTCAAAAAAGCTCGGGTCTACTACATTTAACCATTAAATGGGTAATTTTCTTCTGTACATTGTCATAATGCAAGTCTGAAATTGCATTCATATTGGTCTTAAAAAGCCACTCCCCAGTTATGTGCTATTTTGTGTTGGCCTATTTCATAAAATGCGAACAAAATATTAATGTGACAATTTAAAAAAAAAAAAAAAGGAAAAAAAAAACGTCAAGGGTTTTGGATACTATTGCAAGGTGCTGAAGTCATATCCATTGCAGCTATGAAAAGCTTTCCCAGGCTTTGTCAAATATACGAATGCTGCATAATTGATCAGCTGTGCCTGAAACCCACTTATCTCTGACGACTGAAATATTATTAAATCTGTTAGAGTCACAGGCTCGTGAGCTTTAGACCCCTTCCACAACACTCTGATAGATCTTGGCATTTTGCTCTCCATCTCATGCTCCTCTAAATAATTAATGCCTATCACACTCTGCATTCTAAATCCAGTGGGAAAAAAAAAAAAAAGCAGACGTGTGGTGTAGCTACATCGAGCCGATCTCTCATGTACTGTTCCATCTCTACACGGAGATGGCCGGCGTTCTACAATGAGCACCTGCCACTGCGCACAATGGACCGCCAGATAACAGTGCCTTCACTAAAGCTTCGCCCCAGCATTTTTCTTTCTTTCTTCTCCCTTTTAGATAGAGTACAGAAGGATTCATGTTGCGACAGGGGAATTGTTTGCTTTTCTGAGGAGTATCGCCAACAAAAGCCAGGAAGCTCGGCATGTAAGAAGTAGGCCCTCATCAGAAATGGCTGATTAAATTTTCATCAGGGCAGGGAGCATCTTTGGTGAAAAAAAAGGTCGGCTGATTCACAAAAGCTTCAATAGATTTAAATTTATGGTCGTAGTGTTTACGACCTGGAGCATAATAAACGTACGACTCCATCCGTATCATAATGTAGGAGCTTTTAATGTGTGGGTTAATGACAGGGTCATGAGTGTAAGTGGTGCACAAGGTGTGGCTGTTTAAAATCACAACCAGCCCCACATTTTACCTCCATGTGTTGGACTCGCTGGGCTGAAGAGTTAACACAGGAACATTAGTACTCTGCTGAGGAAGCCCCCATTTTCCAGCCTGTCGTCATCCGAACTGGAACCGAGGTTTGACTCCTTTGGTCCGAGCAACGTCAGCCTGGAAGGATGGACGGTTGAACTTTGAAAATTGAATTATTGTGCCTTTGCCAAATGTTGGGGTTATGTATAGTCGTAAGCTTACAGCCTTTTTTTGTTTTTGTCTGGATTTTGAACTTTCTAACCCTCCCAAAAAACCTCAAACAGTCAAACAGAAGCACAAGGACTTGTCAGTGACTGGAAGTTATCACACAAGCGTTTAAGCAAGTGTTGTGGGACACTAGGAATCCTAAAGCTCCGAACAGCCGACGTGATCAGGCTGTTGTATCTGCTCCTCTGACTGGATTCATAAAACTTTGCGCTCGTTGATTAGACTCCTGCAGACCAGTCAATGGGTTATTGATTTTCCCAGCCCATTATTGCGGCTGTCACAATTCGGCCGTTTGACTGACTGATGGCCGAGCCCTTATGCACCTGTTCTATTGTGTTACAATCTGCAATGTTTTAAATGTTTTCCACCATTTCCACTTCCTCTTTCCTTTTTTCAACGACTTTGAAGTCATTCTTTTTCTTTTATTGTTTTTGCGTTGGAACAGAAAAAATCCCATTCCAGGTTATTTTCTCAGATTTTTTTTGGCAGCTTCCTTTCTTTCCATTTACTGGCATATTTTCAACATATTAGTGACTCGTGAATTGGAGCATTCACCTGAGACTGACTATCTAGTTGGCTCTTTTGAGTTATATGTCATAACAAGCCCAACAGTAGCTGTGCAGCTATTACAAATGGGCACAGAATTTTGAGCTTTAGATGCCTTCCACAACACTGTATTAAAAACTCTACATTAGTTTTTGATACTAATGTAGAAAAAACACAATTTCACAATTGCAGTGTTTCCATTAAATAAGACAATTAAAATCACACATGAATAGATGTGTTTACGTTATATGTCATTAAAACAATATACAGCGCCATCCTCCTCCAACTAATTCATGTTGTCTTCTTCGTGGCTTGTGCCAGTGTCAACATCTGGTTGTTGATTATTTGACCCGTCTGAGGAGAGAAAAAGTGTTTCCATTGAAGTTTTGAGAAATAAACCAACTTTGATACATCTAAAAACCCATCTCATTATAGCACCAAAACTTGTTGTTTTTTTTGGAAATTGCCATTTTTGTATTAAGCAAATTTATTTTCCAAATGTCAAATTGTACAATTCTAATGGAAACACAGCTGCTGTTCTCTTAAGGTGGTAGAGCTGTTTTTATTATTGTCGGTAGCATATGAAGCCAGTTACATTAGGACTTAAAAACTGTAACATCCACCTTTAGACTTGTTTTGTCCATTGAAATCAAGTTGTTTTGTTTTTTTAATACCTACATTAATGTTTATGAAACATTTGAACAACAGACAATTGGTTACACTAATATTACTATGCATCTGGTAATATCTATTTTAATTCAACTCTAAATACTTATGTACTGCTATATTAATAACCAGTATCTTGTTTTATTCATTATATGGGTTTAATTTCTGAATATCACAACTGCTAATGAGCTTTATTAACCTTCAGCTTGTAAGTCAGTTAGCACCATAATATTTCTTTGTTAGTGTAGCAGTGAGTTTTTCAGCAATGCGGGTTGACTTATCTGGTGTGAATTCACTCAAAGTGTGCTCAATATTTAGACAGTATTAAGCACACATAGCATTTTTTCATAATTTTTGGGTTTAAATCTCAAAATGGGTATGTAAGTCTTAGAATCTTTCCTTCTCATTAGTTTTGATTGTCCAAGTGACCTTAATACTTAAGTTGCTGTCACACAAACAATAGAAAAATGAATCTTATAAAATTAATTTTTAGCCAGCTTGATGTTATGTCAGTGGTTCTTAACCCTAATACACGGGCAAACAACTTCAGGACTATTTCTTTCCTGACTTCAAAATACAGCTCTCAAAAATAGACTAAACTGAAGCAGCAGCTTCATGTTTTCAAGAAATAGTGTGGCTTTTTAGGATCATAAAATCTTATGCCATAATCTACATCTCATAGCAAATCTGCTCTTTGTTTCCAGTTGGGAGTTCAACCATGTTTTTCCAGACCTAAACAGTCCTAAAAACATTAAAAATGTGTAATTCATCCACCAGATGTGGTCAGTTTGTTTGATTAGCTTCATTTTTATTTTCATTTTTCTTCATGCTTTGTTTTCTGATTTTAATTTATGCTAAGTTCAGCTCAACATCAACATTTGACACTGTACAGTTTTCTGTTGTGACTCGGCTTCAAAGCTCTTTGATAAAAGTGGTCTATTGAATTTCCAAAGGAAGTACCCTAAGTGTCAAATAGTTAACATGTTCATATTTTACATTGTGCAACTGTGGGCAGGGGTTTTTTGCTATTATTTTTGTTAAAACATAGTTGTAGTTAAGCCTAATGTCTTTAATGTCTTCTCATGCTCAAATAAGAAAAAAAAGATCTTTTTTTTCTGGCCTTTTGCTTTAATTTATGCTACAAAGTACAATCTAAAAGGAAGAAAGTGATCAGTCAGCTTTATGGATTAAAACTAAAATTATCACAAAGAAGCAAGATGTCTATTAATATCCACAAGGTCCGTACAGATAGTTAGTTTCTGTGGTTGGAATGGAAGAGACAGTGTATAATGTATATAGCTTGCATATGATTTTTAAAACATGGCCATCAAAGACAACCTTACTTCTTTTATATAGTGTGTTCTCTGGCTTTAATACTGATGTATTAATCAATGATCTCTGTGAGATACTGACATGTAGAGTGGCATTTTCATATTGAAAAGTAACTGTATTGTCTTGTATACTAAAATTGTGCATGGTAATAATTGTTAATTTGTGTTTTTTTTTTCTATAACTGTCACTTAGTAAAAATGTTTATTCCAACCAATGTTGCCTTTCTTTGTTAATGAAAGATATACCTACAGGCTGTAGGCAGCCAGTCTGTGCAGAAAATAGAGTAAGTATTTATAGAACAACATATAGGTCCAATATTCAGTGGAAAACAATTAGGCTTTGAAATGTGTTTATAGAGGAATGCAGTGGTGGAAATATCTCTGCTTCTGTGCTAATACCAGAGCAAATCTTTGGTTTGGTGCATTACCTTTCTTGCTAACTTTGAAAACATTTTGCACACTAGTATTAGTTGAATAAAGTTCAACATCTGTGTTGAAGTTTTTGTTGTCAATTGTTAAGAATTCTAGTAGTTGGAAGTTTATATTCACTCTCTTATTTTGAAGTGGCTGAAGACTGTTTCCTCTTCTCATTTTCGCCACCCCTGAAACGGTGCAGCAATTGACACTTACTTTTTACCCATTAAGAATTGCTAGTTTGTAAGCTAAATATAAGCTAATAAGTGTCTCTGTAAACAATAAACAGTTTAAAATCTATTGACTAAAGCCCTATTGTAGTCTATTAGGCTAACTCAGTGATAAAACTGAAAGTGCTCCAAAGAATCACTGAAGCTCTAACCATTCTGATAGGCAGGCAATAACAAATTTTACCCATCAATATGGCTGGATTTAGCTCTTTACCATTAGCTTCCATTGAATACCATGTTGGTAGCAGAATTGTTTATAATTAGTGCCTTAGGGTTAGCGTCGCTAACTTTTTAGCTTGCGGTGCCCACCACTGGAAGATTGTCTAATCATTCACTGAGTTTTTTCTAAATATACTAAATCATATTTTGATAATTATTATTGCATAATAATACAGGAACCTGGAATTTGGAACAAAAAAGCTACTTTCCTTCCGTCAAAGATAACAGTTTGGATCAGAAGAGTGAAACTGTGGTAAATGTTTAATTGAAATTATTTCACATATTGTTGATATTTCCATGCCAAATTATTCTTCATGGTGTAAAAGATAACTAATAATTTATTTTATTACATCACATTAGCTAACAATTACTTTGATGTTTTAATACATAACCTAATAAATCATCTAAAGATGTAATATCAAAACTTCATTTTTAAAAATAAACATTAGAAAACACTTGTTAAGATATTAATAGTTTAAATATTAATTGTTTTTACATTGGTTACTGTCTTGTGATTTTGTGGCACTTTGAGATTTACATGTAGAGTGCTTTATCAATAAAATTGTATCATTATTATTATTATTATTATTATTATTATTATTATTATTACAGTTTGGCTTATGGGAACTTGCTCCAACTCCCTAACACTCAGAACATTTAGATCGTCCTTCAAGAAAACATGTTTTAGATGTTAGAGAGGAAGAAAATGCATATTTGGAGTTGCTGATAATCATCCCATAAGACAGAGAAATAAAGCAGCTGATTAATCAATTTCAAATAAGGGAGCTTTTATTTGAGAATTTGCAGTTCCAGGTAGAAAACACATTGAACTTCAAACCCCCAGCTGATTAAAATGCTTACTTACATCATACGCTGTATGAAAAAAAGATCTATAGATCTATAAGACGAACCGTTGAATAATTCATTAACCTTCACAGGAAGGATTTAGCAGATACCCAGTGAAATCTAATGAGTTAATGAGATGTATTAACTGGGAACACAGGCGGGTGAGATCACTGGAATGCGTGATCAAACTAAAAACACCTCCTCCCATAATCCAAAGCAAGAAAAGCTGCAGAAAGCGGCTTCTTGTGGGATTGGTGCGTCTCTGAAAGCGGGTTCCTTTTTTGAGTCCAAGAGATCTGAACAGGATTATGTTATGTCGAGGCGGTTTGTAGAGCAAATGAGTGTTTTAGAATATAATCACTCGATTTATCAAAGCACACTGCACTGCCTGTTCGGCTCCACGTTTTACCCATCATTAGCAATGTTCCGGTTGTGGAAAATAAAGTTACATTCTTGCTAAGGGAAGCTTGTGTTGAGGCTATTTGATTTAAGCTGATGTCATCAGCATTTTTTTAAGCTGAATGTAAACTTGTAACTGTCCCTGTGAAGGTTTTATTAATAATGTTTTATACTGTTCATGAAAAATGACTCAAAGCACAAGGGCAGGACGTTGATGTAGCAGTATCCTTACAGTACGGATGTTTAATAGACTGTCTTTCTATCCAGAACCATTAATGTCAGATTAATTACTGCTAAGTAGACCTTCAGAGTGAACCTGCTTGTTTGTTTGCATCTCCTCATCCATCGTATGTACCATGCTTCTCCATGTATGACAGCCAGGTCTGGCTCCAGCACCCCCACAACCCTGAACAGGATAAGCTGGAAGTGAATGAATGGATCAGTGCTGACAAGGACGAGCTAGATAGCAAACTGGCTGTATAAGGGTGTTTTATCCCAATTAGATGACTGTGACAGGCTAAATATGACTTTATGTTTCTGTAAGACAAATGCTGTATATACCAATACTTTGGAACTGCAGCGAAGTTTCTCGGGGCCTCTTGGTAAATAGCTGTAAAAAGCTTTGAAATAAATAAATTTGTCATTGTGTTGTGACAGTATAGCATGAGATAATCTTTGAAAAAAGCTCCTCTGGCTCACAGTGTTAACTCGAAACAACTCATTACAGCCAAGAGGAGGGTCTGAGAGATGTCAATTATGCCCATGTACTCACCCCTTACCCATACCTCCACTGTTCTTAATCACTTTCATGGGGAATGAATAGGATGCAACACAGAGGTATATTTCTGTTAACTAGCTCAGTATGGAGCCATATTTATCCACCAGACAAACTGATCAGGAAGGGAATGTTAAACATACCAGCACCGTTGGGCCCTCTTAAGCACCAACGATGGAGGCGGGCGGAGGGTTGGGTTTAACCAGCAACCCACTGGTTACAAGACGAACTCCCACCATCGCACCAAACCTAAAAGATGCAAGAGGTGCAAAAGGTAGTTTTTTTTTGGTTTTTTTTATGCAATGCCATTTCATAACAAATATCATAAGGCACAATCTATACCTAACACATCCAACTTATATACAGAAATATAAAGTGAACTCCAGGTATTAGCACAGACCACGTTCCTCAAATAGCTGAAATAGGGGAATACTCATCAACTCATCAACCTGAAAATGCTTAGAAATGTCTGTTTTAATAGTTCAAAACACCAAAAATACATTCATATGCATTATGACACACAATGGAAACCATCTTAGCATCACCACAGAAGCTAATACGACCTTCCTGATCTCTTCTCTTGTGGATACAGTCAATCAATATCAAGGGAGATCAATAGTCCTCCTACAAATGGCAGTCAGTAGCATGTAAACTAGCCTTGCAGCTAAGAATTTCATCTTCCCAAACTGCATTTTCTATTGAATGAAAAAAATCTGTGAACAGGTAAAGTTTTCATACATATTTTCCATGTATAATGAAAAGAATTTATGGAAATTATAATTTGGTTGGAATTTTTAGATCAAAAAAGTTTTCGATCTAAAAAAGCCCAACCAATTTCACTAAGCAATTCTGCTTCCTGAACAAACACATGGTAACCATGGAGACGGCTCCCTTTGAACATGAAGAGACCTCCAGCAGAACGTGGCTGTACAGAAGAGGACTTTGACCTCAGCTGACAACTCAAACAAAAAAACTGGTGACCTTCACTCCACAAGTCCCCATAGCAACTATTAGACACTATCTACAGAGCTGCTGGTTGCTGAGGAGGGAGGCCAGTAAAATGTAAACATGCAGAGTTTTTCAACTTTGACTGAAACTAATTTTGGTAAAAGTGGATGATTGAGGTTTGGAATGGATGAAAGGACAAATGTATGAAAAGGCCAATGATGGAGTAAGTGCTACATCTGGGATTCTGTTGGTTTATTTCTCTTACAAAGGAAATAAAAATACCAAGTTACTATTAAACACAGTCACCAGGTCTGCACACTCACAGGTGAAAAATTAAGAACACACTAAAACACACACAATGAAAAAGGCAATAGGTTGCTTTTCTTCAATAAAAATGTGTATACATTGATGAGAATGGAGTTACCCTGTGTACAGAAAGAAGAAAAAGAAATATCATTTAACACGGGTTATTGTCGGTTGCTGGGCGTCCATGACAAATGGGTGCAAAACTTTGTAATAAGAGACACGCTTAAAATCACATTAAAGAATTTGCTCACATAAGTCTTTAAAGAAACATGCTGTGCAATAATCCTTCTGTTGATTAAGTGACTCGTGATGTGAAAAAGTTGTTTCCGTTGCAGTTTTGCAAAAATAAAACAATTTTGAGTTAGCCAAAAAAAAAACACTTCATCCTAGTGGCAAGACTCTTTATGAAAAAAAAGTCATAAAAGTCATGAAGAAATGTAATTTGTTTTTAAATTGCTGCATTTCCATTAATGTGAATTTGCACAGTCATATGGTCAATGGAAACGCTGCTACTGTGTAGGGACAACATTACCCTTTGTGAGCCCTTATCATAGCCTGGGGTCCTCCGTCGTCATCCCAATGTAAGTCCTTATTACACTGAACTCATTCTTACATTTCTGAAGCGATTACACACAGCTGGGAACCAAAAGAACCAGATATGTTGTCATCAGGGACGATGTGTCTGCTGAGATACACAACTGGTTTTAACAACAACCACAATTTACACTGTCCACCATACTCCCCACTTCCTGAGTCTCACTGCAAAGTTTTTCTCAGCATGGCAGTAGAAGGTGTATAATCTCTCCTGTATATCCAGATGCCACTCATCCAGGCTATGGAGGAGTTCTGTGACCAAACCGATGTGACATCAATGCAAGGATAAATTCGTGACTCCAGAAGATTCTTCCTACGTTGCCTTGCTAAAAATAATGTTGCCTGTGATGTTGACGAGGCGCCGTGTCCAGATCCAGCGAGGAGGAGAGAGGCAGATCACGCTTAGTTTGATCTTTTGATCTTTCCTTTACTTGGGTCATTGCAAAAAGCCGACATGAAGTGAAACAAATAAATTCATTCACCCGACATGTAAAGTTGCTGAATTTATTTTATACTTTCTCTGTATAAATTATATGATAAGCTTAACTTAATCTGACAAAATCAGATGATATGATGGATGTGTTGGATGTTTTGATAAGAAAATTTGTTTTTTGTTAGAAATTGTAGAGGTTTGATTGAACTTTTGCAAATAATTGAAGGTGTTGTGGTAATTGCGTGAAGTGTCATGCCTTGTTTGCAAGTATATGAAAAAAAAAAAACCTCAATTCACGCAAACTCCTCAACAATGTGGAACACAAATTAATTTCTAATCAACATATTTTCACTGATTATGTTCAAACATTTTCACTCAAAATGTTTTCATTCTTCAAATGAAAACAGCCTGGCCTTCACTCATCAGTTAACCTCTGCTTTCTCAAAATCAGCAAATACTGATTAGAGAAAGAGCCTGAATGAAAACTGTATTCTTTGTTAGGAGGAAGGGTACATTCATAAGAATGGATAAAAAGCACAGTTGCAGGTTGAGAAAAAGCTTTTATTGACATCTTTGCAGTGAATCATATTAGAAGCTATAAGAGGTGGTGTCGCTTTGTTTTTCATCATCCCTCCTTTATACTGCTTGAAAAAAGAATTCATACACATTTATTAAATCTTTTTTCTTCAGTTTTTTTTTTTTTTTTTTTACAGAAATTTTATTTTGCTAACATTTTCTAGCCTGATGGATTTAATTTTCTCTGCTTGCTGAAGCTTGCTTGGTTGTGGTCAGGGTCGTGTGGTTGCCTCATTCCTAAATAATCAAATATCAATTGGACACTTTCTGGCCTTAGCAGGGACACAGGAACAAACTTTGTGAGGTTAATTCCAGTGGAGTTAGTTTTTGCATTTTGGACTTTGGCTTCAGGTATTTGAAAATCTCTCACTGAAACTGAAAATGACTAACTCTGATTACCATTAACACAGCAAACTTCCAAATGGGAATCAGCCATACCTTGTAGCATAATACTTTCACTGTTCAGAAAAACGTAGTCTGAAAATTGAAAAAATGTCTGACTTTTCTGAATTTCTTGGCATGTTTTCTCTCAATGGCAGACTGAGAGAAATCTGTGCATCTGAGAAAATGTGCATGAAGGTTGAAACTGAAAACACATGGAAATTTGTAATTCTTATTACTCGGGTTGAAGTCATTCAAATCACATTTATTCCATACTGTCTGACTAACGTTAAGGGTGTGAGTAACATCAGGTGTTACAAAGAAAATATCATTTACATTGAATATTTTTCACCTTACTGCATTCATTACTTCACTGAATACTGAAAATAACTAAATGCTAATCTTCCTACTAAAGGCCAGAACTTAAATCAACAATCAGAAAAACATGGAATTTTTTAAATTTTTAATTCCAATCAAACATAAAACTGGCAGACTCTTGCCACCAGCAGATTTTCTGTTGGCTTTCTACTTATGCCAGTTGTGTTGTTGTTAGATATAAAAGCACAGAAATTCAACATGTTTGTATGTATACAATGAGTTGAAGTTAAGCATTACGTCACTTATACTTTTACATTTTCAGTAATTTGTCATATTACAGTTTATTTTTAAATGATTGTAGCTAATGCATGTCTGTTTGGTTCCATCCCCTTTTTTGTTGAATCTTGAGTAAGAAATTATGTTTCTCTCTGTACTGACTGAATGTCAGATAATTAAGGATGCATGTAACTTGGTGCGGTAAAGTAAATGTCCCTTAATCAAACAGTCTTCCCACAGATCTTTTATAAATACTTTGCAATAAAGCAGTTTTTCTTTGCGTGATACAAATAAACAACATTCTACTCTCCTGAAAAATGTTCAAAGTATCTAAAACAACATGCAGCATTTAGTAAGTGAAGACTTCTGCATCATTCAAAGACCTTTGCATCAGCAACGCTTTGTGTCTGGCCATTATAGAGGCTCCATCATGTTCATTAATTAGGAGGGCACCTTTTTTTTTTTTACAGACAACAGGAACAGGGACACAGGAGGGAGGCTTAGAAATTAATCACCAAGGTTTATTAATGAGGGAATACTGGCCTTGTGTACCCAGAGAACAATATGAGAAGGAGCGTTCAGAGGCTCGCTCCATCCATCACTGTGGAAACAGCATCCAGCCACCAGCCGGGTGAAGCTTTTACAGGCAATCTGTATTGTCGCCACCAGAGCTGAGAAGAAAATCCTCACTTCAAGTAGCATATAATTTTCCCAATGCAGTTCCTGACCTTAGTGTTTGCTTGTTTGACTGCTGTATGCATTGCGTCATAAGGAATGGATTTGGCTCTCAAGGGCTTTTGATTCTCATTCGGCAAGTGCTGCCAGGCAACTTTTACTTCCTCTAAATCCTAAATCAAATGCTTACAATTCCATCCACTCAAGTGAGACATATGCATGTCACAGGGTTCCACAGTCCATCAGAGAGCAAAGGAGCAAGAGTCAAGAAATGTGCAAATGCTTAATTTCCTTAAGAATATGACTTTATGTGGATTTAACTAAGTAAAAATTGCAAAAGCCTCACTCTGCAAATGTGCAGCGATGATTAATATGTTTTCAGCTAATGTGTTATTTAACCCAAAATGATGCATAGAAGAGGTTTTCATTGCTTAATAAAAATAGCTAGATGATGGCCTGTGGTAATTTTTTTTATTATAGAAGGGGCAGATTTATTGTCTGTGTAGTAAAAAAAAAAACAGATACTGCTATAACGGCTAAAAGTGAAAGAGTAACTGTCCTCAATGTTGTCGTGAACCATTGACTAAATGGAAAATGTGGTCAGGTGAAAAAATCTTACAGTTACAGATTAAATTAATATTTGAAGACATTTAATTAAAAATAATCCACTGTATAAACTCTTAATATGTTTCATTATGAATCCCCATTTTCTTTATGCAAGCCACATATTAAAACGTTTGGACTAAAAACAGCTGAAACTAATCTATAGTTAAAAAACACACACACACAACACCTAATCAGAATTAAAGCTGTGGTATGTAACCTTTATTAATATTTAATCGATATTTGTCAAAACTTTCACAATATCATGACAGTATGAGACAATTAATCTGAGCTACTATTGCTGCCTGTTGTTGTTGTTGTAAGTTTTCATCACTCCCGACCAAAAACAACCAATCAGAGCCAGCAGGAGGATCTTAGTGATGTCAATCGACTTCAACTTGCTGCTAAATGTCCTAACGACTGAGAAGCCCTCAGCACTATTACAGAAAAACCATTGCAAGAAAATTCTCCACCGTGCTAACTAGCATTAGCATTCAAAACAGGCTCTGCTAGCTGCAGTGTAGCAAGGAGGTAGGATGACAAGAGGTATGAACAGCAACACAGGAGGGTGATTGACAGCGCTAAAACCCGCCTCCTGGCTCCAGTTTGCATTATTTATCTTCGTTTAACTATAAACAATGCAGAACATATATAAACAAACTTACATTGTTTCCAGAAATTGTTATTTTTCTATTTTATTGTGATTTTTATGATTATTATTATAACAATCATTCAACTTCATGTTATAACTGGAGGCTGTGTTTGTTGCAACTTAATATAGTTTTCTTCATAAACTTAACCTGGTTTTAATTAAGCTATTGTGAGTTTGTTGTCGTTGCAACATAATGATAACATTATGTTGCATCATAATGTCAAGATGCAACAAAAAGTATATCTATTTTTTCAGTTCTTTGTTGTTTGGGGACTACGACACAATGTTTGGTTATTTTACAGGTTCTAATGTCCTTTAAATCTAAAGCTGAAATCTCAACAGAATAGTGCAAGCCTCAGAAAATGAAGCAACACTGGCAATAAAACTACGCTGTCAGTGAACAGATGAAGCTGAATTTGTACAGAAAACCACTTGTGAGAGTTAATGCTGTCAAAGTTGCTTTTGTGTTATAAATAATGACTGAGTTGAACCAGTTGTGTGTTTGTGTGAATTTACAGTTAGATTTGAACTGTTGAACATGAAAAAACCAAATTTGCTTTACAATAAGTATGTAATGACATGCAAAACTTTTGAAAAGGAGTGTTTTTTTTTTTTTTTCACATTTAAACCTCAGTGTGATACACATTCACCACAGCATGTGAACGTGTGACTAGGTGAATGACTGAATGTAGTGTCAAGTGCTTTCAAGTCATTGGACTTGAAAGCACTTGACCATATAAAAATATGGTAAACAACAACAACAGCCACAGCCAAAGTTATGCTAACCTTGCTGGACAACATCCATAATAAAATAATATCTGTGTTAGCATAACTTCTGCTGTGGCTTTTGCAATTGTGTACATATTCTGTACATTTGTCACTAGTTGGTTTAAGAAAAAAAGAATCAATAAAGGAGACTGAAAAGTCACTAAATAAAGGAACAAATGCTAAACTGGCAATAGTGCTATAGTATGTTAGCCTATACATGTTTATATGCACATGTAAACGCATGAGACACATAGATATAGTTTGTTTTTTTCATGTTTTCCAGCGTTCTTTCTTCAGAGTAATTCATTAGCTGAGAATCCGTCTCTCCTTAAAGACACTTCCCACTTCTTCCTCACATCTTTGTCTTTAGAAAACCTTCAAAACAACAACAGGAGATTTCTTACTTTGATAAATAATAGTCTTTTCCACCTGTGTAAGTGAATGTTATATAATATAATATAATTATTTAATATAATATAATGTTTGTATCTTATATTGGTTTATTGCTAAATCCATGTTACCAAATAATTAAAATTTTTTGAGAGTTACAAAATCTCGGCCAGCTTTCACATGAGGGGTGAAACCCTGCTATTACACCAAGGACTATAGCTAATATTAGCTGGCATTTCGCCAGTGGACATAAATAGAGTATAACAATATTCTGATCACAAAATTTTAACAATATGTCCATTTACTTGTGAAAAGTTATCCCTGGAGCCCTTACATCAATAATCGGTCAATTTAAACAAAAATATCCCGCAATGCTAAGCATCTTCTGCTGTTTTGGTTTAGCAAAGTAGGAGGGATGACCACTCCAATATGGCCGCCGTATTTTCTGTTTCCAAGCAGCCAATGCAGGGTCTATTCTTTATTATGTCTATGCTACCATGTCCCTCAGTGTCTCTTGGCTCTGCCTATTTAATATCATGTCATCTTAAGATGATGTAAATTAAAACAAGTCAATTTTACACAATAATGTCATTTAAAGCCAACAACTGGATCTCACTAAGCTATGAGACATTATGTACTGCATGCGTAACAACACAAGCCTGATGTTAACTTGTGCCTTGCAAAGTAACAAATCATGTAAAGCTTCCAGCAGAGTGTCAGCTGAAGATGGCTTGCCATTGTCTCTGCTGGATTATCACAGGTTGTTCTTCCACTAAGGCTGGAAGAACAACGGGTTTCTAGTAAAATGGGTTCCTCTTTTAATCCCCAGAACAGGAAGGGGGACAAAATCTGAGCCAGAGAAGTGAATGAGGAAGGTTTTCTTTTTTTTTTTTTTTTTTTTTTTTTTCTCCTCCCAAATGGCCACCATCAAACTGCCCTTGACACAGTCACTTAACCCCAATTTGCCCTTGTGGTGCGGCTCTGTGTCCAGCAGCAGCGGACTGTGACTCCTGTCAGCTTTAAAACCATCCGAACGAGCCATCTGGAAGCTTGACTTTATGAGACAAATTAGAAAAACAGAAACGGGACTGCCTCTGAGTGATTGCAGATATGTTTTTCTGCTTGATATATATATATAGAGATGAGAGCAAGCCAAAGAACTCGCATGATCTGTGGTTGATAAATGAATTTCTTTGAACCTTCTGCGTTTTTAAATATCAGAAACGAGTATTCAAATCAAACTAAAAGAAAAAATATATATTTGCTCTTATCTTTATCTTTCCAGACTCTAAATGTAATAAAGCACTGTAAGTGCTTGATCTCCTTTATAAACTTGCACCCTGTTACTCTGTATAAGAAGATCCTTTAAATGCACAAAACCATTTTCTACTTACATCACTTTAAAGAGGACATGTGATGGTTTTACACATCGAAGTTGGTTCACATTTCATAAGATCTGCCTCCATTGGAAACGCAGAGAAACTGATCATTGATATCACATCAAGCAACATAACTCCAGGCGAAAGCTTGCAGAATGAGCTGACAGAATGAGCTTAACATGAAGGGGGGAAAAAATTGTAATGGGAGTTAGAAAGATGTACACTTAGTAAATTTCTGTGGATTGCTGCTTATCCAGTTTTAGGGCTCCAGGGTACCGTCTTGGAGTTGGAGAGATGGATGTGGAGCCAAGTTTTCAGACACAAAGTTGCTTTTGGATAAACAGGGAAATAAAAAACCCAACATGAATACTTTTCCTTTCCAACTTTGTTCCTTTCTATTATAAAAAAATAACTTAAAAAAATCACGTCTTCAATGTTGAAGGAGAAGCAACATTCTTCTCCCATTCTTTAGCATAGCACTCCACTATGCTAAATCAGTGGAGTCTTTATTGAGTGGGAGAGCCAAAAGTAAACATGGCACCATGGGATTCCCATGTTAAATGAGGGTTGATCAGTTGCTGCAGCAGGATATCGTTTCCAAACTGATGTAATGTTTTGCTAGCCTGGCCGTCGCCTTCCAGCTCAACTCTGTTGAAAAAAAAAATCTCGCTTCCAGCACAGTCAGTGCTTTCTCCCCTTCGCTTTAATTTTCTCTGGTAGATTTTCCACTCAGCCAATTAGCAAATAGTAGAAGTTGTGAATGATTCTAGTGGTAAGAATTGTATTCTGCCTGGGATTTTTAGCAATGGCAGCAGAGGAAGTGGAGGAAGCTGTTCAGTCTATGTTGGCAATGCTTCCAAATATTGAATAAACATTAAAGATAACACATCTACGGTGTTTTAAAATGCATTAAATAAAAAACATTTGTTCTTCCGCCTCCTATTTCTGTGCATTGTATTTTTTATCATTTTTATAATTAAACCCATTCATTTACGACGGCTTCTGGCGGAGAAGAGTGTGAACGCAACAACCTGTTTGCAGCTGTTAATTGATGGAAACTGACAAAGTTCACGGTGTTTGAAATCTGGTTTTTCGTCCTGTGTGTGTGTTTGGGAATCATTTTGTATATTTTATCCCACAGGATTTTAAGACATATATGAAAAAATCTGTATAGCAATCTATAGGCAGTCTTGATCATCTTGATCCCCGTTAGGTTTCGAAACATGATGACAAATGAAAGCTACCTTTAGATTAACAGAGAAGCTCCCTGAGAGGAAAATGAAAGGAACTCTTCCTCTGCCTCAGCAGAAGTCTGTTGCATCGTAATGATGTTTCTGCAATTACCCACTTTCTCCTTTTATGGTACATCTTTTCTCTTTGCTCATGTGGCGTCCTTGTCTATTCACCGGCTGTGTGAATGGTGTTAAGGTTTTCCTCTGAAGAGCTCTCTTTTGAAATATTCCTGTTTCCTGTTGGCAGATGGACACTTGAAAAAATATTCCTGACATGCCGCCTCCATTTGCTTTATGTGAGTTTGATCTTACAATCTATATTTGTTCTGTTCCCTGCTGATGCTTTTAAAGCCACTCTTCATTTGCAGATATATACAGATCTGATACAGATATTTGTTCTTATGTCTCCTTCTTTTACTTGTGTCTATATTCTGTTGACGTCTTGCCATACTGGTCCAGTCTAGTTTGGGGGTATTATGACACAAGATTTTGCTGTATTAAAATTTCATAATTTTTACAGATATTATTTATTTTTAATAATTTAAGCATTGGTCTTTATCTGGTAAAGTAAATGTTAGCTACTATAGATCCACTGAGTAAATTAAAATATTATTGAAAAGTCCATTTATTTCAGGAACATTTCTCACTTAATGAAACACATTAGGTAGTTTAATAACACTAAGATTGATGCTTCAAAATATTTTCTCCTAATTATGATTTTCTGCTAACAGCTAGTGAAAATAATTTAAAATTAGAATATTACATCAGACTTTTAAGAGAAGATTTTTGAAAGCAGAGAAGTGGCTTTTTGACTACGTTTAATACCTGCCCAAAGGTGATTGTTTTCAAAAGGTACTTTTAACCTTTGTACAAAACGTCTTTATAAAACTGAATAAATATCTCCACCACATTGTTTAAAAAATATCGTCGTACGCATGGGATCATTTTCAAAAAGGTTTTGACATGAACCAGCAGAAATCTGCCAAATGAACCACTTGCAAGACGGAGGGCTGATTCCCTGCAGGTGTGGCTCAAACCTGCAACTTCTCAAGCCTCATTTCACCCTGGACATAAACAGCTGGTTGCCAGTCAGTCTTTGTCTCAGTGTTAACCCATGTGGTCTGAAATCTCTTTAAACTTTCAGTCAGCCCAGAACCAGCCACACCCTGATTGGATTGGTGACTGCTAATTCATTATTTCTTAAATATTTCTATTTACACAAATAAATAAATAAATAAATAATTCTCCTAGATAAAAAACAAAACCAATTGTTCACAGACTGACGACTTGCAAATATGAAGTTATTTTCATTAAACTTCATTAAAACATCACTAAAAATGTTACACATAAATATGTTTTGTCTTGTTTTAGTTGTAAACAAATGGATTCCAACACTAAGCTTGACTTCACGCGTTCAGTTATTTTCAAGGTCCCACCTTTTTCACATTTTTTCTAATGGATTAGCAACGTTTCACTCAGAAGGAAGGTTCAGAATGCATTTCTTCGCATGTGAAAATGAAACTGTCTTTACCAAATTGTCGGGGTTTATGTTTCTAACTTACAGGGAGTTCACGGTTTGTGTCAGCCACACAGTAATTGCAACATTTGTCATTTGGATCAAAAGTCCACCTGATCATGTAGGCAGACCAAAACATTTCTAATTGTGCCAATTGAGCTCTGCGTGAGGAAGAGGATCAGCCTGTCAAACAAGACTAATTGGACAACAGGCAGGAGAAAAAGCCTCTGTGTTATCTGTGAATGTGCATGGCAACTTCTGGAGTGTAAACAAGCTGTGCGCACGTTGAACATTTCCACCCCTTTACTTAGCACATGTAGCACTAAGGTTTGTTTGTCTCCAACTAAATTAAGGATCTCTCTGTAGTTTACCAACTATAAACAGCTAATTGGAGGCTGAAAACACTAATTAATAGGAATCGAGAGCAGTGCAAATAAAATAGAACGAAAACGAAAAGAATGCAAATTGCTGCCAGAGGAAGCGGAATACATCACACAACAATGAGAAAGCTGTATTTCAACAGACATGACTTGAATTTTCTCCTAGATTCATTGTTGTCTTGCTATTGTGATGTTTCAGTTTATGTTTGGTGGTAGAAGATATTTTGAAAAGCAGATTAAACACATGCATTTATGAAACTTTCCTTTTGATGGTGCTAATCAAACCAACAAATTCTCAGTCAAATGCTCTAAATAATGGTTACAAACGGCATCATGGTTGACCATTGTTATGATGCCCTGCTGAAGGCAGGGTATCGGAACGAGTACAAGTTTCTTAAAGCCATAGTATCATCTAAAATCAACTGTTTGGAGCTTTACATCATGTTATAGTGTTATTTCATCATCTTTGACTTTCTTTTCAGGCATGATTGAGAAATACTTCGATCTCTATGGCAATCTTTCAACTGTCAAAACATCTTGCTGGACCTAGTCCCACCTTCCAGAAAACACCTTCACTTCCTAGCTGCAGTTTCCAAGCTTCCTAGCTTCTGCCTCACTCACTCAGCTCCTTCAGACTAGCCAGCAGCAATTAGCAAACACCCTGTGAAACTGAGTAACTGATAAATTCCAGTCAGTGGCATGCCTGAGGCTAAAAATGGATTAAACACAATCACCACCAAGAAGTAATCCTTCCTTTTGTTTCTAAATTATGTACCAAGTTGTGTGTTGGTCTATCACATCACATAAAATGCCAATAAGATGCAAATAAGTTTCTGGTTGTGGTCAGATCATTCTTTGTTGGCATTTACATTGCCTTCAAAAATCTGTCTTGGACAGCACACATACTTCTCCTTTACTCTGTCTAAATATTGTCACAACGCTGCATTACAAAATATTTTATCTTTCATTCAAGCATGCGTTTATGGGTACATTTAAAAAATAATAAGTTTTATGGCACAGTTCACAACACAAATTCTTAAAAGCTATCATAACGTGTTTCTACATCAATCAATTTGGAAAATAAGCTGACTGATAAATTACAACTGAGACATCAAGCATGAGTTTATGGGCAAAATACACTCTAATGGAACAGTAATTGGAAGCCATGCCATAGGAAGACTTTTAAAGCACCAGGTTCACTGTAGCTGGTGTGAAAAACAGGCTTTAGCATTTTAATTGGGATTTAATTGTGTAGATAGCACTAAACCAGAGCATGATGCACGTCAACCTGTCACTTCCCTTTCCTGCACAGTAACTGGTTTCCTTGTGTGGATGCCAGAATCAGACAATTTTAGTGCTTATGTGAGTCTTCATGAATGTTAAGCCTTTTGGAATTTTCTGATCACTAAAATATGTTATTTCTTATGAGAATTTAATCTGACAGATCAACAAAAGTAGCACATCATTAAGTGGAGCAAAAACAATACACAAAACATGTGAAGTTCAGTTTTTATTCATTCACACTGAGCTGTATCATGTATCATATTGTCTTTCTAGTGGATTTGAATGATTTATTAAATTAATGAAACAATTGATAATTAATTATTTCTATGGGTTATTTAGGCAAAACAATAGCTTAATGATATATTCCAGGAAATCTTACATTTTAGAACATTTTTTTTGTAGTTTTGTTAGTGGCAATGTTTATACACACCCTTGCTAAAAATACTAAAAACACACATTGTGACATTTAAGTTTAAGGTATAAATGATAATATAATGGACCAGACAAGGGGTAAATAACTGCTACACTCATGAATGAAGGGAACAGGAAGTGCTTTTATTTTGATATTTTCAGAGGGAAGGGTCTTTGTAATGTTACACTAGCTTAAAAGCGAAAGCATCAGAGGAGAGTTGCATTTACTGCAGGTTTTTGCTGTTTAAAGGTGCGGCAGTGGATCAGACAGATTCCTGGAAGCGTTGGGATCTTCAGCTGAGCTTCGAGCATTTCTCACCGCAAAAACAAAAGCTTCCCAAGTATTTTTGTCTAGCCTCTACTGCAAATGTCCTAGCCCACCTGAACAAGACAAAACCAACCCATAAGCGACCTCTCAGCAAGAAGCAGGAGCTTGTCTTAATTCAATATTTCAGTAATATTAATGAAAGAGTTCCACCGGCAGAGTATATCTTCTGAAAAATGTTGTTACAATTGAAATAACCTGCTTAAAAATATTATTTTAAGCAGGTATCAGCTGTGTTAAACAGCTGATCCAAAGCTGTTTCATACAATGCTCAGCTGGAAAAACCTTTGTATGGTCCTTATCTTAAACTGACAGCTAACATGAACAGATTGTCATGATCCGGTTTGTTTTGTATGAGAGGCTGAATCAAATTTTCTGTGGAACTTTACAAACAACACCCCATAATCAGTTGCAGTTGATTCTTTTTTTTTTTTTGGTTAACAACATAAAGAGCTTGAGCTGCTTACTAACTCATGCCACACTTTTCAGAGTTGTTGGGGACAAAATGTCACAACTCATGTGTTTTCATTCCTCTTCACAATTCTGCTCTACTACTCATTTATAACACACTGTGTATCTTTAAACAACTTCTAGATTTATACTAATCTGGACAATGGCTCTGTGGTGATTAGCACACCTCATGTCTTGTTTACTTGTGGTGGTTAAATCAGTAGTTCAATACAATAACGCAATTTTACGAACATAGAATTTAAAGACAAGGTCTCTTGCGCATTCATTTACATTTTTTGTACTGCTGGTGCTTAATTTGTGCAGTTGATGTTTTACGCTTGAGGGCAGCGGTGAGTCCATCATTACTCCAGCCCATGTTTAGATTGCTCCAAGGTTTCCTAAAGTCTGAAGTGTCAGTCAGGAAGCCTGGCGGTTTAAACCAGCTCTGACACTGGGCATCAGAAACCTGTGAGCAGAAAGCTGCTTCTGCAACGCGGTTTAATTAAGATTCCAAAACATGCTGTTGAAAATATATCGGTTTAATACACGGGAGGAGGTAGAAAAAGGGGGGCTATTTTTGCCCAGAGACGAACACATGGGTTTTGACACTTTTGCCACAACAGCAGAGGTGAGTACCAACACAAACATCCCACTGCCACAACTGATGATTTATGAGGTCCAGCAACAACAGGGTTGGTTGAACTGAAATGCCTTGCTCTCTCTCTCCTTCTGTTGTGGCAAAAGGCCATCATGTGACGTTCCATATGATTACGCTAATTTAATCCTCAGCAACCTCTCCGAGTTCAACTTTGATGCAGCTGAAGTGTAATTTGCAGGAACTATTACATATGTCACACACTTCTGATCTATTTTAAAGGAGCAGTGTTATGTGTTTTCAAGGTACATAGTGTCATTTTATAGCACAATCAGGTAACTGTTACCTGCAATTGTTAACAAAAATGCTATAGAGAGGCATGCAAAAGTATTCATAACCCCTGACTTTTTTTTCATATGTCACATTATAACCACAAACATATTTTTCATTGGAATTTAATGTGAAAAACCAACACAAAGTGACAAGAAAGTTATACTGTTTTACGTTTTTTATTTGCAAAATATATTTTGAATAATTTCTGTCCTCTTCATAATTGTATCCCACTTTCTGTTAGTCATTCACATTAAATTCCAATGAAATTAAATTTGTATTCTTGTGGTTGTAATGTGACAAAATATGGAAAAGTTCAAGGGATATGAATGCTTTTCAAGCCTTTGTATACAGTGAACTCTCGCTATAACATGGTTCACCTTTCACGGTCTCGCTGCTTCGTGGATTTTTTGTGCAGTTTTTTTTTTCACAGTGCATTGTATTCTGCGTCCTGATTGGCTGACAGTCTCTCCGCTTCTTCTCTACTTGTGTGTCAATAACGCTGTGGTTTAATATGTACATGTACTTAAACAGCTTGCAAATTTAAGTTTATCTTGCATTTTCAAGTTTCTCTAAAACCCATAATGTCGAGAAAACGTTCCGCACCGACAAAGGGACTTGCGGTCCAACCCATAAGGCAGAAAAAGTTAAAGAGCGATAACAACAACCTATAATTATATTCTTCTCTTGAATAAACACACCTGCACCGCGGGCTTTAGAAGAAAAAATGCTACATGGGTTATTTTTGGAACGTAAACCCCGCGATAAACAAGGGTTCACTGTATATCAAATATTACAAAATATGAGAAAAATTAATGTTATATTTCAACACCTTGAAATTGGACCTCTGTCACTTTAAGAAACTCTCTCTGACACTCTACCAGGGGGAGTCATAGAAAAAGAAAACAGGTGATCCAGCTTATGGGTTAGGGTTTGGAGATCAAAGAATTTCTCAAACAATATAACAATGAACAATATGATGTAAAGCTCTAAAAAGCTGATTTTACATAAAACTGCCCCTTTAAACACTCGCCACATCTGGCTTTCATTATGGGGTGAAAACGTTAGCATAGGGACATGTGCAACCACGGCACACGCCCCAACACAGGTGCACAGTACCAGGAGAGGGGAAAGCAAGGGCAAGTCAATCAGTGTTCAACCAGATCACAGGGAAGTGGTTCTGCTGCGGTTTGACGACAGGGCTTCCTTGATCAGACGCTAGCTTTTTATGGCAGGACCTGAATTTAGTGAGGCCTGTCGGTGTAGGAGAATGTGAATTACTGCTCAATGTTCCTCGACAGTGCTGAGCTGGTGGCTTCATCTGTTCCGACAGGCTCTTGACTGTGTGTGATGATGAGAGACAGCTCCGGGTTGGCGCTCCGCACTGGCCCTTCAGCTGACAATGTGAATTATGGAGACCTGAAGGAGCTGGAGCATGCATCAGCAGACCCTTCTCTCCTATTAATCCTTCCCTCAGAGGTTTCACTGCAGAGACCCCAGTCGTACCTTGTTGTTGCTTACTCTCACTCCTAACCCCGCTGCACCCTGATGGAGGCAGTAAACTCTGAAGCACAGGTGACTTGACTCTGTCCTCAATTTTTCTCCAGCCTAGAAATAATTTCTCTCTGGACTGTCGCTACTTGATGAAGAATTTGTATTTCATTTCATTGTCAATGTTAACACATGTGATTTAATATGTTATTATTATTACATAACCAGTGATGTCAGTAACGCGTTAGTTAGTAATGCATTACTGACGTCGGACCACTTTTTTCAGTAACTAGTAATCTAACGCGTTGCTATTTCAAAACCAGTAGTCAGATTGCAGTCACTTATCAAAATCACTTTGCGTTACTATTTTCTTTTGTAATTAAATTTTATTTCCTCTCCGCGCCTTGGGGAGAATCTATGTGACAGTATCAGCAGCGACAGAAACATAAACAATGGAGATGAGATGTGCATGTCGTTGCTGGAAAAACAGGAACTATTTTCAGTTTCGCTCGGCAAGTCCAATTATTCTAAGTGGCTTTGGGGTTGTTGTTTTTTTTTTGTTTGTTTTTTTAAGTCACTTGTAGATTTAATGAGTCACGGTTTTTGGGCTTAATGTGCAGACATAAACCCAGAATTTGTCTGACATCTTAGTTAGACTCTCCATGTCCATCATTTCCCAGATGATCCGTCCCGCTGTGTCTTTGTTAATGCCAAGTTAATATTTAACCTCTGAATGACGTCTAGCTTTGCGTTGCGCTCCAGAAAATAGCAAACATGGAAACTATAGGAACAGCGCAATAAACGTGAGAACAATCACAAATGAACGTGTCCGTAAAGTTGTGCGTATAAACGTCATTATAATTATTAATATTAAGATAAGTGTCACAAATCTGTGCAGCGGGACATCTGAGTTGTGGAGCAGCAGGATGAGATCTGTGAGCTGTGACACCAAACACGGCCGTAATGCACAACCTGGAGGGGGGGAGGGGGGGGGGTTCAAAAATCCTATTTATAGTTTTCCAGAAAATAGAAACACACAAAAACACAAACAAATTACTAAAGTTTTTTTTTTTTTTGTGTACTGTTGTCAGGGGCACAACTACATACTTTCTGAGGTGTATGTGTACATGTCATCGGCGCACCCCCTGTCCGCCCCGCCCCCATGACATAAACTTGTACAACTAATCTTTAATTAAAGTATCAATAATAATACATGTACATATACGTGAATATATTACTGACTGCAGAGCAATTTAAAAAGAATGGAACAAAAAGCAGGGCAATATTTCATCATTTTCTATGTAAGTGAGCTAAAGAGCCACTTCTGTTAGCCTGAGTCTAGAACCGCCTATAGGCTGCAGGGCTGAGGCATTTTGTTAGCATGTTTTCTGTCATTATTATAGCTTGACATAAAGCCTTATCCAAACTGGCCACCCACATTAATAAAATTCTGAAATAATATTGACCACAAAACTGTATTTATAAAAGATATCAAATTTTTCCTACACAATCCTAACAAACGTTTTTAATGTTGAAAAAAATAAACAGTTTCTCTTCACCATCTTTATTATGTTATTTTATTTATCCATTCTATTTGTATGATTTGTTCTTTAAATTGCTATTCATATTATTTTTCTGTCTCAGGAAATGACTGAGGGAAGAAGAGACTGATGCCTGGTTCTTTAAGTTCTAATGGGTCTAATAGCAGGTAAAGAAAGGCCGCCTCATTCATGCAAAGACTTGTGGGGCTAGAAATAAGTAATAAATAATTCTTATTGTCCCTTTTATCGTTCTCACAAGAGTACCACCAAATATCGCAATCAAACTTTAAGATTATTTCACCCAACCTCATTGATATTGCAGACTGGCATTCTGATTCAGTCAAATTCATAAAGGAATGCTTTTTGTAATTCAGACATCCTTCTAGGGCTAAGCGATTATTTTAGTAATCAAGTATTGTATCAATTATTCTGACGATACATAAAGTAAAATTTTGATCAAATAAAATATTGGTGAATTCTACCATACTAGCAGTATTATTATCGGATATCAGCATCGTCACAAATTTTCATGTTTGTGCATTCCTACAATTACTTTCTTGTAGTTCAGAAAATTAACCTGTAACAATAGTAGCTCACTATCTAAGTTAACCTGGACAAAAATTACAATTAAAAATGCTTGTTGATCCCCGCAAAAATGATAAAAACCTGGTCAGTCTGGAATTTGGGTTTGAGGAGAAGTTGTTTTTCCTGCAGTTATGATTTTATTAAATCATAATGAATTAATAAAATCCGTCCGGACTAAACTTGAAAATCGGATGTTATGTTGCTAACACTTAGATTTCGTCAACAACTCAGAAACAGAAGTAAGAGCATTATGCAACATAATCACCTGGCCCGAACATGGTGCTGTAATTACTAAAACATAATTCACCAAAGCTGAATCATGTTGAAGGAAATAATTTTTCTCCAAGAATTGTAATAATTGAGGTGCTCGTATCATCCAAGGACTCACTGTATACACCCATCTCTGATTTCTATGAGACCAAGCTGGCAAAAGAAATCTCACAATGGCTGCCATTCATTGGACCCAAACTCAAGCCCTCTGCCAAAGGAGATATGATCCATCCCAAAGAAAAGCCCAGATCCTGGTGAATGTTGCCACTAATCCTCCTGCTGGATGGTAAAAATTCACTGCGGTGCTCAGAAACACACCACCCAGGCTGAACCGTGATGTAAAATCTCCAGGAGACAACAGAACTGGTGAGTGTGTTGTCTCTTTTTCTACTTCTGCCAAATCCACATGCCCACACAAACACACACACGTACCACGGTGCCAACAGCCTCCTTTCCTCGCCCACGGCCCTCGCGGCCCACCCACCACTGAGAACCATCACCATATGAGATTTATGAGCGCTGAGAGTATATAGAAAAGAAAAACAAACTTTATAGGAGATGTCCTTCTCTTAGCTCTCACCTCTGGTAAAAAATAAAAAAATTGATCTCTGCTGTGGGTTTCCATGACAGATAATTCAATGGTAATATCGGGAATAATGGATTTGCAAATCTGTTGGCAGGCAGCAGCTCTAAATCGGAGCGGTGCTGCACCTGAGACTGCCCCGCTGCTCACACGCTGTTGGCTAATTTTATTACTTAAAAGAGCAGCCTCCATCACTGCCCTGTTGTCTATGGTTACCCCCTATCCTCCTCCTCTTCTTCCTCCCACCTCAGAAACACACACCGCGTGTTTGTATGTTTCTGTTTCGCTGTCAGTGCATATGTATGTGTCGACGAGGATCTTTGCTCGACTCTAATGAAGGTTGCAATTGATTTTACATTCCAGACATTATGTGTTTTCCAAGATGTTTCAGCATCAGAATGTACACATATCGTGGTGTTAATCAGGGCATTTGTAAAAACAATTTCTTTATTATCTGAATTGATAAAACAGTGTATGATGTTAATAGCAATATGTTTATTTTTAACAAGCTGCATATAAGGCTGGCATTTGCAGTCTGGCCAGAGATGTCAGACTGGAACTGAGGTTTGAGGAGAAGTTGTTTTTCTTGCAGATGTGGCTGGCGGAAAAGAATGCACATTTTATGAATGTGTTGTATTTTTTTTTTTTTACTCATATAATAGTGCTGACATTTAATCCTCTCCATTTCATTGTGGTTCATTTAGTCGTTTTCTGCCTGTTGAGAGAAATAATATATCTTCAGGAAAAAAAAAAATTTATCAAAAGGCTTTTACCTCATACCTCAGACTGAACCTTCATTTTCTGTAACATTGCAAAAGTATTCACATCTCTTAACTTTTTCACAATTTGTCTTGTTATTGCTGGGTTTCAGACATGTGACACGGATGACGCACGAAATTCAGATGGAGGTCCAGGAGTGGATTTTGCTTCATTTCTCCGGTTCAAAACGAAGCAAAATTGATCACAACGAGTAGCTAATGCCCTAAATAGGCTGAAACAGAGGAGACATTTCGAAAAAGTATGAATATATTTAGGATATGATTCTTATTATCTCAGTAGAAAAGACTTCTCTTATAATCTTGATGATTTACCAAGCGATCCACATAACTAACTATCTGGAACTGCAGAGTTCATATTACACGACGAGCCAGAAGAAAGTTTTCATAAACCTGGAGAATACAATCATTTAGTTTCAAGTCAATAATGTTACACTTGCATTCAGGGGCGCCGTATCACTGGGTTTCAGATTACGTAGCACCTACATCACCCAATGCAAGATCCCGACTTAGTTTCTCGAGATCCTTCGCTGTTCTGACCTACTGTCCATCCTCCCTGTGGCAGTGCGTATGCAGATGTTACTCCACATGCTGGATGCTCAGCAGCTTACTTATTGATACATCCTACCTGTGGAAATTCCATCTGTTTTATTTTGTCAAAGATTACGGCAAGCTCTACTTCAATTATTTATAATTAGCTTTCCTCAGGCTGCTCTGTTACTCCATGTTTTAAGTTTACATGACAGGCAGTTGAAAACGCTGTAGTTTGTTGCCACACTGTAAACAAGAAAGCCCCATTGCTTGGCGTCAATCAAGTGAACAAAATGCATTGTTTTCAAACATGATAGAAGTATAAAATCACTTTAAATATTTTAACAGTACATTCTTTATTTGACCAAGTTAAACAGACCATGTTGATATTAAGAGTGATTGAAGCTGCTTATAATATATATATATATATATATATATATATATATGATGGCCTCCTGGAGAGAATATTCATCCTCAGAGATAGTCATGTTTTTAATGATCCCAGATTCACAGCCATAGACCTCAAGTAACTGTAGAACTTTATTTCCATAAGAAATCATACATTAGCAAACATGCATTAGAGAGGCACTTACTGGTGAACATTTGGCAATGTTCCGAAGGAAAGTCCAGGTCGCTCTGATGCTTGTCCCAATCATTAAAAAGGTCAGGAAAAACATTATACATCTCAGTGTGGATTTCTGGTTTTTCTCATGCTTTTTACTTCCACGAGACCCTAGAGATGGAGCCAGTATTTATCCATGTACTCCACTGAATAAAAAAGGTTTCGAAAATAACATAACCTATAAAAAATAAAAATGTAGTAAGCAGTGATATTACGCACATATGGCAAGTGGAAATTTTGAAAATTCCCTAAGGACAGTCACTGATATTGTATCTGATGGCTTCTTGGATGTGGTTTCCTCCTGTTCTGATTCCCCATCTTCATCCTGGTCATCTCCAACTTCAGGCTCTGGCTCCTCTGCTGGAAAGGGGCCCAAAGAAGCCTGTTGGAAGACCTGTTAAAGGGGTTAAAAGTAGTCAAAACCATTATAACAGTATAACCAGCCTTTGTTCAATGTAATTGAATATAGAAAACAATTTTACATACCTCATCCAATGTCTTAATTTTGGCATTTGGATGAATTGTTGATATTTTTTTTCCCAGAGTTCTCTCAACTCTCCTTCCAGGTCATTGTTCTTTGTAGGGAGCTGTTTACAAACCCAGAGGGCTCCTCTGGATCTGGACTGAGTTGGAGAAGGTCCTCGTCCCATTCCTAGGGCTCCAAGTCCAGATTGGAAATCATGAGTGGCTGATGGTTGGTGGCTCTAAATCAGTGTTTCTCAATTCTGGTCCTCACGCCCCCCTGTCCTACATGTTTTAGGTGTTTCCCTTATGCCACACATCTGGATTGAATATGTGGGTGATTAACAGGCTTCTGTAGCACTTGATGATCATGCAATCATTTGAATCAGCTGTTCTGGAATAGAGGTACATCTAAAACATGCAGAGCAGGGGGGCCTGAGGACTGGAATTGAGAAGCACTGCTCTAAACTAACAAAAATAACGTTCATCTTTCTTTCTATTAGAACGGTTGGAAGAACCGTACAGGACAGACTTTAGACATTTTAAAGCGGATCAACAGAAATAAATGGTGTGCATTTATTTTCTGCCCTCCATCCTCATTGGGTGACGTCGATGCCAAGTCATCTGAAACCCAGAAATAACTTTTTGAATGTTATGTTCCACACCGTGTTTGTTGATGTGTTTTTATTTTATCATTTTATTGGTATAATTACTAATAGTTTAACTGTTGACTTTTTTTCTATTTAGAAATTCTGATTAATTTCTTTTATGCAATTTATGCTCCGTAAAAGTGAAGTCTAGTCTCTAAAGATTAAGACTATGATTTTGCTTCTCATGCATGTTGTGTAAACATTAATAGTGAGATGTTTTTCCAACTAATCTCCCTTTTAGTATGATTGTGAAAACTAAATGGCAACAATATGTCAATGAAAGTATAGTTTTTTAGAGAGTTCATTCACCTTAAATAGTTTTTGATAGCAAACAAAGAAGAGAAGAATTAAACAGATATAAATATGCTGGTAAAGGCCAGGTTGCAATGCAAACCTAGCCAATGACATATTCAGAATGCTAAGAGATGCATCAGATTGACATTATGTTAAGACATTAAAAAAATAAATAAATAGTTTTTGTTTTCCCTTGAAGGTTCCCTAGAACTGGGAAGTCACTTCAGATCTTTAGCTACTGAACAATCACGATGGAGTGATCGAGTTTTAATTTAGTGCCAGTTCTCTAAAAGGCCGACCTGGAGGAGTAGAAAGAAGAAAAGAAAAGCAGACATGCAGAAGGTGGCGCTCTGCGTGGACAGGAGCAAAATGGACCTGTTTACACGCCAAACTTGTATCTGTTGGACACACTGTGTGCCATAGTAGTGGCAGCATCATGCTGTGAAAGTATTTAGCTTTTGCTGACAAAATCTGAAAAAATGTCTTAAAAAAGAAATGTCGAAACAAGACCATTTATAAATGTTAGCGTCTCGGACCATCGTCTGAAAAGTTGCACAAACTCAGGCCTGCTTTTTTCTTTTTTAGAACACCAATTGGTACTAATGGTCAGATATGCTCATACTGGATAAATAGGAGTCAAATTAGTACTTTGACCAAATGTTGGTACATTATAAACCAATGATATTATGATCCTATTTGACTGCAGTTAAATTCAGCACAGTCACCTGCTGCCTGCATGCAGGCTGCCAAGCTAACCAGTGTACCATGCAACGCCTCTATTGTGGTGGCCTTTGCTGGAGTTTGCAGAATGCCTTTGGTAAATTATTTACATTTTTATACAATTCAAAGTGTCTGACAAACTCATCTAGTTCATCTTCTTTTATTTTTTTTGGAAAAAAGTTTTGTTACCTGATTGTGACAATTCGACTAACCCCAATCGACTGATACAGCCATCAGATATCAGGATCAGAAAAGAAAGTTGTACTGCGGTGCGTCCCGATTTCTAACCTCTGCTCTGCTGAATTACTTGCAGATTCTGTGACACAAGGGCTCATTGCTGAACATGACTGCTTTGAGTCAACCGTCTTTTCCTTAAGCAGCAAAATATGATCTCTTTAATATTAGCCTCATTTCCTTCCTTGTGTTTCACATCACCCTTCATTTTACCGGTTGTTCTGCTGAGCACTTTCACCACTCTCAGAAAAAAAAAAAAACAGGCAGATTATTCAGTCTGAAGGCTGCTTCATAAATATACTGCCACCACAATGCAGGGTCAGAGGATTCAAGGGGAGAGCTGCTGAATTTCTGGGGGGATTTCTGTGTGAAGCGGGAGACTGCCAGCATATTGGATGTGAAGCATCGTCTTCCTGCAGCCAATGATGCTCTGACAAAGAAGTCTCTCTCTCTCTCTCTTGCCGAGGGGTCTACCTGATCTGTGTAGTGCTCACATGGATAGCACCAACCTTAGACATGTAACTCCAATGAATTATTAACACTGTAGCTGAAAAAGAGGGAGGAAACAAAGGATGTGAAGCCACAACGTTCTGCCCTGACTTGTGAGAATGAAAAAGTAAAGGTAGCACTTTGGATTTTTGCCATTTCAAACAGCGTATAAATACCAAAATAAATAGTTTGCACAAAAAAACCCCAAAATGTCAAATGCAAGTTTTGCACTTCATTTCTTTGTGAGGAGGAGTTGCTCGGGGAGAGGAAGGAGCATGTGTTGAGATGTTTTCTCTCCGTTTGCATTTCAAGCAGTAATTCATTTGGAATGGCAGACAAAGATCCTATCAAAACATATTGATTGTAAAAACACTTTGTTTTTTACTCTCTGGATGAAATCTGTTCAAGTCACTTTTGTTTACATGGCGTCTTGCTTAATGGCACAACAAAAATGTTTTTAAGGAAGCCAGACGATCCAGATAGCAGTGAAATGAGTTGAGGCCAAATCTTTTAGCAGCAGTCTGTTTGTCAGATGGGCTGAAACATCACTGGATGAAATTTCATATTTGAGTAGAGAAAATTTTATGGTAAATTTTAGATTTTTGCTGAATTTTTTTCCATATTCTGAAGAAAACCCAATAGGGGGACTCAAGGACTTCACCCACAGGTTTTTATTTTGTTGTTGTTTTGTTTTTTTCTTGACCAACTAGAGATGCAGCAATAACACATATGTAGCTGATTTTGAGATTTTTTTTAAAGCCTTGACATTCCTTACTAATTTTGATTAGTTTTGATGTTGTCTTTAAGGAATGAGTTGATTATTAATCACACACTTGGCAAATTTAGACTTAAAATGATTTCTTTCAATCAAGAAGACTGATTCTGATGGGAAATAAAACAGACATCTCTCAAAAGATACAACTGTATAATATAGATTTTTTTTTCACATTTCATGTTAATTTTGAAACTTATTTATACCTTTCTTAACAATCCATTAAACAGTCATTATTAAGATTATAGCAATCAAACCCTTTTTATAACAACTAAAAGTACTGATTAATAAACAGAACTGACCAGATTTCTAACATCTCTTCCAAGTACTTTAAGTAAAAATACCGTAATTTCACAATATTGAGGTATTAACAAAACATTTTAAAGGGATTCACGATTAGTTGTACATGTTGGGCTAAATGTTGTAATTTTCCTATAAAAAAATTACAACTGTGTCTACAGAGTAAACACAGGAAGGCTAATGTTTGACTGGATCATTTCCAACATGAAAGAAAGAAGAGAGGAACACAACACCCATGCCCGTGATATTTTCTTCAGAAGACTTTGAGTTATTTGTACCAGCAAAACTAGCAAAGCCTCTAACAGGTGATTATTACCTTAACAAGCTAAAAATAATTGGTGTGCTGCTGCTGAGACAGGCAGAGCTGGAAGCTCCTTGAAATGTGTGGTGTTCCAGACAAATAAATTATTGAACCTCTGTATTAAGATTGTTTAGACATTTTTGGTCTGATTATGCTCCTATGGTTTTTGGAGGTTGTTTGGTGTCTCAATGTAAAGGAAATGTAATGATTCGCCATTGGTGGCGCTCTCTCTGTAATAAGACAGGTGAGCCCTGACTGGTGGAAGAATGTTCCCTCGCTGGATAATAAATGTTGCCATGTGCTTATTCCAGTCGTCTGCTTGAACATTATTTTATTTGAACTAGTGTGTCATACACAACAAAATGCTGACAGGACCCATACTGCCTCCAGTACCAAATCCACTTATCCGACTGACCGGACAAAGACCACCATAAACAGCAACACTGGATCATAAACAGCAGAGCTGTTTCCAAACCAGACACAGCGCTACAGACTTTGGGAAGATAAGCAGCGCTAATGGATCTATTACTACTTGAATTGCTAATGGAGCTAGAACACCGGTACTGAATGTAAAATCACTACTGACACTGGATGAAGATCGGATCCTAAACAGCTGTTGTCGAACCAGACACAGAGCTATGGAAGTACTTACTGGATCACACAGTCTGACCAGAGTTAAGTGTCATTCATCCTTTCATTTATGAAGTAGAAGGCAATAGAAGCAAACACCAGCTACTATGAAAAACTCTGTCCTCTTTCTCCATTTGGTCCTTTTCATCTTCATTACATCTAAAATATATATTTCCCAAATAAAGTCAATTGTTGCAACTAATTGTGGATCCCTTACAGCATAGCATGATCCGATTGCTTTCACTTTAAATAGTAAAGCAAGGATTATCATTTACTTAAGTACTTTTATTTATTACTAGTTTGGTTTTGACACATATAGTCATTTAGAGTGGGAGAGTCACTTTGTATAAAGTCAGCCACCAACATTGTGTTCTCATGACAATGAGTTAATGACTTTTCTTAAGTGTTTCAGTTAAAACTCTTTTTATGTCAAAGAATAAATGTTACATCAATGTAATATACGCCTCAGCTAAAATAGTCGGTTATTTTACAAGAGTTAACTTTTTACCAGGCCTTTTATTGGAGTACAGTGTTGAAAGACTGAAGGAAACTGTAAAGAACCACTGAATCTAGCAAATGTTTTTTAAGTGAGCGTGTTTGTTGTGTAGAATATGACTTTTTTTTTTTTTTCCATTCTCTCCTCTCTATAGAATAAGACTTCAAGGCTAATGAGCTTGTGGCTAATATTAGCTGGGTAACAACCGAGGCTAATTCCCACATGTATTGAAACATTTTGCTGCCTAACAGAAATACAGCTCCAGCTTTTTAGCTTGCCAGCCATACTTATTTATAAGTACAACATTGACCACAGTAACGGGCAGTGTTGCCATGACTTTCTAAACAACATTTGGTTTGTGTAAACAAGACACAACTTTTCTTTCGTCGTATTAAGGACTTAAAACTTTGACTGTATAATGGAATTTTTTGTGGTTTTGGAACCATAACTTTTTTTCAGATCTGGCCTTCATGCGCAAGGTCTCATTATTTTGAAATGCAGACCAATAAATCTGATGCCAAAATAGTTTATGCCAATCAAATGTATTTTCTTTGCCTGCTTACTATCTTACTGCCTGAATTTATTTTCAGTTGTATAAAAATATAGCATTTGTTATTTTGCTGCTCATATTGGTAAGTTAAATATGGCACATATCATGGAAATTTAGATCAGCAAAAATATACATCATTGGGCATAATTCTGACAGCTAGATGTAACAGGTACATACCAAGATAGTTTTTGGTATGTATATGATGCATATTTCTGGAATATTCATGCCATCTTGACTGCATTAACAGCTGTATTAGTTTGAGGCAAATGTGTGACAACAGGCTTTTAAAGGGTAAGTTCTGTTTGGAATATAGGTAATTACTACCATGGAAGAGGCAGCTTACAGTCACAGAGTTAATATAAAGAGTAACATATTTTGTACACAAACTTGTTTGCATTTCTAACTATCTTTGAACTTTGTATTGATTTCCATTCTTTTTAGTAGCTGCATTTATACCTAATGCTAACACTTACCTAAACCCTAGACATTACTAGTATATTCCTAGCCCTAACCTGAACCAGAACCTAACCCTTTGCTCCAAAACGGGAGGTTCACTGAATCAGAAACAGAATTTGGCCTCCCCATCAGCCTACAGAAGGTTGGTGAATGTACCAGAAAAAGTCCTAAACAGGCTAAATAAACAAGTATACACACACATACAATAGTACTTCTACACATATTATTCGCGTCATGCTTCACCTTCACTGTGATACTTTCACAGTATAGTCCTAACCTTAATCAAAACCTAAATCACACCACACCTCTAATCCTAACAACTAAGCCGGAACCAAATGTAACCGTCAACAAGGTGGTTCACCACATTAGCACCATACTTTGGTACCCAAACAGCTGATCGTTCACACACACTCATGCATGCACACACAGAGTATGTCTTTCCATCTTCACATGGACTTTGCATTGACTTTTATGCTTTTTTTTTATTAATTTCCTTAGCCTAACCCTGAGCTTTGCCCTAAACCTAACCACTACCTGTACATGCCTAACCCTAACCCTAAAACAAGGAAGAAACAAGGAAAGTACTCCTTGTTCAGGCTTTGGGCCTAATGAGAAGCAGTGTTTCCTCATAATTTGTTTGTTGGAAAAATTGTCTTTACAAGGTCAGAAATGCTGAAATCATGCACCTGAAGATGATTTAAAGGCGTCAACTTAACCAACAGATTTTTTGAGCAAGAAACGAGATCGGAATACCCAGGCATAAATCACAAAAAGAACAACTCCTTTGAGCCAATTAATTACCATCTGGTCTATTCAGGAACAAAGCCTGTTCAAATCAAGGGTTGAACAAACTGTGGGTATTTTCCAGAAACTGGTAAAAGAAAGAAAAAGTCCTATTTCAGGAAAACAATAAGTTACTTGAGTCATGTTTTGAATAGGCTCCGTTTGTAATTCACTCAAAAACATCTCATTACACCTTCACCTGTAAGATTTGTTTTTGACTCCTGTAAAGATGTTTTTCATATTGTCTTAATTGTTTGATGTATTGTTTTGTGTGGATGGTTGGGGAAGAAAGTGGAAATCATTTAACAACAAGTTGCGATAGAGACACACATGAAAGACTCTTAAAGTTACTTTTTACATAACAAAACAAAGTAAAGCAAAAGCTGTATCAGGGTAAAGAAGATCAAACAGCATTACAAGTATACTTTAAGGTGATGCAAAGCTTGCACGGATTAACCGTCCAACCTCATCTGAAAACTATCCAAGATTTACATTTTGAAAAAAGATCTTGTGCGTTTAATCAAATGAAGTGTGGCAACCAAATAAATTTACTTTGCATATTAAGTGCTGCCGATGTCTGTAGTGAGAATAATAAGCTCCTACCTTCAACATAACAAGAAATGTTTGGATCTCCAACTTCAAAGTACATGTGCAACAGTCATACTTAATAAGAACGTTATCTTTGTCTTGGAGCAGAGAGGCGATAAACCCTCGCTGAAAGCATGTATAACTTTATTAAATCTCACTTTCTGACCTGAATACTTTTTTTTTTAAGTCTGATTGTTGCACATCATTTGAGGAAGAAACAAGGAAAGTACAATGGTGTTACACAGGTCAATATGAGGTCCCTCTTGAAAATGAGATCTCAATGGGGTTTACCTGGTTAAATAAAGGGAAAAAAAGAGGAACTAATAGACTAGAGTTTTGAGGGTCAACTAAAATGGCAGTTGGATATGGTGCAATTTTTCAGCATTGGTTCTTGCACTAAAATTTTTTTGGCTGAAACAAGTGAAAAGTCAAACTTGGAGCTAGGACACAATTCAGGTTCATGACTAAACTTCCAACTTTGGGGAATTCAAGCTGAGGTTTTGAGGCCAACTCTCAAGATGCGACTCCTGGACAAAAGCTTTTGTCCAGCTCATTGACCTTGAACTCAATCAAGAGTGAACGCACAGCTTCAGTTATTGCAGCTTGAAACTAGAGATCAGTCCTGAAATCTGGTTGTAGTGATGGACTTTTACCTGAACCCTCATAAACACATAAAGACAGTTACAAAGCTTGTCTTTTACCACAAAGAACTGTTACAGTGTTAAAGGAATAATGTGATTTATGCGTTTAATTTTAGTCACATTGATTACAGCATGTTCACAGGTCTGCCTAAAAACATCAATCCTCCAGCTGCACCTGATCCAGAATGCTGCTGCTGGCATTCTGACTAAAACCAGGAAGATAGAGCACATCAGTTCAACAGTCCTTCCACTGGCTCCCTGCAGCTCAGATAATAGACCTAAAAGATCTAAACTGCTGTTAGTTTATAAATAGCCGAACAGCTTATTATCACAATACATTGTAGATCTGCTGTTGTTGTATCAACTTTCTAGACCCCTCAGGTCTTCTGGTGCCTCTCTGGATCCCCAGAACCAGACATCGAGAAGCAGCATTCAGTTTCTATCCACCACAAATCTGGAGCAAACCTCCAGAAAACTGAAAAACAGCTGAAACACTGAGTTCCTTTAAATCACGACTAAAATCCCATCTGCTTACAGATGCCTTTGATTAGTAGCAAATGGAAAATTTATGATGTGTATTGTTGATTTTGATAATGGTATTAGACAGAAAGACTATTGTTTTTTGCTGAAATGTGCTATCCAAATAATCTTGTCTTGACCTAAAGCTGCATGTTTGTTTTGCTGTAGCTCTCCCTTCGTCTTCCACTCAGGTGTCCTGAACCTCTCTGAGCCCCTTACACAGACATGGATTCTCTATCAAAATGCCTTCAGTCAGCACAATTCCTGCAGCGCTGAGAGACTTTGTCTTCAGGAGCCAACCCCCACTGCATCCCCGTCTCCCCTGGTACTGTCTAATAGCTCTCCACTTGATGTGGAAGGAGCGCAGCTTGTGGTAGACCACAGCGCATTGAACCATTGTTTGCTGATAAAACACTCAGCACAGTGAATGCGTGCAGGGAGTCCATCTCCAGAGTGTGAGCAATGACTGCGGATGAGATGGTCTGTGCTGTTCGATTTCATTTCAGGAAAAATATAATAGCTTTTTTGTTAACTGGGCAGAATGACAAATTTTACATTTTGCTATCTTTCAGACAAATTTGTTTGCTGATTTACAAGTTGTGTTTCTAGTTGTGTCTTATTTTCCACAACTGTTGCTCTTTTTATCATCCTATTAGAAAAGGCGTCCCTCAAGACACCAATATCTTATGCAGCTTTCTTTTTTAACAAGATGCAGAATCTGATGTTTGTCCACCTTTTACACTGATGATAGTGTTGTATGCTATAACGCTAGCTCAAAATATTTTTAAAGGTTGATTATTTGTAAGTCAGATTGAAATTCGGGTTTTGGTATTAAAATAAATCACGTTTTTCATTTTTGGTGAAAAACTAACTTGTCACAGCCATCTTCTTACTTCACATTAATTACATCATTTATGTCATTATAGTGGTATGAATAATGTCATTGTAATGACATTGTAATTACAGAGCTCTTTACAGATGTTGGATGATGTTCATCATAGAGCACTGCCATTTATCACACAATGTAAATCTTTTACCCACCACTGCACTTTTTCATTCTGGTTAACTAACCTTCATTGTCCCCATACAAGTAAATTTTTATTCATGAATCAGTAATTCACTTACTACTAGCGTATCAACTTTCAATATGTCACAGTGAGGTAGTGTGGTGCAAGTGTCTGAAAAGGTGACGAGTAGACAGCATCTGCAAGATTCTTTTTTGATTTTATTTTCTGATATCTTCATGTAATTCACTAGAAATTAACTTTTAACAGAAAAAAAAAAATCTAATGATCCGATGGTTCAGGGGTGTTAGCTTTAAAAACATATTCATGGATGTCTCCTCTGATTGGCTGATAGATGATGACCGCTAGCACCATGACTAACTACCACAATTTTTAATGACTTATTGCATGAACAAATGTATTCACGTGTGATTTTCATTCCATTTCTTATTTTATGGAAACACCACAATTGCAAAACTGAGTTTTTTCAACATTAGCAGGATATTGAAAAGATTTGCACGCATTTGTAATGGAAATGCAGCACGTGTTGTAAAAAATAAACGGAGGCAGAGAAGATTTTAAATTCAATATCTCATTTATGTGTTGCAATTTAAAACAATCTATTTAAAACACACATTCCACCCCATTCCAATTGATGAAATAACACAGTACATAAAACAGCAGTCTCAACCTCATTACATTATACAGCAAAATGCCTGTTCAAGGTTCCAAGACACTGATGCTGTTCAGACAACAGTTTTTCACAATTACCTATCACTCAGATAAAAATAGCTTTCAGTACCTGGAGCATGTGTTCTGCTGACTGCGAAGCCATAGGCACAAAACGGACTGAAGTGAAGACTGTCAAATTAGGCAGCAAATTATGCAATAGATAGCAAAGGCATGGATGGTGACTGGTGTGATGTAGAGCAGCGCGGCTGCTCCGGGAGGTGAGGCTGGAAGGTTCTTTTCAGCTGTAATGGAGCCTGACAAGCCGGTAAGGGAGCAGAGAGAGGGAGAAAAGGGAAAAAGGCTTTTTTTAACCTTTCAAAGATTCTGGCACTAAATTGTTGTTTCTTTAGCTCTTTGATTTAACACATTTTGAGGTTGCAACCTGATGCCGGCTTACAGCGGTGTGAATAATTTTAATATGCCACCGCAGAGAAATCAACTTCACACTGAAAAAAACCCATAATAGTGCTGGGTAAACAAAACTCAACTACTATATGGCTGGGTTTTTTTTTTGTTTGTTTGTTTTTTTCACTATTTACTTTTTCATTCTACCAAGTAAATCTTTTGTAAGCTTCCAAAATGACTGACTGTTATCCAGTGAGTACCCGCCGTTTAATCTCCTTGAGCTTGTTTCTGCACAAGGTACTTGTACAAAAAGGTAAAGGATTTATCAGTTGTTGTTTTTTTTTTTAGCTCTGATAAGCTAAAGAAATTTTCGTCGGTGTTCTTTTACCACCCTGGTAGACATCCTCAGCTTAAGGTGAGAAACGGTGAGGAATTGAGTAACCAAGGTAGAAAATTCAGTTTTTGTTCCCTGGGTTCGTAGTTCATGTTTTGACACAGGTGATCGTTCACTCCTACGCTCTGGGCTGGCATCAGTGCCACTGCACTGCTCCAGGCTGAGTTTCACAGCTCAACAGAACTTTATCTGAAGCAGCCAAGGAGTTCTTTGTCATATCCTGCATGGCTCCGCTCCAAGTTCAGGTGGTTTCCAGATATAAACTATGCTTGCTGTTTGTTGTTTGAACTGAGAGACCAGGCACTGTGTACCAACAAAGTGAACCAATGTGCATATTCAACTTGTTTGACAGTTAAAGCCAACTTTCTTGAAGTTTTATTTTTTCATTTTAATTCATTTTCCTCTTTTAGATTTTCCATCACCTATTTTACTGTAATTGGGTTGAATTGTGAGTGTTTTAAAATTAATCGGTGAAACTTACAGTGGCTCATTGTTAAATCTGTTAAAATGTCAGATTTACGTCAATGTCAAAGTCTTTTTGAGGGCACACCTCTCCTCATTTACATTAAATTTGGTTATCTTACGTTTCATGTGACTTCCCTCATTTTTTGTATGTGTTATGCTTCAAGGAAGGTTCATATTAAAAGGATGTAATTGTATGAATGTATCAGTCAGAAAAGGAGTGCAGAATAAGATGGTTTAGGTCTTGAAAAATGTTTTTAAACTTGATGAACTGTCTAGGCTGAAACTGGAGCAATCTGATGTGCTTCAGATTAAACTTTTTGATTTTTCATGAGAAACCTATACTTTTGGGATATAATTCCAAACATTACGTTTCATAATCATATGTTCACCTATTTCCTGTTTCTTCAAAATTGTAACATTTGTTACATTTTCAGATGCTGCTGTTCACTTTCACATTGTACTGTGTCCAATGGACAAACCCTTTGAAAAACCTGTCCACTGCACTACAGATTGTTGTTGAAAAAACAAGAAAGCCTCTGAAGACGACACTGAGCGCAACTTAGTTCTTCACAAAATGAAACCAAAAATGGTGTAGCATTAGATTTTAGCAGAAAAACTTCTTATATGTCTTTAGCAAACAACTATGAGCCACAGTATTTACCCAGAATACCCTGCACTAATTGTCCACCTCCTGGCTTTTGGGTGTTCCCCATCCACTTGCCATTCACATATGCATTCGACCCACACCAGCGTTCATTTCAACCCAACCCTGATTGAGGTTGTAAGGCAGCGTAGAGTCCGCTTGTTTGGTCCACAACAAAGTTGGATTCATTCACATTTCGCCAAATCAACCAGACTTTCTAGACATACAAACTAGAATTCAGGTAAAGCAGATTAAGCAGAACTGGTGTTGTAAGTCAAGTTTTGCATTAACTTGACTTATAACTAAGTGGTTTAAGATAAAAAAAATTTATTCTGAAAGGATGTTTTTTTGAATATGCTGAAAAACCACATTTTACACAGTTTCAAGTCTTTTACAGCCTCTACATGAATTTATTCCAGGGCTAGTCTCAATTTAGCTCCATCCATTTCCTGTGTGTCGCATTATTTCTTACTACACTAAAACACTAAATGGTTGGAAAATAGACCCAAAAGTTTATTTGTGACGTGCATGACAAAAGAATGTCATCTCAACTGCAGCTGTCAACTGACTCTGTGTAGGTCCTCCAGAGTAACCATGGGTCTCCTTCAAGTTCTTCTGATTAATTTACTGTTTAGATTGATGGTCATGTTTCGGTTTGTTTGAAGTGGTGCCATATTGTTTTGATTTTTAGGTGATAGATTGAACAGAGCTCAGTGAGATGTTTTAAAACCGAGCCATGCTAATGTGAATTATAACCTGTCAAAATGATGGATGGGCTTCAAATTTTTCCATCTTTAAATACAAAATCGGTCAAATACAGAAAATGCAACGTTAATACAACCCCTGGGTCCAGCCTTGGTCCGGTTATATCTGTGGTTTCATATTCAGTACCTACGGCAGTATAGCTCCATTAGCATTTCAAAGAGTTTCCAGCTCGACCTGTCTCACCACGACAGCATGGCATTTAGTTTTAGCTTGTAAAGGTAACAATCACCATTTCGAACCTTTGAAAGTTTTGCTCGTACAAATGATTCAAAGTCTTCTGGAGAGAAATGTTGAAGGCAGTTGTATTCGGCTCTGGCTCTCTCCAGATCCAGATTCACCTCACTGTTGTTTTTTTTCGTTTGTTTGTTTTTTAATAACAGCCAACAGTGACTGTGGTTTTATCTAAAATTACACCAGTCAAATGCAACATGACAAACAACTACTCAGGTAAAGTTAGCCTTCCTGTGTTTACTCTGTAGATTCCAGTATAGAATGGACCAAACTGCATCATCAACCCATCAAGTGAAAAAATGTCAACTTCCATGGAGAAAAATGTAATAAATTATTTACATTTTCGAAGTAATTATGAGTTTTGGCATATAACAAACAGCAATTGTGTAGTTTGTAAAACAAAAATTGCTATTACATGTCCAACTAATCCTGGCTCATGTTAACCTTTATTTAACCAGGTGAGCTATGAAGAACAAATTCTTATTTACAGTAACGACCTGTCCCTCAAATACTTTTGTAAGCCACTTTAATATTTAGACATAATGCCAAAAAAAGCAGAAAAAAATCAGCTCTTTAGAAATACTTTATGACCCCCATGATTACCCAATCATTAATTTCTATGTATATTGGTGCTTTATTCCCAAGCAGAGAGAGAGCCACTGTATATTAATTCACCCCGCCTCTCAGCTTCAATCAATACTTGGATTTATGAGCAAGTCTGCAACATTTTTTTTTTTTCTTCCACCTTCTGGCTGGAAGGCAATTTAATTGGGTAAATCTATTCCTCTGATTAGACACAATTCACATTGGGCATTGTTTAATTCACTTGTAATTAAGAAGCCAAGTAACGAGACAGGACTGTTTAATTAATTAACATTCTGAGTTCTTGCATGTGCCATAGATAAAATCTGCTACACATTCCTCCATTTAGAATTCAAAGATAAAAAGTGAAGAACTTCCTGCCCGTCCCCATGGCGATAAGATTCACACAGGAGATAGGAAAGGCGGTAATTTGGGACCTGAGAAGATGTGGAGAACAGGCGCACAAAAAGGGTTGATTAAAGTTAGTCAAAACTGTAAAACATGGCAGTAAAGACAGGACTTTCTCCTTTTACGTCTCCAGTTGCATTAGTTATCATGTGATGATTGTCTGTTATTGTTATGTGGAAAGGAAAAGAGCCATAAATGAAGATAATATGTGTACGTTTTTGAACTGCCACAGTATCAAATTCTATTGGACAATAATATTGTTGTTTTAAGACCATTTTCAGTAATATATTTACAACGGCAAAATAAAACATTCTAGTTTTGATTTTGTAAAGAAGACTTTAACAATGAAACTGGAACATATTTTAAATGTCCAAAATGAAGCAAGACAAGTAAATGATAGAAAATGAAATAAATCCAAACTCACAATTGAAACTATTAAAATAAAATATTATGACATCTCTGTAAACATAAAATGCTCCTCAGAATGCCAATTACTGAGTTAATTTGAATTGATTAATTGCTAATTGTGACAGGCAGAGAATTAACATGTTAATTCTAGCCAAAATGTGCTTCTTTATCAATTTAGTGATTCTAAAAAGTATTTAATAAAACCTTGAACTTTTAGGTGTTTTCAGTGATTCTTGCTGTAAAATGTTGGTACCATCCACACTTGAGAGTGATCTAATGGCTTCCCTCTACAGCCTGAGTGGTGTGTTGAATGAAAGTAATATGTTCCCAGGATGTGGACGTCCCAGCAGACTCGCTTTGAGGTCAGGTCATACAATGCTCAAGAAAACTGCTAAAACTCCATCCTCAGACTCTGCTGCCTGCAGTTAGTGGCCAGTGATAACATTTACTACAGGAGAGTTATAAAACAAAAAAAAGGAACAAGTGCTGTTGGTTTTCAAGGAGTCTCCGGAGAAATCCTTGTATTTTTCTAAAAAAAATAAAAATGCCAGAAAGGCCTGGGTTTTCAAAAGAACATCTGAAAAAAGAAAAATCTTTCAAGGAGAATGTCCTATGGGTGAAATAGTGTGCTTTATTGTAGATTTGGTGAAATCTAAGCAAAGTGTTCCATCTCATGAATTTGTCAAATGTCGATAAGCACAGAACTGCAGCGTTGATGTTGTGGCTCATCGGATGGAAAGCTTCAGCCTGCCGATACAGATTTCAGCAAATCCAATTCCTCTCACAGCTATATGCCCAAATAAGGAAATTAACTTTGGTTCTGTTTAGATTTTCATTTTGTGAGAGCAAAACAAGATTGAATTAGTACAAATATGCATCAATATGATCACTATGAACTATACAGGATTTCTGAGTCCTGTGTAGCTCTCAGTGATCAATAAGTATTTTTCTTATGTGTGCATGGATGGATATCATAATAATATTTAAGTGCCTCTTTTACACATACAAAGCATAAAAATACACTTCCAGTAAATGAAGTCTGAGAAGATTCAGATATTTTTCATATTCATCCAGATCTGGAAAAAGCTTAAATCAAACCTTAGATTTTTTCCACTTGTTTCCGACAGAACCCTGAGTCTGCTGATCCGTCTCATCCTCTCTGACAAACAAAACTCCAGGTACTTAAAATGCTTCACCTCGGGGCCAATAACTCATTCCCAACCTGAAGGTGCCAATCTAACATTTTTCTGGATAAAAGAAAAGAAAAAAAACAGCATTTAAAAAGATTAGCGTAGAAATGTAATTCACATTATTACCCGACTTCTGTGCTTCAGCCTGTCTCTCCTGGAAAACCCACAGACTATCACTGGTTTGACAGGAATTAGGGTATTTAAGTTATTAACATCACAGAGTTGTTAATACGCGTCCATGACCCGATAATGATGCTGAAAGTGACTGTCCATGTAAAAACGATTCTTTTCATTACATCATCGCTGCTGCTTTACATTATTACAGTCAAACACTTTTTTCCCTCTCACACATCTAACACTGGATTTCCATTAGCAGTGAGTAAATGCTCCAGAGTCTGCCTTTTCTAATCATTTCTATATTTGTCATGTACGCTGCGCCACAAGCCCAATGTTTAGGCATTATGCTGCTAGCTCCAGCCTTCATTAGGATAACTGGTTTCCGTAAACATTAGTCCTGCAACACATTTTCAGCTCGAGCGACTCCGTTCATACGAAGGGGAAACAAACAGATGGGGAGACGCAAGCTACAAGACAAAGCAGGCTTAGCAGGAAGGGAGATGCTGTTCCAAACAATCCCCTCATCACACCTAATGAAATCAAATGAAAATGATGCAGAGAGTCTGCTCCAGGCATTGAGCAAAAAGAATCCATATTTTCTTAATAGGTTGGTTTTTATTAGAGGTAAACAAGCTGTCTTTGGTAATTGGAACTAGGTTTATCTCAAACAACAATCAAAATTACTGTAGCAAAGTATTGGAATAAATCTGCCTCCTGATTGTGGCGCCATAAAGTCCTTGGGAGAGTTTAGACGTCTATGGAAACTAAACTTCAAAATGAAAAATGTGTGTAATACCGTAGCCAAACAAAATTATGCAAAGCTCTTCCTTGAGTCTAAAACATTTGCGTTTGGTTTACCATTTTCTTTGTTGTATCAAGATGGTTTGGCAATAAAACTCATATTCTTGGAAAGCCTGTTTATTTCCTTTTAAGTGGTGCCAAACATGTCTTTGTGGGGTTAAGCAGCAGAGCATGTGGGCTGCTACCGATGCTTTCTTGGGGTCATATCTGGGCTTAGATAAGGGGTGTCAAAACCTTTTGTCACATGGGCCAAAATCATCAAGTCAAAAAAAAAGAGTTGTGGACCAAAACTCTTTGGGGGAAGATTTTTTTTTTCACCTGCTCAAAAATAATTTAAGCTGAAATGCACTTAATCTTCTGGGACATTTTTTTTTTCATTTAAAACATTTTTTTATTTTATTTAAATGACATCTTAAAATAGTTGCAAAAACGTTTCTGCATTCAACTTAACTTTGTGGTGACCTGAACCACAGATATTTTACTCAAAAAGCAAATCTTCGTGCCCTCATTAAAAATTAAAACCCCTAAAAATGTAAATATTATGAGCTTATTTATGCCTATTCAGTATTGTGAGACCTTTATGTTTTGTATCTATAATCACTTATTGATGCGTTTTCTACAAATTCAGAATCAGAATGCCTTTATAGTTATATTATCAAAGCACAGCAAAATTTACTTCAGTACAACCCATAAAAGAACACAGAATAGGGACAATTTTAATAAAATTATAATTTGTTTAATTTTGCTCAGCAAATAAAAGTTAAAGAGCACAAAAATGCTTTAAAAATATAGGTTTTGTGGCCCCAAGTGCTTTCAAGTCAACAATTTTGACTCTCATGGCTAAAAATGTTGGATAACACCTGTCTAAAATTTATTAACAAGAAGCATTGCTGCGGAAAACACAAAAAGTTACAAAAATGTCTTTAATTTTTGTCTTACATTTTCAGAGATTTTGATGAAATAATAAGAGAGATTATGTAAACTGAATAACTGGTGCAGCTAAAACAAGTCAATCACCTCTTAACTCCACTCTGCCAAAGCTAAAGACATAAATAGCCAAACCGCAGAGGACTTTTGGGACAAGAAGGGGGTCAAAAGTTGACGACAGTAATCCATTGTACTGCCATGACAAGTCTCACATGTAATATTAAAGCTGATCCTGAGAGATCTCAGCAGGCGCTCGGAGGACAGCATGATGAGAAAATGTGTTAGTGAGAATCAGCTGAGGTTTTCTGGCATCACTGTCAGATCTTGTGATGAGACAGTTCAGCTTAATGGAGGGGAATTTAAAAGCATGACTCACTCTTTGGTGACACTAAACACATGTTCCAAAACTCTGCAAAAAGCAACTGAATGAAGTGGCTTTTCTTTTTTTTTTTTTAAGAAAAACTAAGCAAGAGTTCTGTTGAGCAGTCAATGAAGTAGAATGTGAGGTTTTGCAGCTCCTGACAATTTTGGATTTTTTTTCTCTACACTTTTGCACTTTGGACCTGCGTATATACTTGTGCACCACATTGCAATGTCTGGAAGGGGAAAATCTCGTACTATTTATATGTGGCTAAAACCAATCTCACAGGCCTCAGCTTCTGTGCCTGCAGGTCCAGGTGTTGAACCGGCCCAAACTCAAATGAATCTGGACGGCGACCCCCTAAAACTCGAGCTACTGTCTTCCTTAAAAGAAGATATATCTTGAATTATTAAGAAGGAACTGCAAGAGGTTCTTGGAAATGTGTTGTTAGCCATTAAAGCTGGGGTACAAGCTATGAAAACACAGCTAGTATGCTGGTAATGCTAAGCTAGTCAAGCTTAGCATTACATCCCACACTGCTACTGTGTGGGATGTGGGGAAGGCGCTTACAGGTTGTACTGCATCGTCGGTATGAAAACAACTCTTCAGTGGTTTGCTGGTAAGATCTCTATGCTGGAAGAGTGTGAGGACTTATAATCTAGATTGCAGCGCATAAATATCAAGATTATTGGTGTGGAGGAAGGCGCTGGCTCCCGCTTTCTGCCACTGGGGCCACGACGCTGAAGGAAGCATTCAGGCTGGAGAAGGAACCACTAGTGGACCGGTCTCATCTTCAACCCAAACCCAAACCTGGTGATCGACCAAGATTGATTGAGACTTCATTACTACAGTGATTGTCTGGATATTTTACATTGTGTGAGGAATCTCTAGAACCAGACACATCTCTTCATAATAGAATACAGACAGTAATGTTAGCTATCTTGGTTAGCTAGAGAATTTCAAGAAATGTGCTCTTTCTTGCACATTTCTTGAAATGTGCAAGAAAGAGCACGTTTCCCCCCAGCACATGCAATGGACGTAGACGTTGTTCCAACATTGATGTTGTAAAATTGCTGTTGTTGTCATTTCATTTCATAAATGTTCTACAGTTTGTTCTAAAAATGCTTAAAAAAGTGAAAAATAAAAGCATTTCAAACATGAAATAATTCTTGTGTGAAATAAAACACAGCAGAAAGTATTACACAAAACATTATTTTAAATCAAAATGACAAAAGTTCCATAAAAACACATTAGTTCAAATTGATTCAATTTGTACAGCTTTAGTTCAACAAACTGTTGCTGTTTCTTTAAAATTAACATTTCAGAAATTGTCGTCATTTTGAACAATTGGGTCAAAAAAATAACAAGTACAGGGTGAAACTGTGATCTTCAATACTTGTGGCTTGCAGGTTTTAATTGGCACCATCTAATCAGCAGCTATTGTGCACCTGAGTCCTCAGCTGAATGCAGCTAAATCATTGGCAGGTTACCCAGAAGATGAAAACAAGCGCTATGAAAAATTCATTACATCAAAATAATCAACCAAGTTTAACTGTATACCACATTTTACAAACTAGGTGTATAAAATTCCTAGTTTGAAAATGTAGAAATATGATCTATAAGAACCCCACAAGACTAGTGACCTGTCCAGGGTGTACCAAGCCTCTCGCCCATTGACAGATGGAGATAGGCACCAGTACCCCAATGGGATAAGGGTGTAAGAACATGGATGGATGGACGGACGGGCGGGCGGATGGATGGATGGATGGGATCCCACAAGAAGGGGAGCGGCTGATCATTACTGCTAGCCAAAAGCAGAGAGGTTATTGCAAAACAGATAGTTAAAAAAAAAAAAAGAAAGTATGCCTTTATTTTTTACCATCTTCAACATAGGGGCTTTAAAACCACAATATAAAAAACATGCTATTTCTCTAGAAAAACTCTGGTGCTGAGCCTTATGTTTAAGTTATGATACTCCCAGATATTGATATATGAGAAGGTGTCACCAGAAATATTATGGGACACTTTCAAGGCAGTGATAAGGTGGGAAATAATTCAGATTTCCTCCCACTTGAAAAAGAAAATTGGTAAAAAAATAAAATAAAATAAAAAAGTAAACACTTGGAAGATAGATTTTTGTTACTCTTAACAACGTCATAAAATCTGAGTTTATAAAATTAAAAAACGAACTAGATAACATGTACATGATTGACAAAAAGAAAAAAAACAATATTTTTATTAAGCAACAAGACTGGGAAGTAGGGGGAAAATCACTAAAACTTCTTTCTTATAAACTCAGAAAACAACAAGCAGAGATGATTGCAGATCTTTGAAAGCATATAATTATGTAACATGCTGGTGAACAAACCGGTATGCTTACTAGGGTGAGCAGGGAGCCCACGCCGCTCACCCTAGTTTTTGAACAATGATGATCAAAAACATTTGTACATTTACTGGCCGGCAGTAAAAAGGCAGTGACAAGACAATGGCTCAAACTGGAACTTTCTCTGTCGAAGTGCAAAGAGACACTTTGTACAAGAAGTGGTCAAAGTGAATGGTTCTGTTAGATCTGTTTTTTTGTAAATCTTGCTGTCATATAGAATAATGCAAACATTTAAATAGTTTATTTCAGTGGGATACAGTGTGTTCGCATTTAGCAAATTTAGCTTATGTTTTTACAAGAAGTTTTTCTGCTGTTTCATCAGCAAAAACATCTGTTATTAAAGTTATGAAATTGAAAGCTACCAGCAGTAGCAATATACCTGAAAAGGTGGTTGTGTAAATCCTGCCAGCAGCCCATTATCTTCTACCTGAAAAGTACAAGAAGGTACCATCTTTCATGTGTGTCCACAAATGGGAGCTTCAAGAAAAATTGAGCAGTCACTGGTGGGCCAATACTACTAATTAAACAATCTTTACACAATATTAGGGATATTGTTGGCTGAGAAAACAGTGACAAGCTTAACAATGAACTGCTGTGAAAGCAGTAGAGAGTATCAACACTTTTAATTTGATTTTTATCGCTAAAATCAACTAAAAGTGGAGTTGTACCTGTTAGCTGTCACCAGGACACTGACTTTCACTGGACTGTGTTCCCTCCAGTGAAAGCCAGTGGTTCACTATAAACACATTTCTGCATCCTTGTGTCACAACTGCGACATTCTAAATTTGGTGAAGCTGACTTAAAGGGGCAGTGTTCTGTAAGATAGACTTTTTTGAGCCTTATATTATGTTATAATGTTATTTTCTCATCTACAACATATCTGGAGTGTTACCTTGACTCTTTCATGCATGTTTGAGAAATCATTTAATGTCCATAGCAACCAGTCAGCTGAGCAAAACACGTCAGAGCTGCAGGTTCTGAGGGGAGACTCACAGAGCAGCTCTCCCCATAACTTCCTACTCAGCTCCTTCAGACTAGCCAGCAGCAATTAGCAAATACCTGGTGGAACTCAGTATCTGTTGAGCTCATTATAGGAGCTACTTCTCAGAGCAACACTGACAAAAAAAAAAAAAAAAAAGTTGTTAAAGGGTTAAGAGAGGAGCCATGTTGTGAGGACTTTCTGAAGGCGGAGTATCAGATTTACTAACATGCTTATCTCTAGTGGGGCTGCAAGAAGTACAGGTACCTATCTCCAGCGGTCAATGGGCAAGAGGCAGGGTCACCATGGAGAGGTCACCAGTCCATCGCAGACGTCATTTGCTTAAAAAAGTTGAATAATGGAAAATGTACTTTAAAATTGTGGATAGCTAAAAGCTGACAGATGAACATCCTTTACTGTGATGTAATGTTTAGGAAACAGGTGTATCCCAAACTGGTCTGTGTGAGTCAATGATCATTTTACTTTCATATTAAAACTCCTGTTTGCTTTTTTCCCTGACCCTCTTATCTGATCCAGCATGTTGACACTCAAAGCTATCTTGAGTCCATCGCTTTCTTTCACTCCCACTGAAATTATCAGCAAACCAGATGTCGAGCTGATACATAAAACCATTATGAGGTGTGAAGGCTGGTCACCATCCTCACAGGAGTGAGGCTTGGCAGTGGTGTTATGGGCTTTATAAGGAGCATCTCTGGAGCCTCTGATGAGAAGTGTAGAGGGGGTGTGTATGCGTGTGTGTGTTGGTGACGAAGCAGGACTCTTATCACTGTGCTGGTAATTAATCCTTGTGTGCGACTCTCCCACATATACAGCAAAAAAAGCCTGTCCTGAGTTGCAGCCCTCATTCCCAGGCTGAGAGACAGCAGATGTTTAAGACAAAGTAAACAGAGTGGAAGTTGGAGGGAGGCGTCGTTTGACCCGTTCCAACATCATGAGGTCCGATGCTGGACTGGAAGAACAAGGAACACGCCTCTCTTGGTATGCAAAACCTGTTTGGATTTTCTTTTTTTCTTCTTCTTCTTGTGAAGGTACCAGGCTGCAACTCAAGGTCACACTTCAGTCTAGGCTTTGCAAATATTGTTCCACCCCCGAGGCATCACACTGCAAGAAAATTAGCAGATGGTCTGCATACGTGTGGGGTTGGGTGGGTGGGTGGGTGGGTGCATGTGTGCGTGTGTGTGTGCTGGTCCACATGTGAGTGTGTGTGTATCTGTAGAGGAGATGACTGACTGCCACAAAGATCCTCACTCTTCCCAGCCAAAACAGCCCATTATCCAGCTAAAAGTTCGGCTTTAGCTCCATGTGTCAATTTGGTTCCTGCAGAAATGACTTGGAAAACCTGCATTGTAATTATTACACAATATAAAGTGAGCTCAGTCTGCGACTTAAACAAATTAAGTATGATATGAGACAATATAACTAAAATAAAACATAATATTTCAAGTTTCATTACTCTTTGTGTCTATTCATAAAATGTAATTAACTCCCAAAATCATGTTTTTCTTTTGCTGATAAGCTTTTTATAGATATTATTTATGGATATATCATTTAGTTTCTGTCCAAATTAGACACTTTTGTGTAAATTTGTTTAGTTCTGTAACATTTTGTCTAAAACAGTCTCAGTTGTGGGGCGTGGCGGGGTCACAGCAAAAACCGCCAACCCAAATACAGATCCCTTAGTTCTCGACACTTTAACCAAATTGTCAGTCATAAAGTCAATTTAGAAAAGTTAAATTTTATTGTGATTGAATTTTGTGATTAAAGTTTCATTTTTGATCAACAAATAAAAGTTTTTATGTAAATATTTAGTAATTGAATTTATTGGTTATCCTTAGTTTTTTATCTCGCCCTGCAATATTTAACTTACTTTAATATGACATTTTCGCATGTTATAGACAAAATGGGGAAAAAATCAAGCTCTTCTGCCTTCTCCCAGTGTCAACGACAGAAGTACACCCCTCAGAAACAACCAATCAGAGGCAAGAGAAGGGTCTTGGCACTGCCAATCACTCTTGTGTACTCTGTTCACACTCTTCCTCTTTGTCTCTGCTGTGCCACTAATGATAAGGATAGTCAGCTTAGCCACTGATGACAGAGGATAAACGGTTCTCCTTGCATGGTAAGTTATTTCTCTGGCATTATCATGTTGAGCAGCACATATCCGAGGTAGATTAACAGCGCTACAGCCATGCTCCTGGCTCTGATTGGTTGTTTTGGGTTTGGAGCGGTGCATTTATTCAGAGGGCTATAGTACGTCAGGGAGGAGGAGGAGCAGATTGATCTTTTCACAGATTATCTGTCTCACTGTTACCACAGTTTTAACAAAACTTTTTTTTTTCTTTACTAAAGTTACATACACATGCTTTAATGACAGAAATATGCAACTTTAAGTCATTTTGAATAAAAAAAGTCAAACCTAGTACCCATCCTGTTATGTTCAGTCAAGCCGGTGCTTGATCAGCTCATACTCAATCTAGCTTTTTGGATTTGCTCGGTAACCCAAGTTGAAATCTTTTTAACCCAGCACAGTTTTTGAGTGCATGGCTTGGCTTACATAATTTACTAAAAGTTGTTAATTGTTGGGGTAAGGGAGTCGGGGTTCTTTCACTGCAACGCAAGATATTGCTCCTGAAATTCAGTCACTGCTTTAAGAATCTCCCGTTTCTAAAGCCCACAGCCTTTCACTTTGCATCTTCGCCCAGCTTCTAAACACCGCAGTACATTACACTGTGGGAGTTCCACTTCCAATCAATTCATATTTACCTTCTTATTTTCAGCTACTGGCAGATGCAGCTTCGATGTTACAGCTCCAGAAGCAGTTTGAAAAAAACAGCCTTTTCTACTTTAAATTTTATTCAGCCTACATTTTTTTTCAGGAGCCCTCGCTCACAAGTATTTATATTCATAGCGTACATATACACACAGCTGTCACATACCTGATTTAAATGTATTTCAGTGGGCACAAGAGCCCAGAAACTACTTTAAGGTCTGCTCTGTGGGACGGATTGAAGAGTGTGTTTGGGGCTCGTGGCTGTGGGGGAGGCAGAGCTGCTTAGAATGGTAAGACTGGAGGTGGTGACTCAGGAGATTAGGCCATGTCAGCTTTCAGGCTGCACATTAACAGAGTTACGCTCCAGATGAAGAATTATCCTGGGGAAAATAAATCAGTTGTCCAAAGGCATAGACATCCAATTAACTCGCAGCTAAAGCCACAGCAGTGCAGAGGCCTCGGACATTTGTGTTTTATTATTTATTTTTGCAAAGTTTTAAGGTCAAGCTTGGCACAACAGCCCTGTCGTTTTTACTATATGTCACACTCTGATATTGGGGAAAACTCCTCTTTTGGGATCAGCCTTGTAATTAAATGGCATCATATTTTTGAGTTGGAAAACCTATTTATTTTTGAAAGTATGAAACATGCATCATATTTGGCCTTTCTATTGTCTAACAACACATTTTGAAAACAACTTAAAAAAAATGTTGTTTTCCATACACATGGATCCATTGTCTAATATATATCGATACCACCAGTTGTTGCTTTTGAGCATAACGTTTATTAGGAATGAAATAGGCCTGATTCAATAAGCAACAAATTAATTAATCAGATAAAAAATTAAAATGAGCTCAATAATTTCCATTTGCATGATTTATCGTTTTCCTCTTTTCTCTCTCTCTTTCTACCAAAATCTGAGAAAAGTCTTCAGTCTGATTAGCCCTTTATTTTAAGGACAGTACTGTTTACTGAAACTTCAATATTAATTTTATTTTTTGTTTCTATTGTTTTCTTTACTTACTTTGGAATGTCTTCTAGTTCTAGTTTTAAATCTTCATTTGAATTTAAAGTTCATCGATCCTTGCAAATATATTCTTGCATTATTTTGCCATTACCATGATATTATTTGAAAATGGTCTCAAAACAACAATATCTTTAACACAATAACTTCTGGGACAATTTATTGTCCAGCAAAATTAGTTATTGTGACAGACATAGAAAGAAACACTGTTTACTTTGTTTCCTCTTCTTTTGGTTCCTGTCAGCACAAACCTGTGGATGTCTACAGATTTCATTCAATCAGTAACGCTTCCCATCATGATATTTTACTTCCAACATCTCTCCTAAGCATTTAAAATAGGCTTTGGAGTCACATTCGTATGTATGAATTGACTGGAGGCTGTAGTCGCTCAATGTTTTTTTTTTTTTTACATTGACAATAAACAATATTTATTGCCACTGAGATTTTCTGAGTACTGTTTCTAGACAGGCTTAATTGGATAAAGGATAAAGATCTGACACTGTGTCACCCACAATGCTCTTTACTTTATCATTTGACCTAAAGATATTTCTGACAAAACACATACAGCTAGTTTTCTTGTTTTGTTCATGCTTACAGCATTTCTATCTGTTGAATGTTACTTTGGCTAGTAGTAGGCTATAAGAAAATCTCCATTGATTACCCTTAATAATTGTAATAAATCTAATTGCAAACCGATTCAATCGTGTGTAGACAGCTTACAGAAAGCAGTTCTGTTTTACAAGTGTCCTTCTTTGTTCTTAAAATTGTACAAATAATTACCAGGGTTTGTCAGCTGTGCATACAGTTTCCCCTCTCACTGTGAATGTCATATTTAAGGATGAAAGAAAGGCTTCGAGTTTCGGCTGAAAACCCACATTCAATAAACAAAATAATGTTCTGAAGTAGCAAACAGCTCTGTCTGCCCTTCACAAAGCTTTTTTGCACAACCTAAGAAAAAACACGTTTTAATAATTGTGATTGTTGAAAAGTATCAGTCATCAGATGTATGAGTTCTCAGAAGGCTGTGCACTTCACCCCCTGAGCCTCCGCCAAGTTTATTAGTGTTTTAATTTCTTTTTCATTTGCATTTATCAGTAATGGTAAAGCATTACTGGCGATTGCTGTGCTATTTGTCAGTAATACCATATTATGTATTGATGCCCAAGTTTGGTGTTGCCTTGTGATCACTTGTTAATTTTTGTCATTAATCTTTAAAAATATTTCTCAATGTTGAACAATTAATTGTTATAATATATGTGAATTGACTATTGTAATGACAGATGTAATTTCATTTTCAGCTATGCGGGACTTGTATTAACTAAATAAATTTACATTTTTTTAATTGATTTGAACTTTATTCAAACAGGATAAATATAACTGAGAAATAAATGATTATCTTTATATAATTCAGTGTCATTTCTTGAACTTGCATAACATAAAGAGATAACAGATCAACCCTGTGAAGAATGACAATAATTAATGGGTTTTCTATGTGTTCTATACTAGACAGACATTATCACTTATGTGATAAAAACTAATAATGGTAAAAACGCTGATCAAACAGATGATGTGCAGGTTTTATGAACTGAACAAAGGCCACAACAGGGGTTTTTTATAGGCTAGAAAAATCGCTCCCCACAGATTTTTTTTTCAAAAGGATTGTGCTTTGCATGAAGACAATTTCATACAATAATGCCTGTGTGGCGAATGCAAATGTTTGCTTAGGAGGAGGTACATTGATCCTTGGCAGCAGTCTAGAAAGATTTCATATCTCAAAGGCATCTCTGGGTTGAAATACCATGGAGAATTCCCCACTGATCACACCGTGCGACATCTACAAAATGAGATGCTTTATCTGCGAGCGCTGCGAAAGCCATCATTCCCAACAAATCCGCACTTTAGGATCAGATTTTTTTTCCTCTTTCCCCCTCAACCCTCCCGCGCTCTGTGCCACAGAACAGATAGCTCTGTTCTTGGTTATCACATCATATTATTTCCTCTATACATCACAAACGGTGAAATGCCACAACGCATAATTCTGACAGCCCACTCCAACATTTATAAAGCCATTCATAGCATCTGCTACAGCATCACCACGTGTTCTCTGCAAGCCCTGTAAGAACAGAGGCACTTTGCGCCGCTGACGCCGCAGACATGTTCATCCCGATGCTCCCATTCAGCCATTGTTGTGTCCACCGCTTACAGAAGAACCATTTGGACAGCCAGTTGCCTCAGCACCAAAGGCTGAGCATAACAACAATTCCTCTATTGAATGGGCAAAATGAGCTGCTGGTCTGTTGAGCATCGGTTGAATATGATTTGACATGACAAGTCAAGCGCTACATAAATAAAATGTTAGTCTTTTAGTTTATATCTCTATCCAAGTGGCTTACAGTATGTTAGGGTATAAAAATGTAAGGAATCCAATCTAAGGGATAGCGGTATTTCCAGTTAGGTTGCTATGAATACTTACAGAAACTCCTATTAAAGCTTTTATGTCTGTCTGTCTGTCTCTGTCTGTCTGTCTGTCTGTCTGTCTGTCTGTCTGTCTGTCTGTCTGTCTGTCTGTCTGTCTGTCTGTTTTTCCATATGAAATGATCAGCTGACAGTCTGGGCATGAAATTTTAGTGCTTTAAGAATGTCCCAAATGATAAGATAGTTATAGGCCGAATTAATTAGCAGTACAAATATTCGTGGTAAGATCTTATAACGTTGACCAAAATTTTACTCTTGGCGCACCTTGCTTCTGTATATTGATATTACAATATGTAGAAATGTGCATGGGAGTATTATTTTAATAGGGACCATGTCTTCTGGTGGAATTGAATAGAAAGGCTGATGGACCTTTCTTTTATATATACTTATATTTATAATATATTTGTATAAATATTATTATATAGCATTATTTTATTCTTTGGGGATTAATAAAGTATGTTTGAATTTAATTGAACTTTACTATGTTACCATTTCTTATTCGTTCTTGTGGAAGAGGTTCAGTGAAAACTCAACAGGTTGGTGAATCATGATGAGTCTGTATCTTGTCTTGTCTCTATTGGTGTTTTTAAGTGTGCTGTTCTGGTGCAGAGTTTTCAAAAACATTTGCCATTAAGCACATCTATGCCTGTGTTTGAAAAAAAGAAACATTTGAAGTCAGTTCAGCTGTTTTTCTGTATTGGATCGGTATCGGCCGATACCGATCCAATACTAAACCTCTGATATCTGTATCGGTATGAGAAGTGAAAAAAGTGGATTAGTCCACTCCTAATTAACACAACAGTTCTTTTGGCTGGATAATATTCTTATTGCCAGTAATAGTGATTTTGATATATTACAGATTAGATTTTTCAAACCTTTTCAGTGTTTCATTTTATTGCAACAGTGAGAGATTAATTATTTCAAACCTTTTTTTTTTACAGACATTTGCTAGAGGTGCCAATTAACTGAAAAGTCCACCACAAAATAAAACAACACTTTCCAAATTTAATCACACTCTCCTAAGCTCCAGTAAGGTTGCCTTTCATCTTCCATCTGGTTGTGTTTTTATATGGATAACCACTGTCTTTTTAAACAGCTGTTCTTGTTCTATGCTTCAGCTGATTACACAGAGGGAAAATTATAAAATAGTTTCAAATAGTTCTGTCACGCCTCATTGTGTCACACCCAGCGAGAAGTACCTATAAGTTGCCCCATCCTTTATAGAATACAAAAGTATTTCCAATTAGACTTTAAATGCCATCGCAACTCTGGTCTCCCCAGGTAGAACGTGAATAGAAGTCTCCCAGGGTTACACTTATTATATCTCATTACTGACAGCAGCCGTCGCCAGGGACTCCAATCAGACTATCTGAACACTTAAGCAATTGGCTTCTCTCTTACTGTCTTGCAGAAATTGATTGGGTTTGGGCTCCCCGAGCACCACTTTAATGTCAAACACATAACGCACAGGCCAGACATTAGCAAGAAAATATTCATTCGTTTTCTCGCAAACCAGCTGATGATCTTTTTATCCGAGTGGATTGCAAATGGTCTGTTTTTCATGCCTCTTCTTTCTTTCTTTTCTTCTTTTGTATTCCTGATTGGTTTGATACAACTATCAGCAATACAGCACTGAGCACCAGATGGTTTTCTAATTTGGGTAATCTAATCATATGTGGACAGATTTCAGTGCCAGCAAAGTGACCACAACTATCAATAAAACAAGAAAAGAAAAACAGATGCAAAGTGTGGTGTTGGCCTAATGATCTGATGAAGCCTTTAAGTTTTCAACTGTAATGTCATTTAACAGATTATTAATCCAATTAAAACAGAGAAAAAGCATTCAACATTCTTTAATGGGGTGTATTTTTTAAAGCATGTCCAAAATATTGCTTCCCTTGAAACTGCAGAAAGTAGTTGGTGGAAGTTGAAAGGGGGCTGCACAGTGGTGAAGTTAATAACACTGTTGCCTTGCAGCAAGAAGGTCCTGGGTTCGATTCCCGGTCCGGGGTTTTTCTGCATGGAGTCTGCATGTTCTCCCTGTGCATGTGTGGGTTCTCTCCGGGTTCTCCAGCTTCCTCCCACAGTCCAAAAACATGACGTCAGGTTAATTGGCCTTTCCAAATTCTCCCTAGGTGTGTGTGTGTGTGTGTGTGTGTGCATTGTTGTTGGTCCTGTTTGTTTCTGTGTTGCCCTGCGACAGACTGGCGACCTGTCCAGGGTGACCCTGCCTCTCGCCCGGAACGCAGCTGGAGATCAGCACCAGCAACTCCCGACCCCATTAGGGACAAAGATGAAAGAAAATGGATGGATGGAAGTTGAAAGGAGCAAAAACCGGTTGGCAGGAGGCTGTAAGAGCTGAAGCTGGTGCACTTCCATCACTGATTCTTTTCATCTCTATTCATTTTAATAGAAAAAGATGACATTAAAACATCAGCTAAAATTTCCAATATGTTTGTCATTGCATATTATTGTTTACATCTGGAAATTTCACGCATGTGCCACAACACTGGAGGGCAAAAAGACAATTTTTTTACTCGTCATCAATGCCTCACTGCCACTGGCAGAACAATATTGCTAACAACATAAAACCTGGAGATGTTGGTATTATTAGTTTAATGCAAAGGGGAAATAACACAGATAAACCTCTGAAAAACAATCCAAAACAACTCATTCTTCAGGCTGCACTGACTTTATTGACTTTAACATGTTGTAATTTCCATGTAAGGCCAACTTTGCATTTCAATGTGGCCATCATTGGCAAGAACGAGAGGTGGTGGAAACATGTTTGTTATTTCAAGACACATGTACGAGTGCATCTAAAGTCAATGTTGCATGTAGAACTTGCAACTCTAAACTGAATAAATCAAAAATGATGTTTACCTGTGAAAAGTAAAGCTTTAGGGCTGCACAGTGGCACAGTAGGTATCACTATTGCCTTGCAGCAACAGGGTCTTTCTGCATGCAGTTTGCATGTTCTCCCTGTGCATGCGCTAGGTTCTCTCTGGGTACTCCAAACAGACCCTTGTCATATGTTTCCCTCCTCGTCCAGAGGGTGTGGCCTCTTGGCTAGTGAGAAATGATCCCTTCATGAAGGCATGAACTCAGTTGAAGTTTTAAATTTTACCAAGTTGCTAATGCTTGTCTGTGGTATATATGTAATGGTTCAGTTTTACCAGAAATTGCCAGCACTGTAAACAGCCACCCTCTACTGTAAAGAGAGTGGAGGATGGCTGGAACATTAAATGTAATGTTCATTCAATATTTGGAGGTGTGAACAACATGAACTGAACGGCTTCGTTCGCTTCCTCTTCTGCCACTGCTAAATCTACACCACAATTCTAAAACCCAGCAGAAAATCAACGCCATCGATTACAGAGTGGTCTGGTTGAAATTCTACCGAAGGAATCCAAGTCAACGGGAAAAAGCCCAGACTGTCTGTGAAGCGAGATTTTAGTCAAATTGAACAGTACAATCGTAGCTTTAGAAAAACTATGACTGTTAATGGATTGGTCGATGCTTAATGTTTTTCTTTAAGCCAGAAAAATTGTAAAAGAATTCCAGTCAGAGAGTTGATAGTGTAGCTAAGTTTACCAAAGTAATTTCTGATGTACGGCGCTGACTACCATCCAGCCTACATTTGCCTAAAATAGAAAGCTGCTCTCAAAAAGCCATGCTGCCATGTGTCCCTTGAAGAAACCAAAGCTGCTATCTTACTGTGAACAGTTACTCCCCAGGCCGGTCTGCCCCGCGAGGAGAAAAATGTTTTCGGGTTTCCTTGGAAGGATGTGCCAAAGCTGTTGCATAATTTCTCATCAGTTTTGCTGTGGTTCTTTCTCTATCAAACTGTGTGCACATGGGAACTTCAACAAGTCTATTTTTGAATTGCTGTCATGTACAACAAAGGATATTCATTTATCCATTCTCAGAGATTATCTTAAAATGGCATACATAACACAAATGTTAAGTTTTTATGCCCTGTGTTTGTGTGTGTGCAGGAATGCTCTGTTTATGCCTTTGGTATGTTGTGATTTTCAGCATCAAAGTCTTGATTTTCTATAAGAATTAAAAAGTTGCTCCTCCAGCATGTCACTCATATTCTAACACATCACATATTGGCTGATTTCATTCATTAAGGGACAAAAGTTATTTAAACCAACCTTGCTTTATGAGATAAATTAATAATCACTGAATTTCAATAATCACTTACCAGCACTTTTCAGACAGCAGTCTTGTGTAAATGTAGCCTAAGGTTTGTGTGAAAGATGTTTTAATATAATAAGAAAAACTTCATACTCTGTATTGTATTTACTAGGGTTATTATGGTCTGTTCCAGGGGTTTGGAAAGTTTAACTGACCAAAAAAATAGTCATTGTGTTTTTATTCTTCATGTTAACATGAGCTAATGCCGTCGAGGAAACATCCTTACATCTTGGAATACCGGAAATACGCAGTGAAGTCAAAGAGAATAATGTCATGAATATCAGAGACAATTTTACTTCAGTCTTCCATCGTTTCCCTTAATCGTTTTCTCTCTCTCCAGCTGCGTTTTCATTAACCAACTGAAATCACAAAACTGAAATTGTTTCATGGAAACATGGGAATTAAAAAAAAAAAACTAATTTTTTTGGTAGAAAGGTTTTGCACTAGGATAAGGTGATTTTTCTACCGTATCGAAATAGATGTATTTTGCAAAGCTGCAATTTTTTCGCATCACATGAGTTACCTGATCATCAGATGTTACTATTGGTGGAAACAAAGAAAATGACAGAAGAAGGTTTGTTTTGTTGCAGCTCTCACAGCACAACTTCTCTAAATGCTTCCAGTGACAAGCAGCAAGATCCCTTTTTATGGCAACATCCTTTGCAAATATGTTTTCAGATTTTAACAGTTGCAATGAGGTGGCTGAGAATCGCTTTTGTTAATAGTTCTACTTGATCTCTGCTTCAGCTGGTGCTTTTTCTCTCATATGACTTTCTAGTGAGTTTCTTGGTAAATTATTAGTTCAGAGAAGTTTCACAGTTCATAAGAAGTTGTGTGTTGAATCCATAACTCTTCTGTAGAATCAAAGACTACAATTTCCCAAAATGCCGCATACGTAGCCGCTCCCACGTAGGCGGGGCTTGTTGCTCCAACACCTGAGTAAAACGCAGACATCTCCTCTGATTGGCTGACAGATGATGAGTAATGGCAGTGTGGCTGACTTATGAATATATTTCTTGTAACTGTTTATATCAGTTACTGCTATGATTTTTAATGACTATCAGTTAATACTATTTATATTTAATATTATTTAATGGAAACAGTGCAATTGCAAAATTGTTTTTTTTGTTGTTTGTTTTTAGTTTTACATTAGCAGGATAGCCACACAGATTTGTAGTAGTACATTTCTCATCGCATGCACAAAGATGATTGACAGCGATAAGACCCTCCTCCTGACTCTGATTTGTTGTTTCCAACCAAGAGCGGTGAATTTCTTCAGACTCCAATGGTATCTCAGAGAGGAGTGTTGGTGCTCGATCTTTTCACAGATTGTCTTATATTAAAATAATACAAATATTTCACAGTGAAAATGACTAGTTTATTTTCATATTTTAAACCTATGAAAATAAACTAGGATCAAACTTCATTTAGTTTAAAACAGAAAAGTAAAAACTGTAATCATTTAAACTGTCATGGTCATTGTTTTTTTTTTTTTTTTTTTTTTTTTTTTCTGCTGAATATCTATAAATCAGATTCGAGGTCTCTGCAAAAATCTTCTGTAAGTAATAAATCCTGTGTAAAGTACCACAGTTTAATCTGATAATCAATACCTTTATGCCCAGCGCACAACAAGCCACTTGGTTGGCTTGGATCCCGCAGTGGTCAGCACTTCTTCATCGGCGTTCAGCCGCAACAAATACAACAAATAACAGCACCTGAAATCTGAACAACTGAAAGGTCAAACAGAACTTTCTGCTGTGCTACTGAGCTCTTTTTTTTGGTACACAGGTTAAAGCAAATGCTGGCTTAAGCCTTTCCACTTGGAATGAAAATGCAAAGCATGTTTGCAGAGTCTGTGTATGCTGGCTGACAGGTTAAAAATGATTCTTTATTCAGCAGGTTCTTGATAGAGCCAGAAAACCGTCCCACAGGATTACTCTTTACATTGTCTATTTTTGTCACAAGGCTTTTGTTGTGATGCTGCTGTGTAGTTTTAATTTTTTTTTTTATGGATACCGTCATAGTTTACAAGACATTATCTTTTTTAATGACCAGTAGTACGCAGGCAAACAGCAGGCAAGGTTAAAATTCGTCTATAGGTGAACTAATGAACTCGTCCTATTAGGCTGTAAATTCATTTTAACATAAATAAAATGCATTATTTTATAACTAGTCTAGAACTGATCCAAAGTCAGTATAAACAATAAGCTTTCTAGAACTGAATGTTAATATCAGATTCCTATCTGAGGTTAAAGATCTTGGAGAGCTGGACTTTCTCCACTCACCGATGAACAAAATATAAAATGACAGCATTATGTGTTTTCCAGGCACATAGTGCCGTTTTATAACACTACGTCACTCACAGTTGTTATAAAGGTGATATATAGAACTGGGTCTCTGTTTCTTGCTCTTTCTGAGGCTTTGCCTTCAGTAAGTCATGGCTCCTCTATTAATCCTTTAGCAACAGTTTTATCAGCACTGCATCTCCAAAACCCAGGACTATGTAACATTTACTTTATTTCTCCAAGTTCCTTTTCAGTTTCCCCAAGTTCTCCTTTTATTTTTATATTCTCTAAGAAAGAATAAAAGTATGTGCCAAGAAAAGTATTTTTTACCACAGGTAGATTTTACTCTTTTTCCTCCCTTGTTTAGTCTCAGTTTCTTTACAGCATCCAAGAGATAACTAGATTAAACACACCAAATAGTTTTCAAATAATGTTTTTAAGGGTAGAAAAACACTACCAGTCTGACTCCATCGGAAAATACATTTTGTAAAAGCATAGATTATCTATGGATTTCCAAAAATTGGAGTGTAATTTCCTTAGCCACAGTCAGGCTTAATTCTAACCACACCTATGGAGTTATGACATTTCTTAGGTGTGTCTAAAGGGCATGCAGACAAAATTTAAACAAGAATGTTGGTGAGCAAGTTTCACTGGTCAGAACCAGATAATCCTCTTTAGTCGTCTTGAAATGGAAAATGTATGTGTCCATCTTTTAATTTGATCAAATATTGACCCTTTGCTGGTCGTGGTCGACCCAGTAAACAAAAGTCTCCACACACTTCATGATAGCATTTGAATAAATTGTTAAGAATTGAAAGGTGAAAAAAAAAAAAAAAAACGTCAAATGTAACCATGTCTACTGATGAGGATGAAAGATTTCTTGTCTGTTTGAGGATCTCTGTCTGTACCATAGCAGAGAGCTTTCATCCACAAATATTATCATAAAATCATACTTTTATAAACATTACCAAGAAAAAGACATGGCAAAATACCTTAAGACACAAATCAATCAAAACACTAACATCAAATCAACAGCCAGAAATTTTTAACATTTAACAAAACATTACGAAAGGACGTCGTGAAATACCTTACAGAATTAATATTTTATGCATATTCTCAGAGATAAATACTAAATAAGTTCACTTTGAGTATAAATTCACCCACTTCATCGATTTAATATAATTTCATGATCTATTGTACATTTTTAAGGTGCTTTTTAAAATGACCAATTAACGTAATCGCAGTAGCAAAATGTTCCAAAAAGAAGCTGCTGCATACAGAGCCGCTGCCGCTGCCGCCGCCGCTGCCCCTGCCGCCGCCGCCGCCGCCGCCGCTGCCGCTACTGCTGCTAACGCCGCCGCCGCTGCCGCTGCTGCTGCTAATGCTGCTGCTGCTGCTGTTTGTTTTTGGGGTTTTTTTACAGCGTTAGTTCGAGACAATGGTAATCTGATGTAGTAAGATTAATTAGTATTAAAAGAATTCCTATTGTACGTGGGTAACAACTGAGAGAAAAGGCTAAATGACTCATGTGAAGCCCACACTTTGCCTAAAGAAAGAAGACTAGGTGATCTAGTCTGTCACCTAGTTTCATTTGTGAAAGGTGAAAGTTGATTGTTTACAAGCTTGGGAACTCTTCCCACATCTACAATTCTTGAATTTGAGAATCTTTGACCTTGTATGCATGTCTTGAATATGCATTGTTGGAGTGAATGTATTAGATGGGAGGTTTAGTCCTTTCTTTGCTCAGAATAGCTGTGTGATTGGTCCTTAATCTCCTATAAGCCAGGAATTCAACCAAGGTTTTCAAGTTAAGTACGACGTTATCACTGGAGGAATTCTCATAGGAATACAGCACCAGTTTGAAAACTTCTTTAAAAAAATATGACTAGTCCGTTTTTGTCTTCATTGGTCATTTATGTTTGTACACTGTTCAAGCGTTCTGTGATAGTGGGTGGTCAGTAACACCCACTGACCAGCCTGTCTGTGGGCGGTCAGTGGACTCAGGAACCTCAATTGACAAGGCTAATGTGCAATTACAGAATCCAAAACTGTGCATTTACAAGAAACCCAGTTTCTTTATAGTTAAAGTTTCCCGCAGCGATAATGGTTACGGCTTGGTATGTGATGCAAAAAAGGGCGGAATGTTCTTTTAATCTTGCATTGTTTTTCTCCACACCACGTCGACCTTTGTGTTTGGACTGGTCCTTGTTTTCTGAGTCTGGGCTGTGCTGCAGAGCACTTACAACCTGTCTCCCACTCTGACTTAGTGGGCTGTACAGCATATACCAGCTGACACATTTACTAAATGGCAGGTTGACTGCAGGTGTACACAGAATCAAAGTGGTATATAACGCTGCCAAAAGTCATTTACAAACTTGTTTGAGTCGGACAGCACACATGTATTTCCCAGAAATCTGAAGATGGGGAAAGAGGGACAGAAAAGACTTGATTTGTTTATTATTCAGGAAAATGAGCCCTTGTGTCGTTGGTCAGAATGTGCTTTGTGTGTAGCGTGAGACGTTAGATGAGCAACCGGTCACAGATTTACTGTGTGAGAGCCGCGCTGCGTGCAGCTGCTAGAGCACAGATTTACCTCTATGTTGAGACTCTCTTCCTCAAACCTTTATAGACAATAAATCTGTACAGAAGTTTGTGAAAGTATTTACAGTAGATATTCTCTCTTTTATATCACATTACAACTATGCAGCTTTATGTCTTTTATTGGGTTTATAAAACAACATCCTGAGCTTTGGACATTTTTGAGAGTTCTGCTTACTTCATCATCTGAAATGAAAAAACAAAAAGGTAAGGACAACTACAACAACTACCAAAATTTAGAAGGCCACCTTCAGTGACTGGCCATGCAAGGGGAGTTTTAATCAAACTCAAATTCCTTAGCGTTCTTAAAATAAAACAAAATTAACTAAAAGTAAGGCAAAATGAACGTTTCATCGAGTAGCAGCTTGTTTTTAAGTCATCAATTTTTGTAATATTGATTAAAAAGTAATAGTTCAACTGGGAGATTATTTCTCTCACAGCAGGATTTTACCATATTATAAGTATGATAATACTTATAATATTATATCATATTAAAAGGATACATTGTTAAGGAATTTGTGAATCGACTCAATCTCCTGCATCTGGCTGAAAGGTTTTTGTGAGTTAGTTTTTTATGGTGTGTGCAAAGATGTTTGCTCTAGAAACTAGCCCTACTACACAACCAGAGGAATCATTCTTGCATTTGAATGGCCCAGTCAAAGACCAAACCTATTCCCAAACGAGAATCTGGTATTTTGCTGAAACAAAACTCAGAGATTTCAGTCTCTATACTTGTATTAGTAGAGCACTTTACACAGTCTTCTAACCAAATTCAAATTTGCAAGAAAAGTACATATGGCACTTAAAGGGGCAGTGCTATGTAAAACTGTATGTGGCAGGAAGAAGCACTTCACTGTGAGAGTTTACTTACATTGAGGTGATTTTGCACAACTTGTCCACTCAGCTCCTACAGGCTGGTCCTTGTTGTCAGAGTCAGCAATTAGCAAACATCTGGTGGAATTGCACATCGCTTGAGCTTGTTATACCAGCTACTTTTCAGATGGTAAAAATGCTAAAGGCTTAATAGAGGAGTCAGATATTGTGATGACTTCCTGAAGGAGTTTCAGAAAGAGCAGAAGTTTTTAAAGAGACAAAGGCCTTTTTGATATACTTTTTATGACAACTCAAGTTAGCATAGTTAATTGATTGAGCTACAAAATGGCACTATGTGCCTGGAAAACAGGTAATACAGCGCCTCTTAATATTTAAATACCAATCAGAAGTTTAGCATTAGTCCTTTCCTTTATTATTACAATTGGTTGTTTAAGTTCAAGTATCTTCTTTATTTTTCATTGATTATAAAAACAAATAGTTTGGAGTCGAGTCAGATCCTTTGCACTTTTGTGAGTTGGGTTTTTATGATGTTGCAGTCAGGTTTTGACCCTGTAAATGTCTGCTTTTTTTTTGTTTGTTTGTTTGTTTGTTTCTCCAGTACACATGCGAGGCGATAGTGGCTTCATTGCCAGCATCTCCATCATCAGGCTCTACGTTGTAAGACATTTCCAGGACTATCACAAGCCTAATCTGTTTAAAATAAGATTATTACTTTCTGCATCCATGTTCTGCAAAGCCTTTATGGGCATAAACTGCAACAAGGAGACACAGAAATATGCTTGTAGCACACCAGTCACAATAATTACCATGCTCCCTTTCATGTCTCTCTCTCTCTCTTTCGCACAAGAATTACAATTAGAAAATGTTTTATCCAATTAAAATAGCCCAAGGTTCCTAAGCCATAAATTGCACTGTATGTCTTCTTTCTAAATCACAAACACAATGGAGAATGCACATTGCAACTATTTTTATATTCAAGGTTATAATCCAGAAGTATATGCAAATTTGTGGTTGCAGAGTGGAAAATTGTGGAAGTTTTAGTTGGAATGCTCCTTTAGACACTGAAATTATGTGATTCATCTTTCAAAAAGCTGCATGAAGAAATTGCTTTTCTCTGTCAGAGTGGAACCAAAAATAGCCTTTGAAAGTGACAGAAGAGAACTCCGATGGGAATTCACTTTACTTCACAGAGCTGTTTGATTTGTGGGTCAAATTATGTTAATCTGCGTTAATCTTTTTGAAGTCACATTTAACATGTGACTTCAAAAAGAGAAAGTGGGGAAATTTTTTTTTTGTTTGTTTTCAAAGACAGAGGCTTAAAGGGCAGTATTACGTGTAACTGTTACCTTCAGGTATAAAAATACTACATATTTTAAAAAATGACTTAAAAGAAATGTTACTTTGTAATTTAACGCCTTGAAATTGGGCCTGTGTCCCTTTAAGAAACTCCTGCTCTTTCTGAAGAGCCAGGAAGTCATCAGAACATGACTCCTCTATTAACCCTTTAACAATATTTTTTACTGCTGCAGGCTAGTCTTGAGGAGCTCCTACCAGGCTCCTAGGAGGCTCCTAGGAGGCAGGGCCACCTTTGTGAGGTGGAAGCTTGGAAACTGCAGCTTCATGGAGGAGTTTTGTCCTTGAAGGTGGAGCTAGATCCACACAGGTGTTTTGCACAGCTGATTTTTAAGAATTTCTCAGACTTAAATGTCAATACTCCAGGTATGTTTTTTGATGACATTGCAACATGATGTCATCAAAATTTTACATAATACTGCCCCTGTAAACTTAAGCTTATCGTCTCTAATTTTGGATTTCTGTACACATTAAGAGAAAAACCCCTTAATTCCAAACTTTGCAGAAAAAAGCCAGTGAACACCATCATGTAAAACAAACCCCTCTGTCCCCACTTTTGTTCCTAACTTTTGGCAAAGCTGTGTCTTTCCCTTCCTCTTTGCTTGCCAAGCTGGCTGGAGAACCGCCTGTTTTCTCATTTGCGAAGCGAGGCACGTCCGACAGGAGGTGGGACCCCCGAGTGAAATGACTCCTGAAATATCCATCACCGCAAATTACATCTCTGCTCGTGCTGATCCCCTCTTTTGAGCTAATCAAGTTATATGCCCCTGCACAACTATCAATACGCCTTGCTAATGTCTTTTCATTTGCAAAGATAATTACAACAAGGTTCCACTTGAAAATCCATACATGCCAACAAAACTGAGCCAAAATCGACTGATCGGCGGGGGTAATTATTTCTCCCTTTCTGATGTGCGGACACATCTCCAGGGGTTAATGACACTGATTAAAATGATTTATGCAATAACAAAAGAGTTGGGGGTTGACGTGTGTACAGGAAATAAAATATGCATTTGCATGTGGTTTGCATTTGAATGATAATGTCTCTAAGATCCTTTTTTAAGGGGGGGCAAATATCATAATTTGTGGTTTTGCACCTAAAGCTGCAACAGAAGCTGGTATCGTGCCAGCAGCATTGGGATCCGGACGTAACTGTTCCCTGTAGGCAGAAGATGTTTGTGTTTGTGCATCTCCTCGTATGAATGAGTGAAATGAGATAAGAAAAAAAGAAGCTGCAGGAGGCTGCGGTGCAAGGAGAGTCTAGACATAATGAGTTTAATAACGTACAATGTTCATTACAACGGAGCTCAGAGCCTCTCTGGCGACCGTCAGATTAGTGGGGGAAGAGGGAGTGCGTCGGGACGGAGGCTCATATGGTCCACACGCTTGACAGCACTGTGACCCATAACAGATGTGTTGCTTTTCGCTGCTTCTTTGACACACCTGGGTTTCTCCCGGGCAATCACAATATCACCAACAAATAAGAGACATTTGCTCTCCGGGAGGCGATAAAGGCCCATAAGACTGGAAAAAACAAACTTTATTTAGGCCTTATTAAGTGGGCTGTCCTCCAGGTGGGGATTCACAAAGTACTATTAAATCTAAGGAAATGCTCAGCCATGCAGGTGAGATGTTTACAGGCAGACTGTGACTTAGTTTTTCCAACACTTGCTGAAACGTAAGAATATAATCATAATATTCTGAAAATTAAGTTGAAATAATGCAAGAATGAAGTCATATTACCAGAATAAAGTCATAATATTATGAAAACAGTCAAAATACTACAAGAATATTAGATGAATACAGAATACATTTCCCTCATAAATACCGTATTTATCTTATCTTGTTTTATTGGATGTTGTGTCAAATCTTGGTAATTATTATTGAAAAAGTCTATATTTTTCACGGACTTTTATAGATCTCTTCTTGTAATATTGCATCTTGATTCTGCTTATGACTGTGTTATAATATTATGACTTTGTCCTTGTAATTAAAGAAAGAAAGAAGAAAAAGTCTTAATACTACATCGTATACACCCTACACAGTGAGCTACACCTACATTTCTCTTAATTTGTGAGCACTCAAATTGGGTTTATCCTCCTACAGCAAAGACTCAAGTCAAGTCTCAAGTTTAGTTCAAATCAGTTCTTAAAGTGGAAGTTTAACTCCGCCCCTAGCAGGTTTAGACAGATTCAAGCAAAGAGGGCGGAGCCAAGAGACAGCACCGAGTGTGGAGACGAGCTGATGGTGAGTGGGGCTGTGATCAGGATGAAAGAAGCACTGCTGTCAATTTATCCATTTTATCAGGTTTTCACTTTGTTTTTATATCCAAATGTGGTCTATAACAGTCTTGTTAGACTGCTCAAACTAAATACTGTTCTTTGTTTTTTGACAGCTAGTCCCACTGTTCTTCTTGGCGCACACTATACTACTGTTCAAAATGTCTTGAAGACATTCCTACAAATCTTCAGTGGATTAAGTCTTTCAGGGTGTCTTCTGTCTCAGCATGGCGTCCCTGTCTGACTCCATGATATCCAGATCGGTTCTCAGTGGGAGAGGGATGAGTCATCTGCTGAAGTGTTCTGTATGAAGTCGGCATTTCAGACCCTCGTGGTATGTTGTCCTACATGAATGTGGACCTAGGGTTTCTCTTTCAACCAGAATTCCTTAAAGAAGATTGTACACAGTTTCGAATCTTTCCATTTTCCAAGGTATGTTTGCTTCCAACTTTGTGTAATAGAAAAAAAAAGACCACCTGCCCACAGCACCGAACACCTGATGCTAGGAGGTGAGGAAGACCCTCACCATCACATAATGTGCCTGAAGCTCTTTAGTTCATTCTATTCACTCGAATATCAAAGCACCCCATGTTGGAAAATTATGTTACTCAATATGTAAACAGTATGTTCAAGGAAACATCATGACTCGTTCTGATAAACAACACTATGCACAGCTACTTTAATTACACCAGTGTTTCTAAACTTTTTTCGGGCCAGCGCCCCCTATCCATCGTCTAGGTCCTTCACCGACCCCCATCAAAGAAGATGTAGGCTATTTGCACTGAACATTATTTTTATTAAAACAGCTCAGAGTCTCTCTGTTCTTGCTATACAGTACCATGTATTATAACTATGTCCCGGTTTTCTGCTTTATAAAAGAAAAACACATTACTGAATTATTAGTTTAACAGAAAAGAAAAAGCCATGTGAAAAGAAATTATTAGGGGTGTGTAAGATAATGGAATTTAAAATCGGTAGGGATAACATCAGCCGATCAAAGTGGCAAATAAAAAATTGATCCAAACTTTGATTATCAGCTTTTTCTGGTTCTGTGCCATTGTCTGATGCTAGTTGCTGAATCTGAATCAAAGTGGCCAGATACAAGATTCAAAACAATACCAGTTTAAACTTTGAACTACTTGCAAAAGACTTTGCAACATTAAAACATGGGTAGAACTATAACTATATTAATCATAACTCTTCTACTCTGCAGTGTTTCTTTCAGTTTCTTGTGGTACAGCTCTATGCTGCCTTCAGGAGAACAGGACATCACAGTATCTTCTCAAAGATACCAAAATGGCATTTTTAGTACAAATCAGTGCTTTAAGTAGAAAAAGAAAAGTTCCAGATCCTTTTAATGCCGTACAAATAAGGGAGAGAAACATGAATTATATCTTTATAGAGATCTGACTATTGATTTATAAATAATAGTTTTTCTGTACAGAAATTACAAAGAACTAAACTGATTTGTAATCAAAGCCTAATGAGTCAAATTGAAAGTGTCATGGAGTCACTTAACAGCCCATTGACATTAACATTGACATGAAAAATAATATTGAAGAAATATATGTATAAAATAAAATCTCCTAAGTGATCAATTCTGTATAACTGTTATAGCCTATAAAATGAATTTCTTGTTAGTACTGGATGTGGTCTCAACAAACCCATGGCACTTCAAAAATATTATCTTACTTTTTATCTGAAAATAGTATCTGATTGTGCTCGCTATACAGTGTATTATCACTATGTTCCGGTTTTCCTGTTTCTGAGTTTTGCACAATGTGCACACCTTTTTTTTTTTTTTTTACCCCCCAACAACCAAATCTATGAGGATCTATGAGGAAATGCAGACTCACAAACCTGTTACAATAACTGAAAAAGCCCCAGCATGCTGTCAGGTAAATTTTAAATGCTGGTATTATTATTGGATACAGGACCACTTGCAGCACCACTCTTAATGCAATCAAAATGATCGCTCTCCATTAAAATCACATGTGAATAAGCTTGTTCAAGCAATAAGTCATTAAAAATAATGGCAGCAATGGAGGTAAACTGTGACATGAGATATATTCATAATTCAGTCATGGTGCATCATCTATCAGCCTCAGAGGAGATGTCAGCATTTTATATTCAGACGTTGGTGCAATAAGCCCCGCCTACTTGGAAGTGATTACATATGCAGCACTTTGGGGAAATTGTAGCCTTTGATTTTACAGTAGCGTTATGGATTCAACACGTTGGAATGACACACAACGTTTTGTGAACTGTGATACTGTGAGAGCTGCAATAAATAAATCCATCATCCTACTGCTACTTCCAGTAGTAGCATCCAGCTGTTCATCATGTGACTCGTGATGTGAAAAAAGTGTTTCCATTGCAGTTTGGAGCTTACTTCCTAGGGCTTGTAAAAATCAAACATAACCTCACCATAAAGAGCACAATCTTGCTTCACACCCTGTTCACCAAGGGATCACGTTTACCTGGAGTCTTCAGACATCTCTAATAATTGAGAAGTTTGACAAATGTTTCAATTTAATGCAAATCTGTCATGTCCTCTCTGCAAAGAGTTAAAACAAATGGTGAGGACATTTTGTCAAATGCAGCAGTGTCTTTAAAAACATGAGTCTTGTTTCCCTTCCAGCTTGTTCCTGCTTGAGAGTGATGGATGCTGGAAGGGTTTTAGTCATCGGTTGGGTTTTTTCCTCTTTGGTGACTTTTCAGTGAGGTTAATTAAAAATTGTTATCACTATACTGATTTAAGAAAAAAATGTGTCTTAATCTGAACTGTAATATATTCATTTTGTTCAGGGTCATTTTTCTTTTTTGTTTATTTTTTGTTCTTATTTGGACAAGGAATTCCAGTCCATCTGAAGGTTGGTAAGAGAAATTTTTACTTTGTCACCAAGATGAACTGGAGGAAGCAGTGGGCTGAGTTGTGATTAATTGGGTCACACAGCCAATTCTGCCAGTATGGTCTGAAATATGCACCTTATAAGCACCTTGTAAATTCAGCTGGACGGAAAGCAATTTTTTCAGTACCAGTGAAGAACCAGTGGTCAGGTTCAAAAGGAACACCTTGAATTTTGGGTGGCGAAGAGCCCATGAATACATTTTTCAATATGAAGCTTTGAAATTTCATCTTATGCAACTCTAAAATATGAACCACAGAAAGAGATATTTTTGATATTTATACTTGTATTTATTAATTTGGTTTTTTTATCTAATTCGGTCATTTTCAACTGAAAAAGTCATGAAAAGAAAAAGCACAAAAAGCTGAAAAAAGGCACAACTAGTATTGAAAAGATATTCAAATTTGTGCCAAGGTAGAGGTACAAACTGATTATATCTTAACTTTTTTATACATACAGCATTGTTAAATATTATATCAGATATGACTTACAGGAAATTTGACTTCATCATATGATACCTTGAAATTGGGCCTCTGTCTCTTTAAGAAACTTCTCCTTCTCTTTCTGAAACTCCTCCTTCAAGAAGTCATCACAACGTGGCTCCTCTACTAACCTTTTAATGCTTTTACCAGCGTTGCTCAGTAGCTTCTTACAGAGCTCTGCTGATGTGCAGCTCCCCCAGGTGTTTGCTAATCACTGTTGACTAGTCTGAAGGAGCTGAGTGGGGGGGGGGGGCAGGTGCTCTGGTAGAAGAAACTTTGACCTCGAAGATAAAGGTAGGTTCACCCAGGCATTTTGCGCAGCAGCTGAATGGTTGCCATGGAGATTGAAGGATTTCTCAAACATTCATGAAAGAATCAAGGGAACATTACTGATGAGAGAATAACATTATAGCATGATGTAAAGATCAAAAAAGTTGATTTTATACAATAATTCCCCTTTAATAATTGTCCTAGCCTTCTTATGTAATTCATAAAACACTTCTGTAGAGAATTTACTTTACAAAGATCACTACTTACCAGAAATGTAGATTTCAGTCGTACCACTGAATGATCTGTTACAAATGTTGGGTTTCATGGATATAAGTATCTATCTTAAGCTCCAGCTGTCTGCTCTTGCTTATCCTTATGTTTGATTTAAATGTCAATCCCTCCTTCGTATGTGCACTGGCATAAATCTGCACAGAGTGGGTAGCAGTAACATTACGGGTGGGGATGGGGGAAAGGGTGACCGGATCGCCCCATGGATAGTCACTCCAGGAAAGGAGGCGGTGATAGACTGGCAGCAGAGACAGCAGGGATCGTAGACTCTTTAAGCATGGTTCCTGGTGAAATGCCATCTGGAGTGAGCGGGGGAAACCACAGGATTACACAGCAGAGGATTCATTCATATTCTGAATGGAACGGCATGCAGCTGCATCCTTAGTAGGCTTCTGGAAATAAAAACTAAAAAAAATGTTTTAAAAGACTTTCAGCTTTAAGAACAAGGCTCAGTGCCTCATAAGAACGCCAGGAGTTTGGAGGCTAAAAGCAGAGACAGGCACTGGAACGGTTTAACGGAAGATCGAGGGTGAAAACACATGAAAATAAATAGAAAGGGGAAAATCTATTGAACTTGTTAAGGAGGTGAGAAGGTGCAATTTTATGACTGTGTGGTGGAGGAACGATTGTGTGTGTGTGTGTGTGTGTATGTGTGTATTTGTATTCGGCAAACTTTTTCTTCCTGATCAAATTCCGCAGAGTATTGGCAAACACAGGGTGCCCTCCTTCCACTGGGAAATCCATCTCCACACTAAGGTGTTTGTTCCAGGAGCGACAGAGGTGATCCACCCCACCTGTGGTTAAAAAAAGCATGAAATGAGATAAGCTGTGAATGTTTCTCCCTCTGCACCTCACAATGAGGTATTTGAACTGCCTCGGAATATTTCGCATCTGGTCATATTAAATGTCACTAACGTTCATAGAGAAAGACCAGCGAAAGACCAGTCCAAAGAAGCTCATAAAGAAATTGTAATGTGCAAGGACACACGTGCTTCTACAAATCAAATTTTGAAAAGTGTGGTGAACATTGGCAGCCGCCCTAAGCTGTGTAGAACCCCCCGTTCACTGTAATTACAGCTACAAATCTTTTGGGGTAGTTCAATTCAAATCAATTGAAAAATACTTTATTGATCCCAAAGGGTAATAGTTGTTGTAACTCACATTATCCAAGGTTCTTCAAAGAGTTGTTGCTGTAGGTACTGCTGGCTGTGTGCAGGAAGGATCTGCTGTAGCAGTCTGTTTTAAAGCTGTTCTGAAAAAGCCTCTGACTGAGTAGCAGCTGTGTTTCCAGTGATGATAGTGAGATTTGTTCGTGTGTGGTTTCAGGAACTGACAGGCTGTCAGGACACCCTAAAGCTTTGCTGTTGTTCAACCGTGTCACCCTACATCAGCACTAAGACTGCCAGAGGGTTAATGGAAACCTGTTAGTTTCTTTTTTTTTTTTTCTTCTTAAATAAAAAGTTCATCTTTGCTCTTAGTTCATTGTTTGATAAAATGTTCATCCTAGCTTTTTCTTGCAAAAAGCCAGGATGTGTATTTGGATGAAGTGGTTTTTCAGCTGTATCCAAATTAGTATATTTTGAAAAATTGCAATGTAAACATTTTTTTTCACATCACAAGTCATGTGATCAACCACTGGATGTTAGTACTAGAAAGAGCAAAAAAACAGAAAATGACAGGGAGTGGTAGGAGGATGATGATGTGGCATGTCTTTTGATGACTTATCACAAGTTCATGTGCCATTTTAATTGCGTTTCTTATGGAAACAGTACAATTGCAAATTGTGTTTTTGCGACATTAGCAGAATATTGACAAAGTTTTGTAATGAAATGCTGCTACTGTGTTGGTGTTTAACACTCTCATGAGGAGGATGCTCAGTCTTAAAGACAATTTTGTTTGTTTTTTTTTGCAAAATCGTTTTTTGTACATCATGTCCAGTGGTTCTTCGTAACAGAACCAGCCTTTTTATCCATTTTTTTGCCTTTTCTTGGCTCTGATGCTGCTCCTCCAACAGATGACTATCGAGGAGATTATACAACAGATTTATAGAACTAAGCTTCCAGAAGTACAGTCTGTCTCTTCCTGTCGACGTCTTTGCTGTTGTCTGTTGTGGAGACCAAAATACTTTGCCCACGTCTCTTCTCAGGTTCTGGATGTATGTTTAGGGTGTTTTGCCCTCCACAAGGGATTGTCTGTCACAATCTCAACACATCGTTTTTTAATTGAATTGAATGACATCATCACCACATTCTCAAGGTTTGACATTTTTATGTGTGGTTCAGTCCTTGTTTTCTGTCACACATAGTAAATTTCCTGAAGGGTAAGGGCTTAACTTTGGTTTCATCTGACCATAGCAACATCTGTTACCTGTCTCCTCTGTCTTTACGGATTTCTTCCAAAAATGGTTTCCTATGGTTAGGGTTACTCAGAGTGCACAACCCATAGTTTTTCCGTAAGTTTTTTCTCCCACCATATCAAAAGGTGGTGGCTGCTTCTCTTGATTTTCTCCTTTCATTGATCTCTTTAATCCCCATGTAGGTGGATGAACATACCTCTAGAACTTTGAGTATGTTCAAAGCTTGGGATGTTGTCTTAGAAATAATTGCTTTAAACATCCCTCATCTTGTTCTCTGGCTCGCTGGCAAACGTTTCAGACTTTTATGTGTACAAAATTTTGAAGACCTCATATAAAATTCCCTATGCTTTATAATTGTGAACAACTTTGTGTTGGTGTGTCAAATAAAACCCCAATGAAATGCATTGAAGTGTCATGTCATGACAAAATGCTAGGAAATCCAAAATGTTTAAAAGCTTAAACATTGTGCTGAGTTTTTGCTAGGATTTTCACCCACTGAAGCACACAGTAAAACGTAATTAGCATGAATTTTGAGGAGCAGCCATACTTTGGAAGAGGGGAGGGCCAGTAATCAATAATCTTGTTAAAAGAGTTGCAGCAGTTCACCGTTGCACCTCACTGGGCATGGAATGAGCTCACAGTGGCATGTGCACAATCACATTGGAGAAAAAAAATCTATTCTCTCTGGTGATATAGATTAGCGCTGTCATGTTGAGAGTGAAACAAAGGCTGGCGCTTGAATTAAATGTAATTCAGCAAGTTTCAAATAAAATAGGGAGTATAGAAAAATGCCTTGACAGCATTTAGAGAGCGGAGTGGTTTGTTGCAGACCTTTTCCAGTGGCTGCTTGAGAATAACATTTCCAAGTAAAGATATCGCATGAAGGGGGATTTTAGATGGCTCAGTGGGTCTGGGCATGAGTCCAGTAGGACCTTTATTCTGGGTCATTTTTCCTCTCAATGTTCTTTATATTCCCTGTCGTAGGACATGAAGACCATCTTGCAAGTTTAAAACATCAGAGAGAAAGAAAAGCTTTTTCAATGCCTTAAATTTAATCAAAACGTTATGTTTTCCTCGTTTTTTCCCAACCTAACTCAAAGTGTTTTATTCAGATTTTAATGTGACAAACAATACAGAATAACATAAAGTAGCACATTGTGAAAGAGAAGGAAATGATCGCCTTTCATTTTTCTTAAACACCCTTTTACTCTCATACCCACAACTAAAATCCATTTTGTGACCTAATTGGTAAATGAGGCCAATGCTGGGTAACTTAACCCAGTGTTCCCATTCCTCTTTCATAAAATGCGTCACCAGAATGGTTTATAATTATCAGCTTTGCAGTTGTGCAGGTCTCACTGTTCTCCACATAGCTGCTCCATATTTTACTTTAGATCAGGGAAAAAACACAGAGGGCCAAAAAAACAAATTTGCTACAAGCCGAGGGCCGGACTGGTTCAACGTTTATTAAAATATATTGAAATGATTGAACATAGCCTATTGAACCAAGACCTAACACAGTGTATATTATTTAATTAAATGAATAAAGCAATATTTTCTTATGGATTTGTTAGTAATTTCAAGTGAAACCATTTATCAAAAGGCAAACAGACAAAAACAAACTTCCTTCAAGGAAAAATCACATGCTCTGTATATTAAAAGAATAAAGCAATATTTTGTTATGACTGTCAGTAACCTCAAGGGAAAACATTCTCAACAGGCAAAAAAAAAAAAAAAGTTGTTTAGAAAACCAAAATGTTTCTTAATATCAAGATAAATGCATAAATTAAAGTGCGTTATAAACTGAAAATGCATTATTGTGCTGCTCTATGATGTTCATATTCTTGTCTTTGTCTGTGTTTCTGAGAAGTTTGATAGATTATATTCTTAGATTATATTCTTTCATTACAGCCAAACTTTCTCCACACAAAAAACACACAGGCAGTGATGGCATAGTAAAAGTAACTTTAATCAGTTACTGATTACAGTAATCTGCAATCAGTAATCTGATTACTGATTACTGTTTTGATTAACTTTTTCAAAAGTTACCTTGAAAAAGTAACTTGGTTAGATTACTGATTAATTGATTTGGAAAGTAACTAAGTTATTATTAAAAGTAACTATTTTAGTTACTTTCAGCAATTGTTGACAACAACAACACTCCGCCACCTGTGAACATCACATTGATCTTTGCCAATATTTAATTGCAAGTTATTTTACATCAAAGACTCCGAAGAGCCCTGTGTCTGATTCCTCCATCCCACCTTTACACAACAAACACAACGCAGAGTCCATTGGGTGTCTTCCACCGGCTGCAGGTTTAAAGACGGACATCTTGGTGCCGTGACCCGGATTGTGGTTCTTCCAGACTAACAAGTTGGAGGAAAGTTTTTGTAATTCAAAAAAAAAAAAGAGAGAGAGAGAGAGACTTTATTCCAATTGACTGTGCTTCCAGTTTAAACTTGATCGCATTGCCAGTGTATTCTTGAAAGATTTGAGTAAAATGTGTTTATTTGTTTTGTGGTAGGAATGTAAAAAAAAAAAAAAATTGTAGTATGCCGCAAAGCCGTTCTCAATCGTGCGCTGGCTCAAGAGAGGCGGTACAAAGTCGGCTCAACGGCTTCACCAATCATTAAACAAGTCACAAATCATTTATCATTCAGTAATTTCAATAAATTCCTCTAAGGGTTCAGATATGGTCTAATAACTTAGAAAGAAGGGTAAACTATCATTTTCAAAAATCTGGCATGCCAAAGTGTGGGAATCCTCTTTAGTTCAAACAGTGCAATATTAACCAATTTTGTTATTGGGTCAATTGAATTCATTTAAAACTCATGGTAGCCTGCTTTCGCTGGTGTTTAAATTGTGGGTATTACAGTTTGAAGTGTCGGAAGGTGTTGAATGGCATTGTGTCTTCATACATGAAAGGCCAATATGCTGTTTGAGGAGATTAATAACAGTATTTCAAATCTAAACAAAACCATGTTTAGGTTTGAAATGAAAGCAAACATGCTTTGCTTTTAGAAATGTAGGCACTTAACCTTGTTTGGGTTTTTATTGTCCTCTTTAAAGCCGCTTTAGGTATTAATAGAAATAATACTTTCTAAAGGGAAAGAGGAGTTCTCAACTGGATGGTTAGTGAAGGTAAAAACCAAAGTATTCTAAGAGAGCATGTGAACTGATGAAATTGGATTGTGACAAAGATTAAAATGCATCATGCAGAGAGGACAACAGAGACCACTTTATATTGATCATACCAAGGATTCCTTGCTGTTCCATAACCGTTGACCTTCGTTTGATCTAATTCTCCCATCAACTGCAAGGTCTACCTGCAGTTTAACTTGTCTCTAAATGAAATAAATTTATTTTTATTAAAAAATTTTAAAAAAATACAGTTTATGTCAAGTGTTTTACGATTTCTGTCTGCAAAGTAACTACAAGGCTGAGGGGCAAAGTGTGCTGCTGGAGCATTCATACTGTCATGGATCCCTGTTCCACAGTTTGCCATTTACAATACATAATACTGCGTCTTTAAGATAACCTTAAGAGCCAGCTCAATAATTGGAGAGTCCTTAAGACTGACAGAAGAGGAAAATCAGGATAAAGATGTTGTTGTGCGACCTTGGCATGAGACAATTTGAAAGTTAAGATTGCTCTTTCTTCCTCTTTCAAGCTTTACTTTGAGTTAGCCTATGATTATATATCTATGATCCAATGAAAATATATTAAAGTCTGTGGTTGCAGCATCACAAAATGTAAAAGAAATAAATGAATTAATAAAAAATATATATATAGGTTCACCGGTGATAAAATCTTTGCAAAGCACTGGAAGTGATGAGCTGGAGGAATCCAAACTGAATCCTTGCTGAGGCCTTGTGTTTGTTCAGAGTCAGGTTGTTTGCACAGTGGCGCCTGGCCGGGTCTCACATGGACAAACACACACAGAAGGCAAGCTTTTGCAGTTCCCAGAAAACCCAACACACCACAACCAAATCTTACATCATTCATATTATTTATGAATGAAGGGTACAACGCAAAAAAACGGAGGCAAAGTTCCACTCAAAATCTTAAGACAACATCAGGGGGTGGTGAGGAAGAGTACGAAAACAAGCAGAGAACATTTTCCAGTGGGTTTCTTGGGGTTGGAGGAGGGGGGGGTGATATACTGTACAACAAAGATGATGTAAAGATGCAGCAGAAAACTCCTGACATGATAACTGTGAGCCTGGGGGCTTTCTACGCCTGTCAGCGGCGGCTTGAAATACAACATACTCTATTAACGGAGCAGCTTGTAATCAAGGAAGGGAGTGTGATGGTGAATAAAAAATCCGGGAATGAAAAGTAGATCAAATCAGGCAAGAGGAGATGGAGAGCCACAGCGAGAGACATTAACATAAATGACGTATCAATCACTGCCTGGCGTTGCCTCCTTCATCCGCCGTTCCATGTAGGATCCTCCGTGGAAGACGCACTGAGTCCACTAATTAAACTCTGATTAGGTCCAACTAATCAAACTCTTTCATGTTCCTAGATGTTCATCAAAGTCAATTACATTATATCTATGAATTTAACTTTCCCATTACATTTTTTTTCTTTGCACAGTTCTTAAATTATAGCGAGAGTTTGAACGCATTGAATTGAGCTTAATCAAGTGGAAACTACTGAAAGCCCAGCGGCTCTGCGCTCGGCAATTTCCCTAAGCCTCTCATGAACCATGGCTTCATCAGGCTGTGTCATATCTGAATTACAGCGTACGGCAGCAGCAGCAGCAGCCGCGGCACCTCTGAAAAATTCCCCAACCGCCGCACTAATGAACTAGGTATGGTCCAATCCACTAATTCACAGCTGGTGGGGAGAGGAAAAAAACAGAAAAGAAGAATAGACATTCGCCAGACTCTCCAGGTGAGTGATATATCTTCAGCGGCAGAGCTATATTAATGATTTAAACAAACATCTTTAGAGGCATATCAGCTGTCAAGAGATGAAAGCACAGACTGACTTGTATGGGAAACGATGGTAGCAGGGTGTTCTGGAAGGGAGAGAGGAAAGAAAGCTCAGGGACCAGCTGTCGCAGTGACTGCTGGCACCGCAGCGTGTGGCGATACGAACCCAGAGGCCGGAGGGAGACTGTGATGAGAGCGGGAAGGAATCCAGCGCCTCAGCAAATCTCAGAGTCCTCTTTTTAAGTTGGATGTGCTGCATCTCTAAACCCAGATCGATAAGGTTTCAATCTTTCTTTTATGGGACCAGGGACTGGGAGCACTTTCTTTTTCTATTGATCATCATTTGGAGAATTTGAAAGATAACCATGCCATGACGATTCTGGTTTGACATGCAGTAACTACTTGTCAAAGCAGCTATGAGCTCTCTGGCCTACATTTCTTTGCCAGGGCCTTATCAGGCGTAAATGCAAGGCGAGTCACATTCTGTTACAGGGTAATGGTTGCGCCCACACAGAGGCCTACGCACGGTGGTGTGACAGTAAAGACTGTAGTCGCAGCACTGAGAAAAATCCCAGGAAGTTGGATCCTCTTTTTGGCATGCAAAGCTCAGCTGGGAATCGCTGCACTTTCTGAAAAAGAGCCATATAAACTGTATTAGAAATAAGAGTATTATCAGTTGCCGCCAAAACCGGCCTGACCCCATGAAGATTTTATGTGGTACCTGGTAGAGGTGCAGAAAAAAAAATTATTTTACAGAATCACAACTCATAGAACTGGGAATTATGAATGCTGAATTATGAATGCTTTCCACAGGATGTTTATAAGTACTAGCTTATTTACGTCACTGATGGATGTCTTTGCTGCAGTGTCATTTTGATTTTAAGATTTTAAATGTTTTTCTTATCGTTTTGACTTTTTTTTTTCATTTCAGCAACTTTATTGTTGCTTTTTTATTGTTTACTTTAAAACCATTAAACAAAATACAAAAACAAAAATTTTTATTTTTTGTTTCCCAAATGCCCCCAATATCTAGTTTTAATTGGCAATAGTTTTCTTTAATTTGTATTAAACCTTTTTTGTGTGTTTTATAAAACACATAAAAAAATAGTTCAGAGCCTCTTTAACACAGGTGACCAAGAAAGGCGGCAACACTCGTCATAACTGACAAGACAACAGTGACAAAAATAAACATTAAAAATATGTCTACATCTGGAAATTTTGTTAATGCACACAACGCTTCACATAGACTGGTTGCCAAGCAACTGATATCAATGTCACTATATGTATCAGAAATCACCACTGAAAAAAACTCTCAAACATTTCCCTCGTAAAGAGCAGAACATTCAGTCCATTACAGTATTATGTTTTTAGGCTTGATATTTATTTTTCCAATTATTATTAAGTGATCACTGTGGTAGATTAGCTACTGGTGCTATTAGCTAATCTAACACAATGCTAATAGATTAGTTCATTTAAACACCTGCTCTACTGATGATCTGTCAGTTTGTGTGAGTCGCCCTATTTTGTAACTAGACACAGAATTTTGCATCACATCTACATGCTAGGGTTGTCAAAGTCAAATAACTGAATTTCTTTCCTCTCCCTTTGTATTTCATATTAAATGAAAACTTTTTCTTGACCTTGTTATCTAGTTGTTGTAGTGTTGAAAATTAGTAGCAAAGCATTGTGTCCGTTTTTCTTATGTATGTCTTGCACACGTTTTCAATTTTGCTCATTATATTGATATATCGTGCAGATAGAGTGTCTGCGTGATGTAGGATGACATTTTGTTACCGGGTCATGATGTAACATTTAAGTAGAACTCCAGAATATTCTGTAGTAATGGGTCCGACCAGCACTTTTGATAGGTACTGATCACCGAAAACAACAGACAAGAGCTGGAATTTTGGAAATCTCCGGCCCATGATAATTCACGTGGGGAGAGCAGGTTCACTGCAGTTCAGTCAAAGACTGGACATCATCTTCTAACTTTATTCTGGCTCCTGGCCTCTTGAGGCTGTGCAGGTTCAGCTGTGAGAGTAGACCTTCCTGATTGGCTGCTTGGAGGCTGCAGGAGAGCAGCGACACTATTGGGCCAGCAGAGGATCGTCAAGCCAATCAGATGCTGATAAGGGTCACCTGCTCTCTATAAAAGGCTCCTGAAGCCATTTCTCCAGTAGGGCAGCTAGTAGGTAGTAGAGGTTTTGTTAAGCTTTTCCCCAAACTTTGGTGCTTAGGAAGTTTTGAAATATTTTGTTTCTGCTTGTTCATCTAAGCAGTTTGACTCTGCTCTAGATTGTTTTGATACAAACTAGAAGCTCGTGTTTAGGAGGCTTAGTGCTCCCTTTGTGTGTTTTTTCCTTTTGGGTTATTTGAGTTTACTTTAGGCTGACTTGTTTGGACATTTTGTAGTTTAATTTGCAATTAACATTCTTCAGTTTGTTAGTCCCCTTTTCTTCTATGTTAATTGGGGTAAATTGTATTGCGTTATTACAATTTATTAAAGGCGTTATTAAAGGCTTATTACAAATGCCTTTTTGGCTTTTGTAATAAAAGCCAAAAAGGTGGCTTTTACAAAAAGCCACCTTTTTGTAATAAATCATTTTAAATTATTACAAAATTTAAAACACACAAAGATGTGTTTTCTCTGGACACATTTTTGTTACATCCCTTGACACTTTGGGGCGTAACAAACTTGATAAAAACTGGCAGGATATATATATATATATATATATATATACAAACATGTGACATCTTTGGTAAGCCATGCTTCTAACATCGCTGTGAATAGACCAGCAACATTGATCCAAGAACATGAGATGTAAGCAGCGATTCAGAACTTACACGAAGCTCCACAATACAAGTGCAGACAAACACATCCACCCACTCAACCATGCACAAATTTGTTATTTTATTCCACCGAGCTCCCTGCGTTCATCCCACCTGTGTGCGACTGTCCGGGGATCGTGTAAGTTGGTGTAAGAGAGATAGATATTTTGGGAGACGCACAATAAAGGCCGGAGGACATTCAACGTGAAGCAATCTAAGATAAAATTGTTGCAGGGAGTGGGAGCTCAGTCATATCCTGTGTCTGTGATCAGAGTGTCAGTAAACCTGTATCTCCAGGCTTTATCAGTGGGCCTTCCTCAGCGGCGACGGCACCGGCGCACACGATGAGTGTTTCTCATCCAAGCCGTCTCACGCCAATGCGAGGCAGCAGATAAATTCAGAACATTTAGCAAAACTCCGTTTGTTTACTTCCTTTTCATCACCCGGGTTCTCAGGGGGATATTGAGGATGAAGCATGGCAGCTCAGTAATGGAAACTAGTGAGGAGAAATTACATGTGGTCCATTTCAAGTTGCTCACTGCTGCTGTAAATGTGTTTGTATTACCAGAATTTGTGTTCTGGTAATACAAACATTTGAAGATAAAAGCGGACAGCCTTGGCGGAGATTTTATCTTCTAGAATGTGTACTTGACTGAACACTCACCCTACGTAGGCTTGAAAGATATAAGGCCACACATTCACTGCTGCCTCCGTTTTTATGAGCTCTTGTAATTCTGTTAAATATTTTATAAAACATGGATTTCATTTCCTTTCTGCAGAGAGTCAAATAACATGATAAAATCACAACATAATCTTCATTTCTGTATCATTTTAACTGGTTCTTTTCCCTATGTATATTCTAACTCCTTTACATGCATTTACACATTCCTGTGTTTCCTCTAATTGAAAATAGGAGGGGGAAAAAAACTGTTGGTTTTCTCACATTGGAGAAGTTTATATAATAATGTGGCTAATCATCAATATGTTTCTAATAAAGAGGAATGAGTATTGGGCCGATCTGATGTACAGTATCAATTAGTTCACATTCTTCAGCTGCTGTCTCACTGTTGCTTTTCTTACCATCATACTGCAACCTAAACCACATTTTATGTCCGTATGTAAAAAATAAAGCACTTTATGGATGTGAAGGTCTTTTCACATCCAAAGAAAACCTGTGTTACTTTCAATAGTGTTTATTTTCATATCACATTCTCATTTAGTTTTCTTTTTAGACATAGCCTTTTGACTAAAATGTGCATTGATTTCCTTCCTGTTTTGTTTAATTTTATTTAAATATTGTCATTTGTGGTTTTTTGTTTTAGTGCAATCTCAGTTCTACTTTTGTAAAATAAGTAAAATAATGTTTTGTTTTTTTGATTTAAATTTAGTCGGGTCAAGATTTTTTTTCACCATTATATCATATCAGTAAACTTCATTCTAGAAAAAAGTGTGACATCTTTAAAGGGGCATTTTGCTCCTCAAAGGTGGAGCTAGATCCATCCAGGTGTTTAGCATAGTTGAAAGGTTGCCATTGGAAATTAAAGGATTTCTCAAATATGCATGAAAGAATCAAGGTAAGACTTCAGGTGTGTTTTTGATGAGGCACTAACATAACATGATGTAAAGCTCAAAAAAGTACATTTTACCTCATGCTGCTCCTTTAATTGTACTCTGTTTCAACCATACATTTCTTTTCTTCACTAGACCACTGCTCTTAATGTTTCTTGGTTGTTTACTGTTTCATGTTTATATCATGCAAAGCATTTTGAATTGCTCTGCTGTTGAAATGTGCGACACAATTAAACTTAAATTCTTAGTTTTTCGAAGGTTTTGTTTTGTTTTAACTGAATAATTGCCACTAGAGTCCATTCAGGAAAAAAAAATGAGGACATTTGTGTTTGGTTGATTTATGTTTTGGGAACAAATTTCACACAATTGGTAAATCTATTCAATTTCCTTTAGACTATGCCAAATTGACGAGGAAAATGCAATTGTGGGTTGAGCAGCAGTGCTGATTGTGGCCTGCACCAAACAGCTCACAAGGTGCTGTGTTTGGTGGTGTGTATCAGATTGGATGATTGAAATCTGAAGAAACAAGATGTCGACAATATAAACAGGCACCTTATTAGTATTTGGAAGAGACATTTATAATCACTATAACTTGGCACCTTCTCATCATGCTAGTTACCATCTTAGTCACACATGCGCTGTGGGATTGTGCTGCCCTTTGTCAACCAGCATCTGTTGTGAGGAGTCTTCCATCTGGCTTTTCTTCATGCTGGTCTGATGACGTTGCTGGAAAAAGACTCTACACGCTGCAGACTTTGGTTCAAGAGCAAAGTTTCATTCCAGCCTAAGTCAGCATGACTGAATTGCGAGGAAATCTTGGTCCAATTGAAGTGAAATCCCTCCCAATCATTGGACAGCAGTCGTTTATGGATGATGTAATACTACATCATACTGCTCCGTTATGTATGATGAGTTTACATTATCTCATGCAAAGTTTACATTGTCACATGCCTGTCTTCCCTATATGGGCATGTTCAGGTCACAGTGGTGGTTTGTCTGCTAATGTATCTGAAGTCCATATATGAAACCTGCTTTTTGAACTCAATGTCTCTTTTTCTCTGACTTTTTTGCACTTTACCAAAAAAGTCCACATGTGTGATCAGACACTACAGTTGCTCACTCAAGTTTTATAGGATTGCAGTCAGGAAAACAGTCAACATCTAGGGGTCTCTAATCTACCCTACTTGTTTACTTTGATTTGGTACCTAGGAAAGTTGATATGGGATTGCCACTGGTTGCAGAATCTCATCTCAATGTCTCACCCTATGGAGACGACCTGACACCATAACACTGCCTCCGCCCAAAGCAGTTTGGCATTGCAGGAAGGATTTGGCCTGACTTTTATGAGTACAACCCACCTGCTTGATTCTGCTGCTCCCAAAAGCATTTTCCTCACAAATGCGCCACCATTTCAAGGAAAATAGTGGTTTTCCAACAACTTTACATCTAAGACAAAAACAAAAATCAACTAAATTATATAAATGACTTGATTGCATTGTGTAAATGAGCAAAAGTGACAAAATAATCTAACAAGGGACTCTCGTTCTGTTTAAAAAAATGCATAAACTTTTGGTTTCATTTTTTAAAACATTTTTACATATGAAGGTTCCAGTCAGAACTTACGTGTTTGTGCCTTTCTGGTACGCCTGTAAATCTGAAGACAAGAGACATCCACAAGCAGCAATGGAGGAGTGGGGGTTAATTCTTACTTCAAAAAAACTTTGACGTAACAATGGGACACTGGAAAACATTATAATTTTGTTGAAGTTGTGCTTTAAAGAGTTAGCCCATCAGTGAAGCTTTTTGAGCCTTAAATAGCATCTCAGTGCTAAACATGTAGCAGCATCACTTTCTCACAGAAACGTCATTTGAATTTCTTTTTGCAGCATCTTCCAGCTTTGTTTTCCACTTTCAAGGTTCTCTATAAACTAAAACAGTACTGCAGTTTTATTGGGCTAATTTGGCAAAACAATGGCTATTCACGACATATGATTGCACAGATGGACGGTGAGGAAGTGGATTATGCGGCAGAAAACATTTAATGTTTTCTCCCTGGTGAAAGCTCGTCAGCAATTACATCGGCTGTAAGTGACAGGAGCACTGGCTGGTTTCAGTTTATGTTCTTTGTGAGCAACAATAAGTAAGCTTTCGTCGCAGCCAAATTCTGCGGCAGACGAGACGTACGAAGGTAGAAGTACTTCAGATTCATAAAGTTTTCAAGACTAATTGGCACGTCTGAAACGAGCAGTCTGAGGACACATCTGTCCACTGCGCCTCTCCTTTATTTTAATCAGATTTTCTAATTATACCTTGTCTACTTTTATGTTTTTGCTTTAAGGGTTTCATAGCAAGCTCTTCAAGCTGTTATATTTTGTGGCAGCTCAAATTACAAGACAAAAGAAATGTAACAAAGGTCAAATCCTGACTGATGTAAAATCGTTGAGTTGCTTCATCCTCAGATACTAAACACTCAATGCCGCAGCAATTTGCCTGAGAGGAGGCATTTCAACAGCACCAAAAGGAAATGAATTATGATATAAAACATCTCTAAAATGTGTGACTGGTTTGTTGCAATATCTGCAAATATTTTATAGTTCTATCCCCTGAAGTAGCAGCGGGGGTGTAAACAACTCCCCGTATTCATTGGATTTCGTCAGTCTAGTACTGCCCCACAACTAAATATGGATTTCAGGTCATCTCTGCATTAAACCTGTTAGCTGGAAACTGAAAAGAGATGCCTCTCCTTATAACCACGGGGTTGTAATAGGGGAAAACAACTAGGGCAGGAGGATGGTGAAACATATTTGCAAGGAGCCGAAGATGGAGCTTTGCGGGTCCCATCCGGAGGGATCAGCTGCTCAGATCCTGGATCTTTCTCCAGCAAATTGGCTCCGACACATCCTCCTGGTACCAGTGTCAGTCTATAGATGTTGATTTCACCATGTTCTCTGTGTGATACACACTGTATAAGCACAATATTTGTGAGAAGGAAACAAACAGCATGACCATACAGTTAGGCTTACCACCTAGAGAGTGAAAATATATTCCATTTTTATCATTTGTCATGTTTCAACTACAAAATTGAATCTATTTGAGTGGAATTTTATGTGAAAGACCAACACTAAGTAATGTATAAATGTGCTTTTTTTGTTTGTTTGGGGTTTTTTTGTTGTTTTTTTTTTTTGTTCTTTTTACAAATAAAAACCTAAACAAATGTTTATGCATTTTTATTCAGCTTTTTGAGTCAATATTTGTAGAGTCAGTTTTTATTGCAGCGAAAAGTCTATTTGGGTTCTGAACGATTTTTAGCTTTTGGAAAAACCTCGAAAGATCCATCATATTGGATGCATAGCATCTATAAAACAATTGTTTTCAAGACCTTACAAATATTCACAATTGAATTTAGGACTAGATTTTGACTGAACCAACCTAATGAAGAAACACTTTCATCTAAACCATGGATACTGTCCAGCTTGAAGGAGACCCAGATAGTTGGTTTCATCCATTTTCCTAACAAACTCTGACCAACTTCTCTGCTGGTCAGAGCATGTGTCATTTCCCTCCACACCAAGGCCACAAGGGTCCTGTAATAGAAATTAGAAAGCTGTGACTTGATTGCTCTGCTGCCAGACTTACCATGATGACCAAGACACATCACTGTATGTGGCTTCTGTAAATAGACCGAAAGATCTAAAAATATATTTTCTGCAGTAACCTACTTTGTTCGTGGTTTATCCTAATAGGATATTGAATGCACAGCGTGATCTTGGGTGATCCGGATGGGAGGATTTTCTGAACAGCACTGCTGGGAATTGGGCCCAACCTGTCACTTCAACTCCACAGAGTATTTCTTCTTTTCTTGCCTGCTTGAATTTTCTTCCCCTATTTGGAAATGAGCCAAGTTATCACAAAGAGCCATGAAAAGTCTAGAAAATGAGAAGCAAACCGAGCACAAAGAGCCATTCATGACAAGACAAATACAAAACAAGGAACATGAAGGAGATGCAAACAGACCACCAGGAAATGGAACCTGTGAAAAGACACAAACAGACAAGAGATGTGAGTGGAGGAAGAGTTGCTGCACAAGAAAATAAAAAGATGCTCAGAGTGTGTGCAGACCCACTACAGAAAGACAAAACGGCTTGAAAAGAAGTGCAGAACAAAACCGAAAGGCTGTTTTGTGTCTTTTGCTTACTCAGAGGGTAAGGCTTGTACTTCAAGCCCACTGAGACGTCAAACTCTAAAACCAACGTTGACAGTTTTTGAGGACATTTGCGTTCTTGTGGGACACCTGAAAAACAATCGATTCAAACACTATTTGAAGGTGGGGAATGTAGAACAGCAATGCTTGCCTGTCATCCCCAATGATGCAGTCCCCAATGGTTTCACCCGCTGATGAAATGCGAATGAACAAGTGAATGACAACTTAGAAACAATGAAACGGTATCAACTCCATCATCCGTCCACCACATGAGTTTTTTTCTTTTTTTTTTTTTTGTGGAAAGTTGAGGTCGTTCCAGCCGGCCGCCTGCTGAGCAGTTGAGCTCTGCGCTGTGATTTGCACTAAAAAGACACCCTTCTGTTTGAAGCTCCAGAGCAGACGCAGAAAGAGGCTTTAGCTTAGCCTGAACACGTTTCACTCTCCTGTTCTCTGACTCTGAATGCGGTTTCACCTCACCTGAAACTCTGAGGCTACCTCTTCCTTTGTCCTTTTTTTTTGCAGTTTACAAAAGACTGATGAATACAAACTAGTGAAAAAAACAGCAGAGTTCAACAGATTTGATTTTACCATTCCAAAAATCATGTTGTTTTATGTTATGTGCTACCACCAGTTGTCCTTTTAGTTCAGCCGTTCTAAATCTGTAGTCCGCAAGGTGCTGCATGTAAAAGCACAGTTAGTGTTGAAAAATACTAATGGGTAAGTTGCTTAAGACTGGGTCACTCAAAAGACAAGTTGAAGACACTGGTGGAAAGAAAACAATGCCAGAATAATTTATGTGATCAGAAGAAATCAAGTCGGCAGGAATATTTTTTTAGTTTCTCAGGGTGAGTTGCAGAAATGTTGTTTTTAGAACACTAGTACAACACGCAGCATGTCTAAGTCTGCCTGGCCTGGAGCTGCACTGCCGTCAGTACAATAAGACGGTGCCAATGCGGTGAGCAGTGGTACGCCCCAAACTGACTAGCTGCATCTGTAACACCTGAAGTAATAACTTACATCAGGCAAAAAGAAAACAAAGCTTAAAAAGCACGCTTTAAAAAAACCTGTAAATAACTCAAAATGCCCCAGTAGATTTGTTCATGGTTTTGTCAAGTTTTTTGTCACATTTACAAAACAACATGAATCTTCTCATCATAATTAACAATAAGTGAGTTAAGAGACTAATATTTTCATTTCAAGTTGTATATTTTATGTTGTGTTATTGTGAGGCAGTTTCAAGTCAGGTGATCTCTGAATGTTTGTTAAATGGGTTAATAAGTGATCGTCAGCCTGACTAAGTTTGAAAAACACTGGTACAGTTGATAACATTTGTCCACCACAAGATAATTACTACTGCTGTACCAAAATCTGCAGTCAGGCAGTCATTGTCATCACAGTTTAAGTGGGTCAATGCATCACTCACTGATTATTTTGTGTCAAATTTATTAACTTTATTTGTGACTTAGACATTTCTCCACCTGAATTCTGGCAATAACAATTGTAGGTCAACTGATTAGGAAGAGTTTACAATCATTAATAAATTAAGGTGGTATTAGATCTGTTTGTATTTTATAAGAAAACTTGTCAGAGAAAACGAATGGACTGAGATTTGGGCAGAGATTGATCGTTTCATATCATTTTAGTTTACTATTAAAGCAGCATTTACAAATGTCCCTTTAAGTCGCCTTACAGGAAAACAGATTACAGACTACAGAAAACAGACTATTACTGTCCAGATAGTGGAATGAATCCAGTAAAATTCAGCTTAACAACAGATTCACACATTCCAGTGCAATTCTTGTTGCAACACAATGCAATCAAATTGAATTGACCTCGTGCAGCTGAATGCATCAATGGATCGGCTGCAACTGGGAGTTGACTTTTTCCAACTGGACCACAGTCCTCAGTTCAGCCAGAAGTCCAGTGGAATGGGTTAGAGGAGGGGTCTTCACTTGAGGCTCTGGAGCCACAAGTAGCTCTTTAGGACCTTTCACAATAACTTTAGTTAAAATGAAGAACTAATGAATGTTTAAAAATACATATGTAGCACCTCTTTCCATTCTAGGTGAGAAAACTAAATGAAGGGTGCTTGGGTTCAATATCACTCCCATACCCCAATCTGTGTGAAGCACCAATGACCTAGTTTAGGACAAAGATGACCCAGAGAAACATTAAAATTTTAGGCAAAATGATTCAGCCTAAGTTTATTGAACTCAAGTGACACAAACCTATTCCTTAGTCACTACCATAACTTTAGTTGAAAGACCCTTCAGTAGAATATACACAACATAAGACAGGAGAAATAAAACATTAATGTCCACCTCTTGTTTTCTCAGAACCACACCACAATAAATGTTCAGTGCTACTAATGCACAGTCTTAACCAAATATAACCCAGTCAGTTTACCACTCACGACCTCCCGGGGATGTGAAAAAAACGTTGCAGGCCTGTTGAACTTCCATAGAAAACATTGAGAGCGTTGAAATTAATTCGTCCTCTCTCCGACGTCCATTGAACGCAGCCGAACACTTGGCGCTGTAGTGGCTAGCTCACGTAGCTCATCCCAAAACTCGTCCGGATTCCTGGCGTCCGTCTCCTCTGGTCCCGTCCCGCTCGCGGCGACCAAGCTCCTCCAACTTTTCCCGAACCTCGTCCTCTCCCGTGCGTTTGTCCAGTTTTCCCTCGCTCGAGTCTGCTCTTTCTTCCCTTCTTCTCCGCTTCTTCACCTTCCGTTCTCCACCATCACCGTTCCCTTCTTCCTTCCCCTTTCTTTTTTTTCCCTCCTCCTCTCCACCAATCAGGAGTCACGCCCCAAACGGTCTCAGCGACCAATCAAATGGCAAGACCAAATAAAATACCCAGTGCGTCTCATGTCACACTAATACTTCCCCATTGCAAAAATTACATAAAATAATGCTCATTTGGTCTACAAATAATACAACTTTGACCACTAAGTAAGCAAATTACTTAATAACGATCGGATCTTTACCCTTTATATTATTTAAATATTAAAGTAAAGGAGAATACAAATACATTTCTTTCAAAACAAGCACATGAAACCCATAGTTCACATCACTGTCATGGATTAGTAAATAAACATTTACTTTTAATATATTTGCGTCTTGTCTAAGCCTGTGTTATTACCCTGAACATACAGTTATTATGGTAACCTCGTTTACCACTGGGCTACACATATAACAAAAGGTTGTTTTGCAGCAGATTTGAACAGTATTTTTTAGTATTTTTATGGAATAATATCATTAAATTTCCACAACAAAATTACACTAAAATCTAAAAAAAAAAAAAGTGATTTTTTTTTTTTTAGATTCACTTTTTGTGTCATTAATTTGGAAGCTAAGTTCCTAACCCAATCTGTTAGAATTAGGGACTTCCCAAGAAAAGATTCAAGCAGAAAATACTTGACATCCCCTAAGAACGCTTAAGACTGCCTATTTTAATAGTTTGAACAGCAAATATACTTTAATATGCATTAATATGCATAATGGAAACCCCACACTCCTTATTTCCACTCTTTTGGGTCCACTCTTTTCCCAGTCAGCGCCAAGGAAAAAAATTGGCGCTCATGAATTGGCTGCTTTATAAATGGCAGCCAATAGCATCTCATCTAGCACAGCGCAGAAATATTTCTACATCCCAAGTAGCATTTTATTTTGAATAGCTTAGACGTGCTATGAAAAACTCAGTAAATAAGAAAGTTTTCCACCAATAATTTCGAATTACATTTCACAGAAAACAGGCTGGGGTCTAACTATATGTGGGGTTTTACGGTTCTAAAGAATGTCTCTTTGAACTGTGAAAGTTGTGCACCTCATATTTGACTAAACTCATATCTTGTGTAATGACGGCTCATCAAAGTCTAGACCTAAATCCAACCTCTTCCTTTGCTGTTTCTTTATTGAGCAAAGAAAGCTCAATAAAAAAATGAATGAAACGATCATTAATTTGATTGTTTCAAATTTTATTAATATCCCAATAAAAGAGGGATTAACTAATGATTATCTTAGTAATCAGGCTTTATCCAATTATAATTAATTGGTTAAAAACTTAACCACAGCTTATTTTATGGGTTTTTATTTTACAAATAGATAAAAAATAAACTAAAATAATTCAATTGTGATCAATAATTGGATAGCAAAGATGCATAATAGACGTCTTTTACAGAATCTGAACCAGGTAAAAGAGTTCTGAGTAGACAAGATGTACAAAGTTTTTTGTGTTTGTTTTTTTTTTAAATGCAAAATGTATATACTTTTTGTACAATTTTGGCTTAATTACTGCTCTGAGTGTCATGTGTTTTTCAGCAAATAGCCTTCTTTGAGTCTGCATAATCAAGTTAATGACTAATCAATCACTAAATTAGTTGACAGTTGTTTCAAGCACTGATTCATCACGATTGATCGTTTCCACCTTACAGTGAAACACAGTGCAGTTTTAGTGAACATTAAAAAACGAGGAAAGGTTTAATAGGGGTGTGAACAGTCTGTGCTGTTCTCCACGACTGCTTAGCTCACACGCTTCTAATGTGTTGCTGTTATTGCAGTAGGATTCTTCTCTTTCTACATTTGTCTCAGTTAATTTACATACAGAAGTGTTCCCCGGAGAACCGGCAGCAACACGCCGCTGTAATTGCATCGGGTCTTGCTATATTGTTATATCGTTATTCCATTCTCCCTTCCAGGGCTGTTATAACTCCCCCTCCCCACCTCTCTCTACCTGCCGTCCGTGTCACAAGACCAACAACAAAATCTCTGAGCCAATTCCAAATGTGTCTATCACAATATTTCCCTCCCACCCTGTTACATTTGCACGCGGGGGAAGGAGAGCTGATTGAGGTGGGGGGGTGAGGAGGGGTCAGAGTGTTTGTGTTTCTAGGCCGATGATGCGTGACCTCTCTTCCTCACTCTGCTGATTGTTTACCGGAGTTTCATATGCATCTCTCATGATGATCCTCCCTGCCACACGCAGTTCTTTCACTGCCCTCCAGTGGCTCTCTAATAATAGTACGACGCAAGTGTCACACACTCGTCCCAACTCTCACACACGTCAACCATTTCTGTGAGAGCTCACTCACGCAAACGTTCCCGCAGCTGAACTGACAGGATCCACTGAGAAAATCCAATAAATGTCTCCTTATTCTGCTGCTGTCATCATTCCATTTGATCTCATCTGGCGTCTCCAAAGGCACAATATGAATGACTTTCTATGCAATGATGGAAGTAACCAATTACAGCCCTTGTAATTTCATTGTGTCCTGTACAAATAAGCAGCACACGCCTCAGTTGAGTGTGTGTGGGCGTGTGTGTGTGTGTGTGGGGGTGTGTGGGTCTGTGTGTGTGTGTGTGTGTGTGTGTGTGTGAGCATAGGGGTTAGCAAAGTAAAACCAGATGTGGTTCAAAGGGTTTCAGTCCAAACCAAACCTAAAGGAATTCTCGAGGGAAAAAACTGGAGGCTTGTTTTTTTGTTTTTTTTTCTGAAAGTCTGTTTGGTGAGGAGTCAAAGAGCTCAGGAGTTCATTATTACGGCGAGGTGAAGCTCTCAGAGGCAGAGGTCGGAGGTGGGTGGTGCAGGTCTTTGTGTGACAGGGGTGAGTTCTGTCATACAGCAGGGGGCGCTATTGTGTTGCCAGACTTAACAGGCCAACTCAAACTCCTTCAACTGGACTTTCACTTTGTCCGAACTCCCCTTAGCCCCCTCCCCCATGACCCCTGCCCACTTCACCCCCCTAAACCCACTCATTACTGCTTCACCGCCAATCAGAGGGATACTAGGTCTAAAAATACCCCACATACTGACTGACACCTCTAACTCTCTGTCCTTAGAAGTTTTTCTTCTTATTTTTACTTTTGTTCTAATTTAGTGGCTGAATTACCCTGGGAGTCTCACTTTGCCAAAAAAACTTAACCCATAATCTACACTGCAAAAACAAAAAATTGTCTAAATTTTTTTTCCATCTTATTTCCAGTGCAAATATTTTAGTCTACTTGAAACAAGACAAAAATAATAGACATGTAACTTTTCAGCAAGAAGTAAAAGCTTCTATTAAGTTAATAATTTCTTAATATTCATTAAAAATTGCCAAATTATTTCACTTATAACAAAACATTAGGGCTGCAACGAACAACTATTTTATGATAATGAATAATTGATCGATCACATAATCACTGGTTCTGTGGATTGTTCATGTCACCATGTAAGCCTTTTTTATGCAGAACTAGAAATACATTAAAAGATACAAATACTTACTTTCTAAAGTAACACAAAAACATTTTATTGCCTAAAATAGAACATCATAGTTTTCCTTTAGTGTACGCTTGATCATTTATAGCAAAGGAGGTATCTGCAGCGAAAAGTGAAAAAAAGACCCACCTTTTCTGTTAACATCAATACAATGTAGGGTTGATCTGTTGATTATATTTTGGATTAATGTTTTGATGATTGATGATCAAAAGATGCTTAAATAGGAGATTTTGTTTTAACAGGATTTGAATATTTAAAACTATGACACTGTATGAGCTCCAGTCTACATACATTTCCAGCTCCAGTTTAAATACATTTTACATCTTAAAAGTAAAATGTATTTAAATTTGTACAGTTTTAATTACTGCTCTGAATATTCAAAGGTAATTTTCAGCAAATTACCTTTTTTCTTAGTCTTTATATTCCAGTTAACGATTAAATGATTACTAAGCCAGTAGACAATTATTTCAATAATGGATTCATCTTGATTAATCCGATTAATCATTTCAGTTTGACAAGGCATTTTCCCAACCCACCAATAGAACTACATTTTCATTGATGTTAAGGCATTATTGAATTAATAAAAGTTCCTATATCTGGCTAAAAAGTTGTTCTTATGTTAATTTTGTCATATTTCATGTGTACAATAGAAACTAGACCAAAAACACTTGGTAAGGTTTAGTGTTTTGCAGTGTGCAGTCTACCGTGGAGGAACTTTTTCACATCCCACTTAAGTGCATCCTTTACATGTCTATAAATGTTGGATTTCTCTAAAAGCATTGAGCGCACGTCCTTTCATTTAACAACCGTGGCCGCACAGACGCATGCGCTCCCTCACACACACACACCCGGGGAACCAAAACCAGCCCTATAAACTCAGCTGAGACGGAATTTTTTACCAGCTTTGCCAAAACGGAGTTCAATCATCCGTGGAAGATTGAAAATCTCAGCACTCACATGTTGATTTTACTTTTTATTTTCCATTTTAAAGTTTTTGCCTTTGGGAGTCTTGATGCAGTAGGTTCATTTTTCAATTTTAAATCTAAAGGTCTGACATATTCAGCTTGTGGGCCTCCATTGTTCCAGAGTGGCCTGACGTGAAAGTTAGCTGACCTTCTTATTACAGGCATGTTGTTCAGCACTTTCTGGAAAATGTCAAGGCGTTCCTTCCTCTGATGTAAGGATTACCAGGTGTTGACCCAGGATCCATTATCTCCTATTAGAGCCTGTCTCTCATTTTTGTGTGTGTGTTTGTGTGCGTGTTCATGTCCTGAAGCCGAGGCTCAGATCATTTCTGTGCGCTTATGATAAAATCCTTACTTTTCGATAAAGAACTGAGTTACAAAATGGGGTTAGAAAGACAACATGCATTTGTTAAACAAAGAAATCAACAAACAACAGTTCTGGGTTTATTTAAATTTGCACAAAATAAAAAAGCAAAAGTCAAAATATTCACCAATAGCTGAACAAGCAAGTAAATCCAACATCTAAAATTTTGATTATCCTGATGAATTGACATTTATGTATTGAAACATTTATGATCCCTGTTAAAGAGGCAGTATTATATCAACTGTTTAGAGCCTTACATCATGTTATAATTGTAGCACCCCACTGCTCTGTCACCTAGTAACTGGGACAAGAACTTAAAACTCGCTATTTGGGTTCGTTACTTTCTGAGATACCACGCAGGTTTACCTATGTCGAGTAAATCTTTACTCCTCCAATCACTTTATACACTTTTGATGTAAAATTAGTAACTCCAGACAACCAGCTAACTGAACTGTTTCTTTTAATAAGAACTTGCGGGAATAAAATCTTAGCTCCACAATGCCCCAGAATAATCAAAACTTAAAATATAGAGCAAAGTCAATAATTCCAACATTAACAGTTTCCCAAAATAAAACGAAACCCGATAAGGTACTTTTCTTTTCAACCCCTTATGTTTTCCTCACTTTAACTTTGTGTCTTTTAGAAAAACCCTTACTTTCCCCCATTTTCTTATTATAACCTAAATTCAACCTTTGTCACTGTCAGAAATCCATACATTTACCAAAATGTACAGTCTCAAACACAGTATCACACATGGGCCCATACTCTCTCACACACACTCTGTCCGGTACCGGTTAAAGTTTTCGTTGCAGGCCTGTTGAAGCTAGGGTGCGGTGTCGCTACCACAATCCTCTTCTTCTCTGTTTAAGCCAAAAAATATAACTCAGACCTGCTCGCTCAGCCGACGTCCTCTCCGTCAAGGATGCTTTGCGAGTCCAAGTCTTTTAGAACTCTGCCACACGAGTTGCAGGAATACTTAAGCCAGTATCCTACACACCGTGTGCAGGTTAACTTGTGCAGAACGCGCCCGAAAACACACAGTTCCTTCTCCCTTCTTCAACGTCTAGAAGCATTAGCAACGGTCTACATTAACTTCCTTCTTCTTCCTTCTCCCGCGCTCTTCTTCTTCCCATCATCCCATTGTCCTGTGATTTTTTTTTTCTCTGTTGAGTTCACTTGTCCCTCGTTAACCTAAACTACTTTCATAGATAGGAAATTCAACACAGTCTTTAACTAAGGAGATCATTGTTCAAACAAAATACACTTATGTACATACACAAATCACCTCCAGAAACGCTTTCGGTTTCAGTTTTTTCCACTATTTCTCACGTTACTCACAACAGTAACTTCTTCCCTAACGCATCTCACTCAGATTAAAATGTACAAAACAATAATGCATGTTTCTTCCCATTTTTTCTTTTTTTTTTTTTTTTTTTTTTTTTTTACATAAAACCAACATTGTAAATATTTTGTCAATATTAAAAGGCCTTAACTGCATGGCTTTTAGCCAGGGCATTATATCCTCATCAAAAACACACCTGGAGTGCTGCCTTGATTATTTCATGCATATTTAAGAAATACTTTAATCGCCATGGCAACCATTCAGCTGTGTAAAACACCTGGTTGGACCTTGCACCACCTGTTTGGAGTTGTAGTTTCCAAACTGCTGAGGTTCCGCCTCACACAGCAGCCCTTCTCCTGAGCTCCCCCGCTCTGCTAATTGCTGCTGGCTAGTCTAAAGGAGCAAACACCTGGCAAAGCTCTGCATCATGTTGAGCTCTTTATAGAAGCTACAACTCAGTGAAACACTGGTAAAAATGTTGTGAAAGTGTTAATAGAGGAGCCATGTTGTGACAACTTCCTGAAGTCAGTTTCAGAAAGAGCAGGAGATTTTAAAGAGACAGAGGCCAAATTTCAAAGTGTTAAATTAAGAAAAATTTCTTTCAAGTCATATTTGCTTTTTAACTGAAGTTAACCTAGTTACTTGATTATGCTATAAAATGGCACTATGTGCCTGGAAAATACATAATACTGACCTTTAATAAAATATGTGAAAAAGTTAGAATTTGTTAGGAGTCATTAATGTTTGCAAATGAGTTTAACCATTTGAAGTCATTTTAAGTTTTCCTTACATTTCCTTATGAGCAGAATCCCCTCAGATTCTGTGCTGCTGAGCTTGGGGCACCTTTACACATCTTCAAACTCAGCCTGCAAGTTGTAAGCGTGCCCACACTCTGGAAGATATCATGTATAAGAAGCTTGAGCTGAATGTCTTTAGAGCTGTGGCACTCACATCACATCTGATGAAGACTCCAGAGAGGCTCTTCCTCAACCACCTCAAGATGCAGGTAAAACAGGCTGAAGACCTCTTGTAGTTAATCTACCAGGTAGAGGTTGGAGTGGAAGATGCCATCATCTACCTCCTACATTGAGCCCACTCGCACCTGGACAAGTGAAGTGACATTATCAGGATTCTCTTCCTGGATTGTCTGAATGCCTTTAATACAATCCACCCCCCTGCACTTCTGGAAAAAACTGAACAGAATGAAAACTCCTGAAGGTTACAGAAGGTGAACTCCTGCCTGGTCACCTGGGCTTCCAGTTACCGTACCGACAAGCCATGGTTCATCAGGATGAATAAGATCATGTCTGACTCTGTGGGCACTGGAGCCCTGCAGGGGACGGTGCTGTCACCAATCCTCTTCACCCAGTATAATCATAATCCTTTACTGGTTCTATATTTCTGTTTTCTACAAAACGTCAGGGTTTAAGCTGAAGAGTTCTGAGTTCTTTGGCAGAAATCAGTGTCTTTTTTTCCTACCTACAATGACAATAATATGTCACTGTACCAATTTATACAGCTTATCTGCAAATAAAACATTGCTTTTTAAAAACGGTTATCATGTAAGGAAATTAGTAATTTATGCATAATTTTTAAAATGAAAAAAACTGATGTCATGTTGGGTCTTTGGTGCAGAATCTTTCATAGCTGTATTATCCAATGAAGCTCCTCTTCCACCTCTTGCCCCTCCATTGGAGACTTTTCATCGTGCACCTGGTGTCTGTCAGCCAAAGCCAACACAAAGGGCCAGTTGAGGCGCATCCTTAAAGAGGGTCATATGTTCAGATTTCCTTTCCCTTTCCTTCCCCTTGAACTTCTGAAGCAGAAGCGTGGTACTTAAATGCCTCAGTCTCAGAAAGGGTCAAAACATGAACATGAACCCAGATCCCCCCCCCCCCCCCACCCTCCTCATCCCACAGCATCCTCCTGCCCCAGGTATTCAGCTGGAGCAGGCGGGTGTTTTATTTTCTGAGTTTGTGTGATTTTAGTGCGGTTTAGAGCACTGACAGGTTTGTCATCTGAACAGGCCGGAGAGAGGAGCAGTGGAATGAGAATGTGTGATTTACAGAGAGATAAACGCGCTTCAAAAATGGCACCCAACTTATTCCAGACATAGGACTGCTTCTTTTTCTTCTTGAAGAAATACTTTCATACTTTATGCAGTCAAATATATACTGCTTTACAAGTTTTTTTATGGTACAACCACAGACATTGATGTGGTGTTTAACTCCTGCCAAAAATCCTGAGGAGTGTTTTGAGCAACGCATTTATTAACTGAGAGACACATAGCTCTGATTGCAGGCACTTCCATTTATTCACAGACTCATGAAAGCAACATGGCGTGCAGTGAAGTACGCCCCCTCCAGCCCTTCACCATTTATAAGATCCAATATTGGTATCTGTATCGGTGCCAATATTGAAAAAAATTCAAGATCGGGTTGTGTGACAACGTGGCAAATCCATAAGGGCAGATCTATTCAATCTAATTCTATGCTTTGTGCTCTGAGTGATGTCAAGCTTTTTATTTTACATTATAATTAGAATTAGAAACTACACTTTCTGAATTATTTGAAAGAAAGTTTGTTGCAGTTTTTTTTTTTTAATTCATAACTACTTTATTGATCCCAAAGAGAAATTAAATGTTAATGACATTTACATGTTTGACAATGGTAGTCAACCTACCTGACTGTTTTTGTCAATTTATTTCTTATTTATTTTACATTGGCTGTTTTACTTCTAATTGAACTCACTGAACAAATTAAAGTTGTGCTGTTTTTACATGTTTGACCAACCTTGTGAAGATGTTGGTGTATTTAAATGTGCTCTACTAGCGCAGAGTTATCACATATATCTGTGATTCAGAACACTTATGTGTGTGTTTAAAAAATACATTTTGAGACAATTCAGCATTTTTTCATCTATCGAATAGGTATTGATCAATACTAAACCTCAAATTTCAGTGTAGAAGTGAAAAAAGTGGATTGGTGCATCTCTAGGCGCATGTGGCTTCGACAGAGAGAGATGGAGTTCGGATGTCATTGTTTTAAAAAAAAAGACATGGCTCACATGACCACCCAGAAACATGAAGCTGATGTTTTGAAATGTATCCAATCTTGAATCTGGTTTTAAAAATTGATTCTGGTTTCCCAAAAAACTGCATATGTGTCTTTACCTCAAATAATACAAGCAATGTTGTCATTGCTTAAAAAGGTCCCATTACTGCAATTCTTGGCAGTAATGTAACCCCATATTTCAAAGGCACTCTCCATCCAATTTGACTGAAATTGGGATTTATTTTTTTATTTTTATTTTTTACAAAGAACAGTGTTCAGAAGTGTTAATCAATATGTTGGCAGAACTGGTAGACACATCCCAATGTGTCACTGTGTGAAAAGTTTCAGACTATGAATACTTTTGCATAGTACTTTCTAATTTCTTCCATGTTATGTTTGCTCAACCTTTTGAAACGATTCCCCGAGTCTTACCAGGACATTTCTCGAGACCAAGATGAGGTCAAACAAAAAACGGGGATCCTTCCATCCACCCGCAGACAGCTGTAATCATCACCGTAATGATCATTATCCTGATTATCCCAATCAACACTCCGAGACCACCACCACTGCCATCTTCGGCACCTTTGTCATTGCAGTCTAATTATCATCATAATGACATCCTGCACCTCCTACTGAACAAACTCAGAATTAACAGGCGAGTTTTCAAAGCCACATATAGTTGTTTGGCAGCTTTGAGGTAAATGGATGGCCACTCTGGCCATTAACTTTCAAATTTGCAAAAGTAATTAAGGAATGATGTTCCGACATTATCACCCGTTGAATGGGAATGCTTCCCTGTTGTTTAACTGTGCAGAACTGATTTTATTACCAAGAAACAACAAATGGCTGGCTCTATCTCAGCAAGGGTTTTATTTCCCCCCATCGTCTGGGAAACCGCTTGACAAATTCCCTCGCCCAGATAAGAGTGGGAGTGTGATTGTCGGCTCCAGCTTGACTCATAAAGAAAATATACTAAGCAAAAAGAAGTGAAACTTACAATCATAAGAAAAAAACAGGTCACCTTATATGTTCATGGATGTTTCAATTGCTTTAGCTGACAGCACATGATAGCCAGGTAGGCTCGGCTAATTTTGGCTTCAATTCGGGGCTAAAACTGCAACATTTGTTCAATTTTCAACCACTGAGATTCACTTTCACACTGCACTGTCTCAAATGAACCAAAGCCTTTGAAAAACATGTTCTCTCCCTTACCTGTGGGGGCGCCGCACAAAAACCACAGAAGCAAACAGTTTAAAAACCTCTGAAGAAGACACTGAGCTCAATTTCTTCTTCACGAACTGTAAACAAAAATGGAATGACTTCAGATTTTGGTGGATGTAGGATTTCCATGTTATCTCGGGCCAAAGAGTACAAACCATTTCTCTAACTAGTGCTAGACTTGCATATTTGTTTTGATTGTATTTAACCAGAATTCCCTGCTATAGAGCAGGGCTTGTGCAGGTTTCACCAACTCAAATTTAAGACCATTATGAATGTAATTTAAGATCTATATCTCCAAGCAAATGTAAAGACTTCATCCAACTTCATCCATGATAGACCCTTCTGTTTGCTGATTGGTCTGGTAGAAATTCTAGCCAAGAAATTATATCAATGGGAGAAATTGAAGGCAGAACACTGAAAAGAGATGAGAATTGAACAGAATGGTGTAGGAAGACGATGACCTGATGTGACACTCTTTTCTGTGCCTTTAGCCATTTTAGTGAGAAACATATTCAAATGTCATCTTTTTAATTTTCCAACAGAAATTGCCCATTTTCAGCAGCGTTAATGTTTAATGTCTCTATTCCTAAAATCCCTAAAAACCCACAGGTTGTGTCAGAGTGTAGTCGTTTCATTCTTGTCTTCAGATCTGTCAGGCCCCGCAGTGAGAGCCAATTCTGCTGCCGCCCGTTTATGATCCCTGTGAACTGCTGTTCAGGCATGTTGCTGTGTTGCTCCTTCAGACTGGATGTGTGTATTAAAGGATTCCAGCATTCCTCACAGACCCCCTCCCCCCACCCTCTCCCATCCTTCACTTTTTATGGATTTCGACTTCCTGCTCTTTTTGCTTCCCAGCCCCAGACTCATGGGCCAGAGAGATGGATGTTGCGTAATGAGCGTAATTGCACTAATCCTTCCGTTTTCGCAGCGCTTTAATTCGTTCATGCTGTTGCTCTAATCTTTCTTGGGCCATAATTTGTATACTGTGTATGATTACATTTCCTCTTCCAGTGGTTTAGCAATTACAGAGGTGAGGGTGAGGGGGTTGCACTCTGATGCCGGCTTGTGCAACTTGTTGCTGCTAAGACTTAATGAATAACAACACGATAATGGCGTGAAGACTCTGCGCTTAAAAGAGAGAATCCTGTCCGTCCAGATGTTCTTTTATTATGTTAAATGTTACCAATGGGGGCTTGCCAACCCCCGTCGACATGACTGAGACGTTTAATTGAGTCGTGACGTTCAATTATTTGGTGCCTGCTTGTCTAAGAGCCGTCACGTCTCGCTGACAGCGCCTTTCACATGCGTGCGTCCAGCAGCGGGAATATGATGTATGTAATTTAGTGGTTTGTGGACTTTCTGCAGGGCCATGCCACGCCACGCGATGAGCAAGTCGACGAGGCGGGGCGAGGGAGGGGGGGGCGCTTTTTGGAGTCAGTGGCCATTTATTTGGAGAGATAAGCTGGCAAACCTTTACTTTCTCCATGTCGGCCTCCACGTTGTGGCGGGAAAGCGGCTTTGAGCTCGACATGCGTTCTCTGAGAGGGAAGCTTTTCTTTGTTCTCGTTTGACAGAACTCGGCTAAATCTGAAGACCCGGTCGATGTCTTCAGTGAGACATCACGAGGAAGCACACAGTGGATGCTCTGTTAGGCTCATTATCATCAGAGGCACATTTTCCCTCAGCCACACTGGCTTCTGGACCGCTAATCTGCTGCGTCTGATTCCCTGACTCCTCGTTTCCCATGCTGATGCTGAAAGGAAAAACCTCCCCTGGCCCCCCACCACCGTCACCGCTGTCTGCAGGGTCTAATTTAACTGTATTTGCTCTGTCCAATGTCAGTTCACATGTGAGCGCTCAGCAGAAGGAGCTGCAGCCTGACGTGGGGGCTGACTTGACCTGGAGGCTCGTGTACGATGAAGAAACAGCAGCAAATCAGCTTTGACTAAGCCTCTCTTGGTTTTGAAAACCCTACAAAGGGTTTTTTAGTACTGGTGGTATTTTGGCCCGTGGAGAAAATCGATTGTTGCTTCAACTCATGTTTGCATTCATACAAAAAAATACAAATGTCAGTGGAGATTAAGGTCGGCTACTTAATTACTTTGTCTTGCAGTATCCGCCACAATTCACATTTTGCCTTAATTCAAACACAATTTATTTGGCATTTGACCCGATATCACAGTGAATCAAGGCATAATTGTGAAAGAAAAGGAAAATGAAGCAATGTTTGTAAAACTATGCATATATTCAATCTCCGCAATAAAATCCAAAACATTACAGAACCAAAAGTATATCATAGACTAAGAAACACAGCAGACAGTCAGAGAGAAAAGTTTACAGAAAAGTTGCCTTAGAATGAGGTGTTTTTTGTTTTTTATCATATTCAAATGGTAGGAGGATGAGGCATGGCATGTTCTTAATGACTTATCATGTGGACAAACTTATTTTCATGTGATTTTAATTGTGTTTAATCTGAAAGTGTGTTTTATAATGAAATACCGACAAAGCATTTCTATTTGTAATGAAAATGCCACTACTAAGAACTGTAAGTCTAAAATATTTGAAGGAAAATACAAAGGATTGGCTTTTGCTTTGGATTGGCTGCATACATTTATTTCTGTCTGCACTGAGTGATTGTGGCCCAAAAGTGAATCAAGGAAGACTGTCGACATTAGCATCTGCAGAAGTGCTAAAATGGTTTCCTCTGAATGAAGCAATGTGTATTACGGTATATTTGGTGCTTGAACAGTTAGAATAGGAACTTCTAAGCGTTTTTAAGTGAGGTCTCATGTATTCGCACAATTTAGCCATTCACAGGTGGCTGCTAACCCTCACAAATACCAGGGACCACACTATATCAATTGTAGATCTGTGTTTATTTGCTCAATTGATACAATGTCAAAATCTAAATCTAACTGAAAATCAATAGAGTGACTTTAAAATGATCCAGACATATACAGATTCAGACTTAGCTTGAGCTGTTTCGCCAAGAAAAATTACCAGAAGTTTCAGCCACATGACGTTAAAATTTCTCAGGCCCCATTCACGTGGGGACAATTTTAAGAGTGTCTTCTGGTTTAGGCTGCTTGTCCACATGGACTCTGAAGACTGGAAGCATTCATTTTTAATAAAACCAGGTTCCAGGGTGGATATATTAAAAACATTGGTTTCATGTTTCCATGTGGCCACAATGACGTTTGTCTCTCTCTGTCTATCCACATGCGCTTCACTCAAAACATAACAAAATTGCTGCCATTCTGTATTTTCTGTCATTCCGCTGCAATGTTACAGCGCCACCGGCAGGCCTGGCAGACCTACTACATAATGTGGACGTGCATGTTTTCTTTATCAGTTTTCAAAAATTTACAGTGTTCGTCTTTGTATGTACAGGGCTTCACAAACACTCTTGTGTGTGCTTCAAACAAACACACCAATATCCGGTTCTCATACTAATTATTTCCCTGGCTGAAATCACATGCTAACAGGACCTCCACAGCATTCCAAAAGTCTTCACTTTGACAGGAAATACAGTGGTGATAGCCGGTGACAAGAGATCACCTGCTAAAATATCTAAGCCCTTTAAGGCGGCGCTCACTATCCATTTCTCAGCAGCAACTTGAGCCAGAGGTCGTAGAGTCAGTGGTGACATTGGCCAGGTGGTGCTACAGAAAGCACAGCTGTCATGGCTGTCCTTTGGAGATTCACACTACGAGGCCCGCTAACATGACGGAGTGAATCAGTGTTGACAGAGTCCCAAGAGTCGAGGACGGATTCATTTTCTGACCCATCTCTCATGCTCTTTTCAACTCCTGCTGCCCTTGATTCATCAACATAACGAGCCGGGGTGAAACATAGCAGGTCACGCCAACAGAAAGAGACATTTCTGGGCTACGGGCTAGTGTGTTTGCCTCGCTCTCACAGGTCTCTCAATCACCTACAAGTTGGCGGAAAACATGTACTGACATTTCAGCATTTAGCTGCTGTCAAACTGTCGATGTCTTTAGTTTTAATAAAGAACTATTGTTTACACCATAGTTTCATAGTCAGTTGGAAGCCTCTGCAAGTGCAGATGATAAACAGGAACAGATGCTGCCTCCAGAGGTCTTGAGGTGCTGACACAGGAAGCAGAGTCATGCTGGTGTTAAGCTCCAGGGGATCACATCACCTTGCACTGGTAAGCCGGCCTGGGGAACGTCAACACGCTCGCCATCTGGCATCAGACGGTTCAAAGATGAAGCTGCTTCATTTTGAGAACGGCTCCGCTCCACTCACATAAAACCAACTGTCAGAGGATATTTAAAGATCTGTTCTGATGGATTTGCTTCATACAGCAGAAACAAAATAATTAGAATTTACTACTTATTGCTTTAGAAATGTATGCAAACTCGTTGCCTCAAAAGAAAAAAAAAATCAAGTCTTAAAGACTTAAAAATGTTCATATTTGGAAGTTGTAAATCTTAAGTTTACTCAGCTTGACAAATTTGATCCTTTTGAGTAAATTCTACTGACATGGAACTGATAATTTAACTCTACTGGAAAAACTGATTTAGTTCTCCTTACTTAAAAAAATATCTGTAAACTTGGTTTAAACATTTTTGTGACTAAATAAATCTGAGTAAGTTGTAATTACTTAAAGTTTAACAACATTTAAGGCATATATACCTTCACATATATACTGTATGTATACCAAAGACAAATAGCAAGATGTCTTTGCTATTTAGTTTATGTACAGCTAAACAAAATGTATCAAGTTATTTTTGCAATAACTTAAATCACACAACATAGTTTCATTTGTTTTAGATGTTGCAATAAATGAACGTGTGACCGTGTGGATTGGCCAGCACAGAATCCCACAATGCATTGTGCCAACAGCAGCAGCAACTAAATAAACCACTTTTTTATTTTACACATAAATTAGTTTTAAGGTGATTAAGTCATAAACATAGACTCCAAAGATCAGTTCATCAAGAATGCAGCTACGTTCAGAGCAGCAGAGAACTTTTTAGTTAGTTTTCAGCATTTTCATTTGCATATGGGAACCTGCACCTTTAATGAGTTGTGTGCTCATTCTCATAACTCTGCCTGGTGGTGTAGCGTTGTATGTGATTGTGTTTGTTTTACTTTAAAAAAGTGAACAAACTATGACTGTTTTCCATACTTTCTGTCACTGTGTAAGCAGAGAGATATAAAAGGCAGGAGCAATGAAGTGTTTCAATAGGCATTTCCTTGTTATCTAAGTAGTTTTTAGTTCAAGAGAAACTAAGCTCTGGTTGTTGATGAAGTAATTATAACATGATGAGATTTATTAAGTTATCTTACATTATAGTCACTAAATTTGCAGAAGTTAATGCTAGTCGAAATTATAGTCAAGTTGTGTAAACAACGTAAGCTGTACAACTTGCACATACTAAAATGTTAAAGTTTTAAAAGATTGATTTTTTTTTTTTCTGAGGTAAGGTGAGCTAATACGATTTTATAGTGTTGGCTATAAAACTTTACTTTGAAAGGTCAAATTTCACCTTTACAAAAAAGGATTTTACAACTCAGAAAAAATACTTAAGTGGAATGAAGTTGTGAAAACGTCACTGAAAATGAGAACTTGAGGTCCAATTTTTGACAACGCATTATTTTTATTGTAGTAATGTTAACACGCCAAATCAAGCAGTTTTAAACATGGATTGAGAATAAAACTGATGCTGCAGGAGCTTAGATGGTTCCTGTCCTCACGTCAAATCAACGATCAAACAGAGTAACTATGATTCTATTTTTAACGTCAGCATCAGTGATGCCTTCTGGGAAACATTAATGATCCAGTTTCGACTACCAATGTGTTATGTCGAAATAAAAAACTGTTTTCATCAGATTGACATAAGTTTAAATATTTGGATTATGAAGGCTGTAAATCTTGACGGCGTTTAGTCGTCATTATTCTGAGGCCTTTCGCTGCTTTGTTACACAGAACAGTTTAAAGTGGCCCTAAGCACTCTTTATGGATTGCTTAAAATGGGCTGCAGTTTTAGAAAGAAAAGAAAGACCATGCTACATGTAGTGCTGTTGTCAACCACCTCTCAACCAATCAAAAAATTTCTCCACACATGTTTCCCATCTTCACTGCTTCCGCTCTTCCTTCCACAGAAGATCACTTTCCTTTATGATGTAAGCTGGATATCGTGCCTGTGTTATAAATTTTGGAAGCAACTATACAGCTAAAGTCTGAAATGAAAGGAGTTTTGTTAAAAGTAATCATCAACAACTTGGCCATCTATGTAGAAGGGCAATGAGACAAAGTCTGCCTTTTCTATTTAATCTGACAGAATACATAAGGAGGAGAAAAAAAGAGTTGTGCGCTCATAGTGGGAAGAGGAAAGCTACTGTTGAAGTCGGAATCTTTCAACAATAACCTGAGAGTTTCAAGTTATTTTGAAACTATGCAAACTATTTAAAGTTTGCCACAAATCACTCAAGTGACACAGCAAAGATGTTAAAGAAGATTGTCTATTCAAATGAAACACAAATTCATACTCCAGCAGGACAATATGATTGGAAGTACAGTCAGAGTCGGTTTAGATCAAAGAACTGGTAAAAATTCCTAAACTTTATGTGTTGGTTGTGACTCAGTGGTCAGCTGCTTCCTGTCCAGACGTTTATCTGGAATATCAAGGCAGGTGATCCAAATCGATAAATGATCAATTCCAGACTGGAAAAGGCAGTGTTCCAAAGTTCAGATGTTAGTTATATGTCTTAGAATCAGGGTTATAATAGTTTGTGGGTTTTCATTATATTTTTTTTTTATTTTGTTTTGACTTTTTGTCTTATTTTACATTTCTTTAAAATCAAATCAAATCAAATCAAATTTTATTTGTATAGCACATTTCAGCAGCAAGGTATGTCAAAGTGCTTTACATCATAATAAACATAAAGTCACAAAGTCATGTAACATAAAATAAACAATCAAAACATTAATTTAGACGGCCGTCAAATTTATAATTTGTTATCCATTTATCTAAATGTTTTACTTTGTGCGGATCCTGATCTTTGAATTGGGTCTTTATTTGGTTTTTGTAGTGTGTTTTCTAGTTTTTAACAGTTAAATATTGTTTAGATTGTTCTTATTATAGTGGTAGTTTTAAATAATTTTTCCATAATTTGGTTAAATTTAGGTGCAGAGTTCAAAAAGGTCAAATCATTGAATTGTGATTACATATGCATATATGAATTGGGTAATGAATACTCACCATTTCAAAAAGAAATATTAAATTGTCGTTGAACAATCAACAGGTTCTGGTGTTTCCTTGAAACTTTTGTTGCTACCATTAGTGTAAGTGGTGAAGTAAAAAGAAAATCAGTTTCACACTAATTCTAAAGGCTAATAAACAGATAAATAAACACAAAAATGAAGGATAATAGTGTCCTTTTTCGGTATGTATGTTTTAGGTAGTTTTATAAACACACTGTATAGTTTGGGTTATTAATAGTTTTTCCCCATTAATTTCTATTTATTTCAGTTAATGAAAATGTTTTGTCAATTTCATTTTTGGTGATTTCGTTAAGTTCAGTTAACTATAATGACCATGCTTACAATCACCTCAGATGAAATAAACATGGTGCGTTATTTCCAGTTATTTCCTGCAATAAATGGATACTCACTGACACATTGCATAATCCATGGTATGACATAACTGGCGAGTGTTCATTATCAACATACATTCAGATTCAATATCAACATGTACTGAGGCAGCCATCTTCTCTGTGCCTGCTGGTTTTTTAGGGCAGAATCAGATAAACGGGCCTTTTATCTGCTGCTGTCTTGACTCGGCTTCTCGTATTTATCTGGACCTTTCGGTCACTCCCGATTTTCTACATGTTCCTGTCCTCTTAAACTGGCACTTAGAAAAGTATTCATATTCTTTTCAGACATTGGGCCCCTCCTCTGAAAGATCGACCTCTACAGGAAAGCGTGCCATCTCTTTCATGAATGGTAACCTTGTTTGGTTTTTATAGAAGTTGTTGTCTTAATAGTCTTAATATTGTTTAAGCATAAATGTAGGCTTTATTTCATCTCTCCTCCTAAATAAAAAGATAAGCAGATGTGCCAAGGATAATATTAATGTATTTTTACACTATGGTGCACATTAACTGTCATTCCGTGTAAACCCAATTTATTTTACACTTTACTGTGTTTAAAAGTCATTTTCATTTAGTTGTGTGATTATTTGCTCTTGCTGGAAAAAATCCAATTCAAATTTTACATTTTCATTGTAATCTTAGACAATTACATTTAATTCAATATATATATCTGATAGAAAACAGCATAATTCCATAAAATGCTGTGTTTTGTGGTGATTAACATGACGTTATCACTCAGAAACATGTTGGGTTTGAACCTCTCGACTATAACGTTATCAAAGACATCCAATAATGTTCACGGTGAGGTTTTGAGTTGTTCATATCGCCGTAGTCAACCCTGAATCTCTTCCAGCAACACATTCAACTTGTATTTTTTGACAAGGCCGACCAGATAGGGCGGTGACACTGAACATTTTTCATCATTCATATCAGCGACATTTCTCTGGAGCAGAAATGTCTCATTAAATGCCTCAGGGCCTGACTGATAGTCTCTTACCTGGCAGGCAACTTTGTGCCTCATATTTGCCTCATGCTCCCTGCATCTGTGAATGAATATCATACAGTCAGCAGACAGATAAAGCTGCTCAGTTTTCTGTCTTCAGAACAAGCGAGTGTTGATTCTTCCCATAAACCCTACTGCTTATTGAGGTCTGCTATTTTACAGAAGAGTTATGGATTCAACACGTTGGAATGAACCACAACGTTTTATGACCTGTGATGCTGCCAGAACTCTGGTGGAGCCAAAGCTGCACATTGTCTGAAAAAAACAAAAACAAATCATCATCCTTCTACCACATTCTGTCGTTCTCTCCATTGTCTTCCAGTAGTAACATCTACAACATACATCTATTTTGATGTGGCTGAAAAACCACTGCATCCTAGTTCAAAACCTTTTTATCAATAAACGTGAATTTTTCTGAAGTCTTAGTCTTTCCATTACACAACTTTATTTTTGTAAATTTAATTTGCACAATTTTCCCGTTAATGAAAGAGTAGCCCTTTGATGGATTGGCAAACTGTCTATTATGTACCTGGCCTCTCACCCAATGGAGACAGGCACCAGGCCTCCATGGTCCTGCCCAGATGAGCAGGTATAATGAATGGATCGATGTTGACGTTCTGTAATGCTGTTATCGGTGCATCTCCATTCTGTCCAACCATAAAGCATTTAAAAAAAATGTCTATTGTAGACTCACGTCCCTCGGCAGCTGCTCTCAAAATGGCGACATGAGGTAAGCTTTGTAAAGTGAAATGCTCTCCTTAACATTCCTTGTATCATCTACTAACCCAGTGGCATACAAGGCAATGGGTCAAAGCACCGGGGAACAGCATCAGCAGGGAGGGTTTCAGATGTGACTTTGAAAGGCTGTAAGAACCGGCATCACAAAAGGAATGTTTTCCCAAGAGCAAATCTGGTCCTGTTAGCACAAGTCCTGGAACTCCAGACCAGACTTCCTCCAGAGAGCAGAAAGCTGTGCTGACCCATCCATCAGCCCTGTTTATGTTTCATCTTGTAAACTCTCACTTTGCTCCCCAGACCCCTCCACACCCCAACTTTCCAGTTCATCTTTGAATCCCCCTGTGATGATGTAAACTAACCCCAACCCCACTTTCAGCATGTTGTTTATGTATTCCATGCTTGTTCCAGATGTTAAAAAAATGATTGAAAGCCAGTGTTCTGAGAACTGGCATGCAGCTTAGCTAAGTAGGGAGCTTTCTTCAATGACACACATCATTACAGCTTTGGCCCATTACTGTATGGAAGGCAATGGTTGATGGTGTCTACTGAGAAGTCTGCAAAATGCTCAAATAAACAGCGATGGTGGATAAGTATGAATGACATGGATTCAACCTGCCTGTCAACAGACTACAGAGTCCACTTGATGTTCACCACCTAGAGCCATCGGAGCTGCTTTTCATGAGTGGCTCTTTCAAGAGCTGTTTACATCAAAGGAGAATTAAATGATGCAAGAAGCTTCTAGTCATAATGTCACCATGCCAGGGCCGGCCCAAGCCTCCAGGGGGCCCTAAGTGAAATTTGGTTTGGGGCCCCCTACCTCTGCTAACAATGTGGATTGCTGCAATCAACAGTCAAATGACTAGATTATTGGCACACCTGCTATAAACTTATTGCATCTCTGGCAGAGCTGTTTACATTATAAACAGTGCTGTTTATAATGTATATCGATATGATATCCCATATGAATATATGATACATTTATCTGCCAGCCAACTTGTGGGTGCTGATTCCCTGTTTGGGGGATCAGTATTCAGCCGATACTCACACATGAAGTAAGCATTGGTCGAATACTTACTTATTCCTCAAATTTCCAAACAGCAACGGTTTGGAAATCAGCCTCAGTCCACTTCTGCTCTACAGTGAGAAACGTTTGACTGACAGATCTGCCCATGGTCATCTCAGCACATTTGTGTGTTAAACACGGGGAAAATCTTAGTTGTCTGACCTTAACTTTTCTCAATTATTAACTTTTGACAAGGAAAATCAAAGAGATAGACAGTGTCTTATAGTCGCAGACACCAGAAACAATTTAAATTCATAGCTCCTCCATTTTACTGCTTGTACTATTTGCAGTTTGGTCTGCCAGGAAAACTGAGGAATTCACTCCTCTTCTCTCAGAAATCAGTAGTGTAGGACGGGATGGCTAGCTAAGCAAGCACCACAACAACGCCAAAACAGTAACATTCCAATTCATCTCTTTGGCTGCTGCTATTTGCTGCTGATGATGTCTTTGTTAGTCAACCACCTGCTCTTCTGTTCATGCGAACAAGAAGCACATTAACTTTCATCAGCCAGCCTTTACGTGTGAGTTTGAGAGGCACTGCTAATAAATTAGCACCATTTAAAGATATTGTATCAACTTGTACCTTCATTTCTCACTGCAGTGTGGGGCTACACTCAGCAGATAAGGACTTGCTAAAGAGAAAGCAGGGGTCAATTTCTAACAGCAGCCTCTAGTGCAGTGGTTCTTAACCTGGGTCTAATCGAACCCTAGGGGTTTCGATAGTCGGTCTCAGGGGTTCGGCGGAGCCTCTGCTGCGGAGGTAAAGTCACACTTGTGTAAAGTCATGATGACACGACCAGGTTGGCCGTCACTTGCTTCAGAGGATCACGTGACATTGCTTGGCCAATCAGTGCTGCGGGAAATTAATGCGCACAGTAGTCAACGGCTGTCGTAGTTGTACATTGTGTGGTTTCTTTCTCAATATTTTAATCCATACTAATCCATTTTTTATTTTTATTTTTTTGTCTAACTCTAATTTATTGAATATGCCTTTAGATTTAGGCACTTAGTGTGCATAACTAGTTATCATTGTGCATAATTCAGCAAAAGGATTGTGTTATGGCCTTTGGCTTGAGTTGAGATGCACCAACAGAAAGCAGTGGTATGTGGTTTGGTCTATTGCTTAATATGTACTTTTAATCCCAGCCTCTCCAACTTAATTATTATTTATTTTTCCTTAGATTTTATATTTATATATATATTTATTGCTCAAAATAAATATATATTTATATTTATATATAGCAATATTATTGCTCAATATTATTGAGCAATAATATTGCCTTTGCTTGTGCAAAGGCAAGCAATTTGTGCTTTTTAAATTTCTGTTCTATCATTAATCTTTCTCAACATTATAAACAAAAAAATGAAATGGTATACCTGTGTCTATAAAAGTTTCCAAAAGCTGAAGAGCACAACTCATTGTACTTTATTTATTTCAAACACTTCAAAGCAAAAATAGGTTAAAGTTGTTTTTGACCAAATAGTCACGGTGTGTCCATGGAAGGTCTTATGTATTTATTCACAAATGCAGAAAACTGCATGGCAGAAGAAAGTAATAATGCTAAAAGTATTTCACTGGAACCCGTCTACGTGTGAATATCTGAAAGAGCAGAGAGGAGGAAGACTATTAGCTTCTGTGGTAGTGCTAAGACAGTTTCCACTGTGCATATTGATACAAAGTATGTTCTGATGTTTGAACTATTAAAACAGATGGATATTCTTGTTAATGTTCCTGTAAGAAAGGAAAAAGTCCTTCCAGTTTTCTGAACTGCTTTAAGATGGAGTCTTTGGTTTTTGTAAAATGTAGTAAATCATGAGTGGCTGTGGTCCCTAACCCCACTTATAGAATAGATTCTTTGTATTTGCTAAATAAAATGTACTTTTCTTTTTTATTGAAAGTGGCTCTGCTTTTAAAATACATTTCAAAGAATTTTAGGAAGTCTTTGAAAAAGACGTCCATCTTGCTCCATATTATCTTATATTATCACTTCAAAGGTCATGCATCAGACTGGATGGTAAAGATGGACAGGTTACATACAAATCTGGATAGCAGTCTGCCACAAAACCCATAATAAAGCATATTTATTAGTTTTTATTAACAAGTCTCAATCGTTCCTCTTCCAGACACAAGGCAGAACAGTGTTTTGTCTTGAAACTGACAGAGCATGACAGAGTCAGGGGGTGTAGCTTGACATCTGCCTCATCTTTAACACAAACCAGAGACATCCTTTGTTTAAGACACAAATAATGGTGATCAGACCACCATGGCTGTGACACATCCTCTGCACATGTGGTTGACACGAATCAGCTGGGATCCGTCTCAGCTCTGGTTGACATCATTAATGGAAGCAGCCCCTCTTCATCACACCAAACCTCCTTACATTACGTCCATCAAATATGGGAGTAAAGACTTATTTTAAGAAATATGTTTTTGAAGTGTTACCTGAGGGTCTCAAAAGTCTACCTGTGATGGCAAGTTTTTCTGAAGTAAGAAATTGTTTAAACTTCTAATTACTTTTTTTTTTTCATAGAACATGAGGTGTATTTTGTATAGTTTACATTTTAAAAAAAGCAAGTCTTTTTGGAGTAATAATAAAAAACTGTAAGCATGTTCCCATCAACATTTTTGTATAAATGTTTTCAAAATATTGTATCAGAAAAGGTTGAAGAAATTGGTAAAGTTTATTTACAAAATAAAGTTTTTACGCTTGAGGCTTTTTTTTTTTTTTGCTTTTTCGAAACAGAGTTTGTGTACTAAAGGGGAGATGGAGACACTTTTGCAGAATAACTTCTGATGTAGCAAATGATCTCCACCCACTGGCATGTCTGTGCCTTACCAGAGGCACAAAACTCAGAAATATGTCAAAGCCCAAGCCTCTTCTAAGTTGTGTTAGTTTGTAACTTCTGCATCTGGTTTATTACAACCAGATGTAGCATCAACATTTAAAAAAAAGTTTTGCGCAGCCTGTTTGATTCGTTCCAAACCAGTAGACTTAAACACATCTAATTTGTATTTTCATTTTTTTTTTTTTTTTTTGCAGTATTCAAAAATCTGTATGACCATTAGATAGAAACATAATTTTTGACTCCACAAAGTGAACATGTGAACATGTCCCACATGTTGTGAAGCAACATGTTGCTTGGACTCAACATGTTCCTGAAAATTAAAATCCCTCCTCACCTTTAGCTTTCTCACAGACTTCTAAAAGTCCAAACTGACTGACATTTAAAACAAACACTCAAATCATGAGTCTACCACCTCCACCTGTCATTGTTTAACTTTTTCTTTTGTCAAAGAATTACTAACCAAACTTCCACTGTGATTTCGCAAGGCCATAACATATTTCTCCAAACAATTAAGTTGTGCCAGCTGCCCCCTGCAGGTGGCAGTATTTCATACTCAGCCTTACTTAATGTCTATTTATAGTCTATGGTACATATGGTGAGTAACAAAAAGTCACATTTACTGTCAGACATAAGTGCAAATATGGGAAAATTAACAAGAAATTTTGCTATTTTCCCAACTTGACATTTTAAATAATCATGAAATCCTGGTGGGATTGATCAATGTGTAAAGATTTTCAATATTATTTAATTTTAAGAAGTACTTAACTTAACAGTTTAAGTGGTTTTACATATATTGTATACATTCTGCCCTATGAACCTGACTTGGCCCAAAATGAGCCTGACACCCCTGGATTAGATTTCTTGTGATTGCACAGTAAGCAGTACAACGGGATTAATGCACAGCTCTGCTTTGGGCTTTTATAAACAAGCAGTCAAGAACCAAGATCAGAAAGAAGTATGATCTGGGAAAGAAAAAAAAGTTGATTTTCATTGTGATTATTGATAAATAAGAAAAAAGAAAAAAACTGTTGAATTTTAGATCCGACTAATCACATTTATTGACTTAAGCCCTTATTCTCCCAGCAGTTCCTAATGTGTTGTACATGTGGTTGCAATATGACTTATTTCCTCTCTTCCTGTCCAGCCTTTTTGACCAAGACATTCTTTAGATAAATAGCTTTTCAGAAAGCTCCCCTTCTTGTGGTCGTCATAGCAGCCTCTTTCTCCCCCGCTTCTTCTGTGAATAACTTTGATGGTCAATTATATTTAATAAATAGTTAGAGCTCTGCATAAATCAATTTCAGAATGGACTAATCCTCCTTTTTCTGGGAGACTGTGAAGGCACAAGTCTTTGGAGATCAAGGCATAATCGAACACACATGTCATGTAGCAGGAGCACAGCAAGAAGAAGATCAGGGATTTAAATGAAGAGCAAAAAAAAAGAAGAAACACTAAGCTTCATCCAGTGAGTGTTTATTCCAGCAGATCTGTGGATGATATTTTGAACCTGTGTCATATGTTCATCGTGGCCCCTTTTATTATACTGTCATTTTGGGGCTTAGCACATGCCGGGGCGTGCATTTCTACCAAAAAACCCCCCAGAATCTCCATGTGTGGTTTTGATAGTTTACAAACTCTCGGGCTGGAGGTTTAGTGCTCGCACCAGTCTGGTTAACCCGGGTATGTCTCAGAGGCAAATCCGCACACCACTGGAGAAGTTGCACTAACACAAACAAATCAGCTCTGAGGAAAACGCAATTAACAAAGTATGCCCAACAATAGGCTGCCTTTTTATTTAGAGCATGTTGTTTTGAATGTGGATGCTTTTTAAGCCATCATATGACATCTTTCCCTGAACCCATCACCTTTCCGTCAGAAAAATCAAAAACTGAGGTGAGGCTATGAACAGCAGCCATCTGTTTGTGGTCCTCATCATGATGATGAGGTTTTGGTCCTGGGGGAGTCTGCATCTTTCTTGCATTTCCACTCTGGTTTTAAGGCCAAAGGTAGGTTCAGCTGGGAGGAAGGGAGGATGAGCACTGAAGTGTTCAGCTGCCAAATCTCCAACTTTATGCAGCTCTGCCTCTGGTGGTGATCCATCTGGATTACCTTGTCAAGATCTCGTCTCCGTCAGTAGAAATGGAATTTATCTTGATGTTTGGCTGCCGTACTCACCACCATCATCATCCTCCATTGTGCTTTACCTGTTCGTTCTCCCATGAATCCGCCTCCTGTCTTCTACCAAATCGTCAAGAATCCTCTGCTGTTGTGTCTCCTGCCAAAACAAGACTCACAACAACAATCAAGAGTCTCCTCTAGCTCCTTCCTGATGTCTTCATCTACATCCCATAAAGGTACGCTTGTTGCTGCTTATTTGGGTTTAATATATCATATTAACTTCTTCCAATAGGAAGTCAACTGACTTTTTTGTTCCATTATCCCCTCTCCAAAGACAGTGTCAAGGTTTTTGTTTGTTTTTTTTGTTTGTTTTTTTTTGTCCCATTTTTTTCCACTTAATCAGCTGAATTTCTCTAGAACAATGATTTGTCTGTCATGTGTTCCTTCGCGTATTGAAAAAATTTCTCCAGTAGGTTGTTGAGTGAGCACAATTAAATCCCAAACAGATGTTGCAGCTACTTCTTGGTTTTAAGAGTTAGCTTAGAAGCCTAGAAGATTCACTTCTCATCGGTTTGCCCAAAGAAAATTTTTAAACTTCTTCCAGCTCCGTGCTGAACACAAAGCATAAGGAGTTCCTCCTCAGGAACTTGAAGCTGGTATGTCTGGAGGAGCAGAGGTAAGTTCTTTTCTGCTCTTGAAGGTATCTTGAAATAATCTTGAATTCTTTAGGGAGACGATGGCTTATTGTGTCTTGAGGCTGCGAGGTGCATGAGAAAAGCCGATCTGGTTCTGGTGTGGTCCAGAGTGAGTACAGAGGAACAGTGAATCCCACTCGGGATGATAAACTAGACTAAAGATGAACAGTTTCACCAAAGAGACATGAAACATGGGAGGGATCTTTAAAGCTGCAGAACGTTTGGGACTCCTGAAGGTTTGAAATAACTCAGATTATTTCAAATGAGCCACAGGGAAGTGTCTGCAGTAAGATCTGAGGTTGATGTCAAGGAAAGCCAAACCTTTTGTGAATATGATGGAGATGGAGACCTTCTGCAGTTGGCCAAACAATGTTTTGCTCTGCAGTGTAGTTGAAGCCATCAATGGTTTGAGACAAACCAAGTTTGGTACTGAACAGAGACAACAGAGGTGAAAACAGCAACAAAAACTGATGAGTCAGTCAAGGTTAGAACTGTCTCTCCAAAGCATTGCTTGTACTGTGGACAGCAGCCACTCATTTCCCCAGTTTCATTTTACACCATAACATTTATTTAATGTTTCTAGTGCGTCTTCTTAGCTGTAATAAAGCAATAAAGCTTGGATACAAGCTCTTGTTATGACATAGTAAAAGCCCCTAAATTCATATTTCATGCCAGTGAATAGATGGTCGTGAGCCAAGAATCCCCCATGAAGTGATTCACTGAAAGCCACAGGCCTGGAATTACAATGACTACTTTAGAAGTGGCATCAATAATTCAAACACCACAAGATATCTCATTTTGTCTGCCCACCAAGGGAGACTTTCATGTGCAGATGTGCCCCTTCCATATATTTGGCTTGTTCATTCATCATTTTGTCTTGGTCAAAGAGGCAAAGGGGAAAGAGAACTCAGGCAGAATATCCATGCTGAGAAAGCTTTTATTTGTTTTAAAACTTGTGTCTTCTGTGGGCTGGATTGTTCTTCCTTATTTTATGTTTAACTCCATCATTTGAACAATGTGCTATATTTAGTCACGTTACAATGCTACATATTATAGTATCCCACCTCTTTAACTTTTCAACTTTGTGTCACCTTGATATATTTAACTTGGTGCTAAATTGTGTTGACGAAAATTGGCAAAACTTGGAAAAGTTTATAGAGTGTGATCACTTTTCAGAGACTTTCCACTTCAACCACATATATTCCAAAACTACTTCTTAATGAAGCCTATAGTTCTGTATTGAAGAGGATTATTTTTTTGGTATGTCTGATGTAATATTTTAATCCCAAATGTGTTTTAATTAGGGCTTGAACTTCGATTTAAATTATTATTGATAACGACTTTAACACAGTACAAACCTTAACAAAATCGATCACAATTTTTTAAATAAAAAACAAGTCCTGAGCTAGAACCTTTGGAGTCACATATTTTTGGTTCACCTGTAAATCAAACGCACAGGTGACATTTGCAAGCAACAGCGATAGATGACAAAGCCGCTTCTCTCAGTGTCCCAGTGAACCTAAGAGCTTTGCTGTCAGGAGCTTCATGCCCCTGGTATGGTTACTGACGAACCGTTTCAGTGTTGAACACAGCCAACAGCCAGCAGCCTCCCATACTGATCCTATTCTAGAGTATAATAGAGCTTTGTTCCATGTTCCGACTCTTAACTCTGCTCATCTAATCAATAGTTTTATTCATTCGATGCCTCTTTCCTTGTAAGCATACAACGCTCAACTGTTTTCAATATGCAGCTTCCCTTGTCAAGTAAAATGTTTACGATGTGCAAAATTAGAAAACTGCTCCTCACACCCTTCCACTCAACCTGTGGTGTCCAAAAGCTCTATTCAATAATTATAGACCCCAAAATATCATTTCGAAGTCAGAACGATTTCAGGTTTACCACAGATGCTTTAAACTTCAAGAAATATTAAGTTGGTTTGTGACTCGGAACTATGGGAAAAAGGTTGAGGAAATGTTAACGTACCAAAACACGCAAGTAGGTCGCTTGAACTAGCTATAATAACTTTTTAAAAACGTTTTTTCATTGCCTGAAGCATTCCATTCCTATTGTTTCACCGTGGAAGCTTAAGCAATGATATTTCTGTGCAAGAAAAAAAATCATGTGTCTGGCCAAAACACAGGGAGGCATGACGTTGTGGGCTAACTCAAAGCTGCACTGGACAACATCCAGATAAAAGTGGCAGGATATGTGAGTCATTTAAGCCCCATCTGGGCTGAGGACTGTGCATGCAGCCCCACAGCTTTATTACATGTGGCATGAAAGGACTGCAGCACAAGGCTTTATTTAGACATCCTTGAAGATCCTTGAATCTGGACCCACTGCAGAGTCAACATTTGACCTGGAGGGCATCGGGGGGGCGGCCACATGGACAGCTCACTCACACAAGTAATGACCCAAAGAAAACCCAACAAAACACTAATTGTGCATCGAGGCTTCTCGCTACTACTCTATGTTCCAGCAAAGAATTCAATTTATCGGAAGATCAGAAAGGTGTCAAAATGACATTTGTAAAATTGCCATATTATGTTCTTGTTTCCCCCTCTCCCTAACTTTCCGAACAGTAACTCTAAAGAAATGCGTCCGAAAAGGTGTCGTATATCTGGGAGTGTTATGGAAAAATATGGCTCTGATTTGGGCTGAGCACATCGTTTAACAAAAGTCTGTTTCTAATAAGCATCACAGTTGCTCTAGCTGCCTTTGTCAAAGTCACTAATGATGTCCCAATGGACTCGTGATTCTGTAAGGCGTGTTAGATCTGCTTGAGCTGAGCTCAGCATTAAAACTGTCTCATCATATTCCTCCAGCGGATCAGGACAACTGGCCTTCTTCTTCACTCTTACCTGTCCGACAGAAACTTATAGTAAAAGTTCTGTTCCTGCTGCTTCATGACTCCTTTTATTTCAGCTGTATGGTGAGAATTGCTCGTGTGAAAGTACAATACTTCAGATGGCTAATTATTTTCCAAAAAACAAAGTTGTTGATTTTAAAGCATGAACCTCAATATATTGTAATTAGGTATTAAAAAATGTGGAAAATTATTTAGCAATCAAAGCTAAATTGACTGCTTTGACTGTCTTTGACAATCTACATAGGTAGACAATCTAAGTTAGATTGTCTACCTAACTTAGTGTCAGATGTTTGCTTACAAACTAAGCTAAGGTGCGTTTCAGGTGAGCATGTTGGAACACTAGAGCTTCCTTAACTTGGCTAATCCGTGTTGAATTAGCAAATTGTAGTTATCATGCTGAAACCCCAGAACGAAAAATATAGCCATGTTTCCATCAAATTGTCATGCAAATTTTGAGGAAACTTTTAAAATGTTGCAAAAAAAAAAAAAACATGTTTCTGTCCTTCACTAACAAGAACAATGAGTCAGTTGGTGAAAGTTAGCTGCTAGATTAACAATGTATTAGTCTATTAGACCATGTAATACTGATGAAGTGCAGTGTTGTTTTGGTAACTATTTCTTATATATATTATGTTAGAAAACATCCTAGTTTTAACACTGGACCTGCACATTTTTGCTTATTTTCGTGCAGATTTTTTATTTTTAGTGAAAATCTCAATTTTTTGTACATATGTGAAATTAATCTAACAATCTCAGAATAAAATTTTTCTTTCATCTGCAATGGCCCTCATATGTTATTGTAGAAAATGTCAAAATTGACAGTACACTTTTTCCTTTTTCCCTCTTTTCCCTGCTTCACCCTAAGATTAGAGTTGGCTTGACTGGGCCTTTAGCTGACCACATTGTGAGGCTGAATTGAAACATACCTCCCAAGAAGCAGATAGGCTGTTTTCATAAGTGCCCTGACATCAAATATTTAGTTGAATCTGAACTAAAGTGCTGATACATCAAGAACCAGGCGAATGAGAAGTTTTTAATGATAGTTTTACTATATAACATTAATGTTGATTTTTGTGTTAACAGTCTTGTTAACTTCTGTGACACTTATTTGTAGCAAGTTAAATGCAAAACTTAGATTTAAACAACATGACCAGCTTGTTAAAGAGGGTAATAATGTCCAGCTTTTCCTCTCAATAACATGATTTCTCTCTGCACTGGAGACATATTTACTCTATGTTATGTCAAAAGCAGTTCTATGTTTAAAGATATAAGGCAGGGCGACCTCAAGGTTAATATTTTTCACATCCTTTCAGAAGTTTTTAAAGCCCAGTGCGTTTGTGAGGAACAAGTAGGTCAGAAACCGGAGCGCCACAGATATTTTTGTCTCATGTGAAAAATTAACCAGATTTTCTCGCATAATAATTTCAGACCAAGGCAAATCAGAGTTATTTCTGGTCAAACCAACACTGCTTCTTGATGTTGAATAAATAGTGATCCAGATAAGAGCGACTGATGAAATATTCAAAAAAAAAAAAAATAGTAGTAGTGTTTTTTTTCCTTCTGTTGGACAGTGTTTACAAGATGGCTGTCTTCAGCTGGGCGGTGAGGCTGTGTTTGTTTTCACACTGCTCCAAAGAACATCAGCAGAGATGCTATCTCCATTTCCATCTGATCTGTCTAGGAAGAGCTGCGCCACTGGCAGGCGAAGACTCCTCTGGACCAAATGGAGTCGAGGTATTTGCCTCTCAGGCATGTGAAACGAGGTGCCGACTGAAGCTGTGTGCGAATAACTCCAGCAATCAAGTCTTTTCTTTTGGCAGGGTGAGCACACTGACAATCAGAAAAGAGTAGAGCAATAATTAAATATGATTTATTATGAAGTACTTACATGTGTTACACACAAATGGATATTCTTTCGTAAGATACAGTATGAGAACAAGAAGATGTGCGTCCTGGAAATGTTTATGACATTAGCAAAACAATTTTCCATTTTTTTTACTCAGTTTTTATTGTGAAATAGAAAGAGACAAGATATGAATTGGAATAGTTACCATATAAATTCTATTAGAATATAGTAGGATATATAAATATTGTATTTATATTGAAATACAATATTTCTGTATATAGAAATCTAAATTTATATATATATATATATATATATATATATATACATATACATATGTATATACATATATATATGTATATACATATATATATACATATATATGTATATATATATATATATATATATATATAGATATATATATATCTATATATCTATATATAGATATATATATATATCTATATATAGATATATATATAGATATATATAAGTTACTCATAGTTGGGTGTGGTAAAGCCTGATGGCTACAGGCAGCAATGATTTCCTGTGGCACATTTTGTTGTAAAGAGTCTCCAGCTGGAGGTTCTGTGACTTTAACTGTAGTTTTAACAACTTCAGCAGCATCACACACCAAAAGTGTTTGGTGTGTGACTCCAGCCTGAGTTAGAGAAAAGTTAGATACAAAAATATTGAAAATAAACTAATGAGTCAAATGTAAATTTAAATACATTGAAATCACGTCAAACCCGGACTGATTCAGGAAAAGCAATAACTATGACCTCAGTGTGTTATTTTTGTAATGGCTAATCAGAGGGGTCTTGTTTCCGATTAGCTCCTAATGTCACTTACACAGACCATTGCCTTGTTTCCGTGCATATTGAGTTATCCCTCATTGAGTCTCTTTGCTGAAATAGCTGGGACCAAACATCCAATCCGCCCATTTGTTTTCTTCCTGGATAACAAACATGACAACAACGACGATACAGTCGTTGAGTCTGGGCTTTTTCCCTCTAATTTTGCCATCTAATGTATTTCTCGTGATTGCTTCTCAGAAAAAAAATTAATGAAGAACAGACTAAATTGCTTAAAATAATGAAATTCCTCATTGCAGAAATGACATGGGTACCAAGAGAATGCTTCTCTCCTCTCTCTCTTAATGACTGAAATGTTCCAGTTATATTTTTGGTTTAAATGTTTCCATCACAAACATTTAAAAAATCTATAGCCACCAAAAAACAGATGTTGCTAAATGGATGAACATGTGTTTCTGTTCTTTGAGGTCAGCTGTGGTTTTGCCTTCAACTTTCCTATTTATTCTTTTTTTTATTGTGCAACTGTGAACTTTGACCTGAGGCAAAAGATTCCTTATGATGTTCTGGGTTCTCATGTGACCTCTGGGTTAGGCATAGATGTCATTACTAGCTGTGTTTCCATTAACCCCAAAAGTGCATAATTAAAACTACAAAAATAAATGTGCTTACTGGAAACATGGCAATAAAATAAACACGTTTTTCAATTAAAAAGTTTTTGCTACCGGATGAGATGATTTTTTTGGCAGCACTGAAAAAGATGTATTTTGCAAAACAGTAGTGGAAACACTTTTTGTATCACTCAAGTCACATGATCTACAGCCAGATGTTGCTACTGCTAGAAGCGACAAAGAAGACAACTGGAATTCTTTTTGTTTTTTTAGGCAACGTCCATTTGGCTCCACCAGAGCTCTCATAGCATCACAGTTCATAAAAAGCTGGGTCTCATTCCAATGTGTTGAATCTATAACTTTAATGTAAAATCTCTGACTACAATTTCCCCAAAACTATCTCTGTCTGTCTGTCTGTCTGTAAAGTAGGGGGCGACTACTTTCCATCCATTCCAACGTCTGCATAAAACACCAACGTCTCCTCTGATTGGCTGAAAAATGATGAGCTTTAGCACCAAGACTGAATCATAAATATTTTCCATGTAATTGTTTACATCTGTTGCTGCCATGATATTTAATCACTTATCATGTGAACAAGCTTTTATATTTCACAATTGTGAAATTGGGCTTTTTCAACATCAGCAGAATACAAAGATTTAATCACATTTGTAATGGAAACTCAGCTATTGTGGTTCAGTTTGAAACTCTTCAAAATACCTTGGGCCCTTTTCCAGACAGAAGTGAATCATGTTCTTGTATTTTCTTGAATTAGTTCAGAAAGAAACATTCCAGTTGCTTTTGTAGATCACTTAGCCTTCTTCAAGTTGTCAGGCAGGTTTTCTTTCACTGATTTCTTAATCAACAGATGGAACTAGTCAGGCCTGGTAAGTGAAACTCAACCAAAAAATTTGGTTCATGATTTAATAAGACAGTTGAATATTTTTTTACCCAGGGTCATGTTGGTTTGAAAATATTTTTCCCCTAATAAATGGAATTATATTTAAAAGCAGTGTTTTTATTTGTTGAGGTTGTCTTTGTAGGATATTGAAATTAGTTTGTTGATGTGAGACAACACATGTGTGACAAAAAGAAAAATGGCAAACATTTAATTTGCTCTGAAAGCAAATTATATAAGATGATGAAATTAGTTGTTAACATTTCATAAGTTTCACAAGTTTCCCTTTTTTTCTGGTAAGTATGAATCTCATCTTAGTATCCTAAATTATGTATCTAGAACCCAAAGTACTTGTTTGTTACTCTAGTGAACAAATGTTTTCTACATCTTTGACTCTCCTTGATCCAAATATTAATCTCCAGCTGACCTATTTTGTGCATCATGGCTTTGTAAAGGAGGGAGATGAGAAAAATGTGAAGCTAACTTGAGGAAAAACAAACGTTTAAAGCACAGAAGGGGACTCATTTTGTTCTATTTTACGTTGACACTAGTGTGTAGTCACTTTCAGCTGCATCCTGGATTGGTGGCAAACACCTTGCAGTCAGTCAGTCAAAGTCACGGGATATTTTTTTTACCAGCAGTGCAGAGCGAGCAAACTCTGGGAAGATCTGACCTGAACAGCAAGATAAATTCCACGTTCTTCCTGCTGTGAGGCTGTAATACTGACTGACGCAGGAGTATAAACAGCAACATGGAGTTACTGACTATATTCAGAGTTTTTGTCTTCATAAATTTGCACTTCAAACACAATAAATCCATTAAGCCTATTTAAGGCTTGCACAGTTATGAGCAGAGGTATCGATAGTGCACAAAAAAAGAATGTACAAGGTATTTCATACTTTCCTGAAGTGAACTAAACTCAGGACTTGCTTGTACACTAAACTTGCTTTAATCCTGATTTTGTGTCAGGAACCTTCAGCACAGATGATGTGCTAACAGCATGACCCAACAGGAGGGCAGAGGGGGTCTCTGAACAGATCAGCAGATCTGTAGCTTCCTCTGTCGCTCTGAGACGTGAGTTTGAATCTGGCTTGTAAAATCTTTACATGTCACTGAATGCCAGCAGTGGGCACACTTCTGCTAATTTGATAAAGCGCTAATCGGGGAAATACATTTTTTTGCTTAGTGCTTTTTCTAACTTTAGCTGTTTTGTGAACATTAGCAGTGTTGCTAACTTTACTGAAACAGCTAATTTACTTGGCTCCTGAACTGTACACAATAAATGTGTGAATTGTTTTTATTTTTAATTCAAAATATTTTAGTTTTTACTAAAATATTTTTAGTAATAATATTATCCAGAATAAAATTCTGGATATTTTATTATCCAGAATAAAAATAAAATAATAAAGTTCTACAAGAAAAGCAATAAGATAAAAATATACAATAAAGTATAGACAATAAAATGAAATAAATCTCTGTCACTGCCAATGTTATGGAAAAGGATTAAAGCCACTGGAAAAAAAAAAAAAAAATTCTGGCTTTTATCTCAGATTTCTGACTTTTTGTATGTGGGTACATATCACATGTTATACAGTACAGGGAAATGATTTTGTGATTCTGATAATAAACAGGTTTCATCTTTTTCCAACATTGCACCACTAATAGTTTTGTACATCAGTTGGTGTTAGTTAAATGGTGAAGATCCCCTCAGAACAACTGGGGATCGGAGGCTGTATGTGCAAGTCATGCTGTTTCCCAAATATCATACATAAACATATATTTCACCTTAATTTCATAAATGTTTCTCTCTTTTGTTGAACTAAAAGTTATTGACACACCAATCATATCGTATCTATATCTGTAATATAGCCCCTGCTTCACTTCTGCAGAAAACATTCAAATAGACAAACAATAAAAGAAAACACCACCACCCCATCAGGGACAATTCCAGCAGTCAACAGCTGTTCACACCTTTTACTAATCTTGTGCAATGTAACATTGTTTATTCCTTCATTAATGTAAACTAAAAACATGCTAACAGCTAGCTGTAGCTGTTCTGCTTTATATACTATAGTATCCATCTCGTTTTACTCACATTTTGTGTTTTCATTAATGAAACTGCACCTTCAAAGACCCCGAAGCCACGGAAAAGCTGACTTAAATCCAACATGTTCCTCCAGAAGCATGTTAGCATGTCGGCATGCATTGGGTTAATTATAGTGCCACAAAATTATATGCTTACTACATTAAAAACTCATAAGGACCCAGTTTTGTTAGTCATTCGGATGCCAAGACATTAATCAGCACTTGGGTTCTTCTGATCTTTGGTGGATTCTGCTTCAGATAAAAGTGACAGACAGATGAAACAATAATGTTTTATGCTTGCATTAAGCTCCTCTTTGTCCAAACCAGATCAAAAGGTATCGAGTGTTAAATGCGCTCACCGTGAGTGTGAAATCAAACCGTTTAAACCATGCATGGTTTATTTGATCCTCTCTCTTCAAGTGCTTTTGCTCTAACAAGCCGCAGAGATAAGATGTGCCAAGTGTACTTTGAGTGTTATTTATGGACTCGGTGGGAACAGAGCTTCCAGAAAATCAGAAGTGCTTCACAGGCTTTCAGAAAAATAAACTTTTGATTGGAGATTCCCGGGTGCATTTGCTCCCCACTCTTCCCCATAGCGTCTGCTGAGCAACTCATCTGTTCCTAATATTGCACACTTCTGGAAACCTCTGGAGCTAATGCATTACGCTAGTCCACCTGAAAAACTGCTAAGGGTTTTGTGAGAGATCTGCAAGAGAGGAGTCAGTACTGATTGTGTGTTAGGCAAAACATATAGTGATTGAGCATAATCATTACTTGATTGAGTGAGCTCTGATGCCGCATATGAGATCATGTGAACATTCTGTCACCTGCAGAAGCTTTCTCACATTTTGTTAAATCATATCTAAGAGGTTCAATGTCTTGTAACGGTCTTCTGTTGCAAGCTAAGGTGCATATATTTTTATTTTTCACCTTCAATGAAAAATAAAAATAAAAATGAAATAAAATGATAATAAAACATTTTATTTCATTATCATTTTATTTTTGCACCATTATCCCAAAGCAATTTCCTAGTTTAGATAGAATGTCAATGGCAATAAAGTGATTGTCTGTCAGATATTATCACAATACTATCACTGTACCTGACCCACAGGAGTACAAACCACATCTCCAATACACATCGTGTGTGTTAAACAAAACCACACAAATCCAGGCAACACACACATAATATGGACTCAACATGCTCCTTCATGTAGAGAGGACCCAGTTGAGGCGATTCGGGCATCTGGTCAAGATGCCTCTTGGACGCCTCCCTGGTGAGGTGTCCGAGCATGTCCCACCAGAAGGAGACCCTGGGCAAGACCCAGGACACGCTGGAGGACTACGTTTCTCAGCTGGCCTAAAAATGCTTTAGGGTTCCCCCAGAGGAGCTGGCCCAAGTGGCTTTGCAAAGGGAAGTCCAGGTGCCTTATTTAGGCTGCTGACCCCGAGACCTGAATCCAGATAAGCAGAAGAAAATGCATGGAGTCGGAGTCCCACAGGGAGCTGTGCTAGAATTTCCTCTTTTTGCACTTGTTTAAAATGATTTGACAATTTTTTGATTGTTTGTTTTAAAGGAAAAAATTAGAAAAATAGTTTGTTTTTTCTTAACCATTTTAATGAAAAGCCTATGGCACTGCTTGTATTTATTTTGTTGTTTCTCTTTAAGAAATAATGTGTTTTTTATGTTGATCTGGCATTTGACTAACCTGCCAGCAATGGAAGTTTTATCAGCATGAAAAGTTCATTAACAGACAAAAAGTCCACTAAAATCCCTGTTTGCCTTTAATTTTGTATCAGCATGCAATTACTGGCTAACTTAATTTAATTTTAGACTTTATTGTAAAAAAAATAATAATAATAAAAAAAAACAGTGAATGTGTCCATGTAAAATTACTTTATTCAATTCAATTCAGAAATACTTTCTTCATTCCAAATGATTAAAAATCAAATATGAGTTAAATTCCCTTTGCCGTTGTGATTGTTGGTTTAAACATCAGGAAGTCCTCTTTATTCAAGTGGCTGGTTAGTGTATACTGAGGTTCTTGTGTTGTTGCTTTTTTACCTTAAGTTGTTGAAATGTTGCTGCTGACCCCAGTAGTTTTGTTTCTGTTGTTCCTGCTTCTGCTTTATTCTTTATGTTTTATTAAAGTCCTTGGTTCCACATCCATCCACCGTCTGCCTCCTCTCTGTCCCATTTCTCCCAGCTGGCAGTATCTTACTGACAGGGGATGTATTGAGTTATGTATACAAGGCTGTTCTGACAATTGCGTTTTTTTCTAAAATGTGAAATAAAGATCTTTCAACTTTCATCAGACTGGCAGGCTTGTTTCACTGCAGCACCCATGGGTCACCATTTGATTTATCTAACATTTCATGAGTAAACAGTGTATCCACCAGGTTCACAATCCATCAGAACTTAAAGTCGACCAACCAAGAAATATTCACACACAACACACTCCTTCAGAAATTCATCTGTTAAAATTATGATCACAAAAACATCCAGTCTTTTCCATCATTTCTAAAATGAAACAGAATTTCAATCAGAAACTGGAACATGACTTTAATATTCCAGAAGTATTCAAACCCTTTGAACAATTTCAACATCAACAAGTACGTTCATAGGAATGTATTTGTAAGTAAGCCTTTATAACTACAATATGTGTCAATAGCAAAACACAAAAACCAGCCACAGCCAACTATAAGCGCCTTTAAAGTAACACACTGGGGATCCATCCTGTCCCTTTAAACACAGACCCAGAGATAAAAGACTTAGTTTGCTACAATGATCATTTTAATGTCCATAGGAACAACCAATTCAACCTGTAATAATGCCAATCACCATTTTCTATGAGTCCACATGAAAGTTCTCCTTCAAAGAGCATTATGTCTGCGCCTTATGTCGCTCAGTTTCTGCCTTGAAAATGTAATTAGCTCTTGTGTACACTTCAGATTTAGGTCAGATATTCTTTTTTGAGAGGCTCTCAAATATAATACAAAAACTAAGATGTTCTCTGCCGCTCTCTGTTCGTAATCGGACAAATCTGGAACACACTGACCCACATCTGCCTGAGTAAATCTGCCTGAGCAGACAACTGTGGGGAAGCGCAGACAAGCATTTATTAGCCCCCTTTGTTTTTTCATTTACACAAAATGATAAAGATGTCTGCAGAATATAAGAACATATAACTGAAGTTGGCAGCAAAGACATTTTTAACATTTGATTATCAGCTGTGTAAAGTGAAAAGCTACTCCTGTGGCTCACCCAGCTAAAAATCAGTTGGGTGGCATCCTACTATTAGTTGATTTTAGCAGCACTGCTGACACCTTTGTGGCGCAATCATTGCCACTCAGTTACACACCTTTGCTTGTGAGGGCGTTTGACGGTTTGACGGTTGGGCTGATGTTCTCTGTCATAACAAATCAACAGTGTCTGAGTCATAAGCCAGGTCTTCCCCCAAGATCACGCTTAGCACAATGAATTTTCTTCCTTATGATACCAGACATGCAAAATTCCATCTCAGAGTGTGCAAAAGCGTCAAAAGCCACCAATATTTGGAGCAAAAACAAACTGTACTATTTATGTGTAAATCATTTGGGAGTTAAGAATGGTTTTGACAATATTACTGACTCCTGAGGGAGTCAGGTGGACATGGGAAACCACAAGGAGATGGATAGTGCATTCCCCTTTGTGAGAACATCATGTTTCAGCACAACATGAAACGGTGTCTTCACAGCACCGCCTGCCCACAGCCCTCATATCTCTGACATATCGAGACTAGAGTGGCGATGACTGCTGAATGGCTGATTTCCAAATGCCCCCATGCACATGAAACCGACATCTCTCTGTTGCTTTAGATAAAGCCTCCAAGGAAGCGGGTTACTTCAACAATGAAATCCAAAGAGCACATTGGTTTTTCACTGTTACCCAAGTCTGGTGTGATTTTGCCTATTTAAATGAGAGTGTATGCATTCATCCCTTTATGAGCTGAAACACTGAACAGAGAACTAATGTCTTAGTGCAGGTCTACTCAGTTATAAGGGTTTTCTACCAGTGCTTGGTACCAGCCCCTTTTTTTAGAACCTAGTTCACTGGATTTCCAAGCGTGTTGAAACAGGCTGAAAAATTCAATGCCAAAAATCTTATTTCATGCAACACTAAGCTGTTAAAATGTTCTAAATTCATGAAAATGTCAGGTGGCCTGAAATATGTTAATCACAAAACTTATATTTTGGTATGGCAGAACTATTTAATATTTTGGGGGGTTTTTTCTTGTGGGACTTTGAGTCACCTGCAACATTTTCATGCTTAACTCCAGGCCACCAGAATAGGCTACCGGTAACTAGCTGCTTATATACCACAGCTAGTTATATAGTTGGGCAGCTAGTTGTATAGCGGTGGAAAAGCAGAGTACATGTGTACATTAATCGGCAATTGGTTGGATGTTTGTCTCATTTCTGTTGCCAACCCAAACCAGGCTAGATGCATTCTGTGCAAAAAAAAACTCACAAACTTTTAAGCTTGTCACTATGGGGGATTTGCTATGCTAATACAATGTAAAATTGCAACTAATTTAATACTTTAGGATTGCCCAACAATCCCCTATATTTATAGTTTCATTAGTCTGACATTTCATTCAAGGTGGCATTATAAAAGCCATAAAGTCTTAAATTTGACTTACTGACACCTTCAGATACCATTTAACAGGAAAAAACCTCCAGTGAATCTGCCTCAGTCCAAGTATTTATTCCTCAATATTATTTTATAGTTTTTTTATTCGTTTTTCTTAAATTTTAATCAAGATTTGTAAGTCTAAAATTCACCAGCCTGTCAGTTTAGTTGGACCACCAGGTCTTGGTAGGATTGCACTGGTACCATACTTTTTTAAGCTGGGCATGCCCTGTTTCCTAATTAAGTGTTAAATGAGGTAGTACATGCAGGCACAGCAAACATTTCAGATATTTTTTTATTTACATATATTAAACACTGTGACTGGCTTAGTACGGGGCAGGTCTTGCTAGTATGCTAATTCATGTCATTACATTTCCAGTTGCCATTAGTGATACGTTTTCTGCTTCAGCTGATGAAGCAGCTAGTAATGAGTTGCACTATAGTACACTGTACATATCATGTGGAAAGTATGTCCAAAAAAGCAGACGTGATCAGGTCCCCTGCAGAGTTTTAAAGCAGGGAGATGTAAGATTGCATTCTTTCTTCAAGGTTCCACGTCAGGTTGGAGTCTTTAAATCCAGTCTGTCCTGATCTTTCACTCACAGTTAAGTTTGGAGGAGTGGGATTAACAATTATCTCCTTTGGGACCTGATCTGTCTTTTGGCCAGCCCTAGTATGGACTTGTTTAAGGGTTTGCCCCCCTGCCTCTTGGAGTTCATAAGACATTCCTTGGGCAGCCCTGTGCTGTACATGTCAGTTTCTACAACATAATATGTCATGAAACTTCAAAACTTCAGCCCCAACCTCCTCTTTACTCTGTCTCCAGCACAGCATATATATATATATATATTTAAAAAAAACAACTGTTTATTTATTCTGTTTCCACTTTGGGAGCAAATATTCCCCAATCTGAAGAAGACCAAACAGCTCCAGCTCACAGTAAACAGCCATACGCAGACAGGCAGGCTGTTTGTTGCCAAACTGAAGTAATAAATCAAAGGCGGCTGGTTGGTTCAGAGGTCGAGAGGCTGAGTGTAGCTGGAAGGTTCCTGAATTGGTTCTGCAGTGCTTCAGATGATATCCCTGCACAGGACTCTGCTGTGTCCAGAACAAAATCAGAGATCTGATAGCAACCTTCAGTTCTGAGCTGACAAATAACAAAGTGTCATCTATAGGTTATAAGAAGCATCATGAAAGACAGTTTTCGCCTAATCTTTTAAAGGGGCAGGGCTATACGTTTTCCAGGCATTTAGATGTTGTAAATATATATATATATATATATATATATATATATATATATATATATATATATATATATATATATATAAGTTATATTCCATGTAATTAAGTAACTGAAATTAACAAGTTAAAGTCCCAGCACTAAAATGTATACATCTCTGTCCGATTTTTTATCCTTTATTTTTTTTAAACAAAGTTAGTTTCCTCCCACATACACTATGTTGTGTTAATCCATCACATGAAATGAATTCAATGTATTAAAGTTTGGAGCTGCAGTTTCCAAGCTTCTGCATTACAGAGCAACCTCTCATATCCCCCGCTCAGCTCCTTCAGACTAGCCATCAACATTTGGTGGAATTGTACATCTGTTGAGCTTGTTTTAGGAGCAAATTCTCAGATAAAAATGTTGTTAAAGGGTTTTAGCCCCTTCCACCATCAGTAATGACTGCCTGACGGTGGAGTTTCAGAAAGAGGAGGAGTTTTTAAAGAGACAGAGTCCCAATTTCAAGGCGATAAATTTCAAAGTCAAATTTCTTTGAAGTTATGTATGGCAGTTTTATAACAGAAGGTAACATAGTTACTTTATTGTGCTATAAAATATCACTATATGCCTAAAAAATTCATAATACTGTCTTTCCTTTTAAGTGATCAGTGTGGATTCTTTATCCCACCCCATAACACCAGTACCCTCTCCAACAAGGTCACACTCCTCTAAGTGTACTTTCTCTATGAAGTGTTTTATAAGCCTCATGTTTGTAGTTTCAAATAATACACACAAGGAAAGGTTTAATTGAGCATGGCATTGCAAAAGAGTGTATTTCTGAAAGAGGAGGTAACCAGTAGGAATGGTGGGTGGAGGGGGTGTTGTGGACGAGGTCGGGGTCAGCACCAACACAGGCTTTGTGTTTTCTGCTTGAGAAGCTATTCTGTTCCTTCACTGAGCACAACACATCAGATCCACTGGAGTCTCAAACACCGTCTTCCTCTCCTGCAAAGATGAATACATTCTCATCAGTGTGCGGTTGTTGAAAAAGCATCACAGAGTGGTTTCTGTGCGTAAGGAGCATGGTGACAGGTGTGTTCAAACACAATTCCCCCACACACTTGTTTTAATGCTGCACGCTGTCATCCCCGCTGATATTCCTGAGTCTTACACTTTCTGCTCTTCGCTCAAAGTCTGCTGGAACATAAAAGTCTTACCTGTTGTTCTTCTTTTAATGTCTTTTAATGATTTCGTCTGCGCTTCACCCCACAGAACAGCTCCTCCGCTCCCCCTCTGCAACTCTCCCATTTAGCTCCTTCAGACTATCAAGCAGCAATTAGCAAACACCTGGTGGACCTGCGCATCATGCTGAGCTCTTTATAGGAGCCACTTCTCAGAGCAACGCCGGTAAAAATGTGGTTAAAGGATTAATAGAGGAGTCATGTTGTTTCAGAAAAAAATAGGAGTTTCTTAAAGATACAAGAGGCTCAATTTTTATTTAATTTCCCTTTGTGATCAATAAAGTATTTTGAATTTGAATTAAATTTATGGTGTTAAATCAAGAAGAAATTTTTCTTTTATATCATTATTGATAAATATAGACATTTTAGAGTAACTGAAGATAACATCTGGGGTTTTTTTTGCGCTATAAAATGGCACTATGGCTAATTATGTATGGAGCCATAAGCTAGCCCTCTGCAGCAGGCTAGCTTGGTAACATGCCATGGTAACATGTTTAATCACTTTTGTAAGACCGAATCGAGGCTTACAAACCAGGATATCCACTTGATCCACTTTTTTGTAAACAACCCTCTGGCTTTTACAGCTGAAGTTATGTGCTTTTTTTTTGTAGTGCTTAAAACTATTTATTCATTTATTTATTTTGCCTTTAATAATTACTTGGGTATTTATGATGCAAAATGTGAAACCCAAGGTTAACAGGTGCTTATGCTTTCATATCCATTGATGTTGCATTGGGAGAAATCATTATCCTTCCTTCCTACTTAATGTGCGTTTTTACTTGGGTTACTACGGTACAAAGTTTTTACACACTCTCGCTCTGATCAGTGTTGCCTTTGAGGTCTGTATGAACTTTGGTTGTTAATCGCTGAAGTCTTATTTTAAGGGTAGAAGAGCCTGACTTTAATGCTTTTTTAATCGTATACTGTCATGAATCACGTAAAATTATTTCAGCCTCCAATGAAACGGGCTTAAAACAACTTCTTCTTGCTAATCTCTTCGAAACGTGCGAAGATATTTTGTATTAAACTTTTACCGGTCTTCAAATAAGCAACACGTGTGTTTCTGTTAATAAAGTAACGAGAGCACTGTGTTTTTCTTCTTTGTTTTTTTTTTTTTACACAAGAACTTTCCCCCAATTTCCTTCTTATTTCCGAGGTACACGTAAACGCAACAAAAAGTCCCACTCAATTAGCAGAGTTTAGTCTGTGAACGAACAGAGTTGGTAAGTTGCTCCACCAATGACCAACTGAAAGCCCCGCTTCTCCGACACGAGACCTGCCGAGGGTTGGGGGGAGCCCGCGAGTTTGACTTCTGGATTTTAGGGGATTTGGGGTGGGGGGGGGGACAAACGGCGCAATGGGATTCGAGCTGGACCGCTTCAAGGGGACCGTGGACCCGGACTTCAAATGCAACTTGTGCAACAAAGTCCTGGAGGACCCACTGACGACTCCGTGCGGCCACGTCTTCTGCTCCGGCTGTGTGCTGCCCTGGGTCGTCCAGCAGAGCAGCTGCCCCGTCCAGTGCCAGCGCATCTCCGCTAAGGAGCTCAACCACGTCCTGCCGCTGAAGAACCTCATCCTGAAGCTGGAGATCAAATGCGACAATCACGCCAGGGGCTGCGACGCTGTGGTGACGCTGCAGCATCTGGCCGAGCACGCCGAGACGTGCGACTTCTCCCCGGTCAAGTGCGGCAACAGAGGTTGCGAGGAAGTGGTGAGTGCTCGGGAGCTGGAAGCGCACATGCGGGAGGCGTGCGAGCATCGGGCGGCGGGGATCTGCGAGGGCGGCTGCGGGCTCACGCTCACGCACCGGGAGCAGAGGTCGAACGGCCACTGCTGCGTGAGAGCCCTGAAGGCGCAGAACGGCGCGCTGCAGTGCAGGCTGCTGGTCCTGGACAGGGAGCTGAAGAAGGAGGCGATCAGGGCCAACCAGAGGGAGAAGGCGCTGCTGGCCCAGCTGTCGGCTGTGCACAGCGAGCTGCAGATGACGGCGCTCAAGTACCAGAAGAAATTCACCGAGTACAGCGAGAGGATCGACTCGCTCACAAAGACCGTAGCTTTCTCCTGCAAGGTAAAAGTTTCTGCCCTGAGAGTTGCACCTCTATTCCATCCTTAATAATAATAATACGTAATTATTATTATTAAACTCATAAAGTTTTCATGAAACACTCTCTCTCAACTCTGACATTTAGCAGGCAAAAACTTGTGACCCGGATCCCTAAGAAGGTTTCATCACCACCCTTAGCAGTCTAAAACCTTTTTCTGAACATATTGTCATTTAAAACAACAACAACAAAAACAACTTTTGTTGTTATTATTGTTGGAGCTCCCTGTCTTTGAGTTGACCTCCGTCTCTGCTGAGAATGGAAGATGGTTCGGAACAGTCCAGTTTTCAGAAGTTTTTTCTTGTCTGTCCGGGTGTCAGCTGTGCCTGCTGCAGAGCCAGGGTGAGGGTGAGTGGGGGGAAGGGTCAAATATTTACTCCAATTTGATACACAAGAGCTGGGTTCCACTACTTAGACAGTGTTACATTGCAATCGCAAGTTTCATCATATTATTTTTTTATGAGGGGTGGATAAAATCTGAAAAACGTGCATTTGAATTTGAGGCTCTTGAGTTTTTTTTTTGGGGGGGGGGGGGGGTTCCCCTCCTCCCCCAACACTTACTTCGAATTAAATAGAATTTGTGTCAAACTTTTTGTTAACCATTTTTTGTTTTGGTGCTGCTGTTATTTTGAAGATATTGATAAATGTTTCTAGAGGTCATTAAAGGTCAACCAGCCACCCCACATTTACAAAATCAAACAGATTTGGTGTTAAACAGTGCTACAAATTTTTTAGCTGCACATATGCACCACAATGAATTTTTTTATCAATTTTGTTTGATGTTTGTTGAAAAAAAAATATATATTTTTTTTTCCCTAGTTGACCTAGAAAAAAAAAAAAACGTATTCATTCAAAAAAACGTTTTTTGTTGTTGTTGTTTTTTTATGAAAACCTTTAACAGCAAAAAACAAAAATTTTGCTTTAGCATGTCATTTAATTTGAAGACCAACACCACTGAGGTCTGAAATGAGTTATTTAGTGGAACATTACTCAAGCTCATTTGAGCTGTGATGGAAATTCTTTTGCCAACAAATGTTTTCAAAAGTTCTTTCTTAGATTTATGCCTTGACGTTCTAACTCTACTATTCCTATCTTGCTAATAGGGCTGTTGTAAACCAATCTTAGCATTTAAGTAATTTACCAATTTATTTTTCTATTCATCGAGTACCAAACTGTAACGTTACTACTAACGTACTTAAGCTACTACCACATTTCAGTAGCTAAGGCTGCATATTCTCTTTGTGAAAGAAATGCTAGCAAAAACCAATTCAGTTCCATTTTTAAAAAATAATTTTGCTTAAAATGTGATACAATTCAATGTCACTTTTAGACTGAAGTTGGAAGTATGAGAAAACTTTCTAATAGGTATTTCTAATCTATTTTTTACTCATTATTACTCTTCCTGATTAACAAGTAGATGTAATGTTAGAAAAAATGTATTTCGTTGTCCATGTAAAAGATGCCAGATTCTGTAGTAACACAGATAAACGTTGCAACGACAACAAAAATGTCCCCTGTTAGCAATCACAAACGTAGCTTAAACTTTTCACAGTTTTTGTCTCTTCTTCAGTGCTTATTTCTTTCCCTCACCGTCTCTCTCCACAGCTGCTAATAGCGCTTAGCATATGTCAGTATCTCTTCAGTGAAAGTGAAAGCGTTGCACAATCCAAATAATTGTCTGGTCGGAACACGGAGGTTAAATAGTAAAGTATAATTCAATGAACCCTTGAGGCAGATAATATGCACTGAAAATTTTTAAAAGTTGAGGTCCTTGAATCTTTTGATGAATTGCTACTGCGCTGGTTGCTATGCTAGTTGTAATTCTTAATCTGTGTGAGAAGCCCCACCTTCACTTTCTACATGAGGAACTTTGATCATCTTCTGTGATCAGAAATGTTTCCAGAAAGCCAAATTTGTCTGATGACAGAGAAAAGTGTGCTGGAAGTCTTTCAGCCAGCTGATGAACAGTGCCCAGCACAGTGGGGTGGGAAGAGTTTGATGTCATGTACTTAAACCAATAAAAATGACAAAGTAGGCCAGAATATGATCAGATGTTATTTCTTGAACGTTTAAGGGTTATTTACACAGTAACTGATGATTATCTTAACAGGAAGCAACTGTTGAAGGCAGTGCACCACCAATAAACTTCCCTGTGAAACATGTTTAGAGATTGGAACATTTCAGAGTTTCTACGCAGTGTAATTGTCTTGCACATTGGAGGTGGTGTAAAAATCAATAAGATAATATGAATATTTTGAAGATTGTAGTTTTCAAAATGGTGGGACTCTGTTTTGGTCTTGACACCTCCAGATCTTTCACTAAACTTTTTTTACACTAAATAAAGATGCCAAGAGTTATTTACTTCAGATAATATGTTGATGTCTATACATTAGCCATGTTTCAGTTTAGCCAGACCTTGTCTTTTATTTAGCCCGTAAATCCCATCCAAATTTAGCCCAAACAATGATGTTAAAAGTCTGGTCAGCCCATTTCCTCAACCCAAACCATCTTTCTGCCACATGTAGGTTTCAATCACCTGTCAACCAACGTTGCTATGTTTTGTCTATTGAGTGAAATTTTTCACAAGAGGAGGAACTACTCACAGCCAGTTAGCAAAACCTTAGATAAGAAATCCAGATTTTATCTCTTTATATTCTGATAATTTAGATTATGAAAGATGCAAATGTTACCGACTGTTGAACCGTGTTTGATGGCTGCTTTTGCTACTCTGAACAGCTGAGAGGAGTGGTCAGAATGTGATCAGGGCTTAGTTAGGAACTCTAGCTGAGAGGGGAAGGAATTTCCACCGACAGCTGACCCACTTGCATGAATGTTTTCGAAATGTTCCATTTAATTTTACATCACCTTGATATTTACATGTTGGATCCCTCCTTTTTGTCTTTCTGTTCTTCATTTGTTTAGCTTCTTGGCTTCATTTGCTCACTGGATGGATGCAGTCCAGGCCAGATGTGTTCCAGTAGACTGGCAAATTGCGCATCAGAAGCACCGAGGCGAGCAAATGTTGAAATCGCTCGCAGTGATATAATGATGCTCACTGGGCTTTTATTAATACCTAGCTATGGTTTACATTACAGAGGCAGATTGGTCCTGCTGCTGAGACACACTTTATGTCCATCTGTCTTGTTTTGTCATTATTACGTAAACAGGAAATTAACACTTTAGGCACGACTTGAATATCCATAAAAGCCCCTGAAGTTGTTTCAGAGGTCATGCTAAAGAGGAAGGACAAAATGGAGGCTGGAATGAGAGGAAACAATATTTGACAGCACGGTTAGTCTAAAAGCATTTTTCCTCCCACAAAGGTTTTCACTGGATCAAATCAAACGGTGAACTCTGTTGTTTGCTGCGCAGTTTGTGAAATCGAATAACACATGTTGAATTAGCTCTTTCAGTCTTATCTCTCCTCTGTGATCTCACAGATGAATTCCTATCACTTGTAGTTACATCTGCGTCTTATTAATCATACGTCTTTGGGAATATTTTGACTCTTCATGGTAGGAAAAGCCCAGGCTACAACATGTGCGCTAGCCTTCCAGTCACTCACACTGCCACGAATCTGGAACATGCTAAATGGAGTGAAACCGTTGAGGTGGGTTTTACAAATCAGCATGTAGGTGGAGAGAGAGGGCGTGTTATAGATTTATTATGACATATTAACTCAGCTGAGAAATTAGTTTTTCACTGTTTCAGAAAGAGCACATGCCAGAAAACAGTGAATTTTGACTAATTCACATGTAGTTTATTGACTGTTATCACCACAAAAGGAAATGAGTTGATTTATATCCATTATTGATAGTACAACACCAAAAAAGCATGTTCATAAATAATACTATGTTTGCCTCTCATTTAATAGACACAAACTGTCAAAACTGTTCATTGAATATTCATGGGTTTGAAACTAGTGGCAGATATCTCAGATATTAAATGTGGTTCGACTTTGAAATTCATTGTGTGTTTGGACATATTTTTTGATTTTAAACTCAGAAATGCCAACTATTGAGTAGAAATCGAGTTTGATAGTTAAATATTAAGCTTTTTTTCCCTTAGCTAATGTTGTTAGTAGCTACAAGTCAAGTAAAATGTTTCTTAGTTGCTTTTGTACATGAGAGAGAAAAACTGTCCTTCTTCGTGTGTGTTGTGTAGGATTGAATGTAGGGCTGTTGTAAACAAATATTTTAGTAATCAAGTAATCTTATGATTAATCAAGTAATCAGATAAAAAAATATGATAAAATAAAATATTGGTAAATCTAGCATTACACCAGTGTTACTGTTGGATATCAACATAAGTCCAATTTTTCATATTTGAGCATCTTTAACAGTTACTTTTCTGTAGTTTAGAAAATTAACCTGTACCAATAATAGCTCACTTTCTAAGTTAACCTGAAGAAAAGATTTATAAGAATCTGAAATTATATTCAAGTTAATAATATAGAGGCAGGCTCACAAATACACTATAAAAAATGTCTGTGGTCCATATCTTAGTTTATGTATTCATCTAATAGATGAACTGTCACTTTGCCCAGCCATTTATAGCTTTTGTGTTCATGTTAGTGACGGGCTTTCTCATCTTCGTTCATCATGCATAGAAACCCATCAACGTAACGTTTGCAATGAGCTCCGCCACACATTTATTGAGACCAGGATGATATGAAATTAATTTCCGGTTCATCTGTAAAATACACTATAAGCATCAACTCCAGTGCAGCCTCCCACCGTGTTCAGTCTATCCACTCACCTCTATAAATACTCCTGCAGCGTTCTTCCCGCTGTTCAGTTTGAACCACCAGCTACCGGAAAAGAAAAGCTGCCATACTCCAGGCATCACGGCAGTCATTTTAATGATGCTTCTTGATCCCCCAAAAACTATGAAAACCCAGGCATTATCTTCAATCCATAAAATTCCCTTGGGCAGAACTTGAAAATTGGACGTTATGCTGTTAACACTTAGCTTTTGCCAAGAACTCATAGGTGGAAGTGAGAACACTGCGCAAAACAAATAATGTCCTGGTCAGAACACGGTGCGCTGAATAATAAAACATAATTTAACGAAGCCTCTAGGCAGATTAATTTGCCTTGAGGAATTTTAATAATGGAGGTACTGGAATCATTCGAGAAATTATTTCAGCCCTAACTGAATGATATTAGAAAATTGTACGATTGCAACATTATGGGTAGATATTATGATGATTATTTCCGCCATTAGCATTTTGGGCAATGCCATTAGTGTAATGTGTTAGCATCTGCCACTGTGAGACTATGTCCAGCTGGCTAAATACAGTATCATTAAAATTTCAAGTGTTTTTTTCACTTTTGACAGTGAGTCAATCATATTTTCAGATGTATTGATACTCTCACTGAACAAAAACTGGAGAAATTGTAAAAAATAATCAACACTGGCATTTATTGTGACAACAAAATTATCTAAAATCGTTTAAGAATTTATTATGATAAATGATTCTATAAATGCATACCATTGACACATTCACAATATAATGTGCAGCCCTAAGGTTCAGTGCTTCAGGGTGTATGTTCAACAGTCCATTTCTTGACTGTTGATCTTGATTAATCTCCAAGGTAACAGAACACTTTTCCTGCATGAAGCTACATTGAAAATTCCTATAATCTATTTTCATCATATCTGCCGAACCTATATCTTCTGTCTGTAATAACTATATATACTTTTCATATTGTTGATGTAAATGACAATTTTAGACTTTTTTTTTTTTACAACTTAGAAAGCCTTCATTGTAACCAGTTGAGCAGTAAATGTGATGGTTCAGTTTGCGAACCTCACAGAATGAACAACAGCATAGAAAAGAGAAACTATGACATTTTTTCAATCACCTCACGCGTCGCTTGGCTGGCGCTGCGCTGCTCGGGTTAGGCTTTTCTGCCCCAGACGGAGGATTTCAACTTCTTTTTTTTTTTTTTAATAAACCAGCCAAGAAAAGAAAACTGTGAACTGACCCAAGTATGTGGAATGACTGACTAGTTTCCTATAAAGGTTCTTAATATTATAGTACTTAAGCAAGAGCAATAAAACAAAGCTTCTGATCTTTTCTTTTTCTGGCTCCCAGTGCTAGGAGAAGTGCTGTCACATTTTCCATTCTGCTTTCTATCGGAATTCGTGGACTGTTACGAATTTATAAGCATCTTTTTTAATATGCTTATAAATAATTTACTTAACTTCTACTGAATATGATGAGAGTAATCATGGACTCAATCTAATTAGGCTGATTTTTGACAAATTTCTCTACATTTCTCCATGTGATGGTTTAATTAACCATTGCAGCCTGTTGGGAATGTAGAGGCTTGATTGTTTTTTTAAATTATGAGAGAAATGTCAAAGAAAGCTTTTAGCACTTTAATAAAACACTTATTTCAGTAGAATAAAGAAGTAGATCTGTCAAGTTTCTGTTTTCTTTCACAGTCACTGTGCAACGATTGCTCTAACTGTTCTAAAATCTGTTTTGCTAGTTTAAATGCCCTGGATTACAAGGTTACAGAGTTCTTCTTGCTCGTGCTCACATGTCAGTGCTTTGTAAATCAATATGTTCCTTTTTGTTCTGCATGACAGTGCCTACTCTATAATTAGAACTACTATGCTGAGCGGGCTACTGGGGAGAGAGGCAGCTTGATGGTGGACTAACTCGGAAAGTGTGACGCATGCCGAGGGGTAAAGCTCACCAAAAAAAAATGGCAGATGAAACATGTCTGTCACAGACCATTTCCTTCTTTTTCCACTGAACCTACAGTTAAGTTCAGAGTTATTTATGTTCAACCTGGAAGCTTGTTTCTTTTGAACACAGACCAGCTTTTTGCATGTTTCTAGCAGTCCATGTAACAAATTTTATTTGATGGTAAGCTTCAAGTCTTTGAAGTTGGAAGGCCTCCATGCCATCACCCTGATCTTTGAACAGATTCTGTATGGAAGTCAGGACTCCAGCTGGGCCACTTGAAAAAACATATTACTTTTAGTCAGAAGAAAGATGTTGGAAAAATTGAAGTATTCCTTGGCAAATTAAAGTATATTTGCCAGGTAGAGGTTGTTGCGTATCCCGGACGAGCCCCCAATTGTTACGACTGGCTCAAGGTCATAACAAAAACTGGAGACCATGCAGTGGTTAAAGTGCATAAAAAGGAATATTTATGAAAAAACAGGGATGGATTGTGGATGTCAGTATCAGTGGTGTAATTTTATTGTATTAACAATAAAAATTATGATGAAAAAACACAAGACAGAAAGGAAGAAACAGTAATATGTAGCTGAATTGGCAGTTCTAACAGCCAATGGGAAAAAACAGGGTGAGCAATACATATTTACTGAAATGTATTCAGGTTCCCTTGCCACAAACAATGGAGAAAACACGAACAACATTTCTGATTATGTCAAGGCTTTTTGTTTTTTGAACAGTAGTGATTAAAATTTATTGAAACAACAATGCATCATAATTCTACTATAGTGTTGCTTTGATTCTTTCATGCATGTTTGAAAAATCCTCGATTCTAATGATCTAATTACAATTTCAAAGTCCCACAATCCTGAGAACTGTCGCATATTAGAAAAGGAGTATTGTAGTGATGATGGGCTGAAGGAGCGTCAGAAAGAGTAGGAGCTTCTTAAAGAGACAGTGGCCCAATTTGTAGGAGTCAATTGCGAACTCAAATTTCTAAGTCATGTTTGCTCTACAAAGCATTTTTATAATCGCATAACTTGATTATGCCATAAAATGACACTATCTGACTGGAAAACTATGGAGCCCTCTAGGACATGGGGATTTTTTTTCTTTTGCGTTACCTCGCAATAGGTTTTGGGTTCTCTCACAATAATGTTCTAATCAGTTCATGCTTCATCATACTTTCTGCCATTATATAAGGTTTTCGTAAGGCTTTTCCATGTATCTCGTGAAATACCTGAAGTTATATATATATTTTTAGGATAGAAATGCACCATAAGCCTATGATAGAAACAGAAACTTTCCACAGCAAAAGAAGACAAAATACATTATAACTATTTGGATTATTTCTGAGTTATTAGTGTGTGGTAATAAGTCATCTGACAGTTTTGATTGTGTCTCTTTTGTGTTGGTCTGAATGGTTTAAAAGGCTGTTTTCATGTGCAATTCCACATCATGCTTACACAAACAGACATAAACCTGCAGTGAATAAATCAATTTTCAATAAATGTTTTGCACCAAAAAGTTAAGAATAAATGCATTTTCAATGAGCAAATTCAAATGTGTATATATTTGAAATTCTAAATCAACATTTGTGACTGTAAACAAAATAAACCAGCAAATATTGCAGTAAGCACATTGTGAGGGAATACAAAACTTACTGCGAGGGAATGCAAAAGAACATTTTTCCCCATGTTCCCTAGAGGGCTCTGTAGAAAACACAAAATACTATGCGTTTAATATTTAGTTTTTAAAACATGTAGTCAGTGCTGGAAAATTATTCAATTAACCCCTGATTTGTTTAGTAGAGCTTAGGTAATAAACACACTTATTACTTAGCATATTATCACCTCTTGCTGTTCTGGTCTTTAAAAAAGCAAATATATTCTGGCTATATATCAAACTGAACAGCTAGCTGTTGTCTTGAAGACAGTAATGGCTGTAATTTGGAAGCATGTGTCACTAAACTGTGCTGGAGCACACATCCACTGCGGACTGAGAAGCACATGATGGCCTTCCCAAGCCGCCATGGCTGTTAGGACACTGAACATGGCAATAATATCTGCTTTATATTTAGTGTGTCTGTGTCACAGCATGCCATGGTGGCAGCTGAAATAATGTCGCATTACTGCTACCCTAAGCTTGATAAAATAGCTTGATAAAAATAATTAATTAAAGGCTGACTCTGAGTTTCCCAAAGGTTTTCATGTCATGTTACTTGTGAAAAAGATGCAACAAATTTTGCTGGACGACAGATTGTCCCAGAATTGATTGCGATAAATTACAATATTGTTATTTTGAGACCATTTTCAAATAACATAATTGTTATAGAATAATAATGCAAGTACATTCTCAAACATCAATAAATGTTCATTTCTAACAAACATTTAGCATTGGAACTGGAAGGTTGTAAATGTCCAAAATGAACCAAACGAAACAACAAGCAAAATGGATACTGAAGTCACTGCTATAGACATTTCATTCATTATTGAATGTCAGACTATGCTACATATGTTTCACTCACTTGAGAATGCTGAGTGTTTGAAAGTGATGACTGGATGTTTTTCTGATTAGAGTAGTAATAGGGATGCACTGATTGCGGTTTTCTGGCCAATCACTAATCTTTTAAAAAGCCTAAAGTGGCAATCCTGATTCTGGCTGATACCAATTTTTGTTGTTGTTTTATTTATATATATTTATATATCTATACTTATATATAGATATATATATATATGTATATATATATATATATATATGTATATCTGAACAGTCACCAAATACAGCAACAATGTTGTTAAGTTGGCAACAGTGAGGTGATTAACTGGTCATTAACAATCACCAGTTAAAGGCATGGGACTTTTGTGGAGGTAGTTCAGATTATTTTCTCATGGAAGTATCAGATAATATATCAAAATTAAGAAAATCAGGCCTGATTTATCACTGTGCTCCCATCTATTAATAATTCAAGCATTTGGAGGCACTCTTAGGCATTGGAAGTTCCATTCCCAGACAGTCAGTTGATCCTTAAATATGAAAAAAAGTTTTTGGTAAAAACAGCAGAACACTGAATTACATGCCACCGATCCAATATATATGGACTGTTAAGAATGTGAGCACAGCAAAGGCAATTTCAACATACTGAGCTAGAACAAACTTGTAGTGTTTCCAGATGCAACTAAATAAGTGTACCTTAATAGCCTTTTTTTCCACTTAAGGAGGAATTTAGACGTTGAGAAATAAGGGATAAAAATTTTTCCACATGCGGATGGTTTGGCTTACTTTGGATTTGAGATTGCATAGATGTCAGAGTAATTGATAAAATAATTGTTACTAACAGACCCCAGAGTGCAGGTTAAAGTTCACAAGAGTCGCGGTGGGAACAGACTGAACAGGTTTGGCTTGTTTAGAAGGTTTGGAAGGAGAAAGCCAGGAAACATAAAACCTTTGGATTATTTTCAAGGTTGCGATAGAACAAACATGGAGTTGACCACAATGCAAAGCTCCACAACTGGAGGGTACCAGACATGGCATTTTCAATACAAATACCTCATGCCTATTAAAAAACATAGTATCAGAGATGCTACAATGTTTAGCTTCTTTAGCAATTATTAGCAAAGTTTATGCAAGAGTAGGTCTGAAGGGAGGATAGAGATTACAAGGCCTCACATGATTCTGCAACAACCTAAAAATGAATAGAATCAAAACGTTGCAATGACCCATTCCAAGAATAGACTGCAATAAATCAAAAATATAGAGCCTTGGGGATATGCAAGACATCAGGAAGACTGGAAATTCCCTCACAACATTGTTAGGCGTTTATAAGGTTGAATAACGTGGTGTCTCCCAGTTATAACTGCTTAAGCATAAGATTTCTGTATACTACTTTAACATTTAGACTGGACATTTTGTTAAATTAATCTTCAGGTTGTGAGCACTGGATGAGATTGGAGACATTCTTTTGGCATTTTTTTAAATGTTTGTGGTTGTTTGTCTCTGCTATTGTGGGAGAAAATAAATGAAGGGTCTGACTCTTATTTATGCGTCTTCCTGGCAGACCCATCAACGTAGAGCGCCATGTAGATTTCCATATTAAAAAAAGGAGGTTTCCAGTTTCCAAGACACTTTTTATAGCAGACACTTTAGCTTGTTATAGCAGAATAAGTAACAAATGCTGAAATTTAAACAGTCTGTGTAAAATTTAGAAAAGGTAGTTAAGAGATTCCTGACAGTTCCAGGTCTGTGATTCTGTCATGGACTATCACTACACCTACTGACATTAGAACAAGGTTAGTTTGATAAACCTTTATATTTTAGTGTGTAAATAGAGGGTGCTTATAATGGTGCATCTCTATTCTTTCTGTCTTATCCACATGCAGAAAAACTATACAGGAATTAGCTTTAAAAAAAAAATTTGAGAAATCCTTTAATCTTTTGTGGAAACGATTCCGTTGTGCAAAACACTTGGTTGGACCTAACTATATTTTCCAGCAGAGTGGCAATTTAGAGCATAATTAAGTAACTATGTTACCATCAGTTTTTATGAGAATGCTGTATTTATCAAATTTGACCTAAAAACATTTACTTTGTAATTTAAGGCTTTGAAATTGGGCTTCCATCTCTTTAAGTAACTCATGCTCTTTCTGAAACTGCCTTCAATAAGTCATCGCAACATTGTTAACTCTTTAACAATGTTTTACCAGCTTTGCTCTGAGAAGTTGCTCCTTTTAATGAGCTCAGTAGGTCCACCAGGTGTTTGCTAATTGTTCTTGGCTAGTCTGAATGGAGGAGCTGAATGGGAGAGTCCTGGAGGAGGGTTGCACTGTTTAGCAGAAGCTCAGAAACCTACATCAACCCATGTATTTTGATTGGCTGAATCTAAAGAATCAAAGCAACAGTTTAGGTCTGCTTTTGTTGACAGAAGGAAATTATAATTCCTTCTGTCATCTGTCATGTAAAGTTGAAAAAAGTCAATTTTACACAATAGTGCCTCTTTGCACATTTGAGATTAGCTAATTAGCTCCACTCTGTTGTAAAAACAAATCTCATTGCCACAGTTATAAATCCTAAAAGCTTTCCAAAAGTAATGAGCCAGGGGGAATATTTGTCCAAACATATGCCTCAACCAAAAATTTACAAAGCCCAGAAAAATAACAAATCAGATCCAATATGCTGCCACCATGATAAATTGATAAATTGTCAATTTATCTTTTTGAAGGCTGAAGAAACATCAGTCAGCTTCTTAATCGCAGTAATCTGTCTGCTTGTTCACGTGTCTCTCTCCTGTCTTTCTATAGGAAGACAACACTAAGAGCGTGACAGCTGTCCTGCTCCGCGAGGGCGGATCTCTGGGTTTTAACATCATAGGAGGAAGGCCATGTGCGGTAAGTGTCTCAGAGTGACCTTGAATGAATGTTAGAGCAGAGGAATCCCAAGACTTCTCCGACTTCAGATGCTTGGCTTTAGCATTTTGTAGCTGGTGAAGAGATAGACCGCATCACCAAGCTTTATTGTGTTTATTTATTGGTTTGGGCTTAGCGGATTTGGCACGGGAAAAAAAAAAATGAAAAGAACTATAATTACATTTATGGGAGTTAAATACGGGGTTATGGTTATGACCGCAGTTGTTTTGTCTTTAATTGAGGGGATTTCAGTGGTGAGGTAAGCACAGAGGCAAAAGGGGTCTTTTTATCCCTGCCTGAACTTTTCACAGCCACTGTTTTCCTCCTTCAGGCTACGAGGTAAAACGCGTTAACGATGCCACACACTCCGCTGAGTGAAGGGTTAGAAATATCTCCGCTTCACCTTCCATTCATAGATTTTTTTTTTTCTGCAGCTGAGTTTTTATTTAGGTGATGTATTGGTTTCATCAATCAATACTGCAATTAATTTCAGATTGTTTTACTTTCCCAGCTACTGTCAATATTTAAAAGGTTCTGGTAGGGAGATAAATATCCAGATTTTGTATATTTTATCTACAAAAAATATAAAATATACATATTACATAAGCCTTGGTTTTGCTTAAGTTTAATCAACCACCTATGTGATCTTGAGACAACATCAAACATCTTGTAGAGCTCTTCACATCCTCTGAGCTTCAGATTGTGACATTACAACTTTAGAGTACAGTGTGCATATTTTGTGTATTTAACACAAATTAGCTCATACTTGTGACTCTGAATTAAAGTATTAAATGATTTTCAATTTATTTACCAACAAAAATTCTGTGTACAACGAATTTGTGCTCAGATGTTTATCCAAGTTAAATTATCCAAAAAAAGTGTTTAGCACTGCAATTTTCAAGGTGGTGGCCATTTTTCAAATGCCAATATGTTTCACAGATGAATACTTCTGGTGTCACATCATACATAATTGAACTTACAGAAATCACATTTGGTGATGATTTGACAAAATCTGCAATCTGTTTTCAAGATTGTCATCATGGTTGTCATGGAAAATAAACTTCTGCGCTAAAATCACCAATTAGATAAATGTGTTTTGGTGTCAAACTATATAGATCGTTGATCCTGATCTTGTTTCCTTTTTCAGCTGGACAGTTTTTAAAATTGCCACTGTGGTTGTAATAAAGAATATATGTTTACAATAAAACTGACAGCTGTTATTGCCAGTGGTGGGCACAGCTAACCAAATCTTTTGGATCATTAACATCTAACTCGCTAAACCATCTTAGTGTTAGTCTGTTACTCATCTTCATCTCCTTCTACTTGACGACAGGTGTGAAATTCACCAATAGCAAAGTTCTCAGTTTGTGATTCTGCTACATATTATTTCTTTAAAATTTAATGAATAAGACGACCGTAGTGGAAAATAAACGCCGTACATCTTGAAAATTACCATTATTTTGAAATTCAAGTGGCTACTGGGAAATATTAAACATGTTCATGTTCCAGGTTGTATCCATACTGAGTTCAGTTTTCTTGTGAAGGCATTTGGTTGCCTTTTATTTAGAGGTGCCAGTCCTCTAAATTCGTATTTAGGACTAAATACGAATGCATGCCACACTTTTCAGATTTATATTTGTAACATTATGAAAACCATGCTTCATGTTCCTTCCCCATCACATGTATCATCACTGTGTTGGTCTGTCATATTAAATGCCAGTGTGATGCGTTGAAGCTTGTGGGGTTTAACATAATAGACAGGAAGAAAGTTGAGGGGTGTGTGAAAACATTTTTGCTAACCACTGTAGATTGTTCACGGTGTCTGGGAAAACTTGTGGTGAACAGACTTGTTAAAAATGCTCAGCAGAGCCTTGTAGAACAAAACTTCATTTCCTGAAGACCAATTATCATTAATTACTGCCTGCCCTGATGTTTCTTTAGTTAACTCATTAAAGTGTGGTCATGCTGCAACAACTCAGCAGGTGTGTGGGACACGTTTCATGTGTTTTCAGACAAACTGCTACGAGGGGTTGTTAAGTCAGATTTAGCTCTGGCTGTGGAGGGGGGGGGCAGCACAGCTGTGCTGGATGCAACCTTCCTTATGAACATGCCAACTTTTTCAGCCCTGTAGTCTAGAAGCCAGTTCTTAGCGTGAGGAAGTAGTTAATGCCAAGATAAATACTTTTACTGAAAACCAGAGTTAAACAATGAATACACTCTGAAAACTAAAACCTTGTGACATAGTTTACAAGATAGTTTGAAAGTTTGGTGTTGAATATCAAATATGACTTAACAATGTTGGCTAATATAAAAGTTATTAATGGTAAAATATCTGCTAGAAACACACTTCAGTTTTTAAACCACACAAATGAGATGGGTTTTTTTTGTGTGTGTGTGAATATTCTTTTCTTTGGTCTTGACCATGGATATATTCTACTTCCCAACCAACCATTGTTTGGCCTTCTAAAGTTCATACTTCTAGATAGCTAATTTATCTGTAAGATACAGCAACATAAACCTGGTTATAAGTATTCTGTAATTAGTGTGTAATAAGCATGACCTGGGTACTGTTCAGAGTCTAAAGAGGTTTATAAAACATTACCATTTGAAAATTACTCTGTAAGTTCCTGATCTGAAGGATCTGCAGGAGGTGTTTCTTCGGAGGACTTTCTGTCCTCATTCTTTGTGGTGCACTGCTGATTGACAGTTACATTTCCAGTCAAGCAGGATGCTGACGGTCATGGTGTGACCACTAATAGCTCTGCCCAGCACTATGAATAACATGATCCTGTTTTGTTAGCAAGCTATATGTCTATAATTAGGTAATATTAGCTTATTGTGCTGCTAGATGCTCTATAAGTAGGAACAATTGCCATCATTGGCCAATAAATTATTCAGCAACATAAGCGTTTGAAAAATTCTAATTCAAAAAATGTATAAAATGTATACATAACGTTGTCATAACTTAACATTAAGTGATATATTGAAACGGTAGTGTTTTCCCTCCAGGTTGTTATGCAGTGAGGTTCCTGCTCATGCATACAATCTGACTGGTTGATATCCAGTCAGATTAAGAAATTACAATATTGAGAAGTTTCTTTTATTTCAGTGACTTCACTAAGTGAGACACCTTATATAGATTGATTACACGCAGGGTAATGTTTTCAGACCTGTATTTCTACTAATTATGGTGATTTTCTACATTTTATAATAGAAATTGTATCAGAATATAAAAAAATATATATTTTTTAATACTGAAATATGAGCTTAATGAGAAGTATGCTTAATATATGCTTAAGAGTTATTTTTAAAAGACTCTTAAAAGTTCCATATTTTTTTAATTGGTCTAATTATAAATAATGCCAAAGAGAGGCTTTGTTAATCCCAACCACTTCTAAAACATCTGTGCTCACATCTGAAGAGTCCATTTAAAGTTTGATCACATGTGGTCAACACAATTAAATCTGTTATATGCTAATTTTTGCTGTATTATTAGTTGTGATAATCTTAGTATATTTTCTTTGTTTGTTATTTTTTCAGAGCAAAAAAAGATTTACCAGATAGGTAATGTAAAAGCGATGGAGACTTCAAAAACTTTTGTAATTGAGTATTATTGGCCAGCCTGTAGCCAATTGGCTAACCTGTAAGCTTTATTAGCAATCTCTGTCAACTCAAGAACTAAAACCTTTCTTTTTCCAAAATTAGCTTCTCAAAATTTGCTGCAGTTGTTTTTGTAAAGATTAAAGTGTTTATATCTGAGGCTGGTCATAGAAGCAGATGGGATTATTTTCCTTCCATTTATCTTTGTCGTTATAAGACAAAAGTTCCTTTAACAAAATTGGTTTGAAATGTTTTTTTTTTGGCCACATTTTTTAAATGAGAACTGCTGTTTTTCATTGTTTATGGGGGAAATGACGGCAATCTGTTTGACAGGACGACAATGACGGGACTTCCAATGAAGGGATCTTTGTGTCCAAGATTGTCGAGAAAGGTCCAGCGGACAAGGAGGGAGGCCTTCAGATCCATGACAGAATAATGGAGGTATGTGACCAATGCTGTGGTGTTTTTCATGTGAAAGTGGAGGAGAGAAGTCGATGTACGCTACATGTCCATCAGCGTGTCAGCGACCTCTCAAAGCTGCAGTCCGAGGTGACGCATGAAACCATAATTTGCAATTTCTGGGTTTTGGTTTCAGATATCTTTTGTTTCAACAAATACTCTCGCAAAACAAGACTCATCTGGAGGTCGCATTGTTGTCGAGTGTAGCATCGCTGTAGATAAAACTGGTTTTTGTTCACCGAGTGAGAGAGAGCTTTGTATTTCCTTCATTTCCGTCGGCAAATCCTTTCTGACAGAAGCCGCCGTGTCGCATCCTCTCCTCCACCTTTAAATGCAAACTTGTGTGGAACAGACACCCCCGCAGGTCAACTTCAGGGTCGATCAGAGCAACTCGAAATCACAAAGGTTGCTTTTACAGAGAAAGCCAGACTCCCACATAATGCCTGCATTGAAATGAGGAGGTCTGCGAGGGATTGAGAGTTTGTAGTTACCGCGTGCCACAAGATGACAAATATGGTTTGTCGCTGGCTTTATTGTCAAACCTCAGCGAAGCTGGCCCTGGAGCACTTTGAATGGCACATTGCTCACTGAGATGTTTGTGGAAAGTGTTTACAAGAAAAAGAGAGAACATCTGGGCCGTGTTGATCACTCGAGCCTGTTGCTCTATATACAGAAAAAAGGGCCCAGCTTCTCTGGTTCAGGGCTCAGAATGCTCTTAAATAATGTTGCAGAAAGACAAACAGTGTCTTACAAAAATAATCACTCCCCTTAAGGTTTCGACATCTTGTCACAAAAATCACTATCTGTATTTCCATTACAAATGTGTGCCAAACTTTGCTGATTTTCCACTGATGTTGGAAAAACACTATTTTGCAATTGTGCAATTGTGGTATTTCCATTAAATGAGAAACGCAATTAAAATCACATGTGAATAAGTTTGTGTTAATGTGATAAGTTATGAAAAAACATGACGCTCCATCATTCTCCAACTACTCCTTCTCCTTTTTATCTTCTTCTTCATGGTTTGTGCCAGTGGAAACATCCGGTTGTTGATCATGTGCAGTGAAAAAAGTGTTTCCACTGCTGTTCTGCAAAATAAACCAAAATCTATACGGCCAAAAAAAACCACTTGATCCTAGTGCAAAAGTTTTATCCTAAAACGAAAGGTTTTTTTAAATTGCTGTGTTTCCATCAAAAATTTATTTTCGAATTGTCAAATTGCTCAATTATATAGTCAGTGAAAACATAGCTACTGTGTCTTATCAGGATTTGATGTTACAGTCTATGAAAAGTCATGCATAATTGTAAAGTTGAAAAATAATTTTTGAACTTTGAGCAAATGAAAATGTGAAAGTCACATTTTTAGTAAAGATTTTCTGCTTTAGTCAGATTTAATCTCCGTATAAATCCAGCTGTCCTGTGAAATAATCAAGTTTGTTGGAGAAAATCATTGAGCCATCAAGAAGACATCAGGAATGTCAGATTGTGCAATTTGACACTTAGAAAATAAATTTGCTTAATGGAAACAGCTATTTCAGAAAAAATAGTTTTTCAACAAAATTTTTGGCACCGAATGACTTGTTTTTATTTTTTTAAATTTTTTTTCTTTGGCTGTATCAAATCTGTCACGGCGAAAAGAGCTTTTGTGCCTATTTTTGCAAAACTGCAATGGAAACACTGTAATCGCATCACGAGTCATGTGATCATGATGGCACTGGCACAAACCACAAAAAAGAAGACAACAGGAAGTCATAGGAGGAAATACCACAATTGCAAAATTGTGGTACATCAACAAAGTTTTGTGTACAGTTTTACTGGAAATGCAGTAACTGAGCATTGTTGAGGAATACTTTCTTTAAGCTGGTCAGAGTTAATGGGAAGGTCTGACTTTATTGGTAGAGTGACAGGAAGGTCGCCATTCGTAAAAAGGAAGATCTGGAAAAATGTATAGGATTTGCATAATTTTGCAAATGACTGTAAGCAATACAGGGCTTGTTTGGGCTTTCATATAATATAGTTACATTTGTAAATTTACTCCAGTGCTTAGTTGGAACAACAGCTGACCTAAGCCGATAAGGTCAGCTGCTGTGCAAAATGTTTGCATCAATATTGGCATCAATATCGGCATTGCACTGCTGGCCAAATTTTATGATCGATAAGTGAAACTGGGCTGATGTAAACAGCCGTTATTTATTTGCTGTTTGTGTATATTTTTTATGAGGAAGCAGAGTAGCAATATAGGCGGTTTTTCACCAAGCTGAAAGGTTAGGGTAATGTGAACAATATTGGTAAATATTGATTATCGGCCCATGTTTTCCCATCTCTACATCAAAAAACGGTTCTTTATCTCCTTTTTAAGAATTTTTATGCTGGTAAGTAGAGAACAGTTTATGGGGACACATGTATAAAGCATGCATACGCACAAAAAATGTGCAGCGCCATATTTTACCCACAAGTCATGTATAAAATATTAACCTGCCATGAAAATGTGCGGCAGCCTTACAAATTTTTTTGTGGACTGTAACAAACTACAAAGCACCAAAACTCACCTAAATGGACTGAAATCTGACTCCATTCAGTGTTACTGAACCCAAAGAGAATCAAACCCAAAGCTTTTCATGATTTTATTCTTTTACTGCTTAAACAGTGAAACTGAACCACATTTATCCTCAGACAACATAACACACACATTAAATAAAAAAGGAGTGTAAATAAACCTCACCTAGCTCTAACTAGTACATTTTCTCTAACTAGTACATATTTACGTCACGTAAATATGTAACTGTGCATCAGCATGTGTGCCGAAGCGCATGGAGAGCATGTTATCTGTGGGACCCTTTCATTCTCACTGAAGAAGAAAATTGAATCAGATCAGCAGTTTAACTCTGAACAAGTCAGGCTTGATTATTCTTCTTATTATTATTATTCTTTTTCTACACAAGGTGTGTAGAAAATCAAACATGTACAAGCAGCTGTGCAAAGGTATGTGTCATAATTGTGGAGCCCTTTGTCTCTGAACATCGATGATCCGGAGGGAGTGTGTGTTCAAAGATCATATTGATCTGCTGGAAAATATTGATGATGGTTAATGAGCGTTTAGTTCTGTTCAAAGCTTAAAGAAGGATCCATGTGTTACTGGTGTAGCTGGAGCTGCTGCAGGTCAGTCAGTCATCCTTCAATAGAGCTATACCCGCTTTGTGAATGTGCCTTTATGGACAGAAAGCATTGCTATTCTGTGAATGTGCAACTGATACACATAATTTTTCTATAGAATAAATATCCACATTCCCCACTGAAGCAAAGGACTTTCTGACACACTGTCTGTCTTTAAATCCCAGCTCTACTTTTCAAACAAGAATTTCCATTTGAATCTCTTTATTTTCATTTTTCTTCTATTTGGATTTTTTTCTTTAAAATGTATTATTTTTATTTTTGTGTGGTGACCTTATGTGCCCTGAAATACATTTTTAAATACAATATACAACAGTTATTATTTTAAGTGCTTACACTGGTGCAAGCAAGGACCGTTGCCATGGTTATTGCTTCATGTGGTGGCAGACTTCAGAGTTTTTATAGTAATGCATTTATGAGTGGCGACAGGGCAGACCAGCAACTGCTCTATATCCTTCAAATTAGGATTTATAAAGTAAAGTTGCACACGGTTTTATACATCACAAATTCTTTTGTGCGCCGCATTTTCTAAATGTGTCCGTACCCCAGTGTTTTGTGTGAAAGCTGCACCTCTTTTGTCCATGAGGCCCCTGATGTTTACACATTTGGTTACTTGAGAGCCAAATGCTGAGGGAAGCAAAACTGTGCAGATTTTGCCATAAGACCATGCTGTACTCTTGTTTGTCTTGTTTCCCAACCTCTGGTTGAGGAAGTCATGAAACCTTTCCAGAGGAGGAGAAGTAGAGTGTCAAGAGAACGGAGGAGAGCCTGAGGATGTTTGCTTAAGAGGTCAAAGGGTTATTAGACAGAAAGCTAACAAGATATTTAATTTCTCAGCTAAAATGGAAATGTACAAAAGACTAAGCTGATGTTGTGTTTTAGGAGAAACCTGAAAATAAAAAAGGTTCTGATTTCTAAGTATTTTTCAGCTTTAATGGGTTGAAACAGAACTCTTTCATGTCAGAAATGCCATGTCATGACACCGTTTGCATTTGTGTAAGTGCTGTCTGTAACCTCAGGTGATTGGGTCTTTGAAACTTGTGGTTTGCAGATCTGAAGCAAAGGAAATGGATCCTAGTCAGCGAAAGGTAGCTTCCTGTTCCTGTTTTGAACTTTTAGCTGAGACTAACTTTGTGCAGCGGTGTCCTAGTTAACTTTGGATGTGAGGCACAGTGCATGTAAACACAGAAACCTTTAAAATGTCATTTCTCATCCTGCCATCTTGAAAGGTTTTTTTTTTCCTCTTAATTATTTAATTATGAAGAATAAATGGAGTGCAGTTTTCCTGCTCAGGACTGCCATGTTAATACTCCATGGACATTTGCAATCCAGCCACCTGCCCTTTTGATGCTTCTCTGATTTTTTTAAATTTTTTTATCCACTTTAAAGATAATGCTTGATTCATGATGTCCCTGAGGAAACAGTTTTTTTTTCTGTTTTGTTTTTAATGTAGAACGCCAATATAATGATGAATGTGACTCTGTAATATTATGGTGTACTAAATGATGTACTTTTTGCATCATTTTATTTCAGTACTGGGTATGAAGCACTTAAATCCTGAAAAACAGCAATTATAGTGTTATGTAGACTTCAAATTATCATTTAGCGATGATCCCCATCTCCACCCTCTCTGGTTGCTTCACCGTTTTTCTTCTTTTTAATCTTTGCTATTACTATTTTGGGAATGAGAATGATTTGTCTTCCTTAAACTTTTGTGTTGACCATTTATCAATTTGTTTCTTTCCTGACTTTGACGCTCTATAATTTGAAATAATTTTCTCAAATCTCTTCCCTGTCTACTGTTTGGAAATGACTTGGTTCATTTTGGTTTGATCAGATAAGAGTTGCATCAGAAATGTGCTGAATGGAAACACAAACGCAATTTCAAAAAAAAAAAAAAAAAAAACTTCACATTTTCCAATAAAGGTTTTGTGCTAGAATGAGGTGTTTTTTTCTATCTTATCAAAATAAAAGTATTTCGGGGGTATTTCTTTTTACATCATACTAGTGATCAACAGCCAGATGTTATTAATTGCAAAAACCATGAAGAAGAAGACAACAGGAAGTAGCAGGAGGATGATGGTTTGTTTGTTGCAGCTCTCGTAGCATCACAGTTCATAAAAAGTTGTGTGTCAAATATAACTCCATAAAACTACTCCATGTAATATAACTTCAATAACTCTTCTGTAACATCAAATACTACAATTTCCCAAAATGCCACACAGGTAGGGCTGAATAAAACGCAAACCTCTGATTGGCTGATATATGATGAACGTTAACACTGTGGCTGAATTCTGAATATATCTCATGAACCTGCTGTTGTTGCCATTATTTTTAATGACTTATCATGAGAATAAGTTTACTGATGTGTGATTTTAATTAAATTTATTATTTAATGAAAACACCGTAATTGTGAAATTGTGTTTTTATGTCATTAGCAGAAGATGGACAAAGATTTGTGCATATCTGTAATGGAAATGCAGCTTATGAAACTCAGAAAACCCACCAGAAGGAGAAAATGAATCTAACATGGGCATGCGGATTCACAACAAGCCCATGTCTGGAAGGCAGATGGGCATCCTCTACCTGAGCTACAGGCTGGTATGAATCAGCACATGAATACTGCCTTGTTCAGATAGACTTTTTTTTTCTCTTAAAACCCTGAGGTGTGTTTGCTTTCACTCTCGCCTCGTAAGCCTAGAGCTGCCACTGTTTACTTTGTGGTTTCATGAAAAAGTTCTGTTTCAGCTCTGCTCTTACAAACAGGCTTGTTTTCCTATTTGCACAGCCAATCGATTTATTATCTCAATTGTGTTTTAAAATTACTATATAGTTCTATATTTTCAAAGGCCTGGGCCTTTTTTGTGTGGATGTAGGGTTATTATTCCACATTAAGAAATATTTGTTTTTAAAGGGGCAGTGTTATGGAAAGTTGACTTTTTTTTAGCTCTACATAATGTTATGTTTTTATCAAAAACACACCAGGAGAGTCGCTTTGATTCTTTCATGCATGTTTGAAAAAACCTTTAATCTCCTGTGGCAGCCATTCAGTTGTTCAAAACACCTCAGTGGGCCTTGCTCTGCTTTCAAGGACAAAGCTCCACCTTGGAGCTGCAGTTTCCAGGTGTCCTCCACCCTCTCTGGAGGACAGCTCCTTCAGACTAGCCAGCAGCAAGTAGCAAACACCTGGTTGAACTCCTGAGCTCATTATAAGAGATACTTCTCAGTGTAAAGCTGGTAAGAAGATTCTTAGAGTTAATGAAGGAGCTATGTTGTGATGACTTTTTGAAGGTGGCATTTCAGAAAGAGTAGGAGTTTCTTAAAGAGACAGAGACCCAATTTCAAGGCATTTAATCAAGTCATATTTGACATTTTCAGCATTTTTATAACGACTGAGAATAGCATAGTTACTTATGTTATTCAATTGTACAATATGCCTTGAAAATACATAGCACTTTCCCTTTAAGGCATGTCTGATCTAGCTTTTTATCAATCTTTCCACCATCCTGTCCGAAATGGTGCTTAGGTTGTCGTCAGTGATGGAAACAGGTTTATTCTGTGTAATGCAATGACTGGAGTTGCCTAATCAAATTGACACTAATATGTTGTCAGAGCCCATGGCATCAGCCAAAAGTTGCTCAGCTCGTTATTGTTGGGGCAGAGGGGCATATTAACCCTTCGGGGGATCACATGTTGTTTCTCATTCTGAGGGAAGAAGCAGGCCTTTGTCTGGCTCTTTTTATTGGATTTTGGCCCCCGCATATGCAGCGAGTCTATTCCCCCTGATGGGGCGAGCCCGACACGGCCCATGACCGGCCCCGAAGAAGGGATGAATCCAAACCCTGGGGCTAAGTGGGCCAATCCTCGCAGTGAGCCACATTCCTGTGCCCCGTTGTCCAGCTGGGGCCCAAGCGGGACGCTAAATAAAATCTAACTTTAAAGAGTCCCTAATCAGACTCTGGTGGTAACCACTGCCCAATGCTGGAGTGTCTTTTAGGCATCGGAGACAAACACATCTTTGTTTGCCACTGCAGCATATGTGAGGTGGGTGGTGGTTGTTGGGAGGGAGGGCTCCAGGATGTGGAGTTGTCTCAGGGTGGAGATGGTGTGACTCCTGCCTTGTCTGCACCGTTCCGGGTTCTTTATTGTGTTTTCCACTCTGTTTAAATGGCTCAGCAGCTGAAAGGCTAGCCGGCGCTTCATGATGTTTTTCGTGGAGCCATCCAGTCTGGGCGTACTGTAATGTGTTTGCTGTGCTCCGGCACCATCCCTTTTGGCTTCTTGTTGCTGCTGGAGCTTAATTTACCACCCCTAAAAAAGTCTTAAAACAGACAGAAATAGACAGGTACAGTTAAGACCAATAATCCTGCCTATCAATCACTGGCCCCAAAGGAGCAGCAATGGACCTTACCACAGGGGCCGCATTTCATTGGCAGATGCCCATTCTATGTAGTAGCGCGGCTACCACATGCATGGCCATCTCACAAACACAAGCTAATGTACATGCATTAGTAAACACATGCTACTAATGTGTAGCATTAGTAGTCCAGACTATGTTGTGGACTAGCAGACCGGCAGAAAGTTTTTGCATCAACAATGGAAACAGAATGGTTCTCCATTGCCAGTGGGGTATCTGTACTGGTGATGTCAGGAATCCTGATTGTATTTGTGGTAGTAAAATTCAGATTTCCAAAATCAGAAGCAGAATGTCTTGCTTGGATCTAAGCTTGTACACAATGCATGAACAGCTCAACATTCATAGGATGAACAAGAACAAAGGAGTGTGTGCTGGTGTAAGTATTATTGATTTGCTTTCTTTCTGTCTGAAGAAAAGAAAATCAATAATAAACACATCCATCATGAACACCTTTTAGCTAAGTACAGCATAATGGTAGTAGTGATACTAATTCATCCAAAAAAGATGACATGAACTTGTTAGTTCCTCTGTCCAGTGTTGTAGCTGATATTTTGTGAAAATCTGGCAGAAATGATGCACTAATCGACTCAGAAATACTCTATCTGTCCAAGTGGAAGAGCCCATGTATACATAGAAACAAAGCGCCGTGAGGCTTTGTTTGTGAGACTTGCGGCCACGTGGGATTTTCGAGGTCGGTTGTGGGCAGAGCTTGGTAAGGTCCATGGTCGGCTCAGGTTGCTGCTCGTCACGTCGGCCCCTGACCTCAAAGCGCAGACTGCCCACTGACTCCTAATTAACTACCCTCAATTAAACCCAGTGGGCTGATTAACAGACCCTTAGTTGTGCTGTAATGGCCCGTTGTTTCCTCCCAGCTCCCCTCAGACGTGCATCTTGGCTCTAGCTTGTTAATCACAGTCTGCTCACGCTCTTTTTCTCAAGCAGGACATATATTATTTTAACAGGTTTGAAATATTCTCATGTTTTAATCAGGTTAAACATTTATGTGAAGTCTTTTTTCACCAACATTATAAAGATATCTGCATCCAGGTTATCTGGCTGACTGAAAACATTAGTGAAGAAAAGCAGACAGGTCATGAAAAAAGCAAAGAAGTTTAAGACAGAGTTGGATCCACATGAGCCCTAAACCTATCACCTACCACTACTGGCAATCTAAGCTGACATGCTTAGTTTTCATAGTTGAAAAATTACGTTAATTTTATTCCTTCTGATTCACAATAATGTATTACCTTTTATTGCCCAATCGTATTAAATTCCCAAAAAGTACATTTAGTTTTTATGGTAACAGAGCAAAATGTAAAATAATTCTCATTATACTTTTCCATTGCACACATCAGAGCCAATTTTAGGCTTCTGTTCGCATTTGAAATGAGATTTTTAGCATCAGCCTTCTTACCTAATTGATTGGGAAGACTATGCTTTAACATTTGCTTAGTAACAGAAGTCATTCTTCTGTTATTATGAGTAACTGCTCTAAAAATAACCCAATGTGTCAATAATGAGACAATCCAGCAGGGAATTGCGGAACAAAAGATGAAGCAAGCAAAATAGGGAGCGGTGGCAACGACGAGGAGCAATCAGCTTACTAGCTGTGATGACAGTTTTCACCACATTCTTCTTCTACTGTGTAGACCACAGTTAAAAATGTTGTGGTACTAAATTGTAGAGACTGTAAATCTGTCAGCTTGGTTTCTGCTGCATGTCAGCCAAAAGATTCATCCTGTTATTTTCTGTTAATTCTAGGAGCAAAAAGTAGAAACAAGTTAAACAAGTAAAATATGTCATCCTGTTCGCCGTCCAAGAGAGTTTAACAAGGAGCCAGAGCAGAAAGAGCTGATAGCTAACACAAACACTAAACTGTGAGTGGTGAGTTAGGAAAATTACTTCAAGACAGAAACAGGCTGCCATCTTAAATATAAATCACAAGGTGTTGAGGTGCATGTGGTTTTAGTTGAATAAAAATATCATCTGAACAATGGGCGCAGTTGTATCCCACCTGACACTACGACTGGATCCTCGTGAGAGACTTTAAGACTGTTAGCAACAGTGTGATTAAACACGGAGGGACTTTCCCGTTCTGCAGTGCCGACTCAAAGTCCTGCCTGTTGGCAGCAGACGCACTGACACGTGTGTTTGGTTGAATGGAAATTGCTCCATGCTAACAGTAATTTAAACATGTGGCACCATGTTATCCAGCATTGGTCTTTCAGCAGATTATAGGTTTTATATTTTGCTCATCAATCAAAGCTTAAGGAGTCAGTCTCTCAAAGGAATCCACTCCAGTTCCTTCTACAGAAAGATGGAGACTTTACTTTCTCCTTTCCCTTACTTCCATGTGACTTTAATATGTTATAGCTGTTAGACATGTGCCAATATCAATTGTTGTTGCTTCAAGGATGGTTTTTGTTTTAGAATGGATTTCATATCATTTTGTCTTGAACCAGTCATTAATTAAACAAGTAACACTGAAGTATCAATGAAGTCTGAAACGTGATGACCTAACCATCTCTTCATCAGATTAATGGATGGGGTGTATGAGGCAGCAAGTAAAGATTTCGTCCTCAAAGTTTTTTGAAGCCGAAAAATTGCCAAACATACAGATTTGAGTGAGTTTGACCAATATTGGCAGTGAGATGACTGGCTCAGATCACCTCCAAAACTGCAGTCCTTGTGACTTCTATTCTGTGGCGTCTCAGCAGTCATGTTTCCATCTGCTTGTTTTATGCACGTTTTGAAGTATTAGAACAGGTTGATGGTAATGACAAAATTCTAAATAATTTTCTCAATTTCACAAAAAAAAAAAACAATGCTCATTTGAGTTAGCTTTTAGAAAAAGAGTAAATGTGTCAAAGGGAGATGGAAACATTACTGCCGAATAAGTTCTGAAATAATAAATCGCAGTCCCACCCTCCAGCATGGAGGGGAGAACTTTCCATTTTTTTGAGTGAGATATGTGGTTCTTGCTAGAACTATAAGTAGCATCAACAGCTGATGAAATTACTCGCGTAACGTGATTGACTCACTCCTAAACAGTAGATGGAAACATGCCTGATTCACATTTTTGTTTTTGCAACATTTGAAAAGTTTGCTCAAAATTTGCATAACAGTTGGATAAAAACATATATCCTAACCCTAACCCTACCTCCCATGCATTGTAAGTTGCATGAGAGTTGTTGTACATGGGGCTGCATAGCAACAGACCAGTCAAGATACAGATGCTGACCTCTGTCCATTGCACCAGCAGTAAGCATGTGGTGAAGCATCAGAAAGACTATAAAGCAATGGAAGAAAGTGGCCTTATCTAGTGAATTGCATTTTTTCTGTGAATTACATGTTTTCTTTTACATCAAACACGCATCCAAGTTTTGTTGCCAGGATTCACTGAGATGAAAATGCTAGCCATACACATAAGGGAAAGTAAGGGAAAGCCGTACGCATACATTGTGATGTTTTGGCAATGGTCCGCTTGGAAACCTCGGATCTTGCCATCAATGAGAGTGTTGCTTTGGCATTTACCACCTACTTATGCAATGTCACAGACCATCTACAGTCTTTCAAGAGCAAAATATGTTCTGTCATTTGTGGTCTCTTTCATCAGGATAATGTTCCTGGCTTCAAAGCTTCAAATAGCTCAGGAGTGACTTAAGAAGCACCACGAGCTTGAGGTGTTGAGGGTTTAACGTTTCCTTGATCTCGAGCCAATTGAGCACGTGTGGGATGGGTTTTACAAATAATTCCAGTCCATGAAAGCCCCACCTTGCAGCTTAAAGTACTTAAAGGATCTGCTGTATCACAACTTCAGGGGTTTAGTTGAGTCCATGCCTCAACAATTCAGAGCTGTTTTGGCAGCAAAGGGCAGGCAATCACACCACCATCAGGCAAGTGGTCCTAAAGTTGAATATGTTTAGTGTATATTTGGAGTTTCTGAAGATGTTGCTTAGCTATTCATATTTACCATCCAATGCAATGATTATCATTTGCTTAATTTAACAAAGTCTGAAAAAAGTAAGATTAAATTAAATAAATACATTGCATTTGCCCTCCCCAAAAAAGTAATCTTCCCATAAGCCTATCTACAAGGCTTGCTATGAAGAAATACTAACGTTTCCAAAGAACGTCTCCTCTGTGCCAGCCTGAGCCTCGCAGCGGGTGTGATGCTGCCTAATCAGCCAACACAGACTGCAGCACTGTGGCCTTGGCTCGTTCTGCTGCCAGCAGATGTTGAGCTTTATTTGCTGGGACTCCATTAGGACCCAACAGATGCACAGCACACAGGGTTGACTTCACCAGACATAATTGTCCCTTCTGTAAATGACAGTAACAAGTAATCCAGTAACATCCAGACTAATTGGAAAGCAATAGAAGGTGCTGATGGAGGGGGGGGATTTGCGACACACACGCAATGGCTTAGCAAATTGACATACAGTAGCTCTGCAGTGTGAGACAGTTGGCACACCTGAACTCTTTCTTTTTTTTAATCACCCCTTGGCTGGGGAATAGGATTAGCCTCCTATTTGTCTTCACCAGCTGGCTGCTGTGCAAAAAGCGCAATTGGACTGGCACTCATCGGCCACAGGCTACAAGCGGCAGAAACTTGGCATCCCCTATCAAAATGTTTTTGCTCACTTTACCAACTAATCTCACGGCTCTCCCTCTCCGCCCGGCCTCTCATGAGATGCAGTTAAAATCCCATCAGGTCGGTGGCCAATTTGCCAAACTGTTGGCACACTTCCTACCTTTTTTTTTCTCCATGCAAATATGTGCAAATAGAAGGGCACCACTCATCAGCATGCTTCTGTTTCACCATCCTGTCCTCTTGTTGGCATAAGAGAGATGTTCTCTTTCAATTGTAACCTCTGTCTCAGTCATGACCTGCTTCCTCATTTGGACAAACACCCTGGAGGGACAGTTGGAGTCAGCTCACTGAGCAAGCTTTCTGGAAAATACTAGAAAAGAAGTGCCTTCCTCATACATTCCTGCTCATGTTTTTGCTTTTTCTTCCTCTCTTCAGTAGATGAGTTATTTTTTGTGGGGAAGTATCGTGTGATTTCTCTCACTCTCTCTCTCTTTCCTTCAAGCTCTGCTTTCTCTGAGAAAATACAGGTGGTCTTGTCTTCAAGTGCACTCTTCTCTGTACTCTTATTCCACCTGTATACTCACTGATAAATGCCACATGTTCTGAGATCCTGGGATAAAAAAGAAACTTTTCCCTCTAACCTCTTTTGTAAATATTTGAATTGCTTAACTTAAAAGAGTTTGAATAAGCAGAGTTTGGGTAATAGCTTTTCAGTCACGAAACAACCAAAAAATGTATACCTTCATCCACTCTGTAAAACGGTACACCTTGTAGCTGGGGTCATCTAGGTTGTGTCCACAAAATTCCTGCAGACTTTTGGCATACGATGGTGCTTACGCAGAGAAAATAATTGGCAAGCCAGGGAGAAAAACCCTGGACCACCAGCTGAGTGGACGGGTGGGAGCACCTAGGCCAATGCCAAGGTGTCAATAAAGATACCTTTTCTTCTTGGTAACAGAGGGCTGCTTTGATTAGTGCCCCAGCAAAACTAAACAGCTTTTAACCAGAGAGGTATGCCAGTGGCTGCCATTTTGCCTGGATGGAAGCAAATTTTCCCCCATAAGTGAGCAGAGCAGCAGGGTGATTGATATAGCTAAGGATGCCCCCTCGATGAGTAAATGTTCCTGGCTAACTTTAAAGAGAATGTTTCCTTTTTCTCATGTAGAAACATGAGAAAGTTGAAGTTGACCTAGATAATCCTTCGAATTCTGTTTTGTAGTCCATTGATTGTTGTGGGTTCTGATTTTTTCTTTGATTGTGTGATGTTTACTGATTTTTGCCATGCAGAATGTCATTCCTCTGTGTCTAGTTGTGCAAATCGTGAAGGGCTGTTCTCTGTCTGCTGAGGTTGGGGTTCATCTGCCAAGCACCAGCTTGCCATCGTCACTCAGACACAACCCAGATTTACAGCAGATATCCATTTGTCTTTAGTTTCCGTATCACACGAAGTCACCCAGCACTACTTCTGCCAGGACATGCTCTTTAGGACAATAACAAAAAAAAAAAAAAAGCAAGAGCTCGGGAATCCAGGCAGCTGATGCGGGGCTGATTCAGACAAAGGCAAAAAAGGGAAAAGGCACCACTCAGTTTTTGTCCCACTCTTGGAAGTTCAGTTTGGCATTGCTCTTTAAACTCTTTATCCAGTATCAAATGCTGAGATGAATTTTCCTCTGAACCTACTCTCTGGAGTTATTCGTGGAATGAGAGAGGTCCATCTTCAAGACGGCCGCCCCTCTGCTCTTTAGCAATGCCATATCAGGCCAACAGCTGCTGTCTCTCTCAGTAAAGGAATGTTGACTTCTGGGGCTTGCCTTCACACACACACACACACACCGGATCTTACACAAGGTCCTTTATTTGTGAGCTTATGGCCTTGATTTTATTTTATTTTTTAAGGAAATCTCTTCTTGGAAGAAATCTAAGCATTTTTTGAATTTTGCCATTAAACTGCAAGGATCCCCAGTCTACAGTAGTTCTTTTGCTTCCTGACTCCTGGTTTACCCTGATTTAGGAGACCTAAGCAAGGTATCTCAGGTAAAGGCCGCTCGTTTCACTCTGTGGCCCAAATTCTTGAGCTGGAGCCAACAAGCTGTTATTGCTCTCACAGCTGTCCCTTGGCACATCAAGACGAGGTCTTTTTATCAGATTTTTTGAGAGTTTGTTGGAAGCGCATGGCTGTTGAGAGAAAAGAGCCTTGCGCAACACGCAAAGAGGATGGCCACCCAGGACAAATCCTGGAACGTTTCAGCTTCTCTCTCTGGATCTCGCTGTCCGCTTTATTTTCTTTATTTATTTGGATTTGAGGCTTGCAGTTTTTTAAAAACATTATCACAGTGTGTTAAAATTGCTGTGAAAATAAAAGCTGCATGTCTGTCTGAATGTAAAAAAAAAAAAAAAAGAAAGCTTCTCTGTCTTCATCTGGCCCACCTCCCAGTCCCGTACCTCCAAACAGCCGAGTCGTTTCTCCAGACAAACCACAAAGACAGGCTCTATTGCTCTGCTTCCAACAGAAAGCACTTCACCTCTTCCAAGGAGCACGGCCAAAGCTCTCATAATTCAAACTATAATTAGGAAATGCTCATAGAAGTGTCTCGCCCTCAGAGTTCTTGTTTCAGGTAAGGCAGTCAGAAACTGAAGTGATTCCAGACTGCTAATGTCTGTCTCAGCAGAAGTCTGGGCACTGTTATTATTTTAGTGCAAAGGTCCAAATAAACCCAGCATGGGTCATGACCTCGATGATCTGAACCAAATGTGCTGCACTTTGTGACCTTTGTTGAGAGATTTAGCCTGAGAAGTGGATGAGTGTTAGCTGTGATAGACATTTGTATGGAAAATAGAACTTTAACTAGCCACAGTGCTGTCAGCTTGGTCTGAAATTCTAAAATATAAACTTGGCCAAATACAAACAAACAAAAAAAACATTATTTTGTATTAAAAATGTGCATAGATATCCTAAAGTCATAAAGTTCTTTCATCTATAACTTCAGTTGTGGGCTTCATCATGTTAGTTATATTTTTGAGAGACTGTCTTAAAAAAATCACAATAATCTGCTAATCTATTATTAGCAGAGCTAATTTATCTGTTTAGCACTTTTGCTAACTTTGAAAACTTTTACATATTTATATTGGTACTTTTAATTCTATTTCTTTTATTACTATTGGAGCCTTGCAAATGTTGCTCAATGTGTAGATTTTAAATGTACAGTCAGGATCAATGTCTGATATATTCAGGGAAGGACAGCTTTGATCAAATGTCTTTTATCCGTGTCCTTCCTCTGACTCTACTCTCAGAAAGCCTCAAAGAATTATGGGGTAATCAGACGCCGAGTCGGCTGTAAGTCGTGAATCTCAATGCAGACTCCTATCTGATTGTCGTCTTACCCTGAAAAATTGACTTGACCAAAGTTAAATTCCAACGGAGCAGTCAGAGCCTAAAGTGTTGAAATCTACTGAAGACATGACTTACCACATTCTAATCTGTGTTTGACCATTTGACTGTAAAATGCTTCTTAATAAATTATTTTACAAGATTGAGTTGCTTATGATGCAATATCTAAAGTTTTAGTGATTTTTAGTCTGTGACAATTTCTTAGAAGCCCTGCTGCCCAGTTTCACAAGATGAGGAATAGTTCACCTTTTGTTTTGTTTTTATCCCCCTCCAGGGATGTTTTGTGGAGGCTCTAGAGTCCCTTATTATTATGGGGGGGGATGCTGGGGGGACGACATGCGGCGGATATTGTCGGGTCTGGGAATTGAACCCACGACGGCTGCATTGAGGATTCAGGGCCTCCAGGTGTGGGTCGCCTATCCCCTACGCCTCCACAGCACGCCTCACTTTTTGTTTTTTAAAGAGCATACCAACACTTTAAAGAAAAGGCCTGTAAACATACCACCACTGCTAGAGGTACTGCAATGGTCGAACATAAGATCTCAGTGCAAGTTTTCTTCCCTAATCTGCCTGTTTATATACAGAAAAGGGATTAAGTCAACCATCTGAGTATTTTCTCAGATGTTTTTGTTCTCATTTGTCTGGCAGTAACAGCAGAAAATCCTAGGTCATCCTTGAACGGCTGCTGCGGTTGTGTGTGTCTCTCTCTCTCCATCCTCCTTGAGCCTTTACTGGCTCTGTTTTGCAGCCTGTGAATTAAATTACATGATGCCGAAGCTCTAGGGGGCCAGACTGGAGGCTCCACTCACAAAGCGCTGTGAGTGGAGCGGGTGAAATAGCTCTCCTGGTCTACCTCCTCCACAAAGATTCGGTGCCATCGTGTTGACATGACGAGGAGGTGCTCCCGACTTTAAAAGCTGTCTGTCTCTTCCACTGTTTTCTCAGATGGTTCTCTCCTCATCTTGACTACACATTTATTCTCCTTCTCTTTTTTTTCTCTCTCCGCCCACAACCTCTGATTAATTTAGTATGACTCTCCAAGGGAAAAATGCACATTAGTCAGTCTGTTTTATTGTCACTGAGTCCAAATATGGTGTGTTTGTAGCTACATATTTAGTCAGAACTTCAGGGAAAGAGGATTAAAAGTATCAATCCTTTGGTGCATAGGGAACCTTTCATTTGCTAAGGGTCTGTTAGTGCCGGGCCACAGAAGTTTTGTCATTTCAGTGGAACTGATGATGAAGCTTTTTGTTTCAAAGACCAGAAGTCTATGGCGGAGAAAGGGTTGGGGCCAGTGGTTCGCCTCCCTGTCAACAAAATGCTTTTTGTTTCACACGACTACATGAGTAGTTTTACTTCCATTTCAAATGTGCGCCAAACTTTGTCCATATTCCGCTAATTAAAAAAAAAAAAACAAAACATAATTTTGCAATTGTGGCGTTTTTATCAAATAAGAAATGCAATTAAAATCACATGTGAATAAGTTTGTTCTTGCAATAAGTCATTGTAGAACATCCTGCAACTACTTCCTGTTGTCTTTTTCATGGATTTCGCCAGTGGCAAAATGTGGTGATTGATCATGTGACTTGTGTGATGTGAGTCTATTACAGATTTGTGAAATAAACCAGTTTGATACGGCCAAAAAAACAACCCCTGATCCTAGCTCCAAAACTTATCAAAATGTGTTTGTTTGTTTTTTGTTTTTTTTTTTCAAAATTGGCTTGTGTACTTTAAGCAAATTTTTTATTTTTTTTTCACAAAATGTCAAATTCCATGGTCATGGAAACATAGCTACTGAGAGTTGATATTATTTTGGATGAAGTATGGGAGAGCCTCTCCAGAGCGGAGCAGGTGTAAAGTGTTCATTACTGTTTACACCTTTCTTCACTTATGTGAGCACTCATTGCATGGCTGACTTTGAGGGCTTGACTTTAAAGTCATGTTACCAAACCAGAAAACTTGAGGTTACGGTTGAATTTTAACAAAATCATAACAATGCTCCCAGCTAATGAAGTGTGTCTAGTGATTCTCATTTTTCTGGTGTATGACTGAGAGCCAACACCTCAAGACTTGACTGTTTTACCCACTATGGGAAAAAAACCCTAGATTAATTTTGGGAGACTTCCGGTGATCTACATGTCTTTCACATCCAACAGACCTCAATGAGAGTCTTCTCCATCTGCACCACCTGGTTGGAAGCCGCCTTTGGCCCATTCCCTCCTGGTTTGACGTCTCACGAGGAAACCGTTAAACTTTTTTACAGTCGACTGAGCCGTTTGTCCCGCTCCTACACATTAGAGAGGAAAAAGGAAAAAGTCAGCACGCAAAGCACAACTGCTCTCCCCACAAGAAACAAGAATCATCCAGCTGGAACCAGAGGACCAACGCTGAACCACAAACACATGATTCACTTCAGTCAATTAGTGCGTCTGCTCAACAAAAGCTTTTTATACAACCTCAAAAATGCCACGCTGTTGTACTGTTCATTGCAGAGCTCGGCCTGCAAACTACAAGCAAGTGTATTGTTAGAGGAAAAAGGTTGGGGGGGATGTTAGAAGAAGGGTGAAGAAGCTCAAGTAATGGAAAAAAAAACTGAGGAGAGATCCAAAAGGATCTGGACTCTATCAAGTTTCATGTTCAAATTAATTTCTAAACATATTCTGTTTAAAATCTTTAAAGATGCATATCAGACCAGCTGACTTCATCTTGCATCTAAGGTAGGAGGCAGTTCACAAGTGTGAAAGTTTGCTTTCTATAAGAACCGGCTCACTTCTCCCAGATAAAAACAGAAGTACTGGATGTTCTTGTTGAACACTGAGAACCCGCTAATCTGTTCGTTTGTTCTCATTTATCAAGTTAAGAGAGAGACTTTGAAAACTTTTATGACAGATGTATGTTTCCTTTTCTCTTTCTGTGGCTCAGAAATGCTGCATCTCAATGCGGCTGAATTTGTAATTAAGGAGCCATTGTTTTTAGAATAAAAAGTTGTTTGTTTCCAGTCTAACAACAAGAAAATAGACCTAAAAACTGACTGGTACTTTGTGTCATTCTGTTGTGGACATCAAGTGTAATTACTCCATGAAAAAAAATGAAATGGCTAAGATCTGGACTTATTTATCAAGTTGTAAAACATGTTTCTTGATCATTTTGTCATTGTTTTTCAGAGCTATTGTGGAAGGTCCAAAGAGCCTGTTGTGGTTCCTGAGCTGCAGACCTCTGATCTAAACTCTTCTTGCCATCGCTCCTCAGAATGTTGTCCATTTCTACCCACAAAATTCACCAGAACCTAACATTTAAGGGGTTGTTTTTTCAAAATTCCTCTCAACCCTCGACAATGGATGACTAGAGTTAAATAAAAAAAACAAACTTTTTGTACATCTGTGTCCAGGAGCTCACTATTCCATAAACCACTCATGGATAAAAAGAGTTGTTACATAGTATTACATGTTATGTGTTAAAGGTGTGTAATCCTGCACCTCATGTTCTCCTCCAGCACAGATTTCCCACTATCTGCCCCAAACATCCGTGAAGGTGAATACTTTTTATCACCACTGCATTTGGTGACACTTGCTGTGTAATGCATCATAAAAAAGTTTTAAATTAGTTCTAAAGTTCTAAATTAATCTGAGATCTCCTGTTGGTCATAAGTTGGTGACTGTCAGGAAGAACAGGAAAGGCTTTTTGGGTGTTTTGGATGTTTTTAGGTGCAACATTTCTGCTGTCAACCATTTTGTTAAATGTGCTAGTTGTACACTGGTTAGCAAGTGGAACATGACTTTTTCATAGAGATTTTGTTGCTTTGCTGAAAGAACTTTTTGTTCTCCATAGAGCAGAGAAATGCACAAAGAAGAGGATTGTGTCTTAGAGGCCAAGAAAAACATTCCTGATCGGATTCGCATATGGAGAAAAAAATAGTTGTGTAGGTGAAGAAAAGCATATGAAGGAGACAAAGAATGGAGTGAAATTGAAAGTCTGTTCCTGCCAGTTTGTTGAAAAGCTGCAGAACCTGAGGGCCTGCCTGCTGCCCTGCTGTTAGCAGCCGATCCCACCAGTTTCCACTAAGCTAAGCACATCCGGTCCGGTGGCACTTTTTCACCCACTGCTCACTTTTAGACCTGATATTTCCTTCAGAATGTGTGGTCCATTTGTGAGTGGTAAAAGACTTAACATCACAGAGACCACCAGAGTGATGGAGGACGCACCAGCAATCAAACTTCTCAGTGTTTAGCGACGACTTCCTTATTTTGTGGACGAAGGAGCAGGTTTTCCATTGCTTTCTTTTCATCTTCAAATAACCGCCGAGGGAGTTTTCCTCTTCAGTCTCTCACATTTCTCAACTCAACATATTGATCCCATTTACACCTCCTGTCTCAGGCAGAAATTAAAGTATCTCATATCAAGCTTTAATTGAGCCAAGGAACATTAAAGACATTTTCTTTATTTCACACTAGCTCTCACTTTTTAGCTCCTGTTCTTGGGAAAAACCACCACTGCCACGGTTAGATTAAGAATATTAGCTGTGGGTACATGGCTGCTTATATGACGCAAGAACATCAGGGTGCAACTGGATTTCACTCTGGATCTGTAACCACAGGTAGAGAGGGCTTTGGGATGTCACTTTTCAGGGCTTTGCTACAATATTAGAGCTAGAGAGCTTCAATCGACCTAGACACAAGACTGACGGATGCCATGAAGTCTTTCCAGCTGTTAGATGCTTCCAGTGTTTGAATAAATTTGGCGTGTACACCAGGAGTTCCTTCTGCCTATGCTTCTTGCTGAGAAAACTGCCTAGTGTTTGTGGATTTGAGTGGGGCAGGTCACTGACCAGCAGATCCGCTCAGCTCGAGGTCATTGATTATTGCACTAGCTTCCTGAAGGCTATTTAAAATGGCAAACATCTTTGTCCTGTCAACATTAGGAAAACATATGTTAGCCAAGTGGCCAAGAAGAAACTTCTGGTAAGATTAATGGAGTTGTCATCAAATGACGAAGAATCGTCATTGAGCAGGCCGTGAAGGGGACTTGGCAAATGAGGCAAAAGCTCAATTCTATTGCATACATACAAAAAGCCTTGTCTGTCAGAAAACTAGCACTGTACTGCATCATTAACATACTATTTGTAACCCGAGTGTAATTTTAACCTTTATTTCCTTCTCTGATTTTCTACTCTTTAGCCTTTTAGCCCTTAGATCTCGCGATGTTTTAATAGAATGATTAGCGATTCTCGTCAGATTATTATTTAGCCAATTGCGGCTGAGTAGTGGGGTCACATGTACCTTCGCAGTTTACCGGCTAGGTATATTAGCTGGAGCGGAAAGGCATGAAGGTTAGAACGCGTTGGAAGGAGCAGAGCTGCAGGTCAGTTAAAGCGTGGTGTCATTCATTTTCTGTAAATATGTACGATACTCACTTAATGTGCTGAACTATAGGAGCCAGTCATTGTGAGCCAGAAAGGAGATGAAAAAGACCCAGTAGTGTGAGGTAAAACTGTGGAACTGGTGAGTGTTTTGTGCATGACTTAGCGTTGGCTTATAATCACTGCTGTTGTGTAGCCGCTAAAGAAAAACTGATTGTACACTGCTTTTGATAAATAAAAGGGTAATTTAAGTATTTATTGAGCACTGGTTTACATTAGAATTTTACATTTCGTGTTAATTGATTATATGGTGTATATTTATTGAGTGTTTCATGAATGTAATTTATATTGAATTTTAGATTTATTGAAATTGATTGAACATGATTGTTAGAATTATTTATAGTACAAAGTGTTATTTATTGAACTACATATTCTTACCATAAAACAAGGTACAGTGTTCCCCCAGTGATCACGGGGTTGGGAACAACAAGAGCCCATAAATAGCTAAAGTCCATGAATACTTGAGTTCCCTCTAGCAATGTGCAATATGGCATAATATTCATGTCACAATATGTATTGTGATGGTGGCGGTAACAATATATCTCACAATATGATTTGTATGAAGCTAGCTGCTACAAGCTGCTAACAAATTTCTTGTATTTCTTCCTTCTTCATCAACTGTCACCCCCAAACCCTTTACAGATTGTATTTTTCTGCTGGTCTGACGGTTCACCCTCCTGCAGTCTTAAGAGAGTTGGTCATTTAGACCCCACAAGTTTTTGTTTTTTTTGCTGTATACACGGTCCATAGTGTCTCACTGACCTTTTACGGGGTTTATATTTGTGTGGTTTTGGAAAGATCGATGGACTGTCACCCTGCTCCTCGGTTCCTCTCTGTTCAACTGCCACACTCCTCAGGAGCACCGTGCTAAGTCCACGAGTGGTTAGATCTGAACCAGGTCCAGATGCACCTGCCTTTTTAACGAGCTTTTCCTTTGCGCTCTCAACCACACTGCTACCTGCTTGTTCTGTTCTGATGCCAGATAGTTACGTCATCGACGAGCATTACAGCAGCTAGGACTGTTGTAGGCAAAATTTCTACAGTTTCTACCATCCATCCATTTTCTTACATCCCTCACCCATTGGGTTCCAGAGGGGTGCAGGTGCCTATCTCTAGCTGTCAATGGGTGAGAGGTGGGGTCACCCTAGACAGGTCACCAGTCCATTGCAGGCCAACACAGAAGATCGACAGGACAAGCAACCAGGCACACACACTCTCACACCTAAGGAGAATTAACCTAACAGTTATGTTTTTGGGCTGTGGGAGGAAGCCAGAGAGGACTCACACACGCACAGGGAGAACAGGCAAAAAGACCCCAGGTCGGAAATCGAACCCAGGACCTTCTTGCTGCGAGGCAACAGTGCTACCAGCTGCGCCACCGTCCAGCCCCTAGTTTCTACCATATGCCTGTTGTATTGCACATTCCTAGTCTCCTCTGTATACACATAATTGCCTACTTTAATAGATGAACACCAAATACACCCCTTAAAATGTTTCAGTGTGCACAGTGTAGACTGTTTTGTCACCACTAAAGCTACAATCTACAGTCTTCCTTAGTGATGCAGCCAATGAACGCCAAGGAAAAAGAATGGTCAATTTGGGTGGACATTTTGATTTGTGTCATGTGTTTATCTAGGTAACTTCAACATGTAATAACCTATTTATGCATTGTTTTTTTTTCTTACTTCTTTTTTACACCCTGATGGTTCCAGCGTTGTTTGGCTTCATCTGATGTTGTTAAAGCAACAGAAGAGATTTTCCTGAAACTTAATCTGTCAGGGTAAAGTTAATTTAGCTTTATTAGTTCCTGCATTCAGTAGAAAGCATGCAATAAACAGGCCTGCAAAAATTCTTCAGGGTTCCTTTAAGGCACACTAGAGACTATTAGAAAATTGTTAAAATAAACCACTTTCACCATAAATCAAACCTGACTAGCAAAAAAAAAAAAAAAAAAAAAAAACACAGCCCTGGTTAAGGTAACCAGGGCTGTGATATATTGTTTCTTTTTTCCCTCCAAAAGCCCAAAGTCATAATGATTTCCATCATAATAAAACCTATTTAGGTCCATGAGCTTTTCAGCGGTTACTGGATCTTAATATGTCAACATTGAACTTGGTGAGATTGTGCTCTCTATGCTCTATATCAGATCTGCAGCCATATTCATGTTTTTCTGGGGTTGAGGGAGGTTTAACTCTCCAGCTCACATGCTGACTCACCCGGCCTCCGTGGCTCTGGAAGCGAAGCAGATGGGAGGCTCGCATGTCACAGGCCCGTTATTAATGTGTGTGAGCAGAGCACGAGTCGGGTTGCCAGTAGAAATCTCGCTTATCACTGCGTCCATATCCTTGATGTAAAAGCTGGATCTCTTTATAGTTTTGAGAAATGAGCCTGGGACTAATGGATGTAGTCAGGGTGGAGGAGGGGGTTGGATGTTCTGCTGCCTATCCAAACAGTTTTCCACTAGATAAGCTGGTCATGTTTCAACTGTTTGATGTTGGCGTGTCTTGATAAGTTGTGTGATATCGAGGATGAAGTATTCACTTTTTTCTCTTTTTTTTTTTTTTTAAATGAACAGCTTGGCACGAAGCTAAAGGATTAGCATTTTTATAAGAGTTTTTCAGGGAGATCTGCTTTCCAGAAGTTTCTCTCCAGCTTTACTCACTAGTCTGCGTCCTACACATTTTTTAGACCCTGTAGTTTTGGGTTTTTTAGTCAGGTAGAAATTACCCTCAAGCATTCTCTTATCCGACTTATTTCTTGGACTTGCTTTCCTAGTTAAGCATCACAAAATATGAGAATGAAAACTAATTATTGTTTTCCCCTATGTGCTGACTGTACCGTTTCACCCTCCATGCTGTCTTGAATCAAGCCATCATCCGTTGGTTCATACTGAGCATGGTGATGACACGGGCCGTCATGACAGCCCCCAACCCCCATTCCTCCCACCCTCGATATGCTTTAAGTCCAATGAACAAGAGAGTGTCATTCCACGCATTCCTCAGTGGAGGCTCTGTTCTCTCAGAATGACCTTCAGCTTATCTCTCCGTCAGAGCATGTCTAGGAGGGAGAGAGTGGTGGGATCTGGTTAGGGGGTGGTAGGGTTACACACACACATCTGTACACACAGGGGTCCTACAGCTCTATGAATGTGATTGTTCTGACTTCTAAGTCTGATACTTTTAACTATGTTCCAAACTAATGGAGCTTTTTGGGTGATAATCAAAATGTCCTCCAGAAACCAGAGAAGTCCACTTGCCTTCTATTTAAGCATTTTGGATTCTTCCACACACTCAAAAGAACTGGTGGCTTGAAGAAAAACACAAAATAATAATTTTGGTTTAACTCCTACTATAAATATATATTAAGGCAAAACTAACTTGCAGGTAATGCTTTAGCAAGATATAGGTGCTTGTTGTAAGTCAATGATCTCTTAATGTTGATGAAACAGAACTAGTTTCACTGGCAGGTTATATCACTTATTACATGGGTGGCAAGTTGGGGGAGGGGACGGTAATGTTTCCAAATAGTTATTCTCCTGGGTCGTTCTGCCCTTTTCTAACCATGGAGTCCTTTACAGCCACAGCGGTTGCTTGGATCGTCTCCATAGTAGCTCAGTGGAAGCTCAAGTCCCCTTCTAGTAAAATATGGATCCAGACCATTACTGCATGCGCTGTTGTAGATCAGGAGCTGGGCTCCACCGTTTTAACCTCTCAACTTTTAAGTTTCCTCTCTGGTTCTCAAAGTGTCAGCTTCACTCCATTAAATCATTTAAGCTTCATAAGATCAGCCTGAAATCCGCCGCCTTGCCTGCGAAAGGTGCCAACAAAGGACTGAGTTTCGTTGGATGCAGATAGTGCCTCGTTCCACGGTCACTGAGTCATTCTGAGGACGTGATTCAAGGCGAGAAAAGCGCCGCTGGCCTTAAACGCCGTGGCTTTGATTTAGCCAGCGAGATCTGGTTTTAGTTTTTTTCTGTGTTCCTTCATGTGTGATCTGCTTTTGCTTTGTGTGTCATGCTTCATCTCGGACAGTTTCTGGCAAGAATATGTGGCATCACATCTCTTGGATGTCTGTCCAGTTTTTTTTTTTTTTGTGTGTTTTATGTTTTTCTTCAAGTAAGAGCGACTTTTTCAGTTGTCATGTTAGTGAGTCTTGTTGAAGTCACATTGTGGTCTGGAGTTGGAGAACGAAATCCTCCATAGTTCTACATGTACAGATGAGTTGCCGATTTAAAAAAAATAGTGTTGATAGGGACTAAACATCTGCAAAAAGCTCACTGGAATAAAAAATTACCCGAGCAAGAGATCTTGTCTGGTAAAAATGGAAATGATTGTTCGAATAAGATAATTCCTCACATAATGTAATGGCTCTGGGGAAGCTTACCTGCAGTTCATACTCAGGCATTGCCATTTCTTTCATTCCAGCATTCAATTTAATACTTGTGAACAAATCATGTCATACGCTCATGCACAATCCACTGTGACTCAGTTTTCAGGAAAAATGTAGGGCTGCTCAGTTATTCACTATTTTGGTTGTGAATAAAAAAGTCAATAATAAAAAGAAGCACTTTTAAAATTGTCAGGATGGTTAATAGTGGAGCAACAATACCCAAAACTGCATAAGACCATTTTTAATACTGAGTTTGTGAGAACAAAACATAATCAAGACTTGAATATTTTTTTCAAGGATCCCTGCATGCAGTAAAATGCATAAAACACAAAGTTATTGGTGGTGGAGTGTCATTAAAATTTTTAATTGAAGTAATTCGAGGGTTCTCAATAAATTAATTGTATTTTCAAACTACTAATTGACAAAATAAGCAACATTAATACATAATACTGTCCCTTTAACAACTGCTCTTGTTTTTGAGTACAGTTGTGGAAGTGGATATCAGTCCCACTTTCAATTTAAATGGAACACAACCATTACAGAGCCACCATAAGGCTGCAGAGTAAGTGAATTTCAAGCTAAAAGTTGAATTAATGTATTTTCAAAAGAAAATGCTGCTCCACAGTTCAGACAAATGCATTTACTTCTCACTATATGTAGCAATCATTAAGAAGAGCATATATTTTGAATAATTATATGTTGCTGTCTGAAAGTGATCCCAATGAAACCAGCCATTTGTCATGAAATGAAGCCGCGGCGTTAGATGGTGCTCGGACCGTGTGCTCTTGTTGCTTTATTCACACTGCTGCCTTGACTGGCAGATTAAATTACTTCACCCTCCCAGCAACTGTGTGCCTGAAAAAACAAAGTTTCCCAAAGAGCAATTTTGCTGTTTATGAGTTCATATTTCATTCACACAAGAGGTGGATAACGGCGGTTCAGCTGGGAGCTGTGAAACATGTAATGAAAGAAGAACACTGTGAACCCTGCAAGCCGCAACCATCATTAGCCGCGCAGGCGCTCAGTGGGCGTTCTGGTGAAGTTTGCGTAAAAAAACGCCTTCTTTCATAGATTATTTAGCGCATGATGTAGTGCATGCCTCTGCATGTGAATTTTGCATGAAAGCCAGTAGAAATGTGTGGACTTCCCTCTCAACTTTCTTGCCTCGCAGCCCCGTTAAAGCCTGATGGCCTTTGTGCCACAGGGCTAATTGAAGAACGCATATCTATGTAGTAAACTGTAGCCAAGATCGCAGGGTGTCATAACCCAGCTAATCAACATTGACTGCTTGCAAATTAGCCACACATGCTGCCTGGTTAGCAGTGAAGGGTGTGAAGCTGGAGCTTGATGCTGTAAATGAGGACTGACGGTTCTGAATAAATCAGCTGTCTTTATTAATTTGCTTTACTTGCAGACAGTACTGTGGAAAATATTTGTATGTTCTAATGTAGTTGAGCTTAAATAAGTGCGAACATGTTAAATAATGTGTTAAGTGTTTAAATAATTGTGTGCAATTCCAACATTGCACAAGAACTCTTTGGAAAAATCCCCGACTACATTTTCAACAAAATGGAAATATCGGCTTGCAACATAATTCAGCAATGTTGCTTGATGTGCACAAGCAACATTGCTGAATTATGAATATTTATCATGTAACTGTTTACATCCGTCGCTGCCATAATTTTTAGTGACTTATACTTTTTAGTGACCTTACTTATTCATGCAATTTTAATTGCATTTCTTATTTAATGGAAATATTGCAAAATTAGCGGAATAGCAACATAGATCGCAAACAAGTGCAATGGAAACGCAAAAGTGGAATTTGGAAAAAACAGAAAAAGGAAAGTTTGGAAAATAAAATACATTAGTTCTGCCTGGGTTGGTAAATCACACGTGATGCAGTGGTGTTTGTGTTTTTACTGTAATAAAAGCTGAAAATGAAAAACATTGCTTCAAATTGTAAATTAAGCTGTTTTTGTCAGCTGTTGTTTTCTGCTCGTCTCAACAGAACAGAAGAACTCAGGAGAGGTCCGCTGCTATTATTATGCATTATGTACGTCCGTGTCCCAATGCACATCCCGCATTTGTCAAAACTAGCTGCTCTGAAGTCACTGTGCCTCCTAAAAGCCGGCCAGCTGGCCACTTCACCGGAGGTGACTCAGCAGATGAGTTCCAAACTGAAACTCTGGATGCTTCTTTGCGTATTTTATCTTTCTGCTAAGAGTTGTGGGGATGGAGAATGTGGTTTAAAAAAAAAAAAAAAAAAGAGGTCTACCTTATGAGACCACCATCAGATTCCCTGGGCTGCTGCTGCTCTACTAATTAGCTGCTCAGTTATGATTTAGGTCCAAACAAAAACAAAGAAAACACACTTTCCCCCGTTTTATTCCCTATTGAACATCATAAACCTGCCTAGAGTCGGTCCAGTTCAAAATCAGACGGCACCTCGACAAACTCTGTTCTGATTTCAGTAACAGCCCCTGTTTGTAGACAAAGCCAACCCCAGCTAAAGTCAATATGTGGTTGATATACAGCAGCATTCCAGCTGATTTAGAGCAGTTTTCTGTGATCGGGGGCTGCTGCGGGAGGCAGCCATGTTAAATTTGACAGCACCAATGTGTGCTGGGGGAAGCGGCCGCCTGAGGTAAAGCTTGCCTCAGCATCCAGCTGGGGCTGAGCTCATTCCTCCTGGTCTGAGTCAGGGCTGAGTGGAGAAACAGACGATGTGTTTGTGTGGGCTTGAAATAGTGAGAGGTAACATTTGCAGGGCCTTATTAATATTCGGCGGCCCTGTGGTCGAATAGCTGGGGTCAGACGTCATCGGTCCAATCAGGGAGAGCAATGATTAGTGACTCTGAGTGACCCGAATATCTTTAAGTGTTTACCAGACTGTCTCTTCGAATTATGTTCATAGCTTGGCAGAAAAGAACATGCTACAGAACTTTTGCAAATGAAGGCGTGAACTTAGGAACACTAACCTCACTCCTTTTTTTTCAGTTATGGTGCCGGCTTCACGTCCTGAAGTTTATGTCTTTGACTACTCTCCTCTATTTGTTAAAATGAGTAGCAGCTTCACAAGCTTGGTCAAACATGTAAAATTAAATTAAATTTGTACAGTCAGTTCATTTGGGTGAGTAAGAGCCAATGTAAAAATAATCTGAAACTGACTAAAACAACAAGTTGACTACCTTGGTCAAACATGGAAAAATAAACTGCAACAAACCTTCTTTCAAATGGTTCAGAAAGTGCAATTAGGAATTCTAAATGTAAAGTAAAATAAATGATATAGCATAACCTTGAAATTTAATCACTCTGGATCTGGGAACCTTTGCAGAAGCCAACATCACACTCTTACTAAAATATGCTAAAAATCCAACAGACTGTGCCTCCTGTAGATCCATATCACTCCTAAATGGAGATGTTAAAATCTTAGCTAAGCTTTTGGCTGTGAGACTGGATGCTGCCATGGCAGAAATAATTTCCTCAGACCAGACTGGTTTCATGAGGGTTCGCCACGCTTTCTCTAATATACACAGGCTTTTTGTTAATTCTCCCACATTAACACCACCTCTCAGGTGGTGGTCTTCCTCAATGCAGGAGAAGCATTCGACAGGGTTGAGAGGCTCTATCTATTTGTAGTATGGGGTAATTTTGGATTTGGGCCCAAATTTACATCATTATACAACTATTGCATAAATCACTCAGATCAAGTATAATCATTAACAGACTAAGGTCTAGGCCCTTTTCTGTATGGAGGGGTACCCAGCAGGGCTGTCCTCCAAGCCCACTTCTCTCTGCTTTACCTATCAAACCACTTTCAATTATACTTAAGACTTCACAAAGTCTTAAGGCAGGGGTGTTTAATAGGTTGATCGCGATCGCATGAAGGTTTTGAGTTTATTTCGGCAGTAGGTGACAAACTGAACACTGCCAGAAGGCTGAGACCAGCATGTCCTCTTGGATCTTAGTGAATATCCAAATATTCACTAAGATCCAAAATGTCTATAGTTTTATTAAAGACTAAAAAAGAACTCCACAAAAATTAATGACCCAACAAAAGTTATTTCAGTAATTATTGTTTCAGCAAGGTGTTGCGCAAAATCATTGTTCAGACTTATTGATAATCAGCTGTCCTTGTTCTTGCATGGTTATAAACACCTCAGAATCAGTAGGTGGTTCCTACCCAACCTGATGTATTGTTACTGGGGATCAAACCTACAAAAAGTAGTCTGTTTGCTTCAACAACCAAATGTTGACTGGTGCCAATTAGAACTGAATGTGTAAACCATCATCATTTCCTGCATTAGTTACCTCAAAGCTTCCTCTCTCCCCTAAGCAATACTCTTCATGCCCAATTGTAATCTCCACCTTAAAATCTAGCCACAATTTAGACACTTCAATATGACAAACTTCTCTGTCTATAGTACCATATCTGATAACCATGTTTTTCTGCCAGTCATATAAGATCCTGTATTTGCCCTGTTGTGGAGAGCAGGCTATAACTTCCATCCATCCATCCATCCATCCATCCATCGTCTTCCGCTTATCCAGGGTCGGGTCGCGGGGGTAGCAGCTTAAGAAGGGAGGCCCAGACTTCCCTCTCCCCAGCTACTTCTTCCAGCTCCTCTGGGGGAATCCCAAGGCGTTCCCAGGCCACCCGGGAGACATAGTCCCTCCAGCGTGTCCTGGGTCTTCCCCAGGGTCTCCTCCTGGTGTGACGTGCCCGGAACACCTCACCAGGGAGGCGTCCATGAGGCATCTTGACCAGACGCCCGAGCCACCTCAACTGGCTCCTCTCGATGTGGAGGAGCAGCAGCTCTACTCTGAGTCCCTCCCAGATGACTGAGCTTTGAGATGACTGAAAAGGGTTAACCCTAACCCTAAACCCTCCATGGGTTTCCACCTTACGAAGGAAACCCATTTCGGCCGCTTGTATCCGCGATCTCGTTCTTTCGGTCATTTCTCAAAGCTCATGACCATAGATGAGGGTAGGAACGTAGATCGACTGGTAAATCGAGAGCTTCGCTGTTTGGCTCAGCTCGCTCTTCACCACGACGGACCAGTACGGCGCCCGCTTCACAGCAGATGTTGCACCAATCCGCCTGTTGATCTCCCGCTCACTTCTTCCCTCATTCATGAACAAGATCCTGAGATACTTGAACTCCTCCACTAGGGGCAGGACACCTCCTCGACCCGGAGAAGGCACTCTACCCTTTTCCGGCTCAAGGCCATGGCCTCGGATTTGAACTGATCCTCATCCCGGCCGTTTCAGACTCGGCTGCGAACCGCTCCAGCGAGAGCTGCAGATCACGTCCTGATGGAGCCAATAGGACCACATCATCCGCAAAAAGCAGAGATGCGATCCTGAGGCCACCAAAACAGATCCCCCCAACACATTGGCTGCCCCGAGAATTCTGTCCATAAAAGTAATGAACAGAATTGGTGACAAAGGGCAGCCCTGGCGGAGTCCAATTCTCAAAGTAACGAACCTGACTTACTGCCGGCAGTGCGGACCAGACTCCGACACCGGTCATACAGGGACCTGACAGCCCGTATCAAAGGGCCCGGTACCCCATACTCCCGGAGAACACCCCATGTCTCGGGGAGACGTTCGACCGCCTCCCCGAGGGACACGGTCGAACGCCTTCTTCAAGTCCACAAAACACATGTAGACCAGTTGGGCAAACTCCCACGCACCCTCCAGAACCCTGCTGAGGGTGTAGAGCTGGTCCACGACCAGGACGAAAACCACACTGCTCTTCCTGCTTAAATAACTTGAATGATCATTTTAAATGGAATTTTAACTACCTTTGATGTCAGCAAGTCTAAATTTAATTTTCACTATCTCCAGATTTGAGAATTTGTTTGTAACATTAGTCCTTGCTTTCTCTATTAAATGGCAAAATGACTCCATTCCTACACTTAGAATTTATATCAGTCTTGAACTGGCAATTGGAGGCCATAAAAAATCAGTTCAGTGGGCCACAGATGGCCCCTAGCCTGTACTTTGGACACCACTGGCAAGCTGCATATCCGTATCAAATTTGGCACGTTAGAAAAGGATCTGATTTATCTCTGCGCTTGGACGAAGCGAGGCGTCAAAGCGATTGTCGTCGTGGGTAACCAATAGCACTGATGACCACGTAACTCCATCTCCAGCCTCTACATGCCTCAGAGCGCATTAAAACTGATAACTAGGAGCATAAAGCAGCACTGGGCGCATAAAAACCACATACGTATCCGAACGTTAGAGCAAAGGCTCATAAACAACCTCTTATTAACGGCCTCTGCTTTAAGACGTCCATGTTCTGTTTGCATGGGAATCAGCCGCGAGGGTTTCTGTGTAGTTTGAGTCCTATTTGAAACACTGACATGCTGTTCATGCTGTATTACACACACACGCATGCACACAACCCCTCTTTCTAACGCCCTGGTCGTGTGTTATCCTTACACATTTTGAGGTCAGCCTTTAACAGCAAATCTGAAGGTGAGGGAGGCCTCCGTCTAAACAAAACGTTTTTTACCTTCAAGTTGCTAAAAAAAAGGGGTGGGGGGAGTTTGGCTGTGCTCTCAATCACATTCTGTGATACAAGTTTTTAATTGTGAAAATTTACTGCTGTATTTTTTTGCATGTGGATGCTGTTTCCTCCCTTTCACTTCTGTGTGAATACGTGTGTGTGTGAGTGTGTGTGTGGCTTGAGCCTTAAAAAGGTTCACATTCATCCAGGGAGGCCCCAGCGGTGGCTAGAAGCTCGCCAGGCGTAGAACAGAGTGTCTGTTGTGTGATTGGTCTGAAGCTGCGTCAGCTTCTTCCAGATGGAAAGGGGGGAAAAAAAACTCTTCGGTTGAGCTTCTGATTTGTCAGCGATGTTCAAATCTGTCCAGATTTGGATCATGAAGATATGATGAGTCAATAGGGATTAAACTGACTGTCAGTGATATAAATTAGCTAAAAGCCTCAAGCAAAAATAGCACTGCTTGTCTTTAAAGTCTTTCCGAGGAAAGAAAATGTTTAGCATCTCTTCATCTGCCAGTAAAAACTTGAAAAAAACCACTGGGTTATGTAACCAACCTGTTTCTGGGTCAAACCCAATTCAAATTAGAAATCATTTACTCATCCCAAAGGGAATTTAAATTTTGTTGTAATTTATAGCATCCAAAAAACTTGAAAGTGTTGTTGTGGATGGTAATGCTGTAGGCAGGAAGTGATATACAGTAGCAGTCAGTCTGTCAACAAATGTGAAAAGGCCTCTGACTGAAACTGTTGCTCTATGACAGTCCCATCATAAAAGCTCAATTTTTGCTCTTTGGCTATGTTCTGCATCCATAAAGCCACCTTTTCAGTACCTCTGATATAATGTTGGCACTGTTATGTATCATCTTATGTTATAATAACCTTGAGTAAAAAGGCTAAAATCTGGGTTAAACCATCAAAGTGCACAAAAAGCTTATTTTCAAACATCCCCAGTGTAGCTTTCCAGGCTTGGTATCAAAAGAGTGTTACTTGTAACTGGTTAGATTAACTGCCCAATTTCTGTTTGCTTTTATTGTTGCCTTCAAAGCTGTTTTCATCATTTTAAATAATTCTAAACTTGATCTATGTTTTCCATGAGGTTTATTTATTTTATTTATTGTAAGTACTTGTGTTATCAATGAGCGAAATCTAACTAAATCCAAGCATTTGCTTGGAGAAGCCACTGCGGAAAGAGAGCAGTTTTTAATCAGGTTGTTTTCTGACAGTTAATGACTTGGACTAAAGCAACAACATGGCAATCAGGGTAATTGCATAGAAGAAGAAACACATCATCAGCTTTTCTGTAAATAAGATGCTAAAAATATCACACCAGGGCAGGGTTCTGTAATCAGATGTTTGTTCCAATTAGTTTTCCTCATTTAAAGAATATCTGCTTTTATTATAAAACTTATAATTCTCTTGCTGTCCATCTTTTCTGAATGAAGTCCTTCATCTTTCCTCTGAACTCTACTTTTAGAGATATCAATGTTGAATATCTTTGCTAGCTTAGCATTCTTTACTTTGTCTTTTGTGGTACCGTACGGTCAAATGTGTCATATGAAGTTTTGTAGTTTCAAAACCTCCACATATAGATTGTGTTTTTAGAACCTCAATACAGTTTTTTGTTGTTTTTTTAACTACATTGCAGAGTAAAAAAAAAAACAAAACTCCAACCTTGCTTTTTATACATATTGGAAAAGATGGCTAAAACAAAACTTTTCTTTCAAAACTATGCTGCAACAGTTTAAAAAAAAAAACAAAAAAAACAATGCAAACAACGTTGGTTTTTTTGTTTGTTTTTTTCAAAATTTTGTTAAATTCTTCACAAATTTTGTACTTGGACTTTATTAAATTGATAAAATAATTTTGACTTTAGTCTTAATTTTTTGAAAACTTATATTTTTTGAAAAATTAATTGATAAATTCTTATTTAAGCAAAAACCAGGCAGCTAAACTAACTCAATACCAACAATTTAACTTGGAGAATTTTACGTACAAACCCATTTTTGCTTGAATATAAATTAATGGAATTTTAAATAAGTGTTGCATATTTTTACATTTTTCTCCTCTTATTAACTCTTTGCACGTGACGTCACACTCTCCAGAACTCCACCCACTCCGCCAAGACGGACATCAAAACAACTCATATGCTCCTTTGAAGGCCTGTTAAAACGCAGACATCTGGTAGTATAAAATCACTCCTATTTAGTTGATTTCACTTTAGAAATGGACATAGGATGCTGTGCGGTCAGCTGCACAAACAGACAAAGATAGAAACCATTATCTGCCTCTTGCACTGAGAACAACTGAATTAAAAAATGTTTCTGAATCAAAAATCATTTCAAAATAGAATAATTTGCTAGACACTGAAAGATTTGCATTTCTATAGACTACCATTACAGACTTTGGTACCAAACGGACACATCTTTTGTGAAATGTAGATTTCCAAACTGGAGTCTGAAATATTTTAAATATTTACCTCTGAGTTGCTCTGATGTAGCACAAGTTTTAGTAAACAAAAAAAGTAAATGTTTGCCTTTGATTTCCCTCAGGCAACATCACAAGACTTTATCTAAAATGTGAAAATGTGTTGCAACATGTTGCCGTGTCAGTGTGGTGCTGCTATCTCTTAATTTGGCCAGATCTCTTGTAAGATGGCTGAACCCTGTCGGCAGGAAGGGAATGCATTTTGGGGAGGATAAGCAGGGCTCCAATGGACAGACGCAAGAGAAAAATAAACACAAGAGAAAAAGTAAGCAAGCAGTGGAGAGACATGAGCACACTGCAAAAGACCATCAATCAGGAGTGTTTTTCATTTAAAGGGCCCTTACTGTGGGCTTATTTAAACAAATTTAAAAATCTAGATTCTTTTCTGTAAAGAAATGCCTCACTTTCAACACCCTCAGTAACGAAACTCAGTGGAATAAGACGCACCGAGATAGTCAAAGTATTCTGCGAGAATATACCAAACTATAAGAGGTCATTAATTCTACACAACACTAATCCCACCCATATTCTCCTCAAGCATTTTCATAATTCAGAGCTGTGTTGCCTCAATCTTTAAGTGATCTGAATGCAGTCGGCTTGTCCAGGTTCAGAGCTCCTGCAATTTTCTGCCTTTCTTGCTGTTTTGACAATTTTTTCCCCCTTGCATCTTTTTCCAGCTGTGTTTGATTTGTGTTATATCTCCTCCGATTCACACACCAGGTATATAGCGTAAGTCTTGATGATGGCTGGATTTGTAGGAACGCTGCTGTCAGAGGAAGATATTAAGCTGATGTGTTGAGCAGACGGAGTGAAAGAGAACGAAAGAAATGGAACAAAACGAATACAGATCTGGAAGGCCACATTACTTTTAACGTTACAAGAGTTAAGGAAGATGAATCAGCCGACAATGTCGCTGCTTTGATCTTAGCAGATAATTTTAGGACGGCGCTTCTGTTTCATCTCCTCTGCCACCTGTATATTATTCGTCTTCTTTCTCTCCTTCATCTGTGTCTTTGCCTCTTGGGACTGGCACTGAGAACAGCTGCAACCACAGCTGTGCAGCAGTCCACAGCAACACCCCGCTCTTCATCAGCTCCAGTGGTCACATCTGGTGCTAATGGCACCAGATGTGACCACTGGTCATCCGGATGGATGCAGAGGTAGGATACTGGTGGGACTGAGAGGGCCCCCTCCAATCCAGGTGCTCAGAGGGTTAGTCTTTGTGTTTGCCGGCCGGGCCGCCCTATTTGTTTTTACTGTCTGTGCTCTCGAAGGCTTTGAGCATGCTGAGCCCAAGGTTTGTTGACAGTGCAATCTTGCTTCTTGTATTTTTGTCTGTCGTCGAAATACACAGTTTGGGTAGAGAAAGCTGCCAGTTGTTCCAGCCAGTGATGAATCACAGGGCTGTGGCTAATATGAGAAGAGGATAATCATGCTCTCATTTTGGGAGCATGATTATGGGATATGTAGTTTTGTTGGAGCAAAACTACACATCACAGAAATCAAATATTCAGAATTTTAATATTTTTGCCACATTACAACTACAGTCTTTTTAGTGTTTATTGAGCCAATACAAAGCAAAGTATAAAGTACATGTAGTTAGCGTCTTTACTCTTATAAAGTTAGCGACCAACTTTATAAGTCAACCCATTGTAGGGCTGAGCAAAAAATCCTTAACAATATATATAGCAATAGATGTGATCAGCATAAAAATAAATACACCTGATAAAATGTTCAATAATTTCACAGAACTCTGATCCAGAACCACATCAAGGAAAGACTTTCAGCAGGTTAACCTCTCACAACTAACTAAGCTAGGTTGGTGGCATTAACTAACTGATTTTCTCTTTGGTTGCCTAGCAACAACATGTTGAGGAACTTGAGCAGAAGCAGTTTCTTGTTTTGCCTCAGTGCTTCATAGCGTGAAGTGAAAACCGAGGATAAAACAGTAAAGGTCATATCTCTGGTTTGGCAGTATTTCAGATATTTTAAACAAAAATCTAATCAGTAATTATTGCTATTGACTGATATGAAACCCCAATATCGTGATACTTTTTTCAGTCATATTGTTCATTTGTATCTCATAGTTGAATGGCTCACCTTACATAATTTAGTCTCTGAATTAATAGCATTAGGGAACATCTAGCAGCATGAAGAACAAGGAACACAGCAGGCAGGTGAAGTTTAATCCAAAATATTTAAACACCGAGCAGAAATGAAAGGTGTCACAACTGCAAACCTACTAAAACCTGGCTGTCGACTGCAGTTTTGGAATGGTGGCATAGATCTACACCTCTGGTGGGAGAGTCTGTCAATGGTACAACAATTAGTCCACATTTCTGACCTTCATGAATTGGTGCCAAGAATGTACCATCCTCTTGATGCAACATGCTAATGACTTCTGTAGGTTCTGCAGGACCAGCAAAACTGAACAGTCCTTGAACAAGAACCATTTATAGGTTGTGAAAGACTTGAGGCTGGGACAGAAGTTCAGCTTCAAGCTGGACAATGACTAAACACCCAGTCAAACCCGCAGTGGGTTGTTTCAAAGAGCATTCATATAGTGTATTGGCCAAGTCAAAGGACTAATCTATTCCATTTAAGAAATTGTGGCAAGATGTATGTCTTACTCTAAAGATGTGCAAAGCTTTTATAGACGTAACCCAAAGAACTCATACTGCAAGTGAAAGATACTTCTGTTAATTCAAAAATTGGCTATACTGGATTTTATTTAGGGGCATAAGAGAAAAAGGGACCAAATATTTTCCTTTAGATTCACAGCTATAAACCGTCTTGTGCTGGTATATGATAAAATCTCAATAGCATTGATGAGCTACAACAACATTTAATTTCCCTTTGGAATGAATAAAGTATTTTTCAATTTGAATTTGAAGTTGAAATTTTGCGATATTACATGACAGAAAATAATCAAGGGTATTTTCGCACCTGATAGTCCTGTAGCGTTGGATCAGTCGGGGACCAAACTTACAACATTTGTTATGTTTTCAGCTGGTTTGGTTTGCTTTCACACTGCACTGTGTCAAACAGAACAAACCCTTTGAGAAACCTGTTCACCGTCTCACCTGAACCTGTAGTGACGCTGTACCAAGAACCACTGAAGAAAACGACACAAAATGTCAACAGAAGACATAAGTGCAACGTTCTTCCTCATAAAATGTAAACAAAAATGGAGTGGTGTCAGATTTCAGTGGTTGTAGGATTTCTCTTTTGTCCTAAGTAAAAGACCAGAGACTTCTAGTGTTAGGCTCCTTTTGGTTCTATTGACCCAGAAAGCCCTGTGCTGTAGTCTACTTCCTGCTTTTGGAGCGGTCTCTGAGTCCATAGTCTGCTCTTTTGGTCCCCGTCAGTCTTCATTTTCACTTCCCCACTTCTAGGCAAACGAACTAGAGTTTGATTAAAGTGAACCAATCAGGGCTGGTGTGGATGCAGCCCAAGTTACAAGGCACTGTCTATTCACACTGAAATAATGTCTTTGTTCTTTGTGAGAAAGTAGTTAACTGCCCTCACCAAAAAAACTGAACCAAAAGGCTGCATGCTGTTTCTTAATGCAGGAAACATTTTTCCCTTGATGCACACCTCTGACATGGACAACTATTCTCACAAGAGTTCCTTCTCCTCATCATACCTCTCATCTGTTGAGACACAGAAGCTGTTTTCCACCATCTCCACTCCCTTACATTAGTGAACTTGCTGTTACTGCAGAGTGCCGTTGGAGTCGTCTTCATCGGAGGAAGCTGCCTACAAGCAGTAAAGACCAAACTGGTGACAAATAAGATAAAGACTGTTGTGCACATGCAGGGTAAGCATGTTGCATAACGGCTGAGTAACAAAAGGGTTTTTAAGGCTCTGAACATTGTGAAGCCAGAACTAATTTGGTGCACATGTGCTGAGCATCCCCCTCAGGCTCCACTGAAGTGGGGTTGTGATCCAGATGCTGATACAAGGCTCTGAACTTAGCTAACCCCTCTGTGGCGTAAGCATCCACGACAAAGACTCGAGTCCAGTTGTGTGATTGTGTCGCTGGCAGTGGAGGTTTGGACTATGCAGGTGAAATGCACCCATGTATACAAATGCTGACAATACATTAAGCGCTATGAGTAAAGGAGTGGTGGGGACAGTTGTGGAAGACTTTAAAATTTCTTTGTTTTTCCTCCTCTGAAGAGATGAGGTTCAAAACCCCCGATCTCACCCCCTCCAAGAAAAACCCGTTTCCTGCCTTGGCTCTGTGCTGAAATCAAATCCCAACGACGCTCAAGGATTGTTTTTTTTTTTTTCTCTCTCTCTTTTTTTTTTTCTTTTTTCTGGCATGGGCCGCATGCAGACAGTCACACTGAACCGTGGCTTCTATGCATTTCCTCCCATCATCCTGGTCTCTCCCTATTTCGGTTCACTTTTGCTCTCATTTGAATGAATTTATATGGCCTCTATCAGGGTTCCCACCAGAGCAGCTTTCATACTAACAAATCCTAGACGTTTGACCAATGAAGCTGTGCGCTCCGACTCCGGTACCCTGTTGGAACAACAGTCGGGGATGGGTGTTGAAATTGTATGTTTCTTCAGCCATTTCAGGGGCCGTAATTTGAGCCAGAGCTGTTCAGCCAGCACATATTTTAATGATGTTTAAACATCTCCAGATGGAATTTGAAACTGATCCAAATAAATGCTTTGCAAGGCCTTTGGAAATGATAGTTCGTTCTCTCTTGAGCATGGTGATGTGTCGTCTTTTAAATCAGGTTTTGAAGTAATTCCCCTTCAATTTCTTGACAGCTAAAAAACTTCCCAACTTCTTTAAAGCCTTGTCTTGATCAATCAGGACAGCATTTTGAAGAGAAATCTTTTTTTCTCCAACTCTCTGGTTTGAAGCCAATTTTTTAGCTTGTACCAAGAGAAGTTTATTGGCGATGACAAAAATGGCAGACAGACGAGCAGACCTATATGAACATATATATAATATATATATATATATATATATATATATATATATATATATATATATATATATATATATATATTTTTTTTTTTTTTTTTTTGTATGCAAAAAAAAAAATGTCTCTGTGAGTAACAAACGGCCTGTCTGAGAGGTGTGCACCAGCACTGCTGCCTGCTCTGGTCTAATTTGAATGCTAACCAAGTAGGCTGTAGCCAGCTGGACGTCAGCTTTTACCAGCAGCCCGGTGTGTTTAATCAGCCCTCCGTGTGCTTCATGAACGAAAAAGAAAGAGGGGATCCTCCAGTCCACCTAACAAGTGTCCACTGCAAATACACTGAGAGTTGCCAGTTCATGTGCCAAAGATCTATTAGCACATTTGGTGTGGATAATTATCATTGTCTTCCTTTCTCATTAAAAGTTACACAATAAAATGGCAACTTTGGTTTACAACCATAAACAGCCTGTTCCCATTTTTATAGTGAAATCAACTGAATAAAAGCGATTTTTGGGCTACCAACTGTCTTTTTTTTTTTTTTTTTTTAACTAGATAGGACTTATGTGCATGGGCTATTTTGACATCCGTCATGGCAGAGTGAGGTGTGACATCATGTGCCAAAGATCAATCCGCACATTTTGTGTGGCTAGCATCACTGAAACACCTGTGTATGTACTAGAAAATTAAGATACCTAACTAAGTTTCCAAATCCCAGATATTCTATGACAAATCAAAAACTTAAAAGTATAAAACAGATCTTGCGCTCGACTCCTTTTAGTCTTTGTGTTATCTGCTTTACGTCTTCTGGTTTCTCTCACACTTTACTGCAGCTTTAATGATATGCAGACATGTCTCAACTTCTTTCAGTCAAATTAGTTTTTCTTGAAAGCAATGGAAAAGGTGTAATCTTCTTTCAGTCAGAAAGAGGCAGAGAAGGGCTAGTTCTGCTGTAATGTATGGCTGAGGAAAACAATGCTAATTCCTGGCAGTTTCTCTGGTATCTTTCAATTGAACTTTAAACCATACTAGAAGTTGTACCACTTGGTATGTTTTGGAACTGCACCTTGTCCTAAACTTAGGTACATGTTGATTCTGGTTTTGTCCCACACCTCCTTGACAGAACATGGTGGAAAATAAATCTTCTGTTTCCCAGCTTCGCTCTGTGGCTTGTGGGAACAGGCTCATAAAAAGACGGTTCCAATGACAACAGTCGTGCACTCTGGTCCATCTCCTCTTTGTTGTCTGGTGTTTACATGCCTTAGGCCCTCACACCATGGCCTGCAGTGCTCTAATGTCAGACCCATGAGTTAGTGCTGCCTGGGTTTAAAAAAAAAAAGATGCTCTGTTTTACCCAAGGAGCACCGACTGTGTGTTTCATGGATGGATACACAAAACCCTCAGTCCCGCTCCATGTTTGCTTGTGTTTGTGTTGTTAAGTGTGTGCATGTCTGTCCGTGGTGGGGGGGGGGGGTGCTGCAAACAACAAACTGGCCTCACCGTGGCATTAAACAGTCCCATATTTTCAGGAAGGAAGTGAGCACAACCGGTTGTCACGACGTTGCGTGCGCTCATTTAACAGCAAATACAAATCAGCTGAGCAGTTGAAGGAGGCATCCTTCCCACGAGCTCATTAGAAACCAAAGACGGTGATGGAAGCAGTGTTATCTCAGCCTTTCTTTGTCTCCCCCCACCACTCTTCCTTGGTTACCTACAGCGGAGCAGAAATGAAAGCCATATGCCAGTCCCAGAAACACGATTTAATGAATCAAAAAAATAACCTTGTGCTTGGATTTCTATCTGCTTCTCATGTGGTGTTTTCCACTGAGCCTGTTCTGTGGACGACCACAGAGCTCTACGTCACTGTTCCACTCGTCTGCACGGTCACAGCTGTTGGAATGCATACACAGGCCTCGTAACGTAGCCTCACATGTTTTCGTTCCTTACGTAGCTGAGCCTCTATTTTCTATTTTTTTTTCCCCCTTGTTTTTTTCTTTCTCTTTACTCTCTCTTGCACTTTGCACTTTCAACTGCCTTGTTGCTGAAAAAGTGCTATGTAAATAAAGCTTGTTCTTGTGCTCCCTAACTTGATTTCAGACTCAGCGGATGTTGCTGCTTGATCTGAGCTCATCACAATGTCTTGTTGTTGTAAAATCTTGTTGTTTTCCCTGCTTTCCCATGGCTTGTAATTAGAACCGTATGATGTGCTGGCTGAAGAGGAGGGGAGGGAGAGAAGTGATGTTTGGGATGAGGCAGGGGGTTGTCTTCCTCTCCACCTTGCTATAACCTACTCGTGAGTGTGTATGCATGTGTGCGTGCGCGTGTGTGTGTGTGAGACCAAGGCCAAATTAAAAGCTGGTGCGTTCACATTCAATTAAAAGCCCCTCCGGTCCCTCTCTAATCTGTGGCTGTGGCGAAACAGCTGCACTGACTCCACAACATGTGTTTTCCTCATTCGCTGTTGAAAAAGGTTGAAGCTCGTCTCCTGTCGGACGCCCTCACCTCCCCCCAAACGGACACTTTTATTAGACATTGAGAGAAAACTGTAGAGATACCACAACATCAGAAATAGCATTCGAATGTTTACACAACAGGCGGCATCACCCTCTTCGTGTCATTATTCCCTTATCGCGCCAGGCAAAATAAGGCACAATTACAGAAAAAGATAGTGGAACGCGGGATGGCAGGGGGGAAGTGAGTAATGGCTGGTAAACAGAAACTCAGGGCTTGCTGGTCTTTGATGGAAGGAGACATGAACAAGCCCCCCACCTCTTCCACTATGACAATTATGCGTTATTTGCTGATTTGAATCGCAGGCAGACTTTCCACATCAGAGGCGCTGGTGAGACATATCACCATGATCATTACCGCTGCCTGGGCTGCTGCACACTACTGAAAACGAAGGAGAGCAAACTGTTCGCTGGACCATGGCAAAGCTCCTTACTTTTTTATTGTAGTTGTCCAACTGACAAAGAATTGATGAAGGAGCCACTTGTGCACATTTTACATTTGGTTTCCCCTGTAAATTGTAACTCTTTACAGTAAACCAAACAGAGATTGCAAATCAGTTCCTTTTCTAAAGTATTCCCAGCCTTCAAGTTTTTCTGTAAGTAAATACATTTCAGAGTATTTTTCTGGAATTCTATCAGCCTGTGCGATTCTGCTTGATTCTCATCTCCCTTTAGTCCTTCGTCTGAAATTTCTCCAATTGAGGACAATTTCGAAGGGTGAATTTCATCCTGGCCAATCAGTGAACAGGAGTTGTGAATGACAATGTTAAATTTAAGGAAACAGTTATATGTTTTACAGTCATCTGAAGTCATCTCGGTGGTTTCCAGGCAGCCAACAATTGCCTCTAATAAGCTAAAGTACCTCACTTATGGACGTTGGTCCACATGGGAGGGTAAGCTCCTGTGCGGTTTTGAATTGTAAACTGCCTATATAAGATTGTAGTTTGGCAATGACAATGGAGAAAATGAATGAAGCTGTTCAGTCCATGTTGGCCACACTTCCAAATATTAAGCCATTAAAGTCGGAGAAAGAGTGTACGACCCTGTGCCCCTACAAACCACAGGGTTTGGCTAAAATCTAATTTTGAATGGTTGTGCACAGCACAAGTAATTTCTAGTAAACTTTGTAGCACAACTCCCTTCAACATTCATTACGTACGACATGGCAAAATGTTAGCGATTGGCCACCAAGCAATCTTCTCAGTAGCCGACAAAGCATAGGACAAGTGTAGAACAACAGCCTGGCTTCTGCCAGGCTAGGATTATATTTAATTGATGAAAAGTAAAAGTAGTACATGGTGAATTTAATTTAATAAAAATCTGGAAAGTGTGTTTTTACTCAGCAATCAGGTAATTTGGACTGTTATTGTCAAGTTTATCACAATACTCTCAGGTATTTATTGTGATGACAATACAATGGATTTTTAAAAACTTATGAAGTCCTTTAAATTGTTTTCTGTCAATAGGTTATATTTCAGTGGCTGAACTTAACTATAGGTAAAACCACAAATCACAAATACTGCTGATTTAAAAAAAAAAAAAAAAAACCAACAGAGAGTTTCAAGCTAGATGGGAGGCAGAGTTCATGTGCATGGAGGTAAACCTGTGAACAGTGACGTTAGTAACTCGTTAGTTAGTAACGCGTTGTGTGTTTCTATTTTCAAACAGAAACACACAAAAACATGCACAAATTACTAAAGTTCTTTTTGTACTATTGTAACCATTAAACAATTTCCCCTTCAGTTCAACCATATAAGTGGAGACACATTGTCGATGTAATCATTATAAAATAACTTGCAATTAAATATTGGCAAAGATCAATGTGATTTTTACAGGTGGTGGAGCGTTGTTGTTGTTAGCAGCTGCTGAAAGTAACTAGAAAAGTTACATTTAATGTAAATTAGTTACTTTCCAAATCAAGCAATCAGTAATCTAATTAAGTTACTTTTCCGAGGAGTAATCAGTAACTGATTAAAGTTACTTTTACTATGCCATCACTGCCTGTGTGTTTTCTGTGTGGAGAAAGTTTGGCTGTAATGAAAGAATATAATCTATCAAACTTCTCAGAAACACAGACAAAGACAAGAATATGAACATCATAGAGCAGCACAATAAAACATTTTCAGTTTATAACGCACTTTAATTTATGCATTTATCTTGATATTAAGAAACATTTTGGTTTTCTAAACAACTTTTCTTTTTTTTTTTGCCTGTTGAGAATGTTTTCCCTTGAGGTTACTGACAGTCATAACAAAATATTGCTGTATTCTTTTAATGTACAGAGCATATTTTTCTTTGAAGGAAGTTTGTTTTTGTCTGTTTGCCTTTTGATAAATGGTTTCACTTGAAATTACTAACAAATCCATAAGAAAATATTGCTTTATTCATTTAATTAAATAATATACATTGCGCTAGGTCTTGGTTCAATAGGCTATGTGCAATCATTTTAATATGTTTTAATAAACGAACTGTTTATTAAACCAGTCCGGCCCTCAGCTTGTAGCAAATTTGGTGTTTTGGCCCTCAGTGTTTTTGACTTTGACATCCCTGCTTTACTAATTTTTAAAAAATCAAGGTGAGAATATGAAATCCTGAATGAATTCAATAAAGTTTGTGTTTTGTAATGTAACTAAATGTGGAAATGTTTTGGTCCAAGACACTGTACTTGCACTTTTACCACATATGAATGGGCCTCTTAATTCCTAAGCCTGTGCATGCATCATGACTCGACCACTTTTTGGGTGGCCAGTTTCTTCTCTGTGAGAGGTAAGAGTAAGACAACAATAAGGCGGTCAGCAAAGCCGGTCTAGGCGCCTGATCCGTCCTAAATTTAAACCTGTAGACAGACAAGTCTAGCCAGTGGGCAGCCTCATTCCAGGCCCGGATCATCCATGGTACGGAGAAAGACCAACCAAAGAGAATTAGCCAACCAGCCCCGAGGGTTTTAAGTCCATCCTCTTGCATTTATTCCCTTCATCTGTTTTCTCCCTTGACTCATCTTCGATCACTGACTTTGAAATTGCTCTTTACAACTTCTTCAGCCTCCAGACCCTCCATTTGTGGGCGTAAGACAGCATATATTAGAGTACTTAGAGAATCATTGAGCTGACGTATAGCGTGCTGTCAGGATTCACTTACTATTCCCCTTTGAAAAAGAAAACCTCAGGCACGTTGGAGGCGATGGGTTTATGAAGAGGCAAGAAACGTATACCACATCTGCTGGGAAGAAAGAGTTGATAGTTACTCTATAGATCCTCAAACTGTTGGCTTGTCTTTTGAATATTAAAGTAAACCCCAGTTGGAGAGATTGCACTGGACGTACTGGTCTTGGGGTTAAGATAACAGCAGTATGCTGTTCTGGAAACCAATGTTCTCATACATGGTTCTCTTATCTGTGAAAGTTTGCCTCACAAAATGTGTAACAGAAAGTCCATGTGGTCTCGGTGGAAAAATGAAAAAAAGAAAAATTGCACATGTTCACTGAAACAGTGCTGACATTGTGCTGCGTTTTGTCTGCTTGGTTTTATTGCCTCTCTGAGAATCGGTCTCAGTTTCTTTGTGTTTATGTGTTTATGTGACACAAAGATCTTTTGGTTTTTACTCGTGAGTGTGCTTCAGCTGCAGAACATGTAAACAGACCCCTCCGGTGCTGAGCTATAGGCAAAAACAATCGAAAGGGGTGGATCTGTACGGACCATACGAGCCAGACTGCACAGAGACAGACGAGATGTGTTTGTGTTCTGGCTTGGTCCACCTTCTTCCCCCTCCCTTTCTCCTTTTTATCTTGCCGTCTTTTCTATCCTGCCTTCTCTCTCATTCTGTCTTCATCTTTCTTCATTTTTCTCCTCCCTGTAATCAGCGCCTTTTGAAGTGGGCAGAGGAGATGGATTAGAGTGGGACCTACAGGGTCTTTGACCCAGGGTGAGTTGGGACGAGTAATTAGACAGGGAATTAAGAGGAAGCCCGGCCCCTCTCTCATGTATCTCTTGTTGGGTAATGTTATACATTAGAGTCCCACATTAGAAGAATAGAAGTGGTGTGGGAAATGGAAATTGGGTTAATAGACTACTGTTTCTAATAACTCAACCTCAGGACGGAGACGGGGACTCGATTTTGCATCTTGAACTTGAGTTGCAAATAACTGATTTAAAACAGAAGTTTTTGACTTGCATTAGTCCCACGTTCAACACACTAAAGACTTGATTTAGAGTCATGGGAAGAGATTCTGGTATTATGAGCAGTAATGAAAGTATGCTCATAAGAGAAGATTATTTGTTTGAATGACTGATGTTGTAATGTCTAACTTTCCGTGATGGTTAAAAATGATTGATTCTGATAATCTTACATACAATGTTACATCATATGGTTTTTCTTTGCTATGTTTTGACAGTACGTATCACATGTAGAGATATTTGATGATGTAATTGAGCAAACAGACCACAAACACAGGCAAATTCTCCTGTTTTATGGGTAAGTTTGATTTATTAACCAGAGATATTCATGGTTCATCACAACCTGTTATTGGTTCTTTGTATTATAAACATGTCCATATAGATTTTTCTTCTTAACTGAGCTTTCTAGGTAGTATCATTACTAAGACTTTTTCAAAAATATAAGCAATTCCTGTTTGGTTCTAGACTGGTCATTGTCTTCCTATGGAAGATCTTTTCAGCTTCTTTCATCTGTGTTTCTGTTTAACCTCTAATACTGAAAAAAGTTGAAAATCTTTTTTTTCTCAGTAACAGCGTTCACACTGAAGAGTGGTATAGTCAGCATCATGTGGTGAAGCTTATGCAAGGTGCATTCTAAGGTCTGAAAAACCTTGGATTTTTTTAAAATTTCTGACCCGCTGGCCACCTGTAAAGCTGGGTAGAAAAACCAACTGATTCCAGTTGCCTACTGCGTTGTTTTGATTCCTCTCTAATATGAACAGCAGCTTTTGCACAAATCACACAACCCCATTCTTACTTTTCTCTTTTTTTTTCTTAGTTTATGCCTTTTCTGATGAGTGCTAAATTTTGTCATGTAAAGTGACTTTTTGTTGTGCATGTTGTTGAGAATAAGAGTTTGCTGCAGTCAGAGGAATTCTGTCCATCAACTGAATCATCTGGAGCCAGGTACTGTGTCATTAAACAGAGTAACAAGAAGCGCACTGACATGCCCAAATATGGACATTCGGTCATTTCGTTTCACCCTGTGAGATAAGAATATGAGTCCATATAGGCAAAAAGTGACATCCACTCTAAAATAACAGACCCTAAACATTCCTTTCCTTTGTCTCTTTGTCTCTGCAGGTAAGAAAGTTTCCATCCACTTCAAAAAAGTTGATTCTTATGTTCCAAGTAAGTAAAAATGTCAGTTTTGTGTTTTTTTATCTGTTTCTCCATGCTACTTCTTGACAGCCCATGTTTCGGCTTCGTGTTTTATTGGCTGTGTGTGTATGAGTGTGTGTCTGTGTGATATCCCCAGGGTACCTGTTGTTGTGACAGGCTTTTGACTTGAGCAATGTACGAAGATAATGTGCAAATTGTAATCTAGGAGCTCCCATTCCACAGCCTGTGTCATGCTAATAATGGAGCGCGTCAGTCAAAAGCTGGCTGCAGATTGCAGACGCGAGCTGATGCTATCTCCCTTCATTCAACGGTTTGTGGCGCCACAAAAGAAGCCACTTACTATTGGTGGTTTGGCATCAGGAGGAAGAATATTGGCTATGTGATAATGGAGACTTAACCTGCATTGACTTACATGTTTGGAAAATCCTTGAGTCTATGCTAAAGCATCTCTACAGGTTGGGAATTAATTTCTTAGTAATAACCAACAAAATGATGAGTTACTCTGTGTGTTCTATCAAGAAAACTAATTAATTACAACTTTTATTGTCATTTCCATTGTTCATTTTTGACAAAAGCGTTGGCTGATAAAAAATGCAAAAGCTTTCCCTTTAGGGAAAGGAGGTCTTTAGGGATTCATCTGAGATGGGGAAGGACTGCTATGAAGAGGACTCCTCCCAAAGCACTGACACAAAAACATCTGTTCACTTCCCCCTAAACCCATAACTTTCTGCTTGCATATCCCACCTGCTTTCCTCGACATCTAGAAACATCCTGGAAGCAGCGGGGCATGAAGGAGGACCGCATGACAAGGGGCGTTAGAGATAAGAGCATTTACTCTAACACCATGGGGAAGTTGTATTCATCCTTATCGCGCTGAATGAACAAAGTCAACAATAGATTTGGTCGGCATCAGCAGCACTTCCAAGAATATGACAAAGACAAAAGGTGTTGGAAGAAAAACTGAACCAACCTTTTTTTAGCTTTCTTTTTTTAAAACCAACATTTATGATTGTCCTATACCAAAACTCCATTAGCACCCTGTGCTAATTGTGTGCAGTTATTGCAGATTATTATTAAGAACTGAAATGAAAAATAACTTGAAAACAAAGTTTTCAAAAACAAAGAATGTTTTAATGTACGTTCAACATTAAAATGTTGAATGTACTCAGTAATGTTAAGCACATTACTCAAAATGTGCTTACAAATTGGATGAAAACATAGCTACAGTGGAATACTGTCTGTGTTGTAGATGTGAAAAACAATCTTGAATATTCCTCTGGGATAGCTGGAAAGATGGACAAGTTTTCTTAAAAAGAAACACAAGCAGACCTTCCAAAATTTTTATTAAGCTACATTTAAATTCTGTCTGATGAATCTACAGGTGAAAAATTTTACCATAATTCTAAAAGGTTTGTTTGGCTGAAAGCAGCATGACACTTCTCCAAACCTGCACTAAAGAAACAGTGGAGACGGTGTTATGCTTTGGAGTTGTTTTACTATCGGTACAGTCAAGGTAGTGAGATAGCAAATAGGAATCATTATTGACTCCAACCTGCAGGTTTTTGCCAGACAGATGAAGTTGAACTTCAACTTTCGGCCCGAGAACCACATAAACCACATAAACTAGAATTCAACAACAGGATGGCTTCACCAGAAGATGATTAACGTTTTGGAATGGTGTAGCCAGAGCCCAGACTTGAATTTGAAGAGAGTTGTGCACCAGTGATATCTTTTCAGTCTATCAATGACAGATGTGGTGTGTGTCTTTGCAAAGAAGTTTTTTTGCCAAGCCAAGACATTGGCTGCTATGATAAACTTCTATCTGAACAACACCAAAAGGTACTGCGAAAAGGATGGAGTTAAGGTTCTACCATTTTAACAGGGCTGTCTGGAGTTTTTGCTGTTAAGCAACGTCTTATCTTATCCCTTTTCAAACCCTTAGACATTGCTTCATGACCAAATCCTTTCGCATTGCTTTCAACGGTTGATATCACAGATATTTTTCTGTCTTGGAGGGAAAAATGACTGTGTCATCCATCTCCACGTTCACAGTACATTTTAGCTCCGAGGTTGTACAGAACATTTGAAATCGATTCTTTACTGGGATAGCCAACCCCACTCTTTAGACCCGGGCATAGTTAGTGCTGTGCAGTCTCACATTCACCCTCATTTCCTTTCCAAACCTTCATCCACTTTTGGCCAGACCACACATCCCCAAACGTTGATAGCTCTGCTGGCTCGCTCGCATTCTCCCTCACACTCAACTGCGCAATCATGACCTTAGATAGGGATCACGTTTAGCCGCGCTTGGCTGCTAACTGCTTTCAATTGCGTTTTGGGTTTACAATCCAGCAGAGGTTGAGGTACCCCTCAGTATTTATAAACAGTTATGATTGCATTTGCTCAATGAAAGGATCTGAAATTGTTTTTTTTTTTTTTTTCTGGAAGGTCAACAGAGACGCATCTACCATGCCAACTGGATTTGTACTGCATGTTCTGAACTTGCTCTGTTTCTGCGGTCTGGTTTTGGCCTGAGTGCCGGTGAAAACGAAGAGCGGATGGGTTAAGCAGGAGAATGATGAAGTAAAACATTTTGTGGGCAGCTGGGTAAAGCACACAGTGCGAATCTGGTAGACCTGACAAACCCAGACATGTTTTTGACAGTTTTTTTTAACAGAGCGCACAAGCAGCTAACAAGGTCACAGTTGACAGAAATTCTTTATCTTGAGTCTGCAGCTTTAAAACCGAGCAGTACCTGATTCAAAGTAACCCGATACAAAAAGGTATCTTAATTACCAAATGGCCATATCTCCTAAAAGGGTCTGTGAATGCAATAGCCGGTCTTTCTCTTGTTCACCTTGAAAGCCCAGAGGCCATGCTGTACTTGTAAATCACTGTTATTGTAGCAGAAACAAGAGATGTAAGAGGTGATACAGAAAGAGGTGATAATGAGCCTCGTCTTACCGTTTCACATTCTCTCCTCCCCAACACTTCTCTGCGATCAGTACCATCTGCTGCTGTGATTGAGCTATAGACTTAAATGGTCTGGCAGTCAAGCTAATGCCCACAGATAGCAAGTTGTGTCTGTACATAAAGACGCATTTATTATTTTGGGTTTTTTATCAGTTTATGAAGAAGGGGGAAGAAAGGGAACAGCATTTTCTGGTGATTTACACGAGGGAGTCAGAACTACACAGGAATAACAGCTCTGGATCATGATGGGTAACAGTTCCAGCCCATCGGGATCCATGATGGCTTCGCCTTGGCATCTGTTTGGAAAGCAGCGGTCAGCAATAAACTCACTGGCAGAATGATGACATTTCCTGGCTTGAACCCCCCATCACCTTCAGAACTGCAGCCCCGAGAAAGCAACGAAGCGTCCTTAATTAGTCTTTTTGAAATTAATACGGCATCACTGACATTTTTTTTTTTTTTTTGAAGAAACAGGGGAGAAAACGAGACAGGGTTTTGTTACAGAGAGGGATCGCGGGTTTAACTGGAGTGCCAACACAGCGAGCTGTGTATATTGACTTTTACTTATCCCCCGTTGGAGTGATACACAGCTGGAGGGAAGCACTTTCGACTGGATAGAAAACTTACGCTGCCATTGTGTAGCAACTCACACAGCAGAGTGCATTCCTATCTGTGAGAATTAGCTGGAGAATTCTTCACCTATTCAGATGCTCTTGTGAAGGACTTTAAAAGTAGGAAGGGAATCTACTTTTAGATGGATAGAATTCATTTGAGTGAAAATCTGTCATTGTGTCTTTCAGTTGCTCTATTTTCAGATTAGGAAACAACAACTAACAACTTATAAGAAAATAGTTAAATCCTCACTATTTTTAAGGAAATTCCCTCATCTACCACTTAAGGGCCACCTTTTGCATTTGAGAACCATGCCTTCATGATATAGATTCAACAATCTATGTTCGAAACATTCCTTTGAGATTTTGGTCCATATTGACAAGCTAGCATTGTTCAGATGTAGCAATTTTGGAAGTTGAATATCTACGTTACCAAATTAGCATTCGACCACATGCTTGACTTTGCATGTGTTCTCTCTTTAAAAATCCTAACCCTAATTTGAAAGGAGACCTGACAAAATGCTTATATTTCCTAACTAACACACACTTTTCAAATTACACTTTTCTGCTCCTGATTTTACTGTGTAACTCCTCCTTGGTCTTAAGATTCGGAGTTGTTTAAACTCCAGAAGTTTTCTACTCTCTGCTAGGTCCAGCTGGAGTCACGCTATGGGCTTTTACAAAGTTTTTTTGGTGCATGTGGTTTTGAAAAGACCTTCAGACTGCCACCCCGCCCCACAGCGCTTGTCCAACCATGACATCTGCTATGCTCCTCCTGAGCATTGCACTAACACAGAGAGAGGGGTAAGAAACGGGATCCACTGGGGCCGTGCGCATCACTGGATGGCAGGGATCACACCTATCCCATATGCGCTTTTACCCGTCTGACTGTGACATTTACCTCCACTAAGACTGTGGGAAGTTAAACCTGAACCAGGTCCAGATAGTTGATGTTTTTGCACCTACCTTTTTAACAAGCTCTTCCTTGTGCTCTCAGCCTTCTGCTTGCTCTGTTTTGATGCTGTCTGGTCATGTCATCAACAAACAATACTGGGGCTAGCTAGTAGACTGCAGATCTCTATCACAGGCTAAAGTTCTATTGTTTGTGCCGTATATATTGTGCATTCCTAGTTTGTAGTAATGTTTATGTGTGTACATATCAAACCGCACATATGCCAGACCATACTGCCCAGCACAGAGAGGTTGCTTGTTAGCACAATGTCAAATATGTCCATTACTGGCATCTCTTGCTGCTCAGCAGGCAGGCCCGGAGCCTTAACTATGACACACATTTCACCTTGATGCCCGTGTTTACTTCCTCACCACCCGTCTCTCGTCCTCAGCTCCTTCTTTTCATTCTTCAAGTTTTTTGTCTTTAGTTGATCTCTTGATCTATTACATTTGACAAAATAAAATTCTAGACAACGTATCTCTTACATATAGGTTTTATTATTTATTGCAAAACCATGGCATTCCATCCCACAATGTGTCACATCACTTTTCTTGAATCCCTAAATAACAATAACAATATCTGATGTTCTGGAATGAGGAAACTCCAATGAGCGATGAAGGAAGTTAAGAACAATGCTTCCCTTGTCGCCCCCAGCAACTGTGGAAAGGCTTTTTTGCTTCCATTCAAGAAATCAAATTCAATTAGTGGAGTAACATGGAGGAAGAGAGGTGTCTCGGGAGGACTGGTTTAATCCAGATTTTTCTTATTGCCGCTGACCTCTGGGAAGCTGTGTGTGCAGATCCTATCCTCCAAGAGCCTCCTTTTCTTAGGAGAGGAACTGGAGGTGAGTCTTCTTTTATGCTCCCCTGACATAAAAGATCCATCCTCCATCGGGTCGGACTTCAAAGGTGACTGCGGTCATCTTTTCTTCCATTACCAGAAGCTTTGCTCTAATCTTCAAGTGCACACCTGGCAATCCTCCTCTGTTCAAACCCCAGTACTGTTTCTCACACTCCACTTATCTGCAGGGGGTGTTAAATGTTATGTAATCTGGGCATAAAAACACCTTAGACCCCAGCAATCGTGTCGCTCATGCATACACTGCTGGATATGTGCCTACGCTTGTTAATTTATTAATCAAACCCAGGTGAAATAGAATCTCCAGTGGAGATCAGATGATATGTCGGCTTAGTTGAAGAGGAGTTGACCTCTCTTTGAGGGAATATAGGACACATAGACTAATATAGTCATGAATTATTGGAATTGACACACAGTGCAACCGGAAAGCATTCACAGATACACCATCTCAAACTCATGCGTGTGCCTTTGCAAATCAAGGTCCAATCAACTGAATTTACCACACTCATTTTACGTTGTGGAAATATTTCCAGGATGATTGGTGCAAACAGCTCAATTTTGAACTTCATTGAGAAAGTATTAAGCAAAGGCTATTTTCTGTTTTTAATGAATTTGCAAAAACACTCAAAAAAGGTGTTTTTGCATGTCATGTTAACAGGGATGAACCAATAAGTTGCAAGCGTTCATCTGACTTTTGGGGATCGACGATTAGCTGATTTATGTGAAACCGATCTAGTCTTCCTCCACAGATGTCTGAGAATCAGTCTAACACTGTCAGAGCTGACCAACAGACCCCGCCCACCAGGTCGGATTGGTGATTGATCAGAAAAGTGCATCATCCCTAGGAAGTGGTGTGTAGAATTTTGAGGAAGTAGATTAGGTTGATACAATTTGGAAAGGTTGTTGACATAGGAAAATGTGAAAGAAAGTGAAGCAGTGTGAGTATATTCTACATGCACTGTAGCAAATTACCCTAACCTTCGCTATCAGATCTGCTGATTGACGATGGCAGGAGAGTAAAATTTTTATTTTTTGACAAATATTTAGCACCCAGGGACTTGTGGACTATAATGAAGTTGTATTGGTGAATAAATATAAAATGACTTGTGATCAAGGAAACCTTTATTGTGTAAGAAAGTATTTTTTCAGGATTTCAATGTTCCATCCGTCTATTGCTTTTTGCCTGCCTGTCTATAGTCCATTCTTCCTGCCTACTTTTCTTCTTTTTTACATTTCATCCATTTTTCCATGTATCCTTCCTAACTTTCCTATCTTTCTACATCCCTACCTTTGGGGCAGACCACTTTTATCTTCCTTTTTACCAGTTACATCTTATTTTTCCTTCAGGGCCTCTTCCCTTATAGAGCCCGTAGATCTGCACTGTAGACTGACATTTTGGGATCATAACAGCTAGGATTGGAGTTTTACTTCTCATTTTTAATGCAGAACCCAGTTTGCTTTGACTATATTTCTGGTTCTGTTAAACTGGTCTGAGGAACAGAGAATTCAGCATGAAGTGTTAGACCTCAGAGTGCAGCTCTGCTGTAAGCCTTCTCTGGCCTCAGGCGTTCCTTTCCTGGGAATCTGTTATAGATAAAGATCGATTTGAAGGGCTGGAACCATTTCCCCCACCCCGCCCCAACACGCCCTTTTCTACCACCGCTCCTCCTCCTTCATGTCTCCGTTTCTCTAAAGACTCTCTTCTACATGAGCAGCAGCAATTTCTCCTCAGCCTCCAATGCCAGAGTGACTTATTTACTTCTGGCCTCTGGCTATCATTCAGCCACAATATACCCAAGATTATTATAGTTAATTAATACTAACAAAATAACAAAAACTGAAATTGAAAAAACTTTTTAGTTAACTTAAATTAATAAAAAATGATAATTTATATGGAAAAACCATACCTAACTGAGACTGTTTTGCATTTATAAAACATACACAAACATACTGAAATTATAGAAATATCCTTTGTTTTCTGATTATGAAACTTTACAAACTGATGTAAAATTGATTTTTTTTTTTTTTCTATGCGCACAAGAAGTTTACAGCAGTTTTTAGCAAATTACAGAAGCCAGTCAGTTATTGTTCAACAACAATTGAATCTATTTTTATAAAATGGTATCTTCTGTTGTGTATTTATTACCCAATCGATGTATACATGATCAATACTTTTTTGTTGCAGAATTTCTGAATTCTCCACCTAAACGTTTTCCTAAGTATGTAGAAACTACAACTACTACTAGAACTAATAAAAACAATTGTTGAACTAACAATAACTCATAACTAGCAAACACTCTCCAGAAACCATCTAAAACTAACTGAATTAGTTAGTCACAAAGAATTAAATCTAAACTATTATTAAAACCCAAAATTATTCGAACCCTGGCCACGGCCCCGTACCCCTTCAGGGTTCACACTCAGCCCTGTTAACAAACACCAAACTCCACCACTTATCTCTGTTTTTTCCCATCTTTTCCAGTGATAGCTCTCTCTGGTCTGCCTTTTCTAGCCCAGCTTAAAGGAAAAAGTGTTTTAATGTGTTGAAGGCTTTAGTGTGTAGAGGCAGATCTCTGAGCCGCCCCCTCTCCAGCCCGCCCCTCATGCTGCATTTCCCTCTGTTTTCTCTGCCTCGGGGTGGAAGCAGAATGAAAGAGGGTGCTCCCTGGGCACCGTGTATGCTCAGAGAATGTTTGTTTACACCCAGGCAGCCAAGGGGGTCAGGGGGAAAAAGAGGGGGGCCTGTTCGGAGCTATGGAGGCCTGCACAGGACCTCTCCGGTCGATGTGAAGCAAGGGTGGGGGGAAGGGGGATCCAGGTGTTTCCTGTATGCCCGTTGAAAAAGCAGGAATGGGCGATGCCAACCAGCGGAATTGCAAAGATAGTTAAAAATGAAAGTATCTGTGTGTGTGTCCCCTCCTCAGCTGTGCAGTCTCTTTGCTCTGCCAAAACAAGCAGATTTCTGGTTTAAATACTAATTCAGCCCAAAAGTGTATTGCCTTGTGTTCACTTTTCTTTTTGCACTGTTCTCTGAAATAAATCCTAAAGCTGTACTTGAGAAAAGGGAGGGGTTCTTAATCCCAAAACAAAGAAATATTTTACCAGATTTTTTTCCCCCACAAATGAAAAGGGGGATTTACAAGTTTTTAGACGGCAGCTTCAAAGGAATATTTACATGTTCCTTTCAAAATATGCATTTTACGTGTAATCGGAGCCATTGTCTGCTGGAGAAGGGTGGGGTCAGCCTGCCTTTTAAATCTGGATCAGGCCTTGATTCTGCTGCTGCTGACTCCTAAACTTCAAGAGGGAAAGAAAAAAAACCTACCAGAGGGAAGGAGTGACTCCTGGTGGGCAGAGTGTGCTCCTACACCTTGTTTCACTTCTCTGAGCCGGTCTTTTGAAAACAGTATTTACCAACAGAAACATGTCAGTTGCAGTCTTCAGAATTTTTCACCTGATGATTATCCACCGCACTTACTTTCTGTGTCTTTGTGTCTTCCCTTTTTACAAGCCGACTCCCCCCGCTCACCCACAACCACCTGTCAAGCTTAAGTTTTACGTTTGACAAGAAAGCATTTAGCCAACAGGCTCTGATTTATGGCGCCTCTGAAAGGTGTAATTTGAGGTTTTCTGCTGGAAGCCTCAGGATGAAAACAGAAAATAAACTCTCCCTGTTGTAATGTCTTCCCAGGGACTGAACCGGTGTTTCGATCGCACACATGCATTCCTTCTCTCTGTCTTCAGAGGATCAGACTTTTCCACCTACATTGAGGTGATTGGGTGGCAGAATCCATTAATGGCGCCTCTTCCAGCGCTGTCGCATGATTCACCTGATGAGTCTGTGTTCAAGAGCTGGTGAACGACGGTGATAACAGCCCTGACAGATGCGCAAGGGTACATTAGCTGCCCATAAGAGAAGTCGATGGCACTCATCGGCAGACTGCTGTCTACCATCGGCTTATTCCCCCCTGCCCCTGAGGATATTGCCATGGCGATGGGTGCAGTTCAGGTGGTGTTTATTTCCAGGCACAGCAGTCGGCCTTCATCGGACACTGGCAGTCTGGCGATAAGGCCAAGATTGACCAGGAAGAGACAGAGACTTGAGATTCAAACTAACTTGTCTGTGAAGTATTTAGGGTAATCTAAAGTAAGTTTGTTGTATTTCCCAGCAATCCAAATGAGACAGAGGTAGTGTCTGAATGGCAGGTGTAAAGTAGTACAGCTGTTCAAACACACAAAGCTTTTCAGTTTTGCTTGTCTTTGTTACCTCACCCCACTTGGGTTACTATGATGTCTTAAACTGGCCCAGCACTTTCAGGTCAGACAGGTTATATACCCTCACAGTCAACTCACAGCTTTGTGTAGCAACTGGCCAAGGTCCTATCATCCTCCAGACAGCTGCCCACAGCATTCTGACCTCTGTGGGGTCGGCCAATTTAAAGATCTGCTTTGCACAGCTTTTTTTAAGTGTTGTGCCTTCCAAAAGGCATGCATCTCGAAACTTTCCACATTCAGAACCACAAAAACCATGACAACTGGCCTGTACTTGCACTGTGCTTTATCAAGTCTATGGGACCTGATATGGGACAGATTATATAAGGGAAACTACCTTTAGAGAAGAATGTTTACTGAATGTTAAGTCCTTTTAGGTCCTTGTAGGGCTTCACACTACATTCAGTCATTCACAGTCCAGTATCACTTGTAAGATACTGGGCTATAGTGTGACAGAAGCAAGTCTACCATGCCACCAGGCCTTCTGACCACCACCAGCAGGCAAGGTGGGTAGCATCCACCAACTGACACAAGCCAACGGAGCAGGAATTGAACCAGCAACCCATCAATTAAAGACGAACTCCTACCACTGTCACCCTAGACTGGCCATTACCTTCCTGTGCTGTTACGCTCGATAAAAGTTTTGCAACACAGCCTGGGTTTTCTGTCATTCACAAGGAGTGCCTCCAGTAGAATTTTTACCAAGCCAGTCAGTGAACAAAAGAAGAAGTAATGAATGATGACATTGATTTTCTGCTCTTTTTTTAGAATTGTAGTCTGCCTATAGTTTTAGCAATGGCAGCTGAGGAAGTGAACAAAGACATTCAGTAAGTGTTGGTCACTCTTCCAAATATTGAATTAACATTAACAGCCATCTCTTTCAGCTCAGCTCCTCTGTCTTTGCAGGATGCAAGTGGTCTGTGCTGTAAACAACAGTTAGTTTCATGTTGCATCACACTAGTGGCAGCCAAACGTTATCAATTGATAACATCTAAAACTTCAACAGAGAGCAATCCTCCATGAAGCAATCATTTCTCTACAGCCAATAGCCCAAACCTTCTCTATGAAGCAAAGTGTAGTAGAAGGAGCCATTTTTTTTTTTTACCAGGTTGCCATTGCCGTAAAAACTGTCAGAAGCCATTTAGGTGACTCAGCAAAAAAGTTTAAAAAAACTGAACTTTTTTGCCCACATGCAGGGAAAATGAACTCAGTGAAGCACAGTGGTAGCCACATCAGTCTGGAGATGGAAAAATACAATGCAATGCTTGAGGAAAATATGAGCAAAGGCTTGATTCTATATCAAAGGTTCACCTAGTGGCATAACCACAACTCTAAACACACACCCAGAGTTTGCTGTCAATAAAGTTTGGGTGCATTGTCGCACAAAGTTGAATGCTTTTCCAAGGTGCTATTTAGAAAACACTGAAATCAATTTTCCTTGGTTTCTAGTAAAGTGATCTGCATTTGGTTCCTCAGATGTTTCAGATAGGTGCCAAGAGACGCTCCTGGATCCCATCTATGGAAATGGAAGCAAGCGACTGAGCCAGCGAGGATGTGAAAGCAGGGATTCAATGTGCATGATCTGCACAGCTCTTAAGAGACAGATGGAAGTTTTCATTTCCTTGGGATAACGCTGTCTGTTTGAACAGGTGGACCATGCCACCCTCCCCCTTCTGTTACTCCCCAAGGTCAATAGATGCTCTAACTCCCTTCATCCTCCCTCCCCCTTGTCCAGTTTGCTTGCTCTCCTGTGGGCATTGCATTCTTCAGCAGGAAAAGCTGTGTTTCAGAGATCAGTTTCTCTGACTTGCCTCTGATTCGTCTTTAATGCTCTCCATCTCCCCCCTCTCCCATCATTCCTGTTATTACCGAAGCAAGCAGCTGGGCTTAGAGACTGGGACATGCTGATTAGCAAGGGGGAAAGTGAAGGTACTGATTATAGAGTGGAGGGTGTGTAGGGTGAAGGTGGGAGAACATGATGTTATGGTGTATGTTACATATATTTTTGTGTTGGGCCGGGATCATGGATTCAACCAGACATGTTAGTCATGCTAGATTGGAGTCTGTGCTCCAGCCAGCTAGGCTCCTTCTCCTCTACTCCCACTGCAGACGCAACCAGCTTGGTCACTGAAACATCCAAACACAGACCTACTCACACAAACACACACACACTGGGATTCGCCTTGATACAGGAGAAGGGAAGGGGAGGGAAGAGAAAGAGGGAGTAGTGATGTGATTCCAGTCGGGCTTGGACCTTTTGGTGAGAGGCCCACGTTCAGACTGATGAGCTGCTATAGAATGTAGCAGGCAAACACCAGGGTAGCTCCTCCCCTGCACTCCAGGGACTGAGCCACTGTTTTGACACATTCATTGTTTGCTAAAAGCCACACTTTCCCTTTCATGTCTACTTTTGATCTAACCAATTCTGCTTGCAGGAGAAACTTTTCTATTTTTATCATCTAACACCTGAAGAGCCTCCTTTGAACATGCTTTTTCTTTGTTGCTTAGTGTTTTAGATATTCCTTCCCAGGCCTATGATTGTCACCAGTAGGTGGCGATGTGGCTCTACAAAAGTTCCTCCAGCGCTCTTCTCTTCTGTTTTCAGCAGCAGCTACAATCTCATTTACTGCTGTGATGTTTAGGTAAAATAGTTACTAAAAGCGTCTGAACTGACCAACTAGCTTCCAGTTTTGTCATTTCCTCTTGCAATAAAATGCAGAAATCCTCCTCGGTTACACTTCAGAGAGTAATCTTCACACATCGTTGGTTTCACTTACAGAAAAGAAGCCCCTTTACCTACTTGAAGAGCCCAGAAAGTTCACTATATGGGAGTTCCTGTGTGATTTCGAACCTTATAAGCACTATTCAGAAATGTTTTTGATAGAGAAAATATTTCTCTATCAAAAATAGATAGAGATTGGGGTTGGGGTTCTTTCTCATACAAAGTGCTGCATGTCAGGACTAATAGACACCACTAGGGGTGCACTTACAAAACGGTTGGCTGATAAATTAGACCCATTTTTTTTATTTTTCATTTTGAGAAATCAGTGATCGACCCATGTGAAAACAATCACATCTACCTCTGCAAAGGTCTGAAAATCAGCTACTGATTGTCAGTTAGCTGTGGAGAGATCATGTCTCTACATACATAGTTTACAACAGTCATACCACTGTTGCCAACTTAGCTTAACTTTTTCTTTGTATCTCGAGATTTTCAAACAAAATTGGCAACAGCCAAAACAGAAAGTCAGGCTTTTTAAGGATAGATGATCAGCCAGAAAACTGCAGTCAGTGCACCCTTAAATACCACAGTAACATGTCCTGGATGACACCATCATTTGTTAGCAAGCACTGCTAATCCACCTCCTTAGCTTTTGCTGCTCTACTTTAAATCTCTCACTGGCCATATGGTTATGTACTTCTACAAACAAAAGCAGGTAGGATGATCACAGCTGTGTTGTGAGCAAAGCAGTATGAATTGCAGCTTGGCAGCTGAACTCTGAACAGCCTTTGGCACTTCTAAGTTGTCTTGTTATGCCAGGCATAGGCATACTTTTCCCCCTCTGCTCGCACGTTAAATGCACAGCAAGCAAGCGTGCATGTATTTGTTTTTCATTTTGTGTCATCCGGCTTGGTTTCTCAAATCCAAATCTCCATGAAGTGTGTATCAGCCACGGGGGTGGCGGTCGGGGGCAGATTTGTGATGTAATCAGGAATTAATTTTGGTCAACTGCATGTGGAGTGGGACTAACAGGCCAATGTGCAAAGTGTGCTTATCATATATCGCGCCTGCTGCCACCATCTTTAACCTTCTCATGTTTGAATAGTAATCTCATTACTAAAGAACAGGTAGAGAGAGATGGAGAACAGTTGAGGTTCACCTGATCCTTAGTGTTCATTGCACAAAGGAACAGCAGATGGAGTAAATCATGTCTGGTTATGTAACATGGCTGTGTGCAGCTGAGCCGGGTAAACAGCCTGAAGAACAGAACTGTTGATCTGACTAGCTGCTAAGCATTAGCATATATGACAATAGTGTTACTTCAGAGAGATTATCACCTGTTTTTTTACAGAACAAAGGGATTATTGGATCCATGTAAGTTGCATTATGTACCCTCTGATACCCCCACCAGGGGTAAACTGAGGGGAAACCTTTGACACTTTTTTGGGATGCAGGTTACCATAGTAACAGTCAGAAACCTGTTGCGTATCCTTGGTTACTAGGATTTTGCCCAGTGTTAGTTTTATCATCATTGTCTTCTCAGTTGGGTGGGGATGTGGGACAACTTTCATCGGCCTGCCCACTGCTGAACTTTAGCAGTGAGCAGGCTAATGAATATTGCTTTCCATTATTTTTACTTGTGTAGTCCTTCAAACTACTAATTAAGTCTATCCACAATCAGACTTCTGTGTGAAGAGTTCACAATCCCAAAGTGTCCCGTATGTGCGAAAGAAGAACGTTGACATTATACAGTAGTATAATGTAGTCTATGAATTGATTTTGAAGTTGTTGACCAATGACTGACAGTATTGTCACAAGAAGAAGATGTTATTGTATCAGCCTTTCAGACCGCTCAGGTCTTCTGGTTCTGGCATCAGAACCAGAACCAAACATGGAGAATCAGCATTCAGCTTCATAAAAGCCCAATTTACTGAATTCACAAGTAATAGCTTGTCGACAGACATTTCCACCTGAATGTTTGATTCCTGCAGCTGTTCCATAAAAAAAAACATGCCTCAGATTTCATTTCACATTCTATGTACTAATAAGGGATCATTTAATCTCACTACATTTTGTCTCTAGAAGTATATAGAAGATGGTAAAGGAGGTTAAAAACAAATATTTTTATATATGTATTTGTTTTTTCTGGAATACTTTTATAAGGTTCTATAGCAAACTATTTTTTTTTTCAACCAAGGTCAGTGGTGAAAATAGACATTTTAGAATCTTCTGTGGGCAATTCATGTGGTCTCTGAGGGTGACCTGTGTCCTGCAGGCCCTGTATCGGCTACCTCTGATCTAAGTAACACACCAGCGCAGTCCTAGTCCATGTTGCATAACTGGCTTGCTGCCAAAATCTGACCCGAACATCAAAGCCTTTTTAAGTATAAACACTTAAATTTATTGCAACCTCATCTATCAAACTTGAACTTTCACTTTCAGTAAAAAAGTTGTTTCATAACCTTTTATATATTTTTTTAGATTTAAACAACTTTTACCTATATATTGTTACTGTTTAAATAAGATTCGGACTCAGACACATGAAATACATCGGTTAGTGTGAGTTTTATCAGTTACCACTGAGATGTGCTGCTGTCTGGTATTTTGTTCCGGCTGTGCCTTGCACAAAATACCACCTCACGTCCAAAGGTCAGTCTCTAAAAGAGAAAAAAAAAAATCTTTTTGTTTTCCCTCCATCTTGTCCTGCACTTGGAAACAGACTGAATGATGCGGTGGTGACTGAGAGCAGCTGATAAGGAAAGTCACTCAGTGTTGGACTGAGGAGGGAGCTCTTTGTCGTGAGAGTCTCTGACAGAGATGGATGAGGCTGAAAGAGTTTTACCTTCAGTGGAAGAGAGCCCAGACTCTCCTGGCACCTGGTGATAAATTTGGCACAAACTGTTGGGGAAAAAATAAGAGCAGAAGCAAAGTGAAGGAGAATAAAAGGATTGTTTTTTTGGAGCTTTTGTTATCTGCGTCTGGTACAGAGGGATGAGCAGAGAATGGCCTAATGGATGGAACTGGCCAAAAATAAGCTTTGTAGGAGTCATGTAGTGACCTGCTTTTTGAAAACTCAACAATTACAATCTTTTTCCAATCAGTAATTCCTAGGTCACGTTGGTGTGAATGTTGGCACTGAACACAAATGACTAAAGGTTCACTGGTAGATAGATACATTAGAAACTATGTATCTATCTACTCCCTTGTTTTGGCTTTGGAGAAGCTAAAGACTTGCATTGCTTGGCAGACCACCCACTGGATTTCCTTCTTTCTCTGCTGTCCATTAGTGCAGATAGAGTAGCATTAGCCTTAGATAGCCTAACAAATAACATGCCTAAGCCAGATGAGTGAAAGGTGACTCATATTATTTTTCAAAGAAAAAAAATACATACAGCATCCATAGGTAATATTAGATGTTCTTTTGATTCTACCAATTCCAATTTTTCACTATCTTGAGCATTTTTAATTTGCTCAAGTTTATAAACTTCTATAGAAGTTTATAATTCAATTCAACATGCATCAGATTGTTTTACAATAAAAGCAGGCCATATTAATGCTGTTCTTCTCATTTGCCAAAGCCAACCACTCTGTTTCAATGCCAGCCTATCATTAATCATACCAGCTGGTTTCAGAATTAATGTAAACTCCTGTGACAAAGGAAGTAGCCTTGGCATAATCTTAATTTGGGCACTAATACCACACCATACAACCATAAGCTTGTTGCAAAGTAGGTAAGATTTTAACATTTACAATATTATACAAAGATTTTGTTTCATTTTTGTCCATCACATCATGTTTCTAAGTGGAATTATCTTAGTTGAGCTGAGCTGATCAACCGGATCAGCTGCAAGTAGTTGAACCACCAGTAACACTGTAAACCAGAAGTCCTGAACTATTGAACTTCAGACCAGAATCGCTTCATGGGTTATTTATTACAAGACCTCAAATTCAAAAGAGAGAAAGGGGGAAATCAGAGCCAGTTAAATCCAGGAGCAGCACATCACAAACTGCAAAATTCTAAGATCAGGCAACGTCCACAAGGCTCTGATTGGTCGATCCCTTTATCTTTGCTCAAGCAAGGATATTTTTTGTAATTTCATAATAATTGAGCAGCTGCTCTACACCAGCTTTTGTTATGTAAGGTTGTTCTTTTTCAGAGAGGTGAGTGGAGGTCATCCGGTGGTGGGGGATGTGCCCTATGCCAAGGACCTCTCACCTCACCCTCCTCTACATGCATGGCCCCCCTCAGCCTCCCAGCATGTCGTCTGTGTCATGGCCTGACTGACGGGTACAAAGTAACTGCTGTGTGCCCTGAGGGCCTAATCTCACCCCTGTCACTCAGTCATCTTGGACAAAGCCCCATAACCAACCTCTGCCTCCTCAAGCCGTCTGACCTACCACCATGTGTCCTCATTTAATTAAAGCAACAAAAAAGTCAGTTCTGTGAACTGTTAAGGTAATTGCAAACATGTGACTTAAAAAAAAAAAAAAAGTATGACATGCTCCAGTGAACGTGACTGCATCAACAGGAGCAGCAGTCAAGTAGAGCCTGTGCAAGGTGATATGGACATGTGGCATCCTCATTATGGGGCTCAAATGTCTCTTTGTAGGTGTTAGGCCAGAGTGAGGGGTTTATTGAAGTGGATGAAAAGGATTGCGCTGACCTCAGGATGAAGTCATGTTCTTGTCTTCTGCAGACGGAGCGTGACCCTTTAAGGTACCTCCTCACTCTTGGTCTAGTCAGGGTGTCTGCTGGGAAACTACGGGATTTTTTCCCTCCTTTCTCCTCAAGCAAAAGAAAGATGTCAAATATTTCACCTTCTTTAAGTTGAAAACTATTATGGGTTATCTTCTGGAAGAAATGGAATGGAATTTTCATGGGTTTGTGTACTGTAGTGTTGAATCATATGAAAGTAGTTATTTTTTTACTAATTTATCTTCAATAGAGAGTATACTGGAGTCATCCATTTTGCACATTGTGATGCAGTAGCTTTCCTCTAGTGGGTTCTGTTTTTAGCATAGACTAGAAAGATGTCATAAATTGCAGTGAATGGTGATGAGGCAGACGCAGAGAATCCAGGTAGAATGAGAAATGACGGTGATTTAATGGTGAAAAATGTCCAAAAGGTCCAAACAGTCAGAAGCACAATCCAAAACAGTCCACAACCAGACAGCACGGCTGAGCGGAAGCAAGGGCCCAACACCGGTAGCAACTGGTGATACGAAGGACAAAGAGACCAGCGTCACAGACAACACAGAATAGACAGTTTAGACAAGGACCTGACAGACGCTGAGACACAGGTGACATTAAATACACAGGAGGTAATAAGGGAACGAGACACACCTGGGTGCAACCAAGGGGGAGACAGGACAACACAGAGAACCGCACAACTCCAGCTCGCTGCATTGCTCATCTGTTCCAGAACATTTTATCATTATTGTTGTGCATGAAAATCCAACAGGTCAGACGTTTTGGAAATATTCATACTAGCCTGTCTGGCGCCAACATCCATGCTACATTCAGTCCATGTTCATGTAAGATTTGTTGCGGAGAGTGACGTCAGAGTTCCAGTACTTTCCAATTCAGGGTTCCTGGGTTAATTCCAGAAACATCTTTGGCTGAGCATTGTTGGGATTTTGAGATACAGTCAAATATGACAGGAGATTTACAATGTTTCCAAATGCCTGGATAGAGTGGCTTACTTATAGGTTTTAGCCATTATCCAGAGGATTGACTGTATTGCGAGTTTGATTATTTTGGAGGTGGTTTGTAACAAATCAAATTGCTGCAATGAGTAATTTGGGTTTTAAGAATAACTGTAGTAATTATGGCTGGAAATGATTTATATCATGTCAGATCACTATTTTTTTTTCTCACTCCCCACCGACCAGCTTTGTTTAATTCAAAGTTCTACAAACAGAGCACTATGTCTTGTAAAACAATATTTCTTTATTAAAGCATTGGGGTAACATTGAGTTTAAGATTATTCTTAATACTTCTCTCAATCCGTCCTGTTTTTGTGTTGCATTGTAAGCCAGCACAGGTAAAGACATTGTCCAGATACAGGAACATGGAAGTTGGTGGCTTGGAGAGTAACTGTTGCTTTCTGGGAGTGTCAGGGCCCGTGAATGTGTGTTCTGTTCTCATTAGCACCCTTGATTACCTTAATCCGTCCTCTAAACACATGCCTGTCACACATACCAAGGGATCTGAAAGGTCAAAGATCAACCCACTTCCCATTACCTCCTGTAATCACTGTTTCCTCATTAAACTACAGCTGTCTCTCTCTTCTTCTTCCATCTTTGCTCCATTTAACCATCGTTCTTTTTTGGTCTGCTGCTCTATTGTCACTCGTCTATTCTGTCCACTTCTTGCACACACAGGATGGTTTTGTCTCACTCCCCGTTAATGAACTGGCTACTCTTCTCTGCACTCACCTGTGGAGGCAACATACGCAGGGTACTTTGCTGCAAATTAGGCTGGAATGAGATGGAAATTACAGACTCTGGCTCCCTAAAAGCATTCTTTTCTTATCTTCCATGTGGAAAGGAATGGGGTGTGAAAGCAAGTACCAACAGACCGAATGTGACATTTTTGGTTTGTTTTTCAATCAATTGCACTCCATCTAAATGTGTTTTGTGATAAGAGTGCTCATTAATTATATTTGGATTAATGCTGTTCAGAGAATCAAAGGTTGACTATTTTTCATTTCTCGTGTTGGCATGAAATACTCTGAGCATCCTGGGGAAGTCAGAAAATTAAAAAAAATCCACCTTCTCTACGTATTTGCAGCTGTGTTTTACCTTTGTCTTTGCTGGCAAGTTCATCGGCATAATTTAGAATGACCATACTACAATGTGACATTAGAGTCTTTTCTGACCAACAACAGAAACTGTGTTTTTCTGTTGTTGCTGATGTTTCCTCTTTTGTGTCCTTATGTGTGTGTGCTTGGCTTAGCTTTATGACATTTGCTGAATATCACATCAACACATAAATGTCTTTATTTGCACTCCCAAGAACATATATATCAAGACATCTATTGACACATCCCACAAATGAGGTTTCCATTTAGCAAATGTCATTAGCATGTCTTTTGTTAAAAGTCTTGCTGTTTAGAGGGGAATCACTGAATCAGTAGCAGATAATGGGAGCATTGTGCACAAATGGAATCCCTGGTGGAAGATAATTGAATTAACTTCAGGCAAACCTGGTTTGCATTGTCCTGAGCACGTGTGTCATGGGACACATTAGCAAGACATTTGTAGGCCACTTGTGATCATTTACATAATAAGGGATTCAAAATAAAAACAAATTGTCTCAATTGTATCTGTTCCTCATCCATATACAGTGCTTTGCAAACATGATGAAATTTTATGTGGTAAAGTAACAAGAAGGACCAAGAATCAGCAGAGATCCTTTCTCTTTCACATATTGCTTGAAACCTGTGGCCTGCTTAATAATGTGGAACATCCTCTTAAGTAGATTTCCTTTAATTGAGCTCACCAGACAAACTAATCAACCAGCTCTCTGAAATTATAGTGATTCAAAGAGCCTGGTACACAATACCATCTATAAATTTAATAGCACAACAAAACATTTAATCTTTATGACATTTTGATCCAATTTGCATAATAATTTGGAACACGGTGGAACACTGTATTCAGTGGCGGTTTCTGATATGGGTGATATTGACAATCGCCCAGGGTGGCATGAGCAAAATTAATATTTTTAAAAGGTAACTGAGTTTTGCTACTTTTTCCAGTGCTGTGTGTACATAGTCTTATAGTAACCTATGTAATTTGTGAAGCAGAGCCTTAAGGTAAGTGCAATTACATAAGACCATGTGGAATTACAAACCATAATTAAATGCATTGTTCAAAGTAATGTTAACTTTCAAATGGCCCGGGACAAAAAACATTGAGGTTTTGCTCAGTTAATCCCAAAGGTCAGCCCTTATACTTGAAGCAGATTATCTCCATTATACAATGGGTCTTATGCATTAATGACTCTCACACATGTATAACTTGTCATTTCACACTTCTTAAAAGTTAAGTAAAAAGGCTAAAGAGGAGCACAGTCCTCCTGCAGTACTGTTTGAGGCTTCTGTTTTCTTTTTCAAGAATATTAATCTCTGCTTTTTGCTAAAGTTTTGCCCTTTGTCCAAGGTTTTCTTCAGCTACACCTGATGAGCAAGCCGTGATTAAAGCTCATGTTCAGAATGTGTCATCTAGCAGCCAGTGGAGCCTAACAGCTCTGAAGAGGAATGAACATCTCTCTTTGAAGCAGTTCACTGGTTCAGCAAATAAACGACAGGGTGGCTGTGATTCAGTCTTCACTGCCCAGAAGCCCTTTGAGGTCACTGCATTGGATGGACCAAAGGGCCAGGGGTCACACTGTAAAGAAATTTACAGACTGGTCAAGCCATCCAGTTAGCATCACTAGCAATCCATCAAATTTCCTGTGAAAGACTAAAGATCGGAGTAAAGCTCAACATCCGGCCTGCCACTCCGTCTCCTCTGAGGCAGTGGCTTGAGGAAGTCAAACTCAGCTGTCTATCAGGGCACTGAGGCATCTGAGTGAAGTACCACTGTCATGTCAACCAACATGTCTGTCACTTACCTCTCAGTGACCTCAACTCTCACTGGGTGTTCATTTGGAAGATTGTGGTGTTTATAGTGGGATTAGGCTGTAAGACACTTTCAGTTAAACAGGTTGTCTCATTCTTCCATTTCACCTAAGGAACCAAACCAATTTCCCCATAACATGCAGGCACTGTTAACAAAACAGCTATTTTCTCTATTCCCTGTCATTTCATTGCAGCAGAGAGCTCCTCAGAGTTGAAAATATTGCAGCCTTTTACTTATCTGGATCTTACATGTGGAAATCACCTGAGAGAGTGTTAAAACCAGTAAACAGGGGTTAAAAACTTCTGTCTTTTTCTAGTGAAGCATATGACACAATATCTGACTTACTAACAGCTCATCATTCTCAAGCAGTTGCATTAGAGAGATGGTGATGGCATTATTAGTGCTTTGACTCTCCAATTAAACTGTTTCAGTGGCTGTCATTCCTCCTGGCTGGGTCCCTGTTGGCCGAGAATCTGCCTTGCACAGTAAATAGGAATACAAAGCTGACAGCTGTCTGATAAATTATGCATAGCCTCGTGTTTTTAGACTACACACACACATGCATACACACGGATTGTCATGCCCCAGTGGTACAGTTGAGATGGAACTGGAAACTCATTAAACTCCTCCACACATTTTGGTTTGTACCTCTGTCCCGCTTCCTCCTCTGAGGTTTATGTCGCTTCTTCACACCTCCTTTTAACATCTCGTGTTAGTTTTCACTCCCTCTTGTCGCTAGTGTTTGCTCATCTGGCTTCTCCATTACTGCTCAGACAGCACAGATCCTTTCTCCTCTCATATCCTCTTGAGACTTTAAAAGATTTCTTTCATGGCTAAAGCAACATACATATTTCTGTAGATAAATTTGTGGTCAAAGGCAACTCAGCAAAAGGCTATAGCTGATCATATAACTATTGCTTTTAATTAAAAGAACTTATCAATTTCCTGTTCAGTGTAAGCTGTTCTATAAGCGTTTGAATTTCTACCAACAAGTGGTGCTGTCTTTATTCCCCATCTTGCTGATGTATTACAATAAAAAAGGCAACATTGATCACAATGTCAGAAAATTAATTGGATCTTATTTTCAACAGTAAGTCTTCTCACGTCTTAGAAGTATGTGTTGTTTTTGTGGTGTTCACTTTAAGAACGGTGTGTGTGATGTTGGATCAAGGCTGTGGAATTCAATGTTCAACTCTGCCACAGTAGCTATGTTTCCAATTTTCATGCAAAATTTGAACAAACTTTTCAAATGTTCCAAAAGAGATGGTGTGTAGATGGTGTGTTTCCATCTACTGGTGGTCTTGCTTGCTCTTCTTGAGGGAGGGTCCGATGGTACTTTTCTACTTTGCAGTGGACTTGGATGAAACGTGTAATGCAACGTTTTGTAGAAATTTAGTTCTCAACTTAATAAAATGGCCAGATTATTAATTATTTTCACTCTTAATTTTTCTCATGTCTGACCTTAGTTTCATCCTGTAGCTGGCCAGAACATTCCTGGGACTCAGACATTATGGGTTCTCACATTATCACTGTGTGCCATCAGTGTCCAGTTTCTTTGCTTGTTGCCACGTCGTCACTCTTTATCCTCCCACTCTCTTAAAATCCCCCTCTGCTCTGGTGACGGAGAGATAAATAGTTCTGTGTTTTGTCATGTGACAAGTTGAAACGCAGTGCTCAGGTTAAAAACATTTTAGCTGACTGCGGTCATTTTTCTATGTGTGCATTATGTGAATTTTTTTTTTTTTTTTTTTTTTTTATGAGTTGTCAAATCTATTCAATGTTTTGCACCACAAAATTATTTTGAGAAGGTTGTGTCTTAATCAGACTACATAGTAATGCTTAAAGTTCCTGCAGGGCCACAACATACCAGAAGAGCTACAACAGGCAAGGACCATCTGGACCCTGTTGAGAAACAATTGCTAGCTGAAGGTGTGGCCGCTGTTGGCAACCCCTGAGGGAATAGGTCCCTGTATCTTTGCTAGCAATAACATGTCTTTAGCATTCGTCTTCCTCTTACTTGAGTTGTTCAATATTTGAACGTGTGGCCAACATGGACTGAACGGCTTTGTTTACTTCCTTTGCTGCCATTGCCAAACTACAATCCAATGGAGGCAGAATATGATTCAAAACAATGCAGAAAATCAATGTCCTCTTTCTGTTTGCTGACTGGTTGAAATTCAACCTGGAGACATTGGGCCAAAGGGAGATGAGAATCAAATGGAATTGCATATCACAATAAGATAAGATAATATGATAAGAATTAAATTCCATCATTAAATTCCAATTAATGTTGTTTAAAAAAGACAAAACTGTCCAGATTATTGGTTTTAGTGTGTTTGTTCCATGATGGTATAATTATATATCAATATAATTGAAAATGTGATTATGTGTAATTACTGTGAGCAATTTAGTTATACAAATCTTGCTTCTTTATGTGAAAAGAAGCAAAAAAATTGTTCTTATCGTCATTGCTATGGTTCCGCCACAATATTGGGATAAAGGTTTCAGTGGTCACCTCAAGCTGTCTTTTATCTGTCAGAGAAGCATATGTTACTATTCCTTATGACAACCTTCCTGATTATTTGTCAGTCCTACTGACATGGAAGCCTCAGTTGATGTTACATCTTTCTTTTTTCTTTTTTTTTTTCATATTTCATTTTATTTTGGTAAATTGTCCACATCACTAGAAACAACAAAGAAAAAAAAACAAAAAAGCAACAATAAATAACCCATAATTTACCAAAAAAGAATAAGCTGAAGCAAAGCTTATTCTTGCCTACCCTGTTTTTTATGAAGAAAAAGCCCACATGTGATTTTCTATGACAAGGCCACAGATGAAACTTAATTCAAACACAAACTTGAACCTTCATACATCAAACCTCCCACAAAGGAGATGGAACCAGCTGCCGCAGCTTCTCTGTGTCTTAATTGCTCATTTATACACGTGTTTGTTCGGCCTCGGCTGCCGTAACCCTTCCTGCGCAGTTGTTGGTATCGAAGCACTGCCCTCCCTTTGCCAGCTTTGTGAATGGGATAACCTCGGCACGAAAGAAAGATTAGCCCAGGAAGATCACTGGCTTAAAACTCAACACTGATCCCAGCGCCTCAGGCACCACAGTGCGGCTAATGTGAGTGGAGAATTAGTTTCCACGCTACTCCGGATGAAAGTCAGAGCCTTTAGGAGCCAGACAAGCAAAGCCCACTGTAATAATGACTGATTGTTGAGTTCACACAGACACCTTTGTTGTTTGCCCAAGGCAACTTTTTTTTATCTCCACCTTTTCTTCTGCGATGCCGATCTCGTACCTCAGATATTTCCTGATAGAGCTGTTCCATTATTTTCTACAGTTGTAGTTGTGGGAACTAATAGATGATGATTTATTTGAAGACTGACATGGAGATTGTTGTTTATTTCAAAAGGGACAATGCACATCAGAAAATATATCAAAAAAATATATATATAAATAAATAACCGTTAAACTTTTTATAGTAATTGCATGTGTTAATGTTGATACCCACCCATATAGGTGTTGTTTATGGATTTTTTTTAAAGGAAGTTGAATTATTTAGAGAAATGTTCAGTGTACAGGCTTGTGTGATCTGTTGCATTTTGTGTTAAAAGGGATTTTAACACATGCATTTCCCTTTTAAATGCTTCGCTGCTCTGACTGGGAACATTTCAGAGATAGACACTATTTTGTGTTTAATAAAAACCCCAGTAAAAGGCCAAATGTGGCTGATGCAGCCATACCCTTGGTTGGCAAGATGGGCAGCGGAGCTGATCAAAAGAAATGCATGTTGCTGTGCTATAGCTGTCCCATTGGGTAAACTTTGTCTCACAGGAGAGGGACCAGCATCGTTTTTTATCCACTTTATTTTCTTCTTCTGGCTTCAGGCATGTGTGTTCAGAGTGAAATACACACAGTTGGAAGGGTGTGGGGAGGGGGAGCACTGTGTTTCTTTGCTGGATTAGCATACCAGAGGTCACTGAGTGCTAATTTAACTAGGGTATTGAAAGAGAATGCTTTAATAAAACTGCAGAGCTTTGGATGTGCCATCATGAGCATGTAGCCCTTCTGCTGTTTGATGTGTGACTGGGGGCTCTTCTTTCAATTTCAGATTAAAGCTGCAATGTGTAGCTTTTCTAAACATATATTATCAGACATTTAGCAGTGGTTCACAAGTTTGATTGACAGCAATAAGCCCCTCCTCCTGGCTCTGATTGGTTGTTTTTTGTTAGGAGCGGTGCATTTCTTCAGATGGCAATATCAGCACAGAGAGGAGGGTGGCTGGGACATTCATGGCAGGAGATCCTGCGCTCCATGTGCCCCCGACCGCAGTAATCAGTGTTACTGGCCAGTTCACGCTAACTTATAACAATTTAGTTTACTTATTGCAGTCAATTTCAACAACAAGCTTGGTGAGATTACATAAAACTTCACTAACCTAAAGCAATGTTATATACATATAAATAAATATAAACATATATATTTATTATATATAAATATAAATGTCAGATAGCATTTAGCAACTTAGCTCAATATGTTTTTTCAGATTCTACAGTTAATTTTTGAAAGCTGAAAGTTCATGCTTTCAGATGAGGCAAAGGTGACATTGGAATCTGCAGGAGCTGATTTTTTAACCCGGTTAACTCAAATAAATCTTTTCAAAAAGGTCATGGCTGATGCGGGTCTCTGGATGACCAGGCTTGGTGGACTCCATTTTAGGTGTTAGTGATTCTGAAGGTGCTGAATACCTGCCTTGATCTTCTTGAGTGAGGGTCAAATGGTACTTTTGTACTTTTCAGTGGACTTGGATGAAACTTGTAACGCAATGCTTTGTAGAAATGTAGTGAAGCAGAAAGTACAGATACTTACTGTAAGATGTGGTAGAGTAAAGGTCTAACGTACCCATATCTAAATCTACTAAAGTACAGACACATGAACAATGTACTTAAAAGTACATTACATCCCACCACTGATCATAACATACTGTCAGTACACGGTCATACTTTTAACAAATATCTTTTAAAAAAATGATTTAAGTTACCTACTGCAGCTTTAAAATGTGAGAGTGTGCAGCAGACCAAGCACCCAGACGGCATCTGAAGAAACCAACATTTGCTTTGTTATGAAATGAAAAACTTCTGTTGCTCAGCTTTTTTTCCCACATTGAATCTAATGGTGCTCGGTTAATAAAAACAACTCCTCCTTTTTTCCCCCTTTCCTTAGCTTTCTCTATGAATTCTCAATGAACAGCTGCTTAATAAACATAAAGGGGTGTGTGCTCAGAAGAGACCTGACCTCCGAGAGCTCAGCAGTGGGCAAAAGAACAACGGAGGAGGGAGGGTGTGCTGAGCCGAGTGTCGAGACAGCCTCCAGCTGGGGGGCGGAGGGGCAGTTGGTCCCGTCAGCCGAAAACAGTCAGAAGAGAGAGGACTGAGCGAGGGGAGAAACTGGGATTTCTGCTCCTGCCTGTGTGGCTGCAGGGGAGACCCTGGATGCTGGGATCTTCTCTACCATGGGATGCAGCCTCTGTTCTTTGAGGAAGCCTCGTGAGCAATATAAGCTACTATACGAAGTCTGCAAGGTACTGTGACCGTGCGCTTTCAAACTTCAGGAGGAGTTTTTGGGTGTTTTTTCTTTTGTTGCAATCTTTTTCCGGTTTTTAGTCATTCATCGTCCCTGACTTGTTGTCGGTCTCAGGGTTCATTGGGTTGAGTTCAGTGGAGTGAAGTGGAAACTGTTGCCAAATAAAAGGGGGTCTGAACTCTGGATGCTGGGGTCAGTGAGAAGCGGCGTGCTGTGCTTTAAAAGGAGGTGATGAAGAGGTGACAGCTCTCTTAATGACCTCCAAACCTCCGAACGCCGCCTGTCCTCGCTTCACCCTTGCACCAAAGTTTATATTTAACAGTTGAGTGCTTGTTTTGCAAATTCTCTTTACGGAAAAGAAAATAGAGCAGGCGTCGTATCAGATGCATCATTAACACACAGGGTTGAACAGCATTCTCACACCCAAGGACTGGAGCCGGATTTGGCGTTCTTCTTTTTGCATTCTTCGGCGGCTGAGTGCAAACCCTGATTATAGGCAGAAACGTTTAATGGGTTTCGCCAATTGTTTTTTTTATGCTGCAACATTTGCTCACGTCAGAGATACCACAAACTCCTGAACTCCAGCAGATTGTTCTCATGCTTTAAAACTAGACGATTTCCATCCGCCCACCAACATGCATCAACTGAAGTTTACAGTGTTTGCATCATTTCTGTTTCTTGCCCTCAGAAGTGGATCGGTGTATACTGAGTGGAAAAAACTTGGTTCATGAACATAAAATGAGACTAGTGGTATTTTAAGAAAAAGCAACAATTCCCTTTTTTTGTTGTTGTTTCCACCAATGATAGAAAGAAGGTCTGGGATGTTAACGTAGGGATGGGCATTTGCGTATCGTTTTTCTTTTATCATAAATTTCCCATAAGAATTTTGATTTTTTGTCCTGATAATGTTTGAAATCCTCCCAACTGTCCTTATTGTTGGGATTTATGGTTTTACTATTTTCTCCGATGTTTGTTCAGTGAAAGCATTGAACAAAATACCAATAAATTTGAAAATGCACTTACTGTGTGTACAATTCTTTGAGATATTTATGTGTCCTAAATTCACACGATCATACATTTACCTAAAAAAGATGTTATAAATAGTTCTTACCATCACTTTTTATAATTATCACAATAGTGATAATGATGTCACTACCCCAAAATTCTGAGCTAAAACCTTAAATCCATATCGCCCACCCTTACTTTAATGCATTAATATTTATTGTATATTAATACAATAAATATTAATGCATTAATACTGGGCAAAACAAAACACATTAAAATTACATGAATTTCAATGTATTCAAAATTTTAATACAATTTATTTATTTATTTTTCATGCAAAAGTCCTGAGCCAGAACCTTGGTGTTCACATGTTTCTGATGCATCATAAATCTATGCACAAGCAACATCTGCAAACAGTAGCAGTAAACAACAGTTGCTTCTCTTGACCCACTAGGAGTTTGTTTTTGCTTCAGACATCAATATACTGATACGCTGGAAAGAAATATTGCTGCTCAAGTTGTGCTGAAAGGAGTTGGCTATTCAACTCAATCCAAAACATGCCAGTGTTCACATATTTAAAGTATTATTTTTCAAAGAAGTCCAATTAGATTGTTGAATAATCTAAATCACAGATTAAAAACAATAAACTGGATTGTTGAGATCTATTTATTTAATAAAAAGTTTTAGACTTAAAAATGTTGCTTATTTTGTTGCCACATGGTTAATCCTTAATCAGTGTAGAATAGAAGTTCAGTCATGGCTTATTTTTTCCACAAATTGTGATTTTCATACTTGCTTTATTCTAGGTAGGCAGAGGTGTAATTTTAATTTTACTTCCTTTAACAAACAAAAGTTCCTTCAATTTTAAGCCAGGGGAGTCCCAAATGTGGTTCAGGGGCCACTTTTGCAGTCTGTGGACTGATGATTGAATTTGATCAGAATGGAAAAGGTTGCAATGGACCATTAGGGGCTCCATTCACACCCAGATGACAGGATATTTGGATTTAAAGAATATGTATATAACAAAAATCAAAGCTTTTTTTCGGCGCTCATCATTATTTTGTACCGTTACTCTGTTGATGTCAGTTGGAGCTGAATGAACGAGATTATCAAACCTCCAGTGTCATTCTTATTCCTCCACGTTGGTGACCCCGACGTGACCCACATTAAATTCAGTGTGCCTAACACCACCAACGTAGTGTTAGACTCTGGTTAATGATGACCAGGTTGAGTCATGCTTTGTTTTTTTGTTGGCTTGTAAGTGTGTTTTAAAAGAATGGCAGAGTATAGAACAGCTGCATGTGGCTCTTTGGATCTATCACAATGGCTTTCTTAGAACTCTGGCTAAATGATTTTTTTTAAAGTACAAAAAATTAGTATTATGGATACAATAACAACAACTCAGAGGTTTTGTATTTACCAAAGCATGCTGTTTTTTACATCATTTTACAAAAATAACATGTACATTGTGTGCACAACGTGAATGCTTATTGAATGTAAACATATCATCTGATGTGCATTTGTTTAATGAGGGAGGGAGAGGCCTAATTAAGATGTGCATAATTGTTAGTCAGCTTCTTCTCCTCAGACAAGATGGGCAAAAAAAAGAGATTCAACTGACTCTGAAAAGTCCAAAATTGTAAAAAAAAAAAAATTATAGGTTGCAAAAAAGTCTTTCAGAGCGATGCAGCATTCTGGAAATAGCTAAGATAGTGGGTCATGATCACAGAACCGTCAAACATTTAGCTGCAAATAGGGTCGCAAGAAACGTGTTGAGAAAAAAAATAAGTAAATGAATTGCCTGAGATTTTAGAAGAATCAAACTTGAAGCTATTAGGGAACCCATTATCTTCCAGTGCTGTCATATTCCAGAACTGCAACCTACCTGGAGAGCCCAGAAGAACAAGATGTTCAGAGACATGGCCGAGATAAGGGAGGCTGAAATCCAAACATCAGTTTGAACGTCAACACAGAGCTGAAGACAGATTTTTCAAAGGTCGGATGGGTTCATGGCTGGATCAGTGATGGGCACAGAGCTCCACTTCACATCAGACACCAGCAAGGTGGAGGCGGAATACTGGTATGGGCCACTGGTATTATGAAAGATGAGCTAATTGAACCTTTTCGGGTTGAAGATGGACTCAAAATCAACTCCCAAACCTACTGCCAGTTTTTAGAAGACCCTTTTTTCAAGCAATGATACAGGAAAAAGTCGACAGGAAAGCCAAAAAAATTAGGATTTGGTAAGAAAAACTAAAAAAAATTGATAAATCAGAGGACATATGAGGATGATATTACAGATACTGAATCATATGCTTACGAAGTGAGGATGGGACGATTACTTTGTAAGCGTAGTACGAAGTTATACGTACTTTGTACATATTGCAAAGTACTTATCATGGAAGCTTATCATTGAATTAGAGCTAAAGCAGAATGATTTAATGTTATTTCATTAGTGAATATTATCATATTCACTGTTTCTCATGATATGTTGCACTGAAGTTTTTAAAATCACTTTCTTCACAGAAGTCTTGAGAAACTCCTGTGAGTTAAAATGTGCCAGGAAAACACATGGGTCTAAACACTCATTAATCGAAGTTTTGTTGAACATATTCCAACAGCAGTTTGTTGGATACCAGAGGTCTGCAACCTTCTCAGTCTAAAGAGACATTTTTATGCCGTCAGTGCATCACAAATTTTCTGAAAAGCCCAAGTTGACATTTTATTTCTATGTTTAGGTTTTAAGATAAAGTGAAAACCAACATAAGACGTTTGCAACAAGAAATGGATACATTATCTTCTACACTGTGTGCACAACCGTTATGCAAGTTGTATTTTTGAGGCTTAATTTTAGTGTTGAACAACTACCGCGCTATTGGTCAATCCAAAATATTAATAACCTCTCAAACCTGAATATTTGAGGAAAAAAGTGACATTTTTGCTTTCTTTGGACAATATCAGTGTGTGCACAATTATTGGGAAACTATTAGTGTGCAGGATTATTACGCAACTGAATTCAAAATGAAAATGTTCCCATCTCACTTGTTTTATTACCATCTGATAAAGTGAGAATAGTAAACAATAATAAACTCAAAATTGACAAACATTTCTGACATTTTAAAAATAAATCAGTGACCAATATATCCACCCTATTTATTAACAGTTATAAGCCTTCCATTCATGGAGTCTGTCAGTTTCTTTTTGTGCATCTGTCTGCTCATCTGTATCAATACACTTGCCGCTCTCTTTCTCGCCATTCACTTGGAAGCAGCCACAAAAGAAAATTTTATATAATTCATTTTTCTAGATTGAAGTTTGCCAAAAATATTGGATCGTACCAGCTACACTCCTCAAGATTTTATCTAAAGAATCCTAAAGACCATGTATAATTTTCCTTCCACTTCACATTTATATAATCCTTTCTGTTGGATGATCAAATAAAAGTTTTATACAACATATTGAAGGTTTTGGTTGCAATGTAAAAAAATTAGAAAAAGTTGCATTAACACTTTTTTGTTTTATTACTTTAATCAGACGTTATTTATAGATATCTGATTCTATTGATGTAGAGTAGACAAACACGTTCCCCTTATTTTGATTGTCTCGAGTTATAGCATTCTTTTCTTCTCTTTTTTTAATACTTGACCTATTTGACAACTGTGGATCCCTCAGCTCTCACTGCAAAGCAGCGGTAAGCACCATGTGGAGAAGCAGGCTCACTTTCCTTTGTCAGGTATTTTAGTGCAGTAGCTTTGGAAACTCTATTTGACAGTCACAGGTCAGTTAATCTGTCCAGAAGCACCCGTTATGGCTGTGGCGCCTCACTGCAGGTCTTCCAAGACTGCCCTTCATCCAGTCTGGCCCACTGTCAGTCTGACCAGATTGATCCTGGCACCAGTAATGAGGTCTGACACTAACTGCATAAGGAGACAATGTGGGGACCAGCAGCACCAAGCACTACCACTTGACACCGTGAGTTTTTAATAATCACTAAGACCGGCCATGGTGAGCCACCACATCTGGTAAACCCTGGAGGAGGTGGCTGCAGTGTAGGAAAACTCACAGGAAGTCCCACTGTTGTCTAAAGCGAAAGATGGATGATATTTAGAGGGATACGTGATGTATCAAGATCCCCACAAGAGCAGTAATGACCTCAGTAATGAGACACAAACCGTGGATGGTATTTGGTTTGACACTTGCTCAGATTGGTGATCTATAAATATCCTGATGAATTGCCTTTGTTTTTCATACTTTTTTGTTTGCTTAGACTGTACACAAGTGGTACAACTGGGCATCCAAACCTTACTGTAATTAAGTCAATCATATGTTTGGGAAAACAAATACATCCATCAGCCCATTAGTCCATCAGTCAAGCCATTTGTTTGACTGATGGACTAAGTTCATCCATCCGTCCACCCCTTCTTCAGAATGTTTGAATTTTCATGACCCTTTAGAACTTTGTCATTGTTTTGATGTGGCCTTTTGTTGTTGTTCCAGAGCTTAGTCCACATAAGGTGAACTATTTGAGTCATAACCATGCAGTTGTTGTTTTCAGGCAACACTGCTATGCAATATATTAATTTAATGCAACACCCAACCTCTTAGTTAAAAAAGTTAAATATGCTGGGAAGAAAAATGGACAGAAAGGTATTCTATTTGTTGTGTTTCCAGGATTAACAGGAAGGCCTCTAGATGGTGGTATGTCAGCTATGTAACAGAGCAGTATGGACCGTTGTCTCCATGCTAATTCTGTGCTGACTGCCGACAGCAGTAGCTTTCATTACAAATGTGCACAAAGCTTAGTCTGTATTTTGTTCATTTTGAAAAGGCACAATTTTGCAATTGCAGTGTTTACGTTGATAAGAAGCACAATTAACGTGACACATGAATATGTTTATTCACACAATGAGTCATTAAAAAAACATGCCACGCCATTATCCTCCAACTACTTCCTGTTGTCTTCTTTGTGGTTTGCCTCAGTAGCTACATCCGGTTGTTGATCATGTGACTTGATGCAAAAAAAGTGTTTCCATTGCAGTATTGCAAAATAAATCAATTTCCATATGGCCAAAAAACCACTTCATTTTAGTGAAAAACAAGATTTTATTCAAAATTGCTATGTTTCTATTGAGCAAATTTATTTTTATAATGTCGAATTTTGCAGCAAGTGTCACTTGTGCCTCATTTCCACTGAGTGGTCAATGAGATTTGACCAGGGTCATCAAGGCACTTGGCCTTGGCCTTAGTATTGACTTTGATGTCAATACTCCCTTCATAGAGAATTGCTGTGATTGTTGTGTCTAGAGAAAGGGAATCCCGGGGCAGCGGTGTGAGATAACACTGTTAATGACACAACCCTGTAGAAGCAGTTGTTGTTGAAGACTAATCTCTAATATTAGTCTCCTAATATTAGAGAGATGTACTTACCAATGTCTAAGTGTGTTTCAGTCAAGTTACAGATATTGGCTTTTCTGTGAAGCCTACCATGAACTTTGCTCCATGTCAGCTTTCCTCACCACAAAGCAGAGAACGATGCTCTCTGCTGAATGCTCTTCACTCTTTCAGGCTTTGTGAGGAGACGATATCAAATGTTATTTTTGTGTCAAATTATAATCATGACTTCTGAAGTCTTTTTGTTGCCGAAAAGTCTGGCATTAAATTCGGGTTAAGCTCTCTGAGAGACACACTTTATACCTTCATCTGTGTTCATCAGACTCTCAGGGAGGCAGCAGACAGCGTACTGGAAGGAATCTGCGTTGTTAATTGACCATCTGTGGATAACACAACACCCCATACTTAAATCTGATTAGGGGAAAGAAAACAAGGCTGTTTCTCTGAGCCTGTGTGGAGTTTGTAGCTGTTTGTTCTGTAATCCTCAGTAAGCTGGAGTTCTGCTGTAAATAAAGACTGATGTTTTTCAGCCTCACACTGCGGAGGGTCTTTTTTCTGTTCAGTTTAATAAACAATATGTTTGGATTTTTTAAAACACTTTTAAGACTGAACATCCACATAGAGAACTCCACTATACTGCTCACAGTTAGTTTTTTATGAGAAAACTTAAAGTTAAATAAAGGGTGGATTAACACTTCTTTGCAGGAGGAATGACCTACATTCAGACTGTCACTCAAACCTTATTATAGGCCCCCCTCGAAATAAGCCTTCAAGTGTTCATGCTCTCCATCATGCCAACAGTCCTCTCTGTTCTGAAATGGACGTTTTGAGGATTTTTTCTTGAAGGTGTATTCGACCATAAAGAGGAGCAGAACAGCCTGGCTCTCATGCATCTTCTAAATGCTTGTCTGCAGTGTGAGGTTCTATGGGGTTCCACCCCACCACACTGAAAGGCCTCGTTTCCCTGATATTCATCTCACTGCATATCCCCAAGGCAGGAAGACACAGACTCTTTAATAACCCTCCTCTTTATTAAAGGATTATGTGGGGATTAAAAGGCCATATCATAAACTCATATTAACATCTGTTCAAAACCTTTTCCACAACTATAAAATTAGCATATGTTACTTTTGAAGGTAGTTTTGTCCTTTTATGAAAGGTGGATTTGGAAAAACATTTCTAAAATGCAATAAGACCAGTCTCCTAATATTAGAGATGTAGTTACCAGATTTGTTGTTCGAAGTGGCTCATTTCCGATCACCAATTTCTCAAACTTCTTACAAATACCTATTTAAAATTATTCTGATTTCTTTCAGAGCAACAGTATTCTTTCTACTTTCTTAGTGAATTAGTTGAAATCTTTTGATGGGTAAAGGTTTATATGGAAGATGTAAATATTTAGTGTTTGATCTTTCTAGTTTCCTTTTAAACTGACGTTTAGCAACATTTAACAGCTAACAGCAGTGTGGTAATTGGTCATTTTTCCAATTTCCAAGTCCAATATTCACAGTCACTGAAGGTTTTGTTCACTAGAGCCGCATCATTTATACTATTTTACAAGATAATATTCATGCACCATTTCAGAGACAACTTATAGCACAGCCAACCATTCTGTGGTGCTAACTTTAGCTAGGTTAGCAATGCAAAAAAAAAATCATTCTCAAGTACCAGTGGCCATTATTATTCCTCCCAGTCTATCTGAAAGTTACATTTGTTTGTACTAAGAGCAGCTTGCACTAAACCTTATCTTCTATATTATCATTTCAAAGGGATGTTTAGTTACAGAAAATGGTTAGCATTAGCAGCATGAGGAATTTTCTGATTAATATCAAACAATATTTATTTACATCTAATGAGGTTTTTTCTTAGAGTAACTGATCTTTTATTCAATAATTTAAGTTAAAATGTATTGGCCTTGCTAGATTTAAGAATACAGGTCAGCTAACCTTTTATTGGAGCTAACATTAATTCAGTTAGCAAAGAACAAAGTATTGCTTCAAGACATGCACTATACATGGTTAGTGTTTTATCTTCTATATTCTTATTTCAGTTTGTTCATAAACCAAAAAAAATAGCATGAACAAATTTTCTGACTAAGGGCAAATTAATATTCTCACCTAATAAAATGTTTTCTCACAGTAGCTTGATCCTTTGTTCTATTTTTTGAGTAGCCAAGCTAACCATTCTATTGAGCTAAATTTAACTCAGTCAGCAAAGCAGATAAAATCGAACTTGAACAAAAGTGTCTAAAAATATCTGTTTATTTTTATTATTAATTACTAAGGCCTATTTAAGATCAAAAATGTCAAGAAGTCACCATCACATGCATCATCATACAAATTAAAAATACAAATTATATATTAATACTGATGCTTTTCCTCCAACAAATGTGACATTTACAACAGTAACTATGAACCTTTGCATAGCCTCAGTGAAATGATGAAAATATGAAAATATTTATTTTTCCCTCTTTCACAATTCTCATAACTAACGAATAATTGAATTTTGATTTCTCAGGCAGTGCAGGATTAAATAAAGATCTAATAAAGCTGTTGCTGCCTCACTCCATCCACAGTAATACAAATACAATAATGGAAAATCTCAAGCCAGCTGCCTGGCAGATGAACAGTTTTCTGCTGTATGTTTTCCAGCCTTGGAATAGGCAGGCAAACACACAAACTCCCACATTGATGGCTCAGTCCAACTTGATTTGCTTCACAGAGATGAGCTGACATCACAGTTCAAAGCACAGCTGCCTCCTGCTGCCCCTAATTATTACCAACAGGCTGAAAAGCCATATAAACTGCCATATGGCACATTGAAGAGAAATGAAATTCTAAATTAGCTGCAAAACAAAAGCCAAATCCTGAGCAGGTAGTCATTTCCAGTGTTGCCTTAGAGGTCAAATGTGACATTTTAATGAAAGAAAATGGGCTGCAAATAACAAAGCCGCAGCTGTGTAAATTCCTCTCCAGACAGTGGAACAGATGACATTTGATTTCGATCTAATTAGTATTCTTTTAAGCGGGGAATGGCTGCCCTCCTGCTGTTAAAATAGATTTAACAGAAACCCATTTGAAGATGTACTAGAGATCTTTCTGTGTGTGTACACAGGAACAGAAGCATTGTGTTCTGTACGTGCGACACAAACCTTCTGTTAGAGGTTTTCAGAGCAGCAAGCCTGTAAAGGTCCAGTGTCTTAATCTGCATGGAGTCCGCGCAAGCGAAGCCGAATGAGCTTCTCAGCTCACTGAACTGAGGCTGACTGAGAGACTTCCCCGCCCCATTTGGTCTCCCTCATTAAAAGCACCGATGCAGAATGCCTCGGGCTCACCAGGCTAAAGGCTTTGTCTCTGATTAGTTGTAACAATACACTCTGTGCGCAATTATTAGGCAAGTCTTAGTTTTGACCAAAGCAACATTTTTATGCATATTTTAAAACTCCACATTGTATAAACTTGAATAGAAGGCACTTTCATGAAGCAGTGGTACAGATGGTACATCCAAAATACAGTGGTCTGCATCTTTCAATAAAACCATGATTGTTGTGCAGGACAATGCTCCATCACATGAATCAAAATACTCCACTATGGGGCTAACGAGTAAAGGCCTTACAGATGAAAATATAATGAAGTGCCCCCCTTCATCACCAGACCTAAACCCCAATGAGAAGCGGTGGGCCCTTCCTAATCAGGAGAATGTCTGAACAGTGTCTGAGAGGCTGTGGTTGCTGCTGCACAAAAAGTTGCTCGTCCACAGATCAAGACCCCATGAATGGAATGCTGTTATTGAAAAGAAGGGTTGGTCACTGATTTATTTTTTAAAACCTCTGATTGGACTGTGTGATCCAGAAAGTACTTCTATACCTTTGTGCCAGATCTGCTAATCGCTGTTTAGGGTCTGGTCAGTTTTGCTCGTACAAATGACTCAAAGTTTTCTGGAGAGAAATGTTGCAGGCACAAATGTAGGTCCTTCGGCTGTTGTGCTCGGCTCTGGTTCTCTCCCACTGTGTTCTTCTTTTTTTGCATCTGGGGAGTGATCCAGATTCACCTCACTGTTTTGTAAATTACATCCAATAGTGACACATTGTGGCATTAGCTAAATTTATAATACGATAAACAACTACTCAGACAAAGTTAGCCTTCCTTGTCTACTATGTAGATTCCAGTACAAAACGGGCCAAACGATGTCATCAACCCATTAGGTGAAAAAATGGCAACCTCCATCTGTGGAAATAGAGCAAAAGATATACATTTTTTGAATTTATGAGTTTTGGCATATCACAAACAGCAATTTTTAGGCAATAGAAAAATTACAACATATCTAAGCCAACATGTTCAACTAATCCTGGATCACTGTAACTCTTTGTTGGAGTGCCGAGATTCCAGAGAGCCATGTTGGACTGCTCAAGCCTCAGTGCAGTGAGAGGGCAGCACAAAACCCCTTATATTCCTCACCTGATGTGTAATGTCACACCTTGCTGTGGGACACAAAGAAACTGGGGATGTCAAATACTGGGTAAATTAGAGCAGCTCACAAAAGATAAAGGGAGTCATAAGACGTCTTCTCTCTGTAAGTTGTGTCAGCATTTGTTTTTGTTTGGATTTAATTACGGATCCACATTTTTTACTTGCGATATCGTATGTACAGAATTATAAATTTATTTGATTACTCTGCAGCAGTGCATCACGCTTCAATAAACAGTTCCACAAGCTTGATCAAACATGTAAAAACAACACAACTTTACTTTGTCCAGTCAGAACTGCTTAAAGGAGTATAAAAAAATACTAAAGAAACTCAAACTGACAAAAACAGTTGGTTGACTATGTTCATCAAACATGTCAAAAAAATGTTTTACACAACCTGTCTTCAACAAACCTTTCAAATGGATTAGAATGTGCAATTACAAATTCTATTGTAATGCTAAATAAATAATGATTTATGAGCATGACGTTGCTCAGAGCACAAATCATAGAAGTAGACTGATTGGTGCACCTCTAGATTTAAACTCTAAAAGTTTAAATCTAGTTTAAAGACGTTTTTTTTTTTTCTCTGAGCTTCCTTTATTTCTGTGCAATAATAACTTGCATTTTCTATTTTATATTGTCTTGCATACTTATTTATTCTCTTTTAACTTTTTACACAATAAAGTGGACAGAAAAAGATGCTTTGTTCCTTTTTCTGTAAAAAAAAAAAAAAAAAACTGAAAATACAAAGTGCATTTGTATTAACCCCCCGTTTTACATAAAATAGCTCAGGCTCAATCAGATTTAGCTCCTTATTGATATGAACAGAATAGAGGGTCTGTGAATATCAATTTCAAAACTTGCCACAAATTCTCAGTTGAGTAGGTCTGAACTTTGACTAGGCTGTTTTAACATATGAATCTGCATTAATAGAAACCATTACGCTGTACGATGGTGTATTGCTAGTAGCTATCTTTCTGATGTGCAGGATCACCACAAGAGGCAGCCTAGCTAACCAGTTGTGTGTTTATCAGAAATGACTCCCCAAACACCAATTAAAGTGTTGGTCAGATGTCTGGAGAATCTGGAGTTTCCGAATGATGTTCCACCTATGTAAAGCTGCAACTTTCCCAGATGCATGTTAGCCTGTAAATATGCAGAAAAACCTGGTAACATCCTGAGGCACAGTTCCTGTGAAAGCTTCCAACACATTAGCAATCACAAGCCAGATGATTTTGTATGATCTGCTGATTGAAAGTGAAACAGCAATTGTCTGGTGGGGTGTGGGGTTTTTTTCTTCTTCAGGTGTTTCACTGTTGTTTTTTGGGGCACTTATAAAGGCATGGTAGCATTTTGGTCAGATAGTCCAGTTTCAGTCACGATTTACAAGGATTCTTAATTATTGCAACACAGAAAATGAGAAACATGTAACATTTTTCATGTAACAAGAACTTGGTTTGCGCTACACTTTATCTTCAATGTTGTCATTTCAAACAGATGTATATTAAAATAATTTGTTAGCATTACCATCGTGAGCATTTTTTTTCTGATTGCTCATTTACATCTAATGAGGTTTTGGAAACAATGTCTTGATCTTTTGTCCAATATTTTAAAATGTTCAAATGTTTGTACCTAGATGTCCAATAATGGAACCAAGCTAACCACTTATTGGAGATAACTTTAGCTAAGTCATTAAAGCAGAAAAACCAAATATTTTCAAGTATTAATGACCATTATTAGTTTTTCTGAGAGTAACACTTGTTCAGACATGTACTGTAAATGTTTAGTATTTTATCTTCTATATTCTCAATTCAAACGGATGTTTAGCATCCACAAACAGCTACCATGATCAATTGTTTTAACTTCTAAAGCAAACTAATATTGTTATCTCATGAAAACTTTGCTTACCGTAGCCCATTTCACTCATGACTTAGTATGATTCTGAAAGATTGCTGTCAAGAAAACATGACATGTTTTGTCTGATTTCAATCTCTGCCGTTTGATAGGCGGATCTTCATTTGGATCTGGTCTCAGACATTTTGGATCTCTGCAAATTCCTGTGAGAGCGGGGCATTTAGAGGCTTTGTGCTTTCATCAGCACATGGAGCCTCTAAGTGGCTGAAGCAGACTTAATTAGCCTCATTTCTGTGGCACACCGCAGCCCTTTGCTCAAATTAATCTTCTCAGGTTAATGCCCAGCACTCCCTCCACCGACCGTCTCCGACAGAAGGGAGACTATTAGCTAAAAGAGGAATCCAATACACAGCCACAGCTAATGAACTTGATTAATTAAACAGAGACTCTTCCTAGTTAATGTCTTATTCCACTTGATCCCTCTATGACCCTGTAACAAAAGGGGGTAAACTGTGGTACCTCATTTACCAAAGAGAAGTTTGTACTCATTGATTTATTTGATAGAGTCTTAATTAAAGAGTGATTACATTTGTTTCCGCGGAGAAAGGAAAACATTTAATTATGTTATTTCTGTCTTTGTCTTGCAGGTTAATGGGAAGGACCTCTCAAAAGCCACTCATGAGCAAGCAGTGGAGGCGTTCCGCACCGCCAAGGAGCCCATCATGGTTCAAGTTCTACGCCAGGGTCCTTACCCCCAACTGCTCGCCCCCATCACAGACACCCAGGTGTCAGACATCAGCACCCAGACCGACATCACCCTCCAGCACATCGTGGCTCTCACCAAGCTGCCTCCCACTTCACCCCCGATGACTGAGCTGGAGGAGTATCTGCTGCCGGAGGAGTGAGTAGAGTGGCTGATAGCGCTGCATCGCAGATTCATGGGAACTTCAGAGCGATCAAAGACCGAATACGGTCAAGGCCTATGCATAGATTATTCTTCCCCTTAGTTAATCTTTTTTTTCTGGAGTCTTAGAGGATGAATCTGAAAAATTTCTTCTTTACAAATTAAAAGTCCATCTTGATGTAAAAGGAAACATCCAGACAGAACAATGTTGCTGACACACCTGGTAAAGATGTTTTGTGACCAACTTAGAGGGATCTTAAACTGTTCTTTTTGTGCACAATTTCTTAACCTCTTCTCTCACCACAGTTTGTTTGTGTGTGGCCTGGGATGAAAACAGAATGTGGTTGGATCCAACAAACTCTAAAGCTGCACCAATCAGGTGTTATTTCTGGTTCACTTTGGTTCTCTAAGATCTGACTGATCTGTCACCACTTTCAAACATTTTGTAACATTGAAAAATGTAAATTCATTTGACCTGCCACTGATCAATAAGAGCTGATCAACTGATTCCAATTTCAGCTGTTTGATTGGTGAATTTCTACCTCGATCTGGTTGATTTAGCCACACTTTGAATCTTTATCTTGTTAAAAGATCCAGCCATGACTCACGCTACGTTTCCATCCAGTTGTCAACTGAATTTTGAGCAAACTTTTAAAATGACACAAAAATGAAAAACAAATATTTGCTGTGTTTCCACCTACTAGTTGGAAACATGTGAATAATAAATCTTGTTGTGGATATAAAGGTTGTAAACTAGCAAGGCACAGCTAGTCTTCCCCTCCATGCTTACAGGTTGGACTGGGAACGTTTGCCACATCAGAACTTAGCATATCTTCCCATCATCCCTTTAGCGCATTAGTTCTTGTTCGGAAAAGCCAAAAACTACCTGATCTGTGGTTTTCATGTGGCCACACGGCTGTTTAATTCCAATTTCTAATGTTACATTGCATCGCATTTTGTTTGTGGAAATGCTCTTACTTTCAATGCTAAACACTGCTGTGAGTTCTATTGTTGCTTTTTATTGATTTAATTTCACTAAATCAGTCATTTCCAAACCCAATCCTCGCGGGCCTACATGTATCCTACATGTTTTAGTACTTTCACTGACTCAACACACTTGAGTCAAATGATTGTTCATTAGCAGGTATCAGACATGATGAGGAGGTAGTTGGGAAATCTGAAGCAGCTGTGCTGGTACAGAGAGACATGTAAACTGGCAGGGCACTGGTGATAAACTTCAAGGTGAATGCTGCCTGGGGGGGCAACTAACCAATATTTTAGTGATTGATTATTCTGGTTGCTGTGGTGGCAGGGGGAAAGCACAACTCATGTATGGACGCCTGGGTCACCGACTCGGCATGCGCATCTAAAAAAAATACTGTCTGCCATTATTTAATTCATTGCTGTCCATTAATTAATATTTAATTAGATAGCAATTCATCAATAATTGCTATCTAATTATGGATTAATAATTGGATAGCAAAATTCACATTTTTTGGGGGGTATTTTTTGCTCATCTTTTACCAATGAATTCTTTTTCTTTTCTTAGATGTATGGCAAATTTATTTAGTTTTTGTTCCTTTCGCCATTTTATATTAATCTTGTTTAAATAAAAAGGTTGATGATGCTGAAGTGCCAGAAAGGGTAGAAGTTTCTTAAAGAGACAGAGGCCAATTTCATGCTGCCAGATGCGAAGACAAATTTCTTTTCTTACTTTTGATATACATGGCATTTTCATAGCAACTGAAGGAGACAGTTGGTTTATTGCACTGTAAATTTACAAGTCCCTGGAAAACTCATAACAACCCCCAGTTTACCCCCCTTTAATTTGCAGAGTAGCATAAAGTTAGGCTCTGGAGCAATGAAAGGTCTAATGAGTCCATTATTACACTCTTCCAACGTGACGATCAGTACAGACAGACGCAGTGATGTGCCTACTCTAGAAGCCTGTGGCTTCAGTGGTTGCTGCAGTTGATCAGGTCCAGATTCAGCAACATTATGAGCCCAAAGAATGAGGTCATCTCATTTTTGGATTTGCTCTCTTAACACCCCGTGAATGATGGCTTGTCTTGGCTCTGGAGAAAGCTGTGATAACAAAGAGCGAGCAAGCGTCTCAGTCTGAGGGAAAAATGTTCTTGCCAATCATCAGAGATGACAGCAGCTCCAGGGCACATTAAAACAACGGTTCTGCTCTTTTATAATTGCATATTCGCAAGCTGCTGCTCTTCTTTCTGTGTGTGGGAGATATCACAGCTCCAATACTGTGAGCACACATGCACCGTGACAACGGTAAAAGGCATCATGAACACAGGAATGTGGCCTCCAATGAGTAATAGTGGTTTCTTTTAATTTTAGTCAAACGAATAATGTGACATGCTAATTTGTGATTAGCTTCTGGCTATAGCTTTAGTATATCTAATTTTATACTGATTTCCTTCCAATTGCATTCCCGCTTTGTGTCATTTTATATTTAGACCCTGGGGTAAAATTAATTCCAAACACTTTGCAGGGTTTCTGAGTTTTGGGTTTCGGATTTATCTCACACACACTCTTTCTTCTCCCAGGTCTCCTCCAGAGCACACATATTTTGACCCCAACGATTTCCTGGAGGGCATCCAACAGGAGGCAGAGCGCGAGGGGCTTGAATATGAGGTAAAACTTAATCTCAATTTAGATCTCTCTGCTGTTTTATCAGTAACACGAGAGCAGAGGTAGACCTGAGATGAAATAATCCAGCTGCATCGCCTTTTTTAGTGGTGACCACGTCCTCGTGCGGCCATTGTTAGCTATCAATGACAAGACTGGAGAAGCTGTCTTCTCAGCACTGACATCATTACTTATTAGCTACAGGAACCTGACTTTGTGCAGTAAAGAAGGGGCTCATTGATAATATGCTGTCCTCACAATGTGTTGCTTTACAAAGCTAACAAACCTAGCGATACAGCTAGCTAACTGTCTAGTTAGCTAACACTTGAAGTGGGAATAATCCAGTCCTCGATTGTTTTGTGGTTTTATTCATAACTCTATTTCATATCGTTTTGTAAAGCCGTAACAAAGTATGAGGGGAAGTATTTATTAATTATATATGAAATACAAACTCTAGTCCTGGGGCCACTGGACTGCAACTTCTAGATGTGCCTCTGCTGCACCACCTGAATAGAATAATTAGGTCATTAAGCCTCTGGAGAACTTATCTACACAAGGAGGAAGTAATTAAGACGTTTCATTCTTTTTGTACCTGTGGAACATCTAAAAACTGCAGGACAGAGGCCCCCTGGCATAGACGCATCTTAACATAGATAATTAGCCAAGGACGTACTTTGTAAAATTAGTTGAAGCACATAGAATTGATTAGTTTAACTAACAAAATATTACATAAATAATTATTGATAACATGAACCTACAAATGAATAACGTCCAAGGAACAATGTATTTAAAGGACAGCCAGTAATGCCATGTGTTCAGCCTTACCAGTTCACACCAAATTATAAGGTCAAACTTGTTGAACGATGTCCATCAGGTGGCAGTAAAATTCTGTTGTACAACTTTTGTATCAAAATAACTAAAATCAAACAAAACATTGTAATGGAGACAACACAGATAATTAGGTGGCGCCGAAACAGCTGCATCCACTGCTGACAGCTGTTGGGTGAGTCTATGATGTTCACTCTGATGACCTTTGACACCTTTGTCCAAGGTCCCTCCAGTTGGAGGTGATCTTCTGCCTGATGTTAATGGCACCCACAGAGGATTAATAAAAATCCTTGAATGGTGGCCCCTGGGTTAGCAAAGGTCTTCCCATTTGAGGAATTCCCCTCAAATGGGAAGTATTGATTTTTTTACTGGCAGAACATTTTTTTTTTGAAAATACGTTTTCTATGTTTGATCAAAATAAAATTTTCTATTGACTTTAAAATTCATGTGCATGGAAAGAGAAAAATTTAAGATTACAATATTTTTCATAATTTCTTTTTTCCTTTTTTTTTTTGGTCTTTTATTTTCTCTCCAGCACGTAGAAAAGAAAAACATTTTTTGGAAAGTCTTTTTTTTTCCTGTGTGTTGGAAAAAAATGGCACAATATTTTTTCACTTGCCATTATAACTAAAACAAAACAAGAATAATGACTTTAAAAAAACTTTTTTCTTCTCTTTTGGTTGTTTGCTGTAGAAATGAAAGAAATGCAGCTTATATACTGAGAAACACTTAACAGAAAAACAGTCAAATTTTGCACACCACCATTTTTTCATGCTTATCTACTAGGAAAAAATGATCTTCGAAGAGGAAAAAAAAACATTAATATTTTAATCTCCAGGTCTTTGTTTTTACTTGCACATGACTTTAAAGTCAAAGGAGAAAGAAGATTTGGTCAGACAAAACGTGTGTTGAAAGAAAAAAAACTCGGGGGTTTCCATACTTTCACCATTCCTGAACTCCAAAGCTGAAAATCTGAAGGAATAAACTGCTTATTTTCAATTATGCATTTTACCTCAAAAACTAGGGAAAAAAATGTTCTACGAGGAAGGAAACTGATAGTTCAGCTGGTTTAGTTAGCATGCTGTGTAACCTCATCAGTTAGCTAATCCCACTTGTTTGTGGATCTGCATGAAATTGTGTTAAATGTTAGCATTCAACATGAAACATTGCATCCAATTCTGGGCTAAAAGCAGAGTATCACTCCAGATTTATCCACAAAATCACTCCTGGCTTGGTTTTTTTAGGGACAACCTATAAACCAAGCCCTTTGGCCTCTGAGACCAATGCTGCTCTTAACTTTATCTGGATCTGTGAGATTAAAGGTGTCTGCAGCTCACTGCATCATCCCTCATGCTGTCAGTGGGCCTCTCACAATCCGATGGCCTCCCTGCATCCATCTGAAAGATTCATTACAGTGATTGATAGATTTGCGTTGCTCTCTGGCCCCATTTTGTGATCAATACATTTACTTTGTCTAGAAACACACTTACACGAGCTCCCAGCTATTTTTCTCCTGCTTCATTGGGGGGAAAAAAAGTAATTTCAGGTTTAATTTGTATCTAACCAGGAGGTGGATCTGTACCGAGCAAACATCCAAGACAAACTGGGCCTGACCATCTGTTACAGGACTGATGACGAGGATGAGGCTGGGATCTACATTAGCGAGGTAAAAGTTCCAGGGTTATGCTCAGATCTGCTTTAACACTTACTGAGTGACAAACTGTGCTTGTCAAAAAGAATAATATTTGCTTTAATTCATCATTTAAACATGTTCCTGTAGATCGATCCAAACAGCATTGCTGCAAAGGATGGTAGAATTAGAGAAGGGGACAAAATTATACAGGTAAGAGTTACAAAAGCTAATGGCAGAAGCTTCAGTTGGTTTGATTAGAACTAGAAATGATTAGTGTTAAAAACAGAAAAACAACCAATTTTTATGTTCGTCCAGATCAATGGTGTTGAGATCCAAAACCGAGAGGATGCGGTGGCGCTGTTGACCACTGAGGGCAACCAGAACATCTCTCTGTTGGTGGCCCGACCAGAGATTCAGGTAATTAGCATGTCAGAATGTGTGTGGTTATAGTACAAGTTAGTACTGTAAACCCAGAGATTCATAGAAAAATCATCTGGTAATTGGGACTGGAAAATTTTCATCTTGATCAGCCCAGAAACTCAAAAATCAGAAAATGTTCTGATCAATGCTAGCAGGAGAAATGGTAAACAGACTGAACTTATGTAACGCTTTTCCAGTCTTTTTGACCACTCAAAGCTTCACACTAGAGTCACATTCACCCAATTCACACACACATTTATACACCGATATGCAGATCGGTAGGCAATTTGGGATTAAGTGCCTTGCCCGGAGGTACATTGACATGTGGAAGGAGAAAGCTGGAATCAAACCTACAACCTTCCAATCGCAAGACGACTATTCTACCATATAGCCACAGTCGCCACGACAGGTAAAAGGGAAATCCTACAACCACAACCTATAACAAAATTGTGTTTTTTGTCCTACAATTTAGTTGTAGTTTGTGGTTGTAGGATTTCGCTTTTCCTAATTTCTCCTGCTAGCGTTACACACACATTTGTTTTGGTTGTATTTACCCAGAATGCCATGCGCTTCATTCTGCTTTCGGAGCGGCCTCTGGTCCCCTAGAGGTTCACTTCAACCAAATGGAGACCTTTGGTTTTTAGGCGAACCAGAAATTGCTTTTTTGGTCCACATCAGAATTCAGTTGTGATTCACACCTCCTGAAGTAAGCTGGACTTGTTACTCGTTTTACAACGACTGGTCATCCAGGCACACAATGTGACATTACTGCTGCTGCTAAAGTATAGCTTACAGAAAGTAGAGAAAAAAAGATTATTAATGTTGCGTCTTAAATCTGTATCTAAATCAGCCATAAAATTCAGATTAATTCTGATTAAAATTCAACTTTTTGAAGTTTTTGACCTATAACTGATAACCGATAACAGTGTATAATGCTTTTTTCATGACAAATAGGCCTTGAAGTCAGAAGCATGTTCTCTGCTCCCTCAGTTTTCTTTTGTTGTTTTTTTTTACAGTTTCATTGTTTTATATGTGTGTCTGATGCATCTCTCTTCTGCTGCTTCTGGCATCCCAGCTGGACGGGGGCTGGATGGATGATGATAGGAACGACTTCCTGGATGACCTTCACATGGACATGCTGGAGCAGCAACACCATCAGGCCATGCAGTTCACTGCCAGCGTGCTGGAGCAGGTACACACACACACACACACACACACACACACACACGCCTGTTCACAGCATGCTGAGCAGGAAGACACACAATCAGTCTGAGTAATTAATGTTTGACTGGTTTAGGTCTTCTTGTTTTCATTGTTAACAGAAGGAGACCAGGAAGACATCGGGTTCATGAATAAAGCTTTTTAATCCGTAACTAGTTTCTTGCAATATTTGTAGATAAAACATGGGCCTTTACTTTTATGCAGTGTATACATCTTTTCACAGGATTTTTACATCTTGTTTGCAGGAAATACTTAAAGCTCACAAAGTCCTGACATAAAGGAGAAATAAAGCCCTAAAGTTTTAGCTACTACAACTGATGGTGAAAAACAAAACCAGACATTTCTTCCTATATTTTTGAAAAAAGAGAGCATCAAGCACAACAGCTAAATATTTGTCAGTTTAGTAGTGTGGAGTCCAGTGAGTGTTAACAACGTCCTGGTGGAAAGACATCATCAATGACCTTAGTAAGGCAATTATTGTGGACCGACTCAAAAAGCCAATGGACTTCTATTTTACAAGTTTCTATCTTAGAATAGAATGAAGTCCATCTTTCTAAAATAGGAAACATTGTTTAAAATTGAGAATGATTCAGCTCTAGACCTTCCCTGATGTTAACAGCAAAACACTTACTGGTCATCCAAGACGTACAAGTCAGGCCCTATAATGTTGACAGTATACTTTGAAAAACACGTATGGGTATTTTGGAATATATAAGGAGAAAATTCTTTCTGAAGATACAGCTTTGCAAACCGAGGCATATTTTAGGAATGAACAGGAACAAAATCCTTTTTTAACTGATGGAACAAAGTACAGATGTTCAGGCATAATGAAGAAAATCACCATATAGAGAAAAATAAGACAACACATTAGAAGGCCTCACACCAAGCACAGTGGTAGAAGGTTGATCATTTGGCTTATTGTGCAGCTTGTAGTAGTTTGGTAACTATTCTGTGACAACAGAAGTTTGGTCTCAATATGTTCATGGAACAGGACATTGATTCAAAAACTGTCTGTAAATCTAAAGAAGAATAATTAAAACGTCCCTTAATTCAGACCGAACTGTTGAAGTAAGAGTAATAGCACATCTACATTACCAAATATCCTAGAATTTAATGAAGCTTTGCACTAAAAATTTGATCAGTTCAAGTTGTTGATCCCTAGGATGACTCTACAAAGTTAATTGAATATGTGGATCTTGGTGTGCAATTGAGTTTAAGATCTTTTATGGTAGACTAGACAACTTTCCAAATTTACTTGGTTGTTTGTCTTTGCAGAAGAAGCATGAGGAGGACGGGGGCACCACAGACACGGCCACATTGCTCTCCAACCACCACGAAAAGGACAGCGGTGTTGGCCGCACAGACGAGAGCACCCGGAACGATGAGAGCTCTGAGCAAGAGAACCTCGGTGACGATCAGACGACCACAGCTTCCAACACGCTGGGCAGCTGCAGGAAGCTGACCTATAGCCAGGACACGCTCGGCAGCACTGACCTGCCCTTCAGCGGCGAGTCGCTCATCTCTGCAGACTACGCCGACGCCGACTTCCTGGGCATCCCAGTCGATGAGTGTGAGCGCTTCCGAGAGCTCCTGGAGTTAAAGTGTCAGATGAGGAGTGGCGGCGCTCAGGGCCTGTTCAGCCTGGCCGCTGGGGGCACTGAGGGTCAGACAGAGGAGGGCGTGGATAAGGAGCTGGAGTTGCTCAACGAGGAGCTGCGCAGCATCGAGCTGGAGTGCCTGAACATCGTCCGTGCCCACAAGATGCAGCAGCTGAGGGAGCAGTGCCGAGAGTCGTGGATGCTCCACAACAGTGGCTTCCACAACTACAATACCAGCATAGACGCTCGCCGCCACGAACTGCCGGACATCACAGAGCTGCCTGAGAAATCAGACAAGGATAGCTCAAGTGCCTATAACACCGGCGAGAGCTGCCGCAGCACTCCTCTCACTCTAGAACTGTCTCCAGATAACTCCCTCCGTCGTGGAGCAAAGAATCAGGGTGCAGTCGGACTGTCTGGATCTGGAGTTTCAAATGGCAAGATACACAAACCCCTTTTGTCCCCGGTGCAGGAAGCCGGTGGCCCCAAGCGGTGCAGAGTCTCCTCTAAAGACCCGGACGGAGAACTACAAGCCGAGAGCAAAGAGAGGAAGCTTGGGGAGACGAGTAAGGGTGGACGAGGCTTTCAACCACATTCCCCTTACAAGCATGCTCACATCCCGGCCCATGCCCAGCACTACCAAAGCTACATGCAGCTGATCCAGCAGAAATCTGCAGTGGAATATGCCCAGAGTCAGATGAGTCTGGTCAGCATGTGCCGGGATGCAATCAGCCCCAGCGACCATGAGCCCAGGATGGAGTGGAAGGTAAAGATCCGCAGCGACGGCACGCGGTACATCACGAAGCGGCCGATCCGGGACAGGCTGCTGAGGGAGCGTGCCCTCCGTATCCATGAAGAGCGCAGTGGCATGACCACGGACGATGACGCCATCAGCGAACTCAAGATGGGTCGCTACTGGAGCAAGGAGGAGCGGAAGCAGCACGCAATGCGGGCCAAGGAGCAGAAGCAGCGCCGCGAGTTCATGAAGCAGAGCCGGGTGGACTGCCTGAAGGACCAGAGCGCTCCCGAGGACAAGAAGGAGCCAAACATCATCGAACTCAGCCACAAAAAGATGATGAAAAAGAGAAATAAGAAAATTTTTGACAACTGGATGACCATCCAGGAACTGCTGACCCACGGCACCAAGTCACCTGATGGGACTAGGGTTTATAACTCACTTCTGTCTGTGACCACGGTGTGAGTCCCACTCCAAGGCGGATGTGGGCGGTACTGCCTTGGACAGAGAGGACAGTGATGCCACCAACACGTGACATCACTGTGTAAATAGGAAATCAGAAAAGCCTTTCATTGGAGGGGTCCATTAAGTGATGGCTGGGTTTCACTGAATGAGACTTTGTAAGTGTAAAGCAAAGATTCATTTCAGTAACCTTTTCTACCTTTGAGTTCTTTTGGATATTTTTTGGAAACTGCAATATTTGACTCTTTTTGGAAGGTTTTGAAAGTGTGTAAAAAAATGTGAGCCATACTTTACCAGCTAGCATTTATATATATATATATATATATATATATATATATATATATATATATATATATATATATATATATATATATATATCCAGTATTTTAGTGTGATATTTTTATGGAGAAAATGGTATTTTACCTATAAAAAAAGTAAATCAAGAAAACCTTTGTATAATGATTTTGGATAATTATAAAATATAATTTGTATAAAATGTGTGGGTTTTTTGTTTTAATTTCTCCCAAAAGATGCTGATCTCCCAAAGTTAAAGACCACCGGCAACATACCATCTATCCCAACATGAAGAGAACATTGATATGATGTGTGTGTATGTACGATAACCTTTAGCGTAAGATGTGGAGTATATGTTTTATTTTGTGCACACATATAGATGCTCTTGCTTTTGTAGAATTTTATGTATCGGGAAGAGAAACCAGCCTAACAAATCCCTAGTTAGCCTCACAATTTGAGTCTTGTACAATGAGAGATAATAAATTATTGTTTTATATATGATGAACTTTGAAATGTTTTTGGAGTTTCATTTTTGAGAAAGACTGAGGACCTAAACTAGTAAAAGCAGATCAGAAATTGTATTGTCATATTTGTACAGCTGTTCAAGACGCATTGATATTCATTGAACTCTTTCCATTTTTTTATGACGTTATAGCAAAACACTTCAGTACATTTTACCTGAATTTTATGTTATTGTCCAAAACAAAGTAGAGTCATCATGCAGTTTAACAAAATTGATGCAAATTTGTATGCAGCACAGGCCAATAGTCTTAAAATGTCACCTTATAAGTTGAGTCCACTTATGTGTAATTTATAATGAATAAAATGAAACTGTTCTGCATAGGTGCTGTTTGTAAAGTTGCAGTGAAAAAACAAAAGAGGAGAAAAAATATTTAAATCTGATGCCATTCTTGTAGACTTCACCTTTGTCAAAGAATATCTTTTTTTGTTTGTTTGTTTTTTGTTTTTTTTCAGTAATTGAATTTTAAAAGAAACTATTAATTATGTAGATTGACTCAGACAGACACTGTCTGGGCACACAGCTAATGTAGGCCACTGCTAGCTTTAGCACATTTGGGACTTTTATTAGATGAGGGGACATTTTAGTCATTTAACACCCACTTTACAAGAGATGAGAAAAACTTTGCAAAGAACAAGTGTTTTTTCCCACAAGAGTCAATCAAAAGACATTAGCTACAATTTATATACGGTATATATAAAGGCACTTTGTGAAAGTTATGGTGCTATTGTCATTTTGTAGGATTTTGTAGGACAGAAAATGAGAACTTAAGTTGGTCATGTTGTGTATGCAACAATCTTCAACCGTTCAGTGGAATCATGAACTAGTTGGAGTGAAAATACACCTAGCAGGAAAACATGCTTAATTAACAAAAACTGGCAACATATCAAAATATCAATGTTGATAAATTGTGGTACAGAACAGTCAGCTAAATGCTTCTGCAAAAAAAATTATTTTCATCAACTTACCAGAGAAACGCGTTTTAAACACTTTCAATGCTGGAACTGCTGCAGTTTGGAACTATTGGCAGCTGGACGACACACTTGACTTCTGATTTCTTTGGTGTGTCTGAACGCTCCTCATATGGCCACCATGCCTAAACACCAGAGTTCTGGTCACATTCTAATATGGCTGCATAGAATGTCCCCCCATAACTTGCCAAATACAAAAAAGGGTGAGTAAAATGGAGATCGTAAGGGTCTCGAATGGAGAATCAGGATGGAAGCAAGAAAACCACAAACTTCCACAAGGCAAGGCTTAATTTAACTTAATTTATATGGCTCCTTTCAGCCAAAGACAATTCAATGCTTGTGCAAAGAAGTTAAAAACAACATATAAACAAAAACACATCAAACATATTAAAATTAGATTAAATTTAAAACATTTTTATTCAAAAAATTATCAGTAAATAAAAGTTAAAATTTTTAGGAGTTGGAAAAATAGCTGGTTTCACATCAAAACAAACAGAACTTAAGAATAAAACACATTGGAAGCAAAGTGCCAGTAACCTCTACTTTTTATTCTGTTTTTCACTTTTTCATTGCCTTGAACTGCAGCCTCACATCGTTCAGCCAAACCTAAGACTGTCTCTCTTCAGTGGCTCCCAGTAAACACTGGGATGAAGTTGAAGTTGATGATGAAGTTGTTGTGTCAACTTCATCAATTGATGAAGTTGACACAACAGTGTTTTTTATTTTGACCCAGGCTCCTGGGAGTTACATGAGCTTGATCAGGGCAGTATGGGGAGTTGAATGATCCAACTCTTGGATCTCCTGGACTCCAGGAAAGTGCATTTTTGACCATTTTTATGAAATATGGTTCTTGATTTTTTTCCCGCTCTGGGGAAATGGTTTAAAAGTCAAACAACCACACCAGGCTGTTCTTCAGACTCTGGGCTATTCACCAATATATAGATTTGCTGGGGCAAACCGATTTTTGTACAATTTTCTGGGGGTTGAAAGGGGACCATTTTGGATCAAATATGGTATTTAATTTTTTTTAAATTCACAGAAACAGTTTAAAAATCAGACAACCACACCAGAATGTTCTACAGACTCTGGGCTTTCCGGCAATATATAGTTTGGCTGCGGTGAATTGATTTTTACATATTTTTATAGAAGTTGAAGAGAATCCAGACATAGAACCAGAGCTGCTGGGATAAAAAGAACCAGGCATGGGGCCAGGACCGGAACCGGGCGCACCTACCAGACCCGGGAACCCACACTCAAGCACCCATCCACGAACTCAACCAGCTTTACGCATGCCCTGCAAAGTCATGCCCCTGGTAAGGCATTGGGACTTTGACAAAAAAAAATTCTAAGTCCCACTGTCAGACTTTGACAAAATATTCTAAGTGCTGCGTTGGCACTTAGAATATTTTTTCAAAGACTGACAATGGTCCCACTTCGTGACCCTGGTAACGCATGGGGACTTTTAAAAATAAAGGCCGGTGGGCGAATATTTTCAAAGTCCCCCTTGGGACTTTGAAAATTTTCGCTCACCGGTAAAGTACCCGGCTCTTTCCTGCCGTTTGTTAGCTGGGGGTCAGGGGCCCACAGGAGGGCAGGGCACTTGACCAAGGGAGGGGACGAGGCCCCAGCTGCCTGCGGGGGTGAGCCTCGTGTGAGTGTCCTTCGTTCCGGATGATAACCACTATCAGGTCACACCGCATTCAGTCATTCGCCCATTTACATGTGGTAAAACTGGTATGCAGATTGAACAACAAAACAATATCTTCCAAACTCATAAAGTGCTTTGGTGTCACTTGGAGCTGCACTGTGTGTATTCTCACTGTGTTGTTATGGTGATGCTTTTATTGACCATTAGCCTTTGTTTCCCTCCCAGGAGAGCACGAGATACAGCTGAAGTTCAAGCTGTTCGTTTTGTACTCTTACTGACGTCCCTGATTTAAAATTTATATCCAGGCCTCATGTGTGTTTTTTTTATCAACCTATTTTCTGCTTACTGATTTAGAACACAGAAAGCTGCGCTAGACGTGAGGAGCTCTGTTGTTGAGCCGCAATTCTGGCGTTTTTATTTTGTCCTCACATGGAGGTCAAAAAATCTGTGGCTTGTTCTCACAAGCTACATTCTAATTTTATGTTGCTCCAACTGAAAGACCAATCAATACAGCTTGAGTGGCTGAAACAAAGGGGTTTGTGCTATTTAACTCTGTTATATACAAAGATAAATAACAATACGCACTTTCTGTCCCGTTTACATTTTGTACATCTGAAAGAGACGTTTTCCGGCATGGAAAGACTCGGATTCCTCCATCCTGTGTCGCAGTTTATTCCTTACCCTCCTTTATGACATGATGCACATACAGAGACCCAGCCAGCAGGAGCAGCACTGCATGTAAACACAACTGCTGTGATTGCATGTTTATTAGTCTCCCATTCACTCTTTAACAACCTGCCACAAAGAGCAGGCTTTTTTATATATAGCACTTTTTCAGCAATAAGGTCCAAATTGCCTCTAAAAGCTCATGATTATCATGAACAAGACCCTTAAGGCCAGAAGAGCCACTTTGGACCCTCACTTCTCCATGGGTCTCATGAGTCTTGACAGCAGTAAGACCCTCTGATTGGTTGTTTCTGACAGAGTGGTGTATTTCTGCAGTCTTAGTGTGGCAGTATTGGAGAAGAAAGAGGATCTCATATTTTTTTCTGTTGTGAGGAGTGAGACACGCTGGTTTTGCCTGTGGGTTTTTCCTTACAAGGCAAGATGAAAGTGTGTTTTAACACCGAGCTGCAGCAACAGCAGCAAACAGCGCTCTCAATGCAAATTGGCTACATTTAGAGTGTGTGGCTCGAGGCTGAAGAGAAAAAATGTGACATTCTTCAGACGGGGTTTGGAGAAGCCGAAGGAGGTCATGATGACTCAGCTTCAATTTTTTTGGGGGGGGGGGCTGGGGGCTTTAAGGTGATTCATAAGGACATGTAGGGAATGTGACACCAGCAGCAGGAAGAGTTGGTCTGTATTTTAATCTCTGGGTCTCTGAACATGATCGCCCTGCTGTAGAAACTAAACAGTACCCTCTGTTGGATGACATGGAGAATGCGTGTGTGGAGAAGGAGATCCATGTCCTCCAGCTGAACCCAGTCAGGGTGTCTGACACAAAAACATCCTGCTTCAGATGAGAAAAGTCACAAAACATGACAATGATGAAATCTAACAGGATTTCAGTCCAAAATTTTAATCACTCGGTTCTATAGCATCTTCTGAGGCCGGTTGGTTGTTGATGTTGTTTAATGCTTGCAGATTGAAATGTAAGAAAATCTCTGATTATCCTGAACTTGCTTCCTGCTGACTTTTTAAATGTTTTTCTGAGTTTAGATGAGAATCTGAAAGCTGCTCAATGTGTTGATCATTCATTTTCATATTTAAAGAGGCGGTATTATGTGTTTTCCAGGCACAAAGTGCCTCTTTATAGCACAATGAATTAGCTGTGGCTATGTTCACACTGCAGTATGAAGTGATCCAAATCCACATTTTACCTTAATGTGACCTGAATCTAAATTTTTCATAAAACTCTGCACAACACAGATTAGATATTTTTGAATGTGACCCAGGCCACTTGGATATCTGGTTCTACATCTGATATGTGCCAGATGTTTTCAAACATGACCTGAGTCTGTACAGCCAGGGCGTGTTCATCATTGATACATCATTATCACTATATCCTGATAAGCACAAGCGGCAAGAAACAACCATGGTGGACCTTATGATTGGTTGTTAATGTGCTGGCTACAGTCCGATAACAACGTTAAAATCGTAAGATATCTGCTTATTCATCTATCACATGAGCGACAGCACCCAGCACTGTTAACACTGCTGCTGGGAGCACTGTGGCATTTGCATTGGTACATGGACAAAAGCATTTATTGAGCTTCCAGTTCTCCAGAGGATTAGCAGCTTGGATGCACAGAACATCCAAGCTCACCTCTTTGATGATTTCAAAGATTTTCCTGACACTCAGGTAATAGAAGATTGTACTTAGCTCAAATGCAAAACAAACTCCTGGATTTAACTTTTTCCAGTGGCTTGCCTGCAAGTCAATTATCAAAAACCAACTGTCAGGGCACGGGCTAAAGTGAACGAATGAATTGTTCACTTGAACTCAGAAAATGTAAGTTAACCCTCTCAGGCTCAAATTAAGTTGTAGTTGCAGGAAAAATCTGATATTTTCTGCAACGTCTGCCTGGAGAGGGTTAAGAGTATTTCCCAACCCTGGTCTTCCAGGCACACTGCCCTGCATATTTTAGAGGTCTCCATGTTTTCCCCTTACCATCATTGCCTTACCTCCACCTTACCTCCACATAACATTTTCTTGAAATTACAGCTAGATCAGCTCTGCACAAACTGATCCAAGCCTTGTCACAACTTTTCATGTGTTATGCTCTGGTCGTTTAAACCATCCTGAAGGCCATTTATGACAAATGATCTTCAAATTAATAAAAGTAAAAATTTATTATTTTGCAAATTTTGTTCTTCTTGCTTCCATAAAAAAAGGGAGAAAAAAAATTCACTAAAGTTACTGGTTAGGAGTATCAAAGTAAATAAGATGATTACAAATTCACAACACAGTGCAGTTGGTGGCACTGTCGCCTTGCAGCAAGAAGGTCCTGAGTTCGATTCTCGACCCGGGGTCTTTCTGCATGGAGTTTGCATGTTTTCCATGTGCATGTGTGGGTTTATGGACTGTGGCTTCCTCCCACAATTGATCTGTATAAATTCTCCTTTGGTGTGAGAGTGTGTCTGGTTGGTTGTCCTGTCTTCTGTATTGCCCTGCAATGGACTGGTGACCTGCCAGGGTGACCCCACCTCTCACCCATTGACAGCTGGAGATAGGCACCAACCTCAATAGGAGAAGAGTGTAAGAAAACAGCTGGATAGATACTACACCACTTTTCAGAGGTCTAAACATAGAATATTCTCATTCTCCTTCACAACTGTACTCTGCTGTAACAGTTCTGAGCCCTATAAATAAGCACAACCACCACATTTAAAAATGTTAACATTTATTGCTATTTCTGAATACCGCGCTGAAAGCAAAAGCATTCAGAGTATACACAGAAATTATACAATAATATATTGTTTCACAAAGGCAGTGAACACATACTGTATTACAATCTACAAAAAAATCTACTTTACAGAAATTTAAAATTCTAAATATCAAAAAAGTACAGCTGCAGAAACAGGTGTAGAACTGTAACCAAAAACTGGATATCGGTCAGTCGGTGAAACAACGTGGTGACATCACGATACAAAGAAAGCGCTCCATCTTTGTACTTACAGCTGGTTTTTTCAGGAACTACAACCGGCAGACAAAAAACACCTCCAAAACGTACTCGAGAAGAAGTCACTGAACTGAAATCATAATAAATTATGGTTGTTTGCATCCAAGAAAACGTCAGTTTACAGAGGATGCTACTACAAAAGGGAGCATGTCTGTATAGTTCAGTGGGACTGGTAGTGTATCACTGCAGAAAGACGCTTCAAATATGAGGATAGCAAGTGGTAAAAATAAAAGCTTCTCATCTCATAGGAACTGAAAAATCAATTGTAAAAACAAAAACTGGCTGATGGAGCCTGGTGGCTTAAAGATAAATCAACACTTACAAACTCAAAGAAGTGGTTTTACTTCTTATGAAAAGTCTCCTAAATGATAATAGTCTGCAGAATGGCAAGTTACTTCCTGTTACAAGTTGGAGTAAAATGGTCCAAAACTTGAGCCATAAACCACAGAGGTCAAAAGAAACTCACTGATCATCAAAATAATTAGAGGAAAAAATTCCAAGGCTAATAAATCAACCCTGTTGGATTTTAAAACAAAAACCTGTAAAATATTCCAAAAGAAAAAAAAATATTTCTGGAGCCCAGAAAATGAAGTCCTCCAAACTAGCAGCCATTTTGGAGGAGTGTTCAGAGGCTGGGCAAGGTGTCCATCTGGTGTTTGAGGTGCCTGTCGTCACACCGACCACTGATGGAAAGAATGGGCTGGTTTACGGTCGCATGCGACTGCAGGTAGAAGGGGTGGCCTTCAGTCTAATCCTGCTCCATAGGCTCCTCGGTGGTCTCAGTGTTTAAGGTGCCGCCCTCTGTAGGAGGTTCAGATGTACTGAAGGAGGGAGCGACAGCGGCCTCCTCTGGGGCTGCCTCTGCCCCCTCCTCTGTACTACTACTGCTGCTGCTGCTGCTGCTACTACTACTGCTGCTGCTGCTGATGACCGGGTTGCTGCTGCTCTCCTCTCCATCCTGGCTGCTCTCCTGGTTCTCCTGGACGGTAGTGGGGGCCTGCTGGTCTGCCTGATCCATGTCGCTACCCTCCTCTTCTGAAGCGCACGGTACCTCCCTCTCAGCCGGATCACCCTCCTCCTGCTTGGATCCTTCACAACTCTCAGACACTGTGCCCCTAGTTGGTTCTAAACAACAAGAAGGACAAAAAAAGGGGAACAACAGGTTGTTATAATTGTACAATATACAGCTAGATTTAAATACACTTATCTGTTTTTATAAAGCAGCTAGAGATACACCACAAACCTGGCTGGTCATCACCCAACCAGAAACTTTCTTTTCTCTCTTTTAAATCAGTAGGCAGGACAGTTTAAAAAAAAAAAACTAAATATATATATATATATATATATATATATATATATATATATATATATATATACACACTCCATCCTCTTGAGAACCTTCTCTTCACTTTTCATTACTTTGTCAGTTATTTATTAGTGGGTCTGGTGGAGCAGCAAATTTATGCCTCAGTATTCTCCATAGCATTCCCAGTAGTCTATTATTCAGCTCATTATTTTTGTGTTATGCACATTTTGAAGTAGATAAACAATTTAAAATTAACTTTGACAGCAAGCCAAAGACTCTAGGCAGCTTAGAGTAGAACCCTTGTCTGTAAGCCTGATGGGGAGAACATTAAAAAAGAAATGATTCCAATCCGAACCCACCTTGCTCCTCAGTGACAACTTCAGTGCTGAACGCCTCCTTCTTCTTCTCGTCCTCCTCCTCCTCCTCTTCCTCTTCCTCTTGAACCATGGCTTCAGCTTCTTTAGAGTGGTGGCTGCTGTCTGAGGAACTCGGCGTCTCCACTTCCTGCTCTTCTTCCTCCTCGTCTTTGCAGAACTTGAGTCTCTTTACCTCTTGATGTTCAGCCTCCATGTCCTCTTCCTCCTCCTCTTCGTCAGAGTGTTTGTTCTTCATAGCGCTCCCCGGGGAGCCTTCTGAAGGCAAAACGTTGCTAACGAGGAATTGAGACAGATGACAAACAGATTCCAACTGCTTGTTATGTTGAAGAGGACAGATGGCTTTCCTATAGATCCTGTCCTACCTGGTGTCTTTGTCGTCATCGTGCTCCGTGTTGAGGTCTTTGTTGTCTGTGCTGTCTGGCAGACCATTGGCTGCTAGTGAGTTGGCCAGAGACACCTTTGGTCTGTTCAACGGTCGAGGGGTTCCTGGACCGTTTACTTTTCTGACAGACATAAAAAAAATTGTTACAGGTTATCTGCAGGTTTCAATAAGCCATATTTAAGACTGCAAGACTTTTTTAATGCAATCTTTAACAAAATTGAAGATTGAAAAATCTGTAACTAGAGGGGATGGTTGAAAGAACTTGTTCCTATACAAGCTGCACCCATCATACAGTCACAACTGCCTGGCCAGGTAGTTGGCAAAGGTACCACCTTGAGTCACAGAATGCAATAAAAATATTTGTGTGTGACTCAAATTGTCCAATGAGAAAAATAGCCTTACATTAAATGGTCCTGCCATAACAAAATGCAAGAACTCTAATTATCTAAAGCCAATTGAGATTCTTTATGAATTTAAGACCAAGGTTCCCATACTGTATTATACGCATTGCAGGCCACCAGGCTTCACATACCCTGCAGCCAAGTTTAATTAGCTGAGCCTAAAAGCAATCAGTGGTAATTAGAATTTGATAAGTACACAAAAACTTTACTAATTTTTGTCAAATTCTAACTACGTTAGCAAAACAATCTAACTATGAAGGTCTTAATGCTGAAACCATTAAATAAAATTTAACAGTATCGTCATTCTTCCTAAACAAATGTTAAAATTCCAAATCTAGGGTCCATGTTAAAATGTTAGCATTTGTGAGGATCCCTGAAGGTCTGGGGTTAAGAGGTCAGTAACTATTTAGTTCATTTATGCCATGGTTCTAAATGTGACCAGCATTAGATAGTGTTTGAAGATCTACTGGTTGAGTACTCAATTGGGATTTAACAGAGGTGATAAAAAATATATTTTTTAAAAGCACCTTTGTAGAGATTTATAACAAACACCTATAGAGTTGTTATTAAGATTCTGTTGTTGTGTGTTTAAGCATTGTCAACAAAATTTTCCAGTAACGTAAGTATTAAAATTTTTACAATTCCTGTCAATGTTACAATTTTAAATACAAAACACGGCGGGACGATGGTGACTGCCCTGGTGCCCCGACCACCAGGCTTAGCATATTTTCTGGGGGAAACCCTGGAAGATATTTTAAGGCCTTGAATTTAGACACATTAATATAGGACTTTTTAAGAACGAGAACTCAAGTGTTACAAAAAAAAGATGACTGATTTCAGTTTTCAACCTGTCTATAAAAGCAGATGCATTTCCTGGAAGCATCACTCCATTCATTCGGTTAACAGTGCTGCATCCGTTTTTCCTGAAAAAAAAAAAAAAAAAAAAAGGATTAAAACAAGATTAAAAATGTGATTGTATCATTGGTGCATCTAAAAATAGAATGATTCTTTAGAGTACACCGTACACTTACTCTGAAGTGGGATGGACACAGCTTACCACCAACACATTCTAAAAAAGAAACAGCGAAGCTCAACTGTTTGAAAAGTTTAGAGGCACAATCACAGACATAGATTAGGACCAACCTTCTCCACGCCTCGAAGGAACTTATCTGTTCCAGTGTAATTCCTTTTGGGCTCTGTCAGCAGCTCGCACAATCGCTGGATTGTGAAGGGGATTCTAAGAACAAACAACAAAAAGACAAACTAAAACCTCTTTTTTTTTCCCAGTTTCTAACATAATATTTATGTTTTTGTCACCTTAAAATCATAAACAATTCAGAATTGTTGCCTTTTACATATGTTTTTTTTTTTTCAATGTTTTACAAATAAAAAACAAAGTGAAATGCGTCAGTTATAGACTCATTTAGATTTAGGCTTAAACTCAACATGGGTTGGTCATTACAATCCATGAATAAAGTTTGATTTAAATGTTTCCATTCAGCTTGAAGGTGGGCCTTTGCCCCTGTGTTAGTTTTTAAAAGAAAAGATATATTAATCACACTGCTGGAATTAAATTGTGAAAGATCTGAAGCAGGGTTCTCTTCAGTGTATTAAAAGCCTCCATGCTTTGCTTGACTCCCCGCCAAGCTAAGCGTTACATGTTTATGTTTTTAGGGAAAAGAAAAAAATTGCCAATATTTTGTATTACTTTTTTTAAATAAGCCACTGCAAGCACCTCAGTTGTGCTGAGCATTTTACTGGCAGAGCAGAATTTGTCCTAAAAGAAGTGTTTATAGTTGATGCATTTAAGTGGTACAAAGCCAGGAGATCAACCAATCACATCATTGGCGCCTCTTTGCGTTGCCTCGCACACTGTCACTGCTTACCCTCAGCGTGGATCACGCCCCTCCTTTCACTCAAACTGGACAAAGGCTGACCAGTATGGATATTTACATCAATCCCCTGTGGGGACTCATGTTTCCTTCCAGAGTTTTTGATCAATGTAGGAGTCAAGATTAAAACCCACCACGTTAGCTCTGGTTGTGCAGCTCTATGCAAAAGATAGGTATAACCCAAAGCTGCGCTTTCAGAGGTGTGTGTTCAGCAAACAGTGAAAATGATTTCTATCTCTGAAGAAAGAATTATGAGCAGCGTATGCATTTACATCTCAACACCCTGCCCAGCGCGTGATTCTGTCTGCGACTTTAAGTGTTTCCAGGTGTTCCCAGTTGACCAGTGCGTTAGTGGTTAATAAACTAGTGTTAACCACTCATCATGCAGGTTCAGCCTGCGGTGGAGCTTTCGCGCTCACCTCAAAACCAGCAGGATTATTTTTATGTTTACATGACGCATCAAACCAAATCGAATGCTTTGTCCATTTAGAGTTAATGAGCGCAGCTGCACAGATATGAAAAACTTGTCCCATTAATTTGGGCAATCAAAACAGTTTCTGTGGCAATTATTAAAAACTCAGACACGAAATGGAACAGCCACTAAAGCCACATTAGCAGCATTAAATTAAATCTCCCTGAACTTCGCATCTTTGTGCAGGGCAGAGATGCACAGTGCAGCAGATTTAGCTCATCATGCAGGGCCGGTTCAAGAGAGCAGAATTTGACTTAGGGGTCCCTCTTCCTGCTAAGAACATCAGCACCACTCACAGCATTTCAATATGGATTTAGTGAAATCTGGAAGGGGAGTGTAGTTTAATTGACCAACCTAAGCAATCAGTTGTAACTGCAATTTACTGAGATGTATTTGTGAACAAACAGAGCTCAAAGTCAAAGTTTAAACACACAGCATCAGATTGTAGCTATGGTAACAAAACAAACTATGTAGACTGCTCTTTGAACTTTTACAAAGTAAACTTGCCAGCTCCTTAAAGTCTTAAATTTAAATGTTAAACAATTCCAAATTTTTTAATTTATGCTGAAACCGTAAAATCAAATTTAGCAGCATTAATATTAGGGCTGTTGTAAAAGAACATTTTAGTAATTGAGTAGATTATTTTTACGATTAATCTGATCTCCCTCTGTCTGCCTCTCTCCCCACAGCACAAAAGTTGGTGTATTCCAAACGTCGAGCCACACGATTTAATACGAAACGCCGGAAAATTCATCGTCATGCAACAACTCATGTGACAGCGCTGCCTGCCACAAATAATGACCTGGGCAGAACACGGTGTGCTAAATAATAAAACATAAATTAACGAAGCTTTGAGGCAGATACATTTTCCTCAACTAATTTTAATAATCGAGGTACTTGAATCATGCAAGGAATCGTTACAGCCCTAATTAATATTCTCAATAAACAAATGTTACATTTATATATCAATGGTCTGTGTTAAAATGTTAGCATTTATAGGGCCCCTGGAAGCCTCCATAATTTGGATTACAGTGAACTCTCGCTATAATATGGTTCACCTTTCACAGTTTCGCTGCTTCATGGATTTTTTGTGCAGTTTTTTTTTTTTTCCCCCACAGTGCATTGTATTCTGCGTCCTGATTGGCTGACAGTCTTCTCTACTTGTAACGCTGTGGTTTAATATGTACACGTACGTAAACAGCTTGCAAATTTAAGTTTATCTTGCATTTTCAAGTTTCTCTAAAACCCATAATGTCGACAAAATGTTCTGCACCGACAAAGGGACTTGCAGTCGAACCCATAAGGCAGAGGAAGATGCTAACTATCGCAGAAAAAGTTAAAGAGCGACAACAAGAACCTATAACTATGTTCTTCTCTTGAATAAACACACCTGCACCGTGGGCATTAGAAGAAAAAATGCTACAGAGTGGAGTCAGAATGCAGCGACTCAGTCAGAAATACATGTGAGTCACTATTTGTCCTGCAGTACTTTGTATTTTTTTCAAAATCATTTTTCATTTTCTCTCATTCTAATCCAATGACTCGGGTCGCAGTGGGGCGATACTGATCTCTGCAATTTGAAGCCTTCAGTTCGTATTGATGATTAAAATTATTATTTTACAGTGCAGTACTTATTTGTAAAATAAAAAACCCACAACGTTTATACAGTACTTTTATTTGCTAAACAAATGCTTGGGCCTGTAAAAAGGTTTTATTCTTTGGTTTCAATGTGTTATGGAGTATTTCATTGAATAATAATTGTAAAGAAATAAAGGCTACTACTTCAAGAATTTCACCTATCATGGGTTCTTTTTGGAACGTAACCCCCGCGAAAAACGAGGGTTCACTGTAAACAGAAATGCAAATAATTACTATTCATTTTAATTGCATTTTTTTGATTTGTTGTTTTTAAGACTATAGCTGTGGATTTAAATAGCATTTCACTGGCGATGTCTTTCTGTAGTAGGGCTGAAACGACTCCTCGAATGATTCAAAGATTATTAAAATCCCTCAAGGAAAATTTACCTGCCTCAAAGCTTTGTTAATTTATGTTTTATTATTTAGCCGTGTTCCGGCCGGGACATTACTTGTGTTGAGCACTTAAGTTATTCTTTAACCTCCTCCATTTCCTCCATCTTACGTTCGTTCGTTCGCCTGCCCCCCCACCCCTACCAACCCAGGCCCCCCACTGCAGGCGACATTTCCCGTATTCTCAAACCTAAAGCATGACAGGTATGGGGCAAGGCGAGAGTTCATCTATTAAACTCACTTTACGAATACATCAACTAAAAGCTGGAGTATAGACATTTTTTATAAACCCATTTGTGAGTTTACCTCTTTATTATTAAATTTAATATAATTTCAGATCTTTGTATAACTTTTCTTCTAGTTAACTTGGAAAGTGAGCCATTATTGTTACAGGTTAGTTTTCTAAACAACAAAAAGTAACTCAGATGCTCAAAAATGAAAAATTGGACTGATATTGATATCCGATAGTAACACCGGTGTTATGCCAGATTTACCAACATTTTATCTTTTTTTTTATCCGATTACTCAATTAATCATAAGAATAATCGATAGATTACTCGATCACTAAAATATTTGTTTACAACTGCCCTATTCTGCAGCATAAAACGGATCTTCTCCCTTAGCAATTGTTTTGTTTCTTTGTAATCTTTCTGCCAATTTAGAATTGTGGTGGGGTCGTCGTGGTTGAAGCATGGTCTTGTCTCATGCCTTTCTCAGCATTTCCTCTGAGAAAGGCAAACTTTTATATGGTACCATAGGAACTGGGCCGGGTTTTGCTGCTCCTGTTGGTTTCGGAGCTAGAGTTCTGTGAGCTCTATGTTGAGTTCAGAAGATTCAGGGATGTCCAGTTTCTATAGGAGGAGCTTTTCAACAGAAGAGGTTTTAAAACCTTTAAGGAAGAGCGCTTATAATATGTTGCCATCTAGGTCAAAACAGCCCCCAAAGTTTGCTTTTCAGTAAAAGTGCAGCTATGTCCAAAAGTTGGTTGTAAAAAGATTAACAAATTGTGTCATACTTGTCATTTTCCATTGTAAGAAAATTGTCTGCATTAATTTATAATAATGAAAAATTCAAGAAACAAATTTGTATCATTCTTGAACTGCAGTTGTCGGCTACAAGACATCACTCCAACGGCCACAAATGGCACATGGGCTGCACTTATCCCTTTTAAGATAATTTACCGACTGTAATGTTCCTCTGAGGTACCTACCCATTGTATCCCTTCACTATCTTCAAGATTCTCTCCTTCATATCCTCAAACGGAACCGACTCCACGTTTGGGTTCGCCGAAGCTCTTTGCTCAGGTGCTGAGGCTCTGAAGTCATCCATCACTTTTTCCAATTTAAACAGGAAGTAGCTCTTGAATTGTGACCATGGAACCCTGGAGGAATAAAACAAAACACAACTCATGAGGTGAAATACAAAAGCGAAGACAGAGGTTTTGAAATGCAGCATTTGTTCAGAGGTTTTTAATCGGAAAAGGTAGCTTTTTACATAAATTCATGTTAACTACATAGCCAGACCGTAGAAATGTATCTGCAGTTGCAGTTAGCCTAACAACTGACATCTGGACTTCCATCGAGATGGAGACTTACCTTGCTGTGACCTGCCACTATGACAACAATGAGTACCATACATTTTATAAATAAATGTTGGAAGTGGAACAGTGCTGAAAATATGGCCCAAAGGGAGAAAAAATTTTAAATAATGGAGGAGTAGGCCATATTAGAGAAAGTGACATATGTGGTCACAGATGTGACTGCAAACATGATTGGATGTGTCAGAAAGTTTCTAATCAGGCACATGATTTGCATAGCGCATTCTTTAAATTCAATAGTTCTAAAATCACGTGATCAAATTGAGACTCACTGATATCAGAAATAAAACAAGGCAAATTGTTGCATACTTTAGAACCAGTACTGCAGCCAAAGAGAAGCTGGCACAAGTCCAGCTACAGCTGAGTGGACCAGTGAAGAAATTAATGAAGGAGATTTAAACTAGTCGGAACCGCATGTATTTAATGCTGGAACGCATGGCGGAACAGAAGGAATCGGTGTTGGTGTCGCTGGCCTCGTTAAAAAGTGACATACCTCAGCTAACTACAGATTATTACAAAACTCAGAAGACACATATCGTGTGCTTGCTCTATTAACCAAGCTGTTAGGGTCTGGGGGGAGTGGAAAGTGTAATTCCAATGCTTAAAATGGTGGATCACTCACTGCAACACAATGCATTAAATGTAACCACAAAAACCGCAATTAATCTTGTGGAAAACCTTAAAAGAAGACCACTTGAAACACTGTGCAACTTGGAGTCATTAAGTGGAATGACTATACAAACATTACTGGACCCTCAGTACAAGACAATGGGCTTCGTAAGTGCTTCAAAAGCCAATGATGCAGTGAAAAGACTAAACTTAAGAGTGTGCGGCAGAAATGAGAAACACAGGATGGACAAATGGAAGATGTCCAAACTGGACCTTCAACTCCCAGTTCAGGTCTGTCATGACTGTTAAATGTGTATTTTAATGTTCTTGCAAATCACTTCATGTAATTAAAATAAATTAGTAACAGATGCTTTTTATTTTTTGTCTCAGATGATAACCGGTGGCAGCAGCTGGACATGGAAGCTGAAGAGACCAAGGCTAATTCAAATGTCACCACTGATGCCATTATTGAGGTTCAAAGATGCATCTCTGAGCCGAACACACCAAGATCACAAGATCCCCTACTGGAAAATGCAATGACTACAATACCCTATCTTATACAAACTTGCAAGTAAATTTCTATGTACACTGTCATCATTAGTGCCCTGTGAAAGGATGTTCTCAAAAGTAGAAGAAATGGTGCTATCGCCTCGACCCAATGTTGTTACAGCCGCTGATATTTTTAAATACAAGCATGTGAATGCTTGTGAAGCATCATCTTTCTGAATCTTTCTGTTCAGTCCGTTTCCAGTCTTCATTGCATTTGCTTGGAATGACTTTTTAAATCCAACAGATGTCACCATCAAGCGATACAGCAACACAGTACTGACACAGTTTGGGAAATGTGCCATTCACATGAGGCATCTGCCCATCACTATTGCTGACACCTCAGACAGCTGATGTGCACCTTGGCGCGGTTTTGGGAGGTCGCCGGTTTATGAGCTTCTTTGATGTTTCTCGAACTAAAGAGTTGACGGGTCACCAACTGGCTGACATCTGCCGCTCAGACTGTGGGTTAAGCAATTTAATCTAGTTGAAATGTTCCCCAAAAAATTAGAAAGAAATTAAGCAAATATTGTTGCTTCACCTTCTCTTCCTCTGGTCGTTTGACGCCACCTGAACCTGGGAATCCTCTTTCCGTGGATCACACGAGAAGGTATCACTTCCATGTCTTTATTACTTAGGATTGTTTGTTTAAAAAAAAAAAAAAAAAAAGGTGTGCTGGTTTGTGTGACGCGCACATGGTGCGTGTTGGAGAGCTGGTTGTGCTCTTGCAGGTCAGGTGCAGTGATAGTTTCGTGCGTACCCTCTAAGCTGTCTGATCTTTCTTTCCCTAGACATCTGCTGGTGTCAGCCAACAGGTGACAAGTCAGCTTTTCTGTTTGCGAAACCAAAAAAAAAGGCTAATAAACCGGCAACCCCACCAGAATCGCGCACACTGTAAATAGCTCAACCGCGATCCAAATAACCGCTCTTAGAACTACGGGAGGATCAAACTCCACTCATTCATTTGTAGCTTACAGAAAAAGCGCCGAGCCACCAAATAAACAAAAGCAAAATGACCAATAAGATTTAGGCTTTGGCATGCCCACCCCCAGAGACTGACACTGATTTGCGCTACATACAAGATGTTTTGACAGAAAAGATCTGTTTTTCTCCACAATTTTGTTAATAATAAAGAGGGTTAAATAATAAAAAATACAATCACTCTTCATTTTTTTATTTAAAAGGAAAAATAAAAAAACTTATATAGGCACAGTGCGTACAGCTGCTACTGCAACAATCCACAGTCACACTTGTGGGCAATTTAGAATCACATAGAAGAGCTCCAAAAAGAAATCAAACTTAAAATTCTGTGAACTGAGAATTTCTGATCACATAACGATTAACCCTATCTGCAACAGTAAATCATTGATATCTATTGCAGGGGTGGCCAACCAGACAAAGACCAAGAGCCACATTTTTTACCAAGTTACCGCAAAGAGCCACCATATGCATGGGCACACATGAGTATCAACCCATCCCTTCCTCATACTCACATACTTTTTATTTACAGATTTATTGTAAATTTCACACACTATTTTAACACTACAAAGACCACAGGCCAGACATTTTCAACAATGAACACTGTGCACTTTCTCATGCAAACAAACTCTGTTTAACCAAATAAACAAACAATAATAGAACTATTTACAATACATTTTTCCTTTTATTATGTGCATTACATGTGTTATTTAATGGGACTTCTGGCATTCCTTGTCTTGAACAATCCTGTTTAGATCTGTCTTGTACTCCGTTGTTGTCACTCAAAGCAATTCTTTGACATGGATGTCGGTCAGAACAGACAGATGCTTCGATTTCACATGTTTCAGGGTAGAAAACACAGACTTGCAGACATATGTTGACCCAAACATTGACAGTATCTTAAGTGCAGCTCGTTTGACATTGGGATATTTTTCCATTGGCACATGTTTCCAGAACTCAATGGTCCCTTTCTTTAAAGCAGGTTTCAGTTGGTCCTCCTCACGAAGATCAATCATCTCCAACTCAGCCGCACCCTCATCTCTGACTAGCGGGACTTTCAAACACTCTGTCTCAGCATTAAATGGGTTGACAAGGAATGTAATCTGTGGCCTTTTCAGTTGTAGATCACAGAACCGGGCCACAAAGCTTCCGTGCAAGGTTTTCAATCAGTGTTACATATCTGGCTCTTTGCTTGTTCAGGGTGGCGCTGGTGACCTGCCTGCTGGCTTTTAGTAGAGTGGGAAAATGTGTTAAATTTCCCTTTTGAATGTGCGCCTTGAACAAATTCAGTTTGCTGACAAATGCAAACACACTTTGCACCAGGTCAGGCAGCATTTTTAATTTACCCTGCAAGGTCAGGTTCAGTTTGTCCAAGTGACACAGCATGTCAACCAAATAGGCCAGATCCATAACCCACTTGAGGTCTGAGAGCTCAGGATAGACCTTGTTCTTCTCTTCCATGAATACTTTCACAGCATCCAAAAGCTGGAAAAAGCGAGAGAGTACCTGGCCTTTTGACAGCCACCTTACAGTGCAGTGTAGCGGCAGGTGACCTGGAAGCCTTTGTTCCAGCTCAGCGAGGAGATTCTTGAATTGTCGGTGGTGAAGCGCATGTGTGTTGATGTAGTTGACGATTTCCATCACAGGCTTCATGACACTGTCTAAATTCAATGATTTAGACACAAGTTGCTCCCTGTGTATGATGCAGTGGAAATTCCAAAACTCTGGAAATGTTTGGTCAGCTTTGCACAGCCCCACAAGCCCATTCACAGATCCGATCATGGCTGGCGCCCCATCTGTGGCTATTGCAGTTAGTTTCGCTATGGGCAGATTTGCTTTCACAAATGCATCCATCATTGAATCTTTCACATCTATGCCACGGGTTCTGTCTTTTAATGGCATGATATCAAGGAGTTCCTCTTTGATCAAACAATCGTTTGACACAGACCGTACAAATATTGCCAACTGAGCCTTGTCTTGTATATCACAACTCTCATCCAATGCAACACTAAAATACTCACAAGCTTGAAGATCAGAGTGCAACTGTGACTGAATAGCCATGTTAATGTGTGATATTCTGTGCTCAGCAGTGTGGCGGGACAGTTGGGACGTCTGATACCATTCGTTTTAGTTTATTGTTTTCAGGAGACAAGATTTCAACAACGTCACAGAGGCATTTTTTAATGAACTCCCCTTCATTGTATGGCTTTTTGGCCCGTGCAATGTTCCAAGCTAGTTGATATGATGCAAGCGTTACAGTCTCTGAGTTCTTTGTAAATTTTTGGAAAAACTTTGCCTGCTTATCTGTCTGACTTTTCAAGGTAACCAACTTGTGCTTGTGAAGTTCAGTCCCTTTTGGAAATTCCTGGTTGATGTTAGCATGGAGTGAGCTGAAGTGGCGCTTAAAATGCGACAAGGACACCTGACATATAAGGCAGAATGGCTTTCCACTACGTTCAACAAAAAAATATAAATTCTCCCACTCTGTCAAAAACATCCTGTGTTCATCTTCATATTTTCGTTTTCCTGTGCATTTTTTCCCTGCCATTTTGAGCGCGAAAGGTTTACTCAAATGATTTTACTCTTACTGAAAAACTGCGCACAAGCGCATTTGACGAAAATACCGTATTGAACTCAAGCGAAGCGAAACTTGGATATTATAGCGACCCTATGTTAAATGTTACTGGATGTTACGCTGTTTAGAGATTTAAATTAGAGTGTATGATTTCCCATTGTCCGCAAATGCATCAGGATGGATGAGAGAGCGAGGGGGTGGTGGAGTGAGAGTGAGGGGTGAGCGGAGGTTTGTGTGAGAGCAGATGGCGAACGACTGGAAAGAGTAAGGCTGCAAGAGAAAAAAAATCTGTTTTTTGTTTGTGTGTTTTGGCATGGTTACGGCCAACAGTAATGGCATGCTGCTGTTGTCAATAAATGACAGTTCATTTGACTACTTCTCGTCATTATTGCATGTCTGGCAGAATGCGACTATATGAACGTAAGAGCCGCATGGAACCGGTCAAGGAGCCACATGCGGCTTGCGAGCCGCGGGTTGGCCATCCCTGATCTATTGTGAGTAGTCCCCAACATTAATATAATCAGCCAGCATGTAATGATATTTGTATTATTGTCATAAAGGCTGAGCCAATATAGTTTATGTCTGTATCAAACAAGTAGCCCTTAGTGTTCCTCTGTAATTGCGAAGTAGCTCCCAGTTTCAAAAACGTTGGTGACCCTTGGTCTATAGCATACACTTAAGTATAGCATTCTGTACACTATCCATAAAACCACATTAATCTTTAACCAGAACAACCAAAAACTACATAAAGTTTTGGGATTATTTATAATCCCTTATAAAGCTGACTCATTGGATCATGATTCTAGTAGTTACACGTATCCTGGCTCAGCAATGCAAGATGATAATGTCTCCCAATTTTTTACAGCACAGAAGGTCATTTCATACTTGCTGAAAAATAATCTTATTTCTCAGTTTGAACAGAACATCATTGATACACTCATGTCTTCAATAGAAATTGCAATTCTTTTATTTATTTATTTTTTGCCTAGCATACATTTATGTGTATGCTTAAGAGTTGTGAAATATCCAAACACCCCCGCTGCCCACACAAACACACGAGATAAAAGAAAAAGTCTGTCTTAGACCTAAACATTCTTTTGACTTTTAAGTTGTACTGAACAGCTATGAAATGTACATTGATCAGCAACTTTTCTATGCATACATGCATGATTGAATAGCAAAAATGGGGCCTGTGGGTTTCACTTACATGGTCTGTCCAGTCTTGGCAACATGGCATAGAAATTGTTCCAAAAGGGGGGTAGGCTCCTTCTTCGCTTTCTTATCAAAATCTGTAATGAGGTCAAAAAAGAGGAGACAATAGTGTCAACATACGTAAACTGTTGACACTGTTCCTTAGAAGAAGGGGTTTTCATTTACCCACAATTGAGCATAGTGCTCAATTGTGGTAACTCTGTGACGTAAAACTGGATGCTTAATTTCCTTAAGTTATCATATACTTCACCCAAAAATGTTATCAGTTAGCAGGTGGTCGGTTACACCTGTCTCAGTCAAGCCGTGATTCGCCTAATTTATTTACATAATCAATCTATTTCAGAGCGCTTTCTAGCTAAAACTGGCACAAGTTACCCGAATAGCTTGGAATGCTAAGTTAGCCCGAACAAGGCGACCGCTAAACGGTTTTACACAAAACCTGAAGCCAGGCTGTAAAAGTCAGGCTAAGCCAACGACTTAAAATAGGGAAAACAGTATTAGCTTTTAAATGAGCTGGTTAATCATTTTAACATGTTGGCTTATTGTAGCGAACACCGTGAACACACGGCTAACAGTTCCGTAAAAGCACTTGTTATGTTAGCATCAGCTAAAGCTAAACTGGTAGCTAGCTAGCAACACGCTTTTCTTTTAGAAAAATAACTATTTCGAAACATGTGTTTTACGAGGCGTTCTTAATCAAAACGAAGAAAGCGAAATTGGATTTGTGACCTCTGAGCGCCTCTTCAAGCGAGTCAATTTCCATCACGTCGTTGCCCTCTTCTCAGGCTTGAGGATGTAAAAGGCAGAGTGGTGGCTAGCCGCTGCTGCTAAGCTACAAGCTCAGAGGCAGACAGGAGGGAGCATTTTAATATGGCGCCGTGAGGTCACCGGCTGTTTAGCAGCAGACACACAACCACAGCCTTTAAAATATCACTGGGAGGAAGTTTTACAAATATATAAAATAAAAACCTTGTAGAAGAACAAGACGCAAATTTGTATCCCCATATTGTCCAGATATTAGATAGTATTGTTTGTTAGTTATGGTGTCTGTCCTACACTAGACACGACCCTGGAAGGCACAATTTCTTATTAAAAAACATCCTATTTTCTTTTTTATTATTTAAGTAATTCAAGATTCTAAATCTGTCAGTAGATAATAGAGCAATACTACAGCTTATCAGTTTGTATCCTTTTTGCATTATGTCATTCTATAAAGTTGTGGTAAAAAGACTATACTTCGTCTGAAGTCTAAAATCGTTTTGATAGTTACTTGCAAATATATGGTCAAATCTATACAGACCCCTTCTGTCTAGAACGGGTCCCATTCTATAAATTAGAATATTACTGAAAATAACATTTATTTCAGGAACTTTATTACTAAAGTGAAACCCATTATATAGGTTAATTAGGCATAAAAGAATGTTTGAAAGCCTTTATTTGTTATTTATGATTTTTTTTTAACGTGCAAGTAATGAGATCAAGACATTTAAAATTATAATATTTTGAAAACAACAACAATAATAATAATAATAATGATTATACAGACCTATGGGCACTTAAATAACTTAAAAATAACATAATATGTAGGAGAATACATAAAATACAATAAAAAAAAACTATACTTAAAAACAGAAATGTGTGCTTAATTTTACTTCTAATGAGTAACATTTACTTAGAAAATAAATGTTATTTTCAAAAGGTACATTTAATCTGACAAACGGGCCTCATTTGAATGCATATTCTAATTTATTGAATACAACTGTACTTACAGTCGCCACATTTTTTGGTTACACTGACAAGCTATGTGTCAGTTATACACTTTCTATAAAACTTTTTGAACTCAACAAGCTGAAATTGTTCCAAAAGGTGAGTCCAATTGTGACTGAATATTTGCATCCAGAATTTAAAGTTTATTTAAATTAGTTGGAATAACTCACTCTTTTTTTTTTATCTAAAGTCAGGGTCAGTTCAGAAACATGTAGAAAATGATGACCTACATCATGTAATTTCTTATTAATCTGTGTTTTTTTCTTATGAATCCTAAATCTTTTTGAAAGGGAAACATCTGTGACTTAATTTTGGAGCTCTGCTTGCTTACTTTTTGGAATAGAATGTGCAAACATTTTCTTTAAATATATTTATTGTCTCAAAAGACCATGTTTCTCCCAGAAGGCATTTATCTTAAATGCATCCTCAAGATTAATCTTTAAATAGAACCATATTTGCAGTATATTTGAAATTATCCCTTAGGGACAATTTTTTACCCTTCAAGACAAACAAGTTTTTTAATTGCATATAGTGTAAGAAAAACTGGACTGAAGCAGCTTCAAAACATATTGTTTTATTTAGAAACATGTGGACTATGTTTTAAATTTGCAAATTGAGATATGTGATACAATTACACTATTATAACATAAAAAAACAACTCAGGCACACAACAAACCTTCAAGCAGAGACACTTTTCCAAAGACACACACACACTTCCAAATTTTCTGATAGCAAACATGGTACACAATAATATTCTTATGGCACATTCTCAGCCATACTAAGTTCATAAAAAAACTTCCACATTTGGTTTGATTTAAGTCAAGCAAAGTTGCTTAAAATGTGTACATTCACTTAAAAAGAATAATAATAAAAACCTGTTTTAATGTCACAAAGTGCATTTTAAGGATCTGTCTTCAACATAAAAAATTATATTTAATTTACTGTGTTGTACAAATACTGATAGTGGCATACTTGAAAAACAGACCCAAAGTTATTGGATTGTTCTTGTTTACGTGCCTATGATTTAAAATACTGCTAAAAGGTTCATATTTCCTGAAAGTTACTCGTTTGTTATTAAATATTGCCTGAAAAGTGAGAAAAAATATCAATTTGGAAAATGCATAACAAAATAATATACCTAAAAATATTCTTTTGCGTTTCTGATGAGGTGCTACCTACATTTTTTTTTTACCCGCAGCATTTTATGCGATACATTATTATTTTTGTAGAACCACAGGATGAAAAAAAAAGGCAAAAATATTCTGTTGCATCATTGATCAGCATTGTGCCTTTGCTTAAACAGTCATACTCCTTGAACTGCACACATTTTGTCAAATTACAACCACAATGCGGCCTGATATGATTTTTTATGACAGACCAACACAAAACAGTACATATTTGAAGTGAAACAAAAGAACTGAAGTAATAACAGATAACCAGTTTTTTTTATCCAGTGAAAAATGTTAAATTTTTCAACATTTAATTTGAATTGCAAGGTAAAAGTAATTTACAGTGGAGCTCTGCATATATATTTTAAAATATTTTAGGTAAATTTCCTTTTAGCACCTGACAGATTCTGAAGTAATTTTTCTATTACAAATATCAAGAATTGTAATTGTGTTGCTAATGAAAGCATTATAAATATAACTGCACTAATAAATTGCCCCCAGTTTTTTTTTTTATTTTGGGACACTGGCGATCAGCCAATACTTCCATGAGAAACCAAATTCACCCACTGATCTTATATACCTCAACAAGTCTGAAAATTTGTTCTTTGGGGGAGGGAGGGCTGACAGGTCACGTCTACATGTGTGGTTAAAATAGTCATTCCATTGTTCTCAACTTAGCATCTTTGTTACTAAAAAAATTGGTATCGGCTAAAATCGGTCCAGCTTTTTAAATAAGCCAGAAATAAGATCAAAATTTTTTGTTGCAGTGTCTTTTTTACATGTTTGACCAAGGCAGTCAACCTATTATTTTTGTCAGTTTTAGTTTCTTCATTAATTTACATTGGGTGTCATATTTCTAATTGCACCCCCTTAAATTAAAGCTGTACTGTTTTATACGTTTGACCAATCTTGTTAAGCTGTTCTGTATTTAAATGAGCTGTACTGGTGCAGTTATCAAATTTGTAATTCAGTACACTTATGTCTGTGTTTAAAAAAAGACACTGCTTAAGTCAATTCAGCATTTTCTGTACTCTATCAGCTGATACTAAATCTCATATATTGGTATCAGTATCAAAAGTGAAAAAAGTGAATTGGTGCATTCTTAGCTCAAGAAACACTGCAGTGTGAGAGGAATGGGCAAAACTTTGGTTGGAGAAAGTACTGAAAAGGGGGCTTAATCAAACTCCTTTGTGTTGGTCCACCCTAATAAAACACATTAAAGCTTGGCATTGCAACGTAGCAAAATATGAAACACCAGTTAAAGGGTTAAAACTTTAGCAAGGCACTGTCTGTTCATTCCACCAAATCATCGCAGTCCATCGTCTTGTAAAGTAACCCATTCCAGGAGGTCCATAGTGTCCAGCACTACCAACCCACAAAGCCTCCAGTTTAATTCGACATATCCCGTTGCTGCTCATAGTCCACAGGAAGTCCAGCTCTCCAACCTCAGTCACTTGCGCTGTCTGACATGGCGCACCACATTCGCCTCAAACACCGTCTTCATCGCCTTTTCTATCTGCTTGAGGAAGACCTGGGGAATCCGACCACACAGAGTGTTGACAGTGTCCAAGAACTTGTTCTGGATGGGATAAAAGAGTGACTGGAACATGTTGTCCTCGAAGGGGAACTGTGGAGAAACAGTCAGTCATCAGTATTCAATCCCAAAGCTATTTCAGTGTAATTAGCTTCTTTATTTTTTTTTCCTTTTTTTTTTGAAAAAGGGAAGTCATCAAGCTTTGGATTTCCGGAAGCATTTAGAATAATGGTCACACCAGAACCTCTCTCACACCTTAATATCAAAAACCTCCATTTGTTAATCTGCTTCCTGCCTTGACAACGTAATTTATGAATGGGAGGAGAAACTTGTTGAGCCATAAAAATTGATAAAGATGCTCAGAGCTCAGGATAAAAGTACCCTGGCCGCAAAAAACTAACAAGCATCCGAATGAAGCTAGCAACAATGTGGCTGGTCCAGGAGTTGAGAACCCCGGAACAACCATGGACTCGGATGGAATACTTAAGGGTATCAACGATTTGAAGACGGCCTTAAAGGGGGACAATGGAAAACCAAAACAAGACATCGACCATTTGGGACAGTATTGTCACTGATGACTAGCTGAGCTAACCCGCTCAGCTAGTCGATCCGCTAGCTGAGCGGATCAAGTGGACAACTGGGCAAAGGTGGCAACTGAGGCGCTGGGCTCCTGCATCGAGCGGCAGAGGAAACTCCAGTCTAAGTGCTTTATTTAGAGTCCCACTCTAGAAGAAACGTGTCTTTCGGGTCCCTGAAGGATAGGAGGGTAACTCTATCATACAATTTATTGAGACGCTTTTGAGAAGCCAGCTGCAACCCATTGAACAAAAAAAATTATACAACTATTGGACAAAAAATGGATAAAGCTATTTGATATAAACATTTGTCAAAATGTTTATATCAAAAAGCTGATTGTGAGAATGTGCGATCCAATAGGTTGATTGTGACATCAACCTGTCCCAAACATGGAACTGTGATGTTCATATGGTGCTTTGTATCTTTTGTTTTGAGCCAATCCATTTCATGTTCCTCATTATCATTATTTCTTGCACCTGTGCTACTCCCTGATTGTTTCCCTTCTTAAGCCTCACTCATTCACACTCTGCAATATTATCGAATGCATTATGCATAATGCATCCATCACTCTCCATCTCACCCTTATTGTTTTACCCTCGCTCTTGTTCCCTGTATTTGTCCCCTGGCTTTGCCCTGGTCAGATTGTTGCTGGTAGTCTATCTGGATCTCAGCCCACACCTGTATTACAGATTCCCCACCCACTTTATATCCTCCTATGGATAAATATTCTGTTCACTGCCTCTTCATGTATGACCAAAGCCCGTCTCATCCAGGATTTGGATTAGGATTTGTCCTTTTGCTGAACATGGAGGGGACCAAAGCAGATAGCAGGAGCACCACTCAACACTCTTCTTCCCCGGGTTCTCACTTCTGACCCCTCCATCAGTGCACCATCTGTTCCCTTCTACGTCCCTCGGCTGATCTGTACAGTATCTGATCAGCAGATCAGGTTAGTGTATTTTCCACACATTAAGATTCCTTTAGTGTTTCTCAAATCACTGTACTCTCTTCTCCACCCCCCACAGTGCTGCAGCTGCTTCTTAGCGTGGTCTATTATATGTCGTGTTTGTATCGTGGTGTCATGAATTTGCTGGCCTTTAATGAACCCCGTTTGGTATTCATGAATCTGTCAAGTAATGCTCCATTCCCCTTGAGATTATTGATGTAAAAAGTTTAGAATCAACATTCAGAATTGAGATTAGGCAATATGATTCACAGTATTCAATGTTTCTCCCTTCTTTAGGGAGGACAGATATTACAGCCTCTCTCCAAGATGGTGGTGTCTCTGCCCTATTCCAGAGTCCAGCTAAGAGACTCATGAGGAGGACAGGGGAAGCTCCTTCCTGAACATGTTGTACCACTCTTTTGGAAACCCATCACTATGCGGGCACTTATTAGTTTTCAAATAGCAATGTTGGAGACAATGTGGCTGGCCATGAGAACAACAATTACTCTCTTATTTTGGTCCTGTCCAAAGTAGCACCTTTCTACTATTCAATACTGGAATATGTCATCCCCACAAAATCCAGCATTCCCCTTTTGGGGCTACTATCTGGAAAGGTGCATCAAAAAGAATACATTTATTTATTTAAAATTCTATCAGTAGCAACACCAAAGCTGTAACCTGGTCTTGGTGAAAGAAACTCCCACCCCACTGGCAATTCGTGGAGGAGATTCCCTCTATGGAAAAGCTGGCATATCATGCATCAAAGCACACTTTTTCAACAAACATTGGTGTAAATAGTTTACATATAAGAGCGACGGAATCATAAGACCTAACATTTTGTAGTATTGTTTGTCTCCCACTAAACTATAAAACAGTGCTCTAAGTTCTGAGTTCTTTGTATGTTTTACTATAATAATGGAAAAGGTGAAATAAAGAGTATTTAAACAAAGAATTCATCACAGTCTCTAAACGGCATTTACAAATTCTGTCAGGAGGGGTGGGGTATGGTTTGTGTATTAATCATAAATTACGTCCCCCCTCATCTCTAAGAGGCTTATCTTTGCTGCCAGCGAAACTGCCATCTGAAATTAAAAAACTGACCCAGATTGTTTAATGTGAGCTCAAGAGAATTAACATCACACAGTCGACAGCCAGCCTGAGAGGTTTTTTTCAATGAGCCCTTTCTTGTAAGCTAAAGAAGCAGTCCCACCCTTTTCAGCTAACTGTTTGAAGTGTGAGATGTATTTCTATCAGTTTTTGCATAACAAAAAGATAATAATGTCCAACCACATCGTACAATGCTTTACACAAGCTTTCATGTCACTTCAACGATTGGCTTTTGCCAGTCTCTTACCGCATTTGTCACCTTAAATGTAAAGATTAATGTATTTTTTGAGGAGAGTCTTGCTGATTTCTGATCACTTCAATTTAAGAAATCATCCCTGACTTCAAAACTTTAGCTGCCGTTTGTTATTCCAATCCAGTGCAGCTGCAGAGTGTGGATTCAGCCTCCATGTCAAAGCTCTCAGGTATTTGATTACGCACAAGTGGGTGAACAATTTGTACCCACGTTCATAATTTGAATGCAAGCTACATGTATGTGTTACATGTATAAGCTACATGTGTGCAAATGTTTCTACATCTTACTACATCTTCTTTTTTTCTTTTTGCAGCCATGAGTAACATCAACATCTGATGAAATCACTCTTTGCGTGGTCTGGTTGATTCACTTCAAACCAGTAGAGGGAAGCACGTCTAATTCACATTTTCTTTTTTGCAAGATTTAAAAAATTTGCTCAAAATTCACATCATAATTGCATAGAAACATAGCTACTGATGAAGCATTTCCAAAGACCTTTTCAGCTTTCCAACCAGTCGAACATCTTGAATGACTCACAACATTTTGAAAAAACATAATTATGGCATTTGACTTTAAAGAATGCTCTAAAGTCATGAGGCACATTGAAGATGATGCTACATTACAAGTTACATATGGGGGTCGATATTATTCAATCAAACAAAAATATTGTAATGGAATATTTGATTTTGGAAAAAAACGTTTTGTCTAAGAACTATTTTTTTAATTCAAATGACTCATTTTTGTCTCGTAAAGGTTAAAAAGTTACTTGCAAAACATAAACTTTAATTTGCACATGACAGAAGTCTTTGGTTGCAATTCTTAAACTTTTGGTTTTGATGCTGCCTTTTTTTGGTTGAACTCAGAGTTTTAATTGCTGGAAAATGAACATCCTGGGAGGGGCATAAAGACGAGTCCCAATGGTTAGTGTTGGCTAACCCACCTGTGAACTGTGCCCTAAACAACCAATTGTAAGCCACAAGTAGTGGTGACATACTTCCATTTACATTCGGGCCACATTATTCCGGTTCCCTCTTTCTCCATATTGTTTTTAGCGATAGCTGAAAGAGTTGTAATGTGAACAAGACACAAAAGCTACAATATCTGCAAGCTAGTGGTACAACAACATTTTTTTGTGGTGTGCTATTGTATCCATCCAGTGAGTAGCAGGTACAATCCAATGCTAAGTTCTTATTACTTTCCTGTTGATATCAAGGCAATAAAGGAACATGGCTATCAGCAGGGAAAACTTGACCACTAAAGCTAACAGCCGCACACCATTTCAAACTAGAGGATATTACTGTATGTGTTAAAATAAATCAAAACAAGATAATGACAGGAGAGGGAAAATGTTAAGTTCTTTGCAGTATTAGCTCAGAAAGCTAAAATAACATGAAATAAAGGAAATTTGATAATTCAATTCTAATGTGTTCCAGATGCAAAAAAAAGTTCAGATATAACCCTGTTTTAGTCCTCGGCCAGGATGTTGGTGGTAATTTTTGTATTTTTCTTACAAAAAATCTCACTATCAACACATATGCTTGCTCATTTATATTTGTCTTGCCAAAACCAACTTTGCCACAGCATCTTAAACAATTATCATATTTCTGTCCCTGAATAATGAGCTGAGGAAACTGGCAGGAATCAAATATCTTTAATGTGAGACTTGTCTGATTAGCAGCTGTCAGTACTGATAATCCTGTAGCAACAAAGCTTAATGGATCCAACAAACTACAAAAAAACACCAATGTAGTCTCATAGCATAACACGGCAAGAGGCATTCAAAATAATGCAATTCAAAATAAAACTAAATACAAGACACATACACTGTAAAACTAATAAAAAATACAGAAATTATGAGAATATCCTACCTCAGCTTGTGATCTACAAGATTGGTTTTCCATTTTGCAACTGGAAGTAAGTATATATTTAGGAGTTACACTGTCTCCCCTCATCCACAGCATAGACTATGTGCCTGGTAAATAAATAATCTGATTGTACACATTTGTGCACTAGTGGAACAAGTCAGAGTTGGGCCGAGGGCAGGGCAAAGCTCATGATAACATCATTTTACAACATACACATCCCTGCAACGGCAGGACTTACAAGCTTTGGCATCACAGTGACTATATCATTTTGAAGTTCATCAAACAGACATGATGAAAAGACATGAAAAAAACCTAAAAACATCAGGCGACATGGTCACTGATGAAAAAAACAACACAAATTCAAAGCATCCTAGCCATAGTGATGCTGCCCTCCCCGTCCCCCCTGCAGTTTGGGGATCAGTTCTGAGGTAGGAGGGAGTCAAGAGTTTTCCGCTTTAATTAGCGCTAACCAATAGGGACTTTAGACTCCGCCCACGATGTTCATGTTTTCAGCAATCAAAACTCTTTGAGTTCAACCAAAAACAGTAAGCATCAAAACCAAAAGTTTGAGAATTGAAACTAAAGATTTCTGACATGCGCAAATAAAAGTTTATATTTTGCAAATAACCTTTTCTCTTCATGTGACAAAAATAAGTGATTTGAATTAAAAAATAGTTTTTAGTCAATTTTTTGTCTTCCAAAATAAAATATCCCATCACAAAACAAAAAATTCATTACAATTAAAAAGTTTGACCACAACATATTTTTTTTAATTGATATTTGTTTTTGTTTGATTGAATAACCTTGAGACAAATTTTTATCCAAAAATATAAATTTTTTTTTTTGTTTTTTCCCCCCTGTACTTACATTATGTATTGCATCATAAACTACTTTAAACGCAGGCTGCTTGTCGTCATGATAAACTCCACGGTTGCCATGGAGAATAGACACGCCCTCCTGTTCAGCTCCTTTACAGTTACTCCCGTACATGCAGTGGTCAGGTCTGTAGTTCCACTGGCAGGGAAAGATATAGAGATTCTCTGCAACAGAAGAAAAAAAAGGAACACGTCGTCACACGTTCAAATTTAAAACATTTACTAAAGTGTAAACAACCCTGTTACAGAATCTGCTTTTTCCAGAGGAAAAAGACAATTTAAAACTATTTTCACCTTAATGTGACATAAATTCTGTACAATTAAGCTAAAAAACAAACAAATGTAGTTAATTAAGCTGTCTTAGTAGTACATTTCTTGGTATTTATTCATTTTACAGCCTTTCGCTGTGGAGATAGTCTATAATTGAGCTACAAATGATCTACATGATCATTACTGTAAAGGTATCAATTATTAGGACAGTTAAAAAAATTGACAGCAATATTCTATTGCATATTCATTAATAACTTGGTCAAATATGGAACAATAAAGACAGTGTAAATTTGCATTTCACTGAAATTGATATGAAGGACACTGGGCTTTGATACTACACTGTAAAAATGTCTCTATTTAATGGTAAAATACTGGCAGCTGAGGTTGCCAGAATGTTACTGTAGTGTAGAAGATATTATGGTATATTTTGGCAATTATCACATTAACAGTTCAAAACTGTAAACCGTTTAAGGAAAATTACTAATTAGTGAAAAAACAAAAAACAGGCAGAAGTGTTTGATAATTTATGGTATTTTATTGTAAAAACATTTTACAATAAAACTGAGTTTTTAATTTTTTATATAAGACATTATAAATAAAATGCCCTTTTAAAAATAAAGGAAAATTGTTTTAAGCCAAAATATTATACCAGCATTCTATTCACTGTAAAAAGGATTTTTGCATTCTGTTTAACAATTTTACATTATAGATATAAGCTAAAAGGGTATTTCACTTCTAGTAATGTTATCGTATGTTTCTCTCAAGTTTACAATTATTAAGATTTTTAAAATAAATGTCAGTGTTTTCTACATTTCATAAGTGTACTGTAAAAATTACATGAAATTTATGTTTCTTGGGTTATGTAGCCTGTAGGTGTAAATTCAAGCTGTGAGACTCTCTACAGCCTGCCGGCATCATCAGTTACCACGCCTTCACCTCACCCAACCAGCACCAGATAGTCGCTCCACTCCAGCTAATAACCACCCAAGAGCTCCTTCAAAATGCTGAACAACCACAGAACCGCCTGCTTCAGCCGTGCTTTGAGCTTACGAGTGCTTTTCGTCAAAGTAAAATGTCCTCCAGTTGCTGCAATACATTGGCTCAAGTGTTGGTGAATAGGTAACAGATGCTGATGTTTGCAACCTCAAAATGTTTTTACTGCTTTCTAAGAGAGACCCAATCCATCTGCCTGATTTAAAACCTTTGCGTAGAACTGCACAAATAGAGAGCGTGCAGTTTTTCACCAAAAACAGCAAATTGAAATGCTAATTCCTTTGCCTGTCTTTTTAGAGACAAGAGAGAATCATCTCTCTTGTCTCACATCTCAGTCTCTAAAAGTTGCTTCTGATTTCAGAGCAACGAATTGGACTCCTATCTATAGAAAAGCGTAAAAGATTCACCCGAAGAGAGCAGAGGTTTTTTTGGCTCCGTTGTTTGGCAGCCAGCGTACTGCCACTGCATCTGAGAAGTTAATACCCACATTTGACAGCTGCAGCTAAAACTCGGTCTACACCTGCAGCCATGACAAGGACGGCTTTAAAACACTACAGGATTAGTGAGAAGAGCAGGGTATTCTTTTCAACCTTTAATATAGAATGTTTCAGAGTGGTTTTGGTTTCTTTATCCACATTAGATGTGATGAATAAAGTGAAACAAACACTGTACCTGGGTTATAGTGGAAGATAATATTGAGGAGATCCTGGTCTCCCCACGTTATGTGGTTCTTGTACTTCTGGTGAAGCGGATGAAGAAGATCTTCCCACAACAGACCACCAGCAATCAGGCTACTCTGCAAGAGCAAGATGAGCAGGAGAAAGAAAGTCATCAAAGAGGGAGGACATTTGTATTCCACTTTCCTACTGCTGCCAGTAGAGATGCGAAATTGAGCTCTGAGGTATGATGTCTGTGTGGAGATCTGGAAAGTCTTGTTCAGAGCCACTCTGAGCACTCAGGGGTGGGGGAAGAAATTACAGGCCACTTTAGTGTGTTTATCACGGCATGCAGTGACGGGGGGGCTGTGTTCAGAGCTCACCTTAAACAGTGTTCTGCGGATCCTTGTCAGGTTCATCAGCATCACGCCAGAGTTGACCCCCGTCACTCCGTAGAAAGGGTGCCGGGCAAAGCGGCTGTACCAGCCGATCTTGGGCACCTCGTGCTCTGGAGCCATGGCCGCCAGCTGGGACTCATTAAAGGACTTGAGGAACATCCAGATATCGTCCATAGGACGCAGAAACAGAACATCGGTGTCCACATAAAGCAGTGAGTCCACATCTTTCAGGATTACCTGCAGGCAGCAGTAGTACATAACAGGGATGCAAACAGTTCCAATCGATTAACTAATGTCTAATTAACATCAACTTAGAAATTGGAATAAGACCTTAATTTCTTTTGTGATTTGGATTTTTCTTTTAAAACTAACTGCTGTTTTTGAAGATATTTCATAGAATTTTTTTTTTCAGTAAATCAAGTATTGTAGTTTGGCCACCAAATATATCTTTCTTTGTTTTTTCTATTAAGGAATAATTGCAGTAATGAAGACTGAGAAACTCCTTGGCATCCTATTCCATATAGATTATATTATGAGCTGTTGTTGAACTTATTTAGATCAGGGTAGGATGCATTGCTTTTGAAATTTTTTAGCCAACTTCACGTTCAACTGAAGTGACTTCTGGAGACTAAGAGTCCGGCAGTACTCAGGCTTGGCTATGAGGTATAATGAACCTAGCTTTCTAATAAAACAGGGTTGTCAAAATTATTTTATGATTTAACAAGAGAAGACAAACTTTTTTCCCCAAATCTTCTACTCCTTTAATTAATCAAATCAAATTAATTAAAACTTTCGGTACGCATTTTCACGATATGTTTGACATTGTGAAACTTCTGACTGTGACAAAAACAACTCACTGTATGTTTGCCATCGGGGGCAAACACACCTTTAAAAACTTTTAGAATTTAAAAATTAGCATATCATTTTTAGGTGGTTTTTTAAGTTATGTTTTATTAGAGTAAAATAACATGGTGTAATATGTGAAGTCTAACATCTTTAAGCACATCTCCTAGAAAACATTTTTTTCAATACAAATAATCCTAAATAAGCTTTCCATTCTCTGAATCTCTTATCACTGGACACTGGATTGTATTGTTGCTCTTTGAAGAAGAGCCACTCTGATTTTAAGGATATTTGTTAGTGACATTTTTACTATGGAAAAACACACACACATATGCTCTCACACACACACGCACACACACACACACACACATGCACGCCCACTCACACAAAACAATGTTATGCAAGAGTGAGGCAGTGTAGTGGAACTGTAAAGGTTGTGAGTTGCAGTGCGGAGCCATACTGTCAGAAGAGACAATGTTGAGATAAAACCTGACGTTTTTGGAGTATTCTTTACAAAATACAATATTTTGCATATACAATATTCATAAGACTAAAAGTAACTGCTTACAGTTAATAATAAGCAATTCTCACACTGATACAATTTAAGTCAGGTTGCAGTTCATTTTTCTTTTGCAGTTGACACAGCAATTTTGCAGGATGGAGCCTGGATCTGCATGCTTTTTTATTCCAATTTCCACTATAACTTTCCATTGTTTTCCACCAGCAGCTCTCTTGTTGGGGTCATGTTTCCTGTTAATCAGCCAGCTGCAACAGCTAGTCAAAGGTTTGCTAAAAAAAAAAGCTTCCGGTTTGGCATGCGGACAGGATAGACGTAGCAACAGACTGCTCCGGAAAAATCCAGCCTTTTGACTAAATTCACCCCACAGGAAGCTAATTCTATGCCACCTATCAATACAAAACCATCTTGGTTAGTGTTTTTAATTATTTACCCACTAGTAATGGCCTGTAAGAGCGCGAAAGGAAGTAAGAAGAAGGACGCTAGCTTAAGGCTAGAGCAGGGGTGGGCAATCCTGGTCCTGAGGGCCACTGTCCTGCAACTCTTAGGTGTCTCCCTGGTCCAACACACCTGAACCCAACAGTTGAATCACCTCCTAAATGCAGTCAGGTTCTCCAGAGTCCTGCTAATGACCTCATTATTTGACTCAGGGATGTTGAAGGACAAACACATCTAAAAGTTGCAGGAGACCGGCCCTCGAGGCCTACGGTTGCCCACCCCTGCTTTAAGGCCTTCATCAGAGGCCAGATTATTGCCTATTCAGCAAAAATGAACAGAACTACCTAATTCAACAAATCAAAGAGGTTGATATAAAATATGCTCTGGATCAGTGTCCTGAACTGTTCAAAAGACGTATTGAACTTAAAACAAGGCTAGACCTATTGACAACACTCAGCTGAACACCTGCTTTTACACAACAAATCCAAATTTTATGAGCATGGCAACAAACCCAATAAGCTATTAGCATCCATGCTCAAGGGCTCTAGGGCAAGGCAAACTATTTCCAGAATTCCAAAACAAGATGGCAGTGTAGTCACTGATCATTGTGAAATTAATGATGCATTTAGAGACTTTTATGAGGAGCTCTAGAGCTCACAATCACAAACCAATTCTAACATGACTGATGACTTTCTAGCTAAACTTCACATCCCTGTAATTTCACCAGAACTAACTAAATAAAAACAGGTTAGATGAACCCATCTAACCAGTTTTTTTACTTCACACTTGAAACTGTAACATGTTGACTCTGGCTTGTTAAACTTTATCCACTTGTTTTGGGGTTAATAGTAACTGATTGTTTTTCAGTAAGAGGAGAACGTTACAAATCTGCTGCACCAGCATAATGTCCCTTTTATTGCTAAAAAGCCAACTGCTATTTCAATGGACAATGGTCTGAAAAGAAAAATCAATACCAGAGCACAAGCTCCACTTAATGAAATCGTTGGTTTCGTCTCTAGAGACAAGGCTGTTTCTTTGAGTGTGCACTGCAGACAAATGTGAGAAGTCACCCATGTAATTAATTATATCAACAAACTACACCTAGAATTAACTGCTGGAGCGGGAAAAACAATATGTTTGTCTAAAAGAGAAAAAAATTATTTGCTTTCTAGCCTACTAGTGACATTAAGCATGTTGAGGACATAAGATAAGAAAATGTGCTGTGGTCTTACAGGTAGGAAGAGTCTCTGAGCAGCACAGGGTTTGAAGAGCTTCTTCCACTCTTCAGCGTCACCCACAGAGAAAGAGATGGGATAGATGCTGTACTGGAACCTGGTTGAGACCGACTGAGGCCACTGGTTCAGCTGCATGGGAAGATATACACATCTCATGAAAATATATTTCAAATAAAGGCAAAAAGGAAGTAAGAGATGTAAGAGATGCACCAGGAAATTGGCTGGTGATTGATACAGAGTGAAAATGCACTTAATGAGTGAGGATTTGATAATCACAGATAGTAGCTGTGTTTCCATTGACCCTATCATTGCGCAATTTGAAATTTAAAAAATAAGTTTGCTTAAGAAATACACCAATTTAGAAAAAAATGTGTTTTTCAATAAAAGGTTTATGCTATATAAATAAAAGCAATTTTATTTTCTAGCACATTTTCAGCAACAAGGGAATTCAAAGTGCTTCACATAAATTAGAAGGATATACTAACAAAATAACAAACGAAAAGAAAGAAAAAAGAAAACAAAAATTATATGTTTAAGAATGAGTAGTTAGTTGAGATAGTTCTTTAGGCCATATTGAAATTGGATTATATTGCACAACTCCAATGGAAACATTTTCTTCACATCACAAGAGTCATCTGATAAACAACCAGATGTTGCCACTTGCGCAAACCACGAGGAGAAGATGATCTGAAAGAGTTGGAGGATGATGGTGCGGCGTGTTTTTGAATCACTTATTGTGTAAACAAACTTACCCATGTGTCATTTTAATTGCATTTCTTATTTAATAGAAAAACTGCACAAGTTTGCAAAATTGTGTTTTTTCGACATTAGCAGAAAATCGACAGGTTTGGGCACATTTGTAATGGAAACACAACTTAAAAGATTGATACAGTTTTCCAATCAGTGAATGCACCATGCTTAAATCCCTGTACTTCACGCTCACAACACTCTTCAGTATTGAAGATAATATTGAAAGAAAACTCAGTTAGTTACTTTCTTTATCACTGATGTTCAAAAATCACTCAGAGAAGGCACAAAAGCTAAAAAAATATCTAGAAAGGAAACTGTACTGCAGTTTCTTTTAAACACAATGTAACAAGAAAGCGGAACACACAGCAACAAAGTTGCTTTTTTTTAGTCAATTTGTAAGGACCAATTTTATTTGTCCCAGAAGATGGAAGATCTTCTAGGACAAAATACATTTTAAAATGTTATTGCTATTTTGGAAATTGTTTTGGATTGTTTGTTTGGAAACAAACAGGATGCTGCTTAGGATGCTGATGATACTAATCGAGCTAATCGTACAAATTGAGAAATGCTGGAGTTTAGACAAGACAAAATGTTAACTATCATAATTTTCTATTTTTTTAAATAAATGTAAACCCAGCTTCTGGCAGTTTTTATTTATTTATTTTGTTTTTAATCCCTCTGTCCAATAACAACATGGAGGCTTTTGCTATACCTGTAGTTTTCAGTGATGTAGAGAAGACAGCACTGTAACTCTTAGCTACAGAGCTCTGTGATTTGGATTTTTTTAAACTAACTGTTATTTTTGAAGATACGTCACTGCAAAAAAAAAAAAAAAAACTTCCAATAAATTTAATTTTAAAATCAGAATTTCAGGTTAAATTTTCACTTTGATCTCAGGACACTGAGATTAAAGTCAGAATTTTTTTTCTGCATAGCTCTAATCTACGGAGCCCCCTAGGGGACATGGGGAATTTTCTTCTTTTGCGTCCCCTCGCAATAGTTTTGCGTCCCCTTTGCAAAACTGTACTGATCAGTTATGCAGCATAATTGAATACTGTGAGCCTTTCTTACGGTGGCCACCATACTTTCTGCTTTAATAGAAGGTTATGTGAGGTTTTTCCATGAATGTTAATATCTCTTTGTGAAATATCTGAAGTTTTACATCTTTTTCTTTAGGATAGAAAGGCACTAAAAAAATTAAATAAATTATTTAGAATACAAACACAATAGAGACACAAAACTGACAGATGACTAATTATCTCACAATAACAACTCAGAAATAGTCCAAATTAGGATGTATTTTTATTTATTTCCTACTTACGGAACATTTCTGTTTATATCATAGGTTTTTAGCAAAAGTTTTGCGAGGGGACGCAAAAGAAAAAAATTTCCCATGTCCCCTCGGGGGCTCCGTACTAATCCCCTTCTGTAGGTAAATATTTATTTAGTAAACCTTTTAATGATTTAACAACATTGGCATAATATTTCAAATATTTCCTACTTGGTAAATTTGGGAGATAGCTAAGTTTTTATTGTATACTTTGTATATTTTGTATATTTTTGTTATATTTTTCTCCATGCTTGCTCATGACATAACGGATTATAATTGGCATCCTAATGCTATTCAGAAAGAAAAAACTTAAACAAAAAAATTCTAGGTTTTGAATGACTAGCAGAACGTTCTGATCACGGTTTGAGCATCTCAAATTGTAGTTTTTAAGCTCGAGCAGAAAAGACTCAAAGTTGTGAAAAATTGGGTGGACTAGCCCTTTAGCTATTTACTGAATCAGAAGCTGCATTCCGAAGCCAACATTAGCTTTGTATACAAAACAAAGAGTATAATGCTTTCTGTGCAGTGGCAGCTAAAGACATTTTTTTCTGCATGTACTCAGGGATGGATCAGCAGGGTGCTATGAAGGATCTTATTTTCCCTGTAGTTATCAACACACACATTTTATGACAGGCTTTACAGGAGCGCATAGATTGTTTCGAGTCCATCATGGTGGGGTGAACGGAGTTTTCAAGAGAGTGACATCATATTGGTTTTCTTTATTCACTTGTGTTTATTTGCCTAGTGTTTATTTGCCTATTTAACAGCTTAAAGGTTTGATTTGACCATCAATAAGTGTCCTTATGAATCCTAAATGACCATTATAATTGGTGGCCGATTGATCGGCACACCACTAGAAATAAATCTTACAGAAGCTACAGCCTAAATAAAGAATAGATAAAAATAGCTGAAGGTCAAGCTCAAACGAAGTGAATATGTCTTTGCTAATCAGTGAATTTTGGTCCAGAACTGACTGTTAGAGCCACAAGGCCTTGGCAAGCACCTACCTTGAGTCTCTTAGCACTGTGGCTGCTCTTATGCTCCTCCCTGTTCAAAGCCAACACATGTGCAACATTATCCAAGCCCAGACTGCCATAATTCCCCTTTTTTTCTCCCAAACAACAGTCAACACACAGCACTGATTCAGCACGCACAAAGCCAGGCTTGTAAACTCAACATTTGAATGGATGCTTTAGTGTTCAGTTTGAAGTTCATTCATTTGAATTGTTTATGTAGCTGGTGACTTACAAGATTACTCGAAAGATCCCACACATTGTATGATTGATCTAAAAATGCAATATGTTCCTGTTTTGAGACAGAACATCAATATCTGCCTGTGAGCAGTGAGAAGAAGTGGTATGTATGTAATCTATTTCCAGGGAAAGTACACACCAGAGATATAAAAACCTAAGGTCTTTTCATGTAATCGTGTGCGTTGATTCCCTGGTTCCAGTGTGACATTATTGAGCCATTTAACAATTTGTACACATACTCCTAGAATTTGCATGATGAAGGTCTCTTACCCTTTCTTCAAACTGAGGGGCCAAGGAGTCCTCAGCAAAAATGTGAAACTTAATCTTCTTCAAGCTGAATAGCAAGGCCGACTTGAGCATTGTGAGGGTCTCGTCCAGACGTTTCCCACAAGCCACCACAGCTAAGTGCATGACTTCCTCAGGCCGCCTGCGCTTGGTCACAGGTCGGATCACGTTGCCCAGAAATTTACTGGAATACACAAGAGAAAAAAAGCTTAAGATATGAATCACAAATGAATGCTCAATAACATGTTGAGGGGTGACATAACAATAATAATCCAGATACTGCCAGAGTCCATTTGGGGTGTCAAGTTTTTAAACCTACATGTGTTTATAGATACCAGGAATGAGAAAGATGATCATTTCCTGTGTTGGTTGTTGAATAGTTTATATGCTGCAAGATTTTAATACTACTACACAAAATGTATGGGCATAAAGCCATGTTTTTGTCATGTCTTAGGCAGTTACCTACCTACTATGTAGGTAACTGCACCTCCTCCAAAGGCAACCCCACCCGCAATGCTCTTGTTTTCTTTGTATATGCATAACCAAAGTCAGGTTGCAATTAGAAACCTACACTCAGTAAAATGCATTTAGATATTTGAAAAGATATAAGGCTTGTCTGACATTTACTTGAGTCAATGTTATATTTTTTAAAGTTAGAAATAGAGTTTTCAATACCAAAATTTCTTTCCATGTTCATTTTAAACTGTCATAATTTTGGCACCATACGTACAAACGTATAGAATCCACAGTGTCTGTGTGCATCACGATGGGGTACCTTACTTTTGTCCAGATGTCTGAATCTATTCTATTGATTGGATCAAATGACACTCTAATAGGGATGTGCAATATGGACTTAAAATTGCATTAAGATACTTTGAGGTATTTATTTCAACAATGACCAATGAGGATAAAAAAAAGTACTTACAACTTCCCTGCAGTCTTTTTTATGGCTCTTACTGCATACAAATACCGTTCTTAAAAGACAAGCCCAGCTTCAAAATAGTCAACACCAACTACATACAGGTGTGAGATTTTTGTGGCTAATCTCCAAATTATGTATAATTAGATTTTCTAATTTATTGATTTTTATTGATGCTCTCATGAAGCAAGCCACCAAGGAGCTTTGTAACCACGTTAACAACCTCATCCCCAGAAATTGGAGAGGCCGACCCAGAGTCCCCAGGCTGAATCCAACAGTCTCATCATCATAAGGGATCCCATTCTGCATAGACCTGGTCTTCATTTACTGAGTTTGTAAAAAAACACGAACATCTCATAAAGCTAAAGAAACTTTTCTAAGACTAATTGGGAGCCTTGCCCAATTTAGTAGATTCCTCCAAAAGCACCTCCTCCAAAGGCAACCCCACCCGCAATGCTCTTTTTTCTTTGTATATGCATTCATGTATGTATGTATTTATATATATTTTGTTATTTATTGTTGTTGTATGTTTAATCTTATTACTTTATTTGTTTTAATTTTCATTGTGTACTATCCTAGGAATCAATAAAGTATTATTATCTTATTATCTAATTTTATCTTGTATACACATTTATTTATTTTATTTACTTTCTCTTTCGTTCTTGGGTTGCTTTGTCTATGTTTTGTGAACATGTTATCTGAATATACTCTACTTCTGTATCTTAAACTGAAAACCTAAACAAAGTTCTAAAAAAAAAAAGGAGAGCAAACAGAAATGTGTCTTTGTTTGGCAAACGTGGCGTGCCGTGCACAGCGGACCATGTTGAAGGACTGCTCCCCACATCTGGAAGCAGTCAACTGAAGCCATTGCAGTCATCAGAGAGACAGCAGGACATGAGCTCTCTGCCTGCAAAGCAGCACCACAGCAAGGTTTATTAAACATGCAAAGAAAAGAGGGGCAAAAATTTACAGCACGATTAACAATAATGTGGAAGAAAAACTGAGAATGCAGAGGGAAGAACCAGAGCAACAGCTGTACCACAGCACAACTTCATGGCTTTTTCGCTATTAAAATGGAACTGGGTCATTTAATGGACTCTGAAGCTGCAGGAATCAAAGACGTTCTCTGAACATCTGAGGATGGAACAAAGCAGAGTTATTTCATACAAGTGATTCCTTAATCAATGGAATGGAAGAGGCATTATTTGCCACTGGAAAGTCTGAATAAAGAACTGCTACTGTTCGCTGTTATATATGTACTGTACTTTGTTTCACTTTTCTGAGTTCAATAAAAATCAGATCAAGGTTGGGAACATATATTAAATAGCAAAAGAACTTCTTTATTACAGCACTTCTCTACTAATGTCAAAATCAGAAATGGTGGAAAGCAGCACATGATTGCCAATACTCAGCCAGATGAGCATGAAAGTCAGAAAGCTAAGCACAAAGCCTAAAAAATATTTTAAGCTGTGGTTAGCAGCGCAAGATGCTGGGTTCTACTCTGGCTGTTGCGCTACTGAGATATATCTTACAGATGTATTGGAGCTCTACCAGACAGTGGACTTTCACATCTAACATCTCCTTAAAGCTGCAGCATGTAACTTAAACAATTATATATGTATATTTATAAATATATAAAAACGTTTGCTGACCTAACATGAGATACATAATCTATGAAAGAAATCAAGCTCTTCTGTCTTCTCCAGGTGCAGATCCAGCACAGAACAGTTAACCATTCTCACAGGGAGTTTTGCACTAGAATTGTTTATTTAATGCAACCTGCATTTGACTTTGACTGAATGTTTTCTTAGCTCCTAATGACTCATTTAGTTGTAACTTCCAAACACACATATACAGCAGACTTCTTCTGACTTCTCACTCACCGTGAGAGTCTCATCAGCACAGCAGGCTACTCAGGCAAGCAAGGAAATCTCAAAACACCCCAAGCAGAGAGAGTGCTCAGTCATGCAAGATGACATTTTTATGGCTCTGCGTAATGCCGCGGTGAGAGAGTGACTTCTTTACTGCCAGAAACACTGCTTAACTATAGTTGAAGTGACAGGGCAAGAGATTTGTTTCAACACAAAACATCAACAGAAATATAATCCTGTACATGAGCGTATGCAGGACAGAAGGCAGTGTCTCAAACCAAATGCTGTGGTAACGCAATGGATGTCAGGAGAAAGACTAATTTGCCCCTGATACCAAAGCAGAGATGAATAAGTACTACTTGAAATCATGAATGCTTGTCACCTCCTGTTGACTGTGATGCATGGTGGTAGAAGTTTAATGGTTTGGGCTAGTAGAGCCACTGGGTCATTCACCAAGGTTCTTGAATGACTCAATACTCCTCTGTATACCAACGTATTCTAGCATCCAGTGTGAAAGTGTTTCACTGGCCAGGTCAAATACAACATCTGAGTCACAAATTGACTGAGATGTTGCAACAAACGGCCACAAACTTCAAGGAAATGACGAAGTATTTTAAAGAAGCATGCAGTCATAAAGTAAATCCTTTAAGGAAGTGTTGCAAAGATGTTTTAACACACCACTAATTATAGCAGATAACTTTTTGACTTAAGGTTGACTAAAGATTTTGGATATAAAGAGAAATCAGGTGCAGTCTCCATTTTCAGCTTGACCAGTCACCCAGAAGTGTTAAATGATTTTGTTAAATCGGCATATTATATTGTGTCATATCAGTCGCAGACTTGAGAATTCAACTGAATTGAAATTTGTATCATGACAGACTTTGTCATCTCAAGAGACATATCGTCATCTAAACACATTGATATAATATCATATTGTGATTAGGCCTGCCACAATAACAAACTTTATTGGATAATAAATTGTCCCATGATTGTGAACAATAATGTTGTTTTGAGACCATTTAAGTGATGAATATTAGTAATAGTAATAGTCAAAATGGAAATTGAGCTCATCTAAATTTATCACGCAATTAACTGATTGCTTATTGTGAAAATCTCAGAATCATCATCTAAACAAACTCATCCAATATCATATTGCAAAAGGCAAAAATCATGAAAACATGAAAAACTTCAGGGACGTGCTTCTCTATCATGAAGGAGGCCACAGAACTTCTCCAAAGTTGGTGTGGGCCTCCTGACCGTAGAGGGTCAAATTGTCTAAGTAAGTGAACTGCACTTGAGAAAGAAGATATCGAGCTCTCTATCTGCGAGCTCTATCTATTTGTCTACTTTTTGCAGACAAATAGATTCCTTAGTTTCTTGTGGTGGTACACCACTGGAATTATAGGTGGCCAGATCAGCCTATAAACGTGGCCTTTGAAGGATGCAGTCTGTGAATGCAGACACAGTCACTGTGTAAGAACACACAGCTGGTGACTTTATGGATCAACTTCAACAATGTGAAAGGACAACGTGATTTCTAAAAAGGGTCTGAAGCTGCGTGTTTATTGAAGATAATTTTTGCGAAGGCAATATCAGTTCTATTATTGCCACATTTTAACTACCAATGCGAATTTTGCTAATTCCTTCTATAAGATGTTAAACACAACATAAAATGTTAACTCCGAATATTTTTTTCCTAGTTTTAAATGATCAAAAACCATGTTTTAAAGTGGCTGCCTCACACACACAGTGTGATGTCGGCCAAGCAAGCCAAAGCTTTACAAAAACTGCAGACTGAATATCTAATATATATGACTAAATAATTGCTTTAAAAGTATGAAAAATGTTTGTACAAAAATTTTTGTAAAAAATGTTTGCACTTTGAGAAAAACTGTGACAACAGTTGTAATTGTGAGGGTGAGGGGATAAACTGGAGACATATCGTCTCTATTTTTGACTGCAGGAAGTGATGTGATGTGTCCAGAGGAAATTTAAAGATTAAAACTTGGACATGTGTTCATCTGGTAAGTCTTGCAGGAAATCTGTCTGCCGTTCTGACTTATAGAGAAACAGAACAGCGGATTCACCACAGAATAGGGATTGAAAAGGACAAGCATGAGTAATTTCTATCCCAGAATATCAATCTGGCACTGCTTGAACGATCCCATTCAAGCATTTTCACCCTTATCGTCTGTCGCAAAAAGAAAAACCTGAACCTTTTCTTCACTAACCTCCTCTAATCTTAGCACTCACTCTGGAACATTTTTCATCTGGTTAAGTCTCTTATTTCCTCTCCTTTTTTTCTCAAAGCGGGCCCACCGGTGACCCCTTTCCACCCATCTCCCTTATCAACACCGAGCACACGCAACAGCGGCGTGCCTTCTGCAAGGACGCAAAGGACTTTTCCTCAGTGCAATGCCTTGATGGCTCTTTATCTAGTGAGCAGCGTCTGGGGGCTCCAGCCCTGGCGTCTGTGCTGAATACATATTACGGTAGAGGAGGGTTTCTCCACTTGTGACGCTGTCAGTCAGACTGAAGGTGAAAGCACAAGGGAGGCATGAGGCTCAAGAACATAAAAAAACTGTGTCCATCCTGTATAGCAGAAAGCGAAAGTGACGTTCCAAGGCGGATCAGAGATTTTCTGTAACTCCCCAAAAAGAGAGAAAAAGAACAGCAAAATAAATAATAAAATAAAAAATAGATCAGATCATTTTCAGATGAACAGGATGGGCTTCCTTTGTATGTTGCTTCTAGTAATATCTCACTCAGTCAGTTTGTACACATGTGCAATTACTTTTTTATTATCATTAATGCAAAACCTGTTTACCAAGGTCACTTTTGCAGCTTTAAGTCAATTAGAAGAATGAGTTGATGGCCTAGTTCCTACAAAATGGGGTTAAATGATGAACATACTGACAGTAGGGGATGATTTATTGCCTCCTGCAGTGTCTATGCACACATTACCATACATTTATACATATTTTCAGCCAAATACAATACATTATGTTAAACGCACACAAGGGAGAATCTTTGCAGATGAAGCTTCGCCCTTGATCATAAATTTTTGAAATAGAGAAATTCAGTTTAAAATATGACTAAAAAAAGAGACTAAAGAAATAATGATGAGCAGGTTGGTTCCTAAGCAAAGAGACACAAACTGTCCTTTTTACCTTTTTGCATTCACGCTGCCCTCTCTTCCAGTCGCCTTGCCCTCTTTTCGCCCCACACGCTCGCCGACTCCAGTGGCTGATTTTCTGGCCAACTTCCCCACGGCATCATTTCCCACATAGTCGGAGAGAAGCGACTGTGGGGATCTGCCGACCTCCTCCAACTCCCGATCCCCTCCAACTTCCTTCGGCGGCGGCTCGTCCGCGCTGCCGTTCCCCCCTAAGAAGTACAGAAGTAGAAAAACTCCGAAACCCACGGCGATCGCAACGACTTTGCAGTGGATTCGCATGGTGAGAACGACTTGTTGCGGGTGGAAGAAGCGACGCGGCCACGGCAGAGCTCATGTCTACGGTGGAGGGCGAGCGGCCCAAGTTGGCATTTTTGTCACCGCTCGCAATTTTCGGCAGATGATGATGGAGAGCGGAGAGCGGATTCTCAGTCCATGGAGGGTTTTTGTCGGCGGAGGAGGGGTTTCTACAGTTTTACCGTAATGATGCACGTACAGCTAAAGTCGCACATACATTGCAAAAGTAGTCGTGTACTACTATCTTGTATTCACAATTTCTTAAGTGTATGCATGTTTACAAGTACCCGGAGTTACGCACATCTTTGAATGGTTTACAAATTATGTTTCACAGATACAGCTGTCCAAATTTACACACAAAGACGCTTAAACGGATTATAAATCCAGGTATTTTCAGACTATTTTCTCTCCACAGTCGTACCACATTTTGTCAGGCTGTAATACCACAGAGTATTTTATTGGGATTTAATGTGATTTCCCAAAATAAAGTAGTGCATATTTGTGAAATTATTTGATGGATTGTTTCAGGATTTATTATAATACTTTGCATCAGTACTTCTTCGCTGTAAAAACAGCTGCAACTCTGTGGAGTTAGTTGACACATCCAGATACCAGAGCTGTGCAGTGCTGCATATTTTGGTATGGATGCCACACCAAGTACAGGACCAGTGTTGCCGATATTAGTACCAATACTTTCTATTACTTATGTGTTATATAATGAAACTTCTTACCTTAAGCCTTAAGGTGTTTTTGTGGTTTTTTTCAATTGAAGTGTTTTGCTAAATTTTAGGACAGAATTTGGGTAAAGTTTATTGGTGTCTATATTCTAATTACACATATAATTGCATTTATTCCTACAGAAAGTGCAAAAGTCTTATTTGAGAGCAAATTAAAACCAAAAACTCTTTTGAGCTAGGTTGAGAGACTAATAAAAAAAAAAAACAGAAATAAAATTTAAAGAACAAACATGAGCCTGAAATATTGATCTTGCCACATTTGATGGTACTTTTAGACTTATCCCATATCCCATAGTTTTAGATCATGGGTGCCAGAGATAGGAAATAAATTCAGGAGGAATATTTCACTATAAACAAGAAACATTCTTGTTACAATGAGATGTAAACAAGAAATTTGATGCCAAAATTGTTACACAAAATAATGCAAAACTTATTAAAATGACAAGTTTTCTCATTTACACAAGAAACTCGAGATAAAACAAGTTTCTTGTTCCAAGAAGAAACGTCCCTATTTAAACGAGTTTTGTATCTTGTTAGAAAAAGAACATTGCTCATCATGAAATATTTCTCCTGAATTTATTTCCCAGGGTTGGCAGTTAAACACTTGCATAGCCACTCTGTTTCTTCCAGATGTCAAACATCCTACAAAGTATCGCTACATGTTTAAACAAGAACATTTTAGGTTTTAATGAGCTATAAATCTTATGACACGTTTTATATCTTGTTATAACAATATAGATTATTATTATAACAAGAAACATACTTATTTTAAACAGGTTTTGCATGTCGTTATAAAGAGGATTTTTTAAAAATGTTTTTTCTTTATAAAACTCTGGAAAAAAATCTATATTATCTAGTTTTTCTATATTTATTACAAGTTAGGAATTAGGCAGGGTACAGTTCAAGCTGAAAATGCAACCTTGTGGGACAAATTTATGCAGTCATTTTTTGTTATTACAGATTTGAAAATATCCAGAAACAAATTTAGTCACTGTGCAAAAGCGAGTGAAGAATGCACATTGTAGTTTGAATAAACAGTATGAAAACAACAGGCCTTCGCAGCGCTTTACTGCTCGGGCCTAAATATGCCTTTCATAAGACTCACTATTTCATACTCCGTGTGTATATTTTTAGTATTAGTGTGTGCGGACAACATTCACGAGAAAGATGCTTCCTTCCTGTTTTTACCTCAAACTCAGTTGAACTGGCGTTTAACACTTCATATTACGGTAAAATATGGACGCGAGATTAAACGGCAGTGAGAGCTTTTTGGTATAGCCCAGCTTGTTTGGGGTGAGTTATTTATTTTCTTGTATGTCTTTAAGTATCGAAACAGTGTCCTTAAACAGTTTGCCTGTAGCGCATGGGGCAGAGCAAAAATCTTCTTTCAGCTGCTACACTGAAAGGCACGAGGAAATACATCACGTGTTAGCTTCGTGTACGCTACAGCAGCTAGCTGTAGCGTACAGCTAGCTGCAGAACTCCCTTTAAAAAATATTGGAATTACCATAAGTTTTGTGTCCGAGGCAAAATGTTTTTTTTCTTGGACAAACGTCTAATAATTTACGATGTTGGTGGCCTTTGTTTAATTTCGGGCTACCTACAAACGAATTAAACGATTTATTTATACATATTCAAAGGTAAAAGGTAATTTTAGCTTTCAGCTTCAGGTTTGCCAAGTAAACTATCTGTATAAGGAAAATGTTGTGCTTTTCATGGTAAAGCCAGTGCACGGGAAATGTGTTGGATATTATACGCTGGAATACTCGTCCCAAAAAAAAAAAAAATTCGATTCAAACCTTTGTCAGTACATAAAACCTCCTTTCATGTGAGTTTTGGAAGTTACGAATATGTTTTCGGTATTGGGAAGAACGTCTAATAAGTAAACCACTTAGAAAACATATTATTTTAATCTATTGTGCTGTTGTGCTACACACAAGTTTTGTTTGCAATCTTGCCTGTTAGAAACACGTGTCTTCTGCAATATAACTAAATTGTCATCAACCGCGTCCTCCACCAGGTGGCGAGCTGGGTGCTATATTAAAAGCTTGGTGCCTGTAGTTGGAATGCAGTGTGAACTGATGATTCTTGCTGTCTTCATGCTGCAGGTCGGCATTACATCATGATCACTCCCGCGTTTGACCTGAGTCAGGATCCAGATTATCTAACCATCTGCATCAGAGTGCCCTACACCAGAACGTCAGAGTTTGACCTGTTCATCGACGGGACAGATTTCAAGTTCTATGCAAAGCCCTACTTTCTTAGGTGAGTTCGCTAATGTAGTCTTACTAAAGCCCCATTTGCACTGCACAGTTGTCCCGGGCTTAGCTGGCGTGGCGAGCCTGGCGAGAGACAAGTCCTCTTCCAGATCTCTGGGTCAGAGGAGCGTTTATTTTGCATTTAGACTTTATCAATGTCTGTTATTTTAACATGAGGCGTCACAATCTATTCTTATCTGTAAGTATGTAAATGATAATAATGACCCCAGAAAACTTGCTAAGCCCAGTGGTCGGGGCACCAAGGCAGCCCACCGTGTTTCTGTATTAAAAGATGTTAAGTAGACAGAAAAAGTAAAAATATTACTGGATAATTATGTTACGGGAAAACAACGCCAGTGAAATGCTGCCTAATCCCAAACTAGTCTTAAAAACAATAAATCAAAAATACAATAGAAATGAATGTCAATTATTTGCACTTCTGTTTATTACAAATTAAGTCAGTGGCTCTATAAGAACCCCAAGGCCTTCAGGGGCCCATAAATGCTAATATTTGAACACAGACCACAGGTACATAAATATAACATTTATTTATTGAGATTATCAAGGCTGCTAAATATGATTTAATGGTTTCAGCATATTGTTCATAGTTAGATTGTTTTGTTTTGCGCCACAGAAACTGTTTCGGTTTCTCGAGTTTATGGGAAAAGTTTTTCAGATCTCCCCACGCGCATAAACTCTGGAAGGATAGCCACAGCGGTAGTTGAGCAGAACCAGACAGAACACTCAGATGAGATTTTTTTTCTTTTTCTTTTTTAGTAGGATAAGATAAATGCTGCAATGAGATTCTTCACTGACAAATGTGTCAGTGAAGAATCAGATGGATGGGACAACCAAGAGCAAAACTGTTCCACGGTCTCTGGGTAGATTGCCTCGACAGGTTTATCAGTAGTTTGATTAACATGAAGGTCTCATCCTCCTTTGACATCGTACTCTGCTCAATGCAAAACAACCAGGCCCAGAGTACAATAGGACTGGGCCAGGCCGGACCCTGCAGTGCAAAAAGGCTCCAAATATAACTTGTATGTAATGTCCACTGTGATTGATTTTAAGTTTGTTTTTTTGTGTTTTGCTGATTTTGGTTCTAAAATACAAACTCTTATTACTGTTAGATTAAGTCTTCCTGGAAGAATTGTTGAAGATGGAACAGAAAAGGCTACGTTTGACATTGATAAAGGTGGGTAGGATCATTTTTGAAATTATACGTTTCAACCATGAAAGACTTTCTGACTTGTTCAAAACCTCTCTGCTCAGCTTATTCCAAAAACCAAACATGAATTTCAACATTTGTTACATTTTCAGTTCGCTTTCTCACTGCACTGCCAAATAAACCAAACGAAGAACCTGCTCCCCCCCTCACTTGTGGTGGTGCTGCACAACTGAAGGAAACAACACAAAAACCTCTGAAGAAGATACTGAGCTTGATTTCCTTCTTTGCAAAATGGAGTGGTGTCAAATCTTAGCGCTTGTAGGACTTCTCCTTTGTCTTTCGGCAAAAGACCACAAATCATTTCTCCTGCTACCAGTAACACATATGTTTGTTTTGGTTGTATTTACCCAGAATGCTCTGTGCTATAGTCAACTTTCTGCTTTTGGAGCAGTCTCCAGTCCGCTGGGTGTTCACATATGCATTGGAACCGTGCCAGAGCATTCATAACTTCCCAAAAGAACTGGAGTTTCTAGGGAAACAAACTAGAGTTTGATTAAAGCAGACTAAACAAGGCTGGTGTCAATGCACGTTTAGTGCATTGGGGCAGTAAAGTAAAGCTTTAATGCACAATCTAAGTTCAAAGCTTTTGTTTAACCACTGTTGTTGACATTTGTTACATTCCAAGGTTCTGAACAGGGCTTTGGCTGCTTTTAATGATTGGTCCTTGGGACATCACTATCTCATCCAAAGGCATTCTTAATTTACTTAACTATTTATGTTATTCCACTGATTAAAATGCCCACTGTAACCTTCTGTGATGCTACAATGGTTACCAGCTGGGGGCAATCTGTAGTATCTGCTTTTGGGGTAACAAAAGCAGATTCTGATCTGATAATGAATCACACATTACCAGATCACATGTGACTTTACTTTTTCCTTTTTATTTGATATGTATTTATTTATTTTTCTTCTTTTTTTTAATATAATATGTATTTGAATTTTAGTGTCACATAATTATTTCTGACATTTGTATAGTAGTGTCTGCCTTCTTCATCAGTGACATGTCTTTTACCCAAGTGTCAGCATATCTGCAGCTAACAAAATGTCAGTATGAGCCTGCAATGTTTGCTAATAAAGCTTCTGCTAATGAGTGTCCTTGTTTAGTCTTCTAATGAGCAATCATTAACGTCCCGCTTCAAAGGCTCTCCATTCTTAAGCAATTAGTCACCTTCTCTTGCAAATTGGTTCAAGCTCTAACACTTGGGTGCATTGAAATTTTATGAGATCTTTAAAGCGACCATCTCTGTGGTGTGGCTACATTGTTGAACTCATCAGTCAGGTTTGACCTTTTTAGTTATATAAGCAGTCTACTTTAAATAAGCTAGTGTGTTTTAAAATTAGTAAAAGTAGCTACTCCATAGGATTCTTACATTTTACATACAAAATAGAAAAAAAAACAGATCCTCAAAAGTATTGTAATTGTGCAATTTTTGTAATTCCAAAAAATGTATGTAAAAATTGTAGCTTCTATTTCCAAAGTTACATATCTTTGATGCACATGCAACTTTCAGAAATGATGGACTTTACCTGAACATTGCAAAACAGGTGCTGGAAAAACAACTTAATGTCAGAGAAAACTGTTTACTCATCGGTGGTCATTCTCACCGCTGTGGGGGGAGGAGCTGTTGCATAGCAGAGAGCTAGGGGAACGGTGTGAGCACTGTGTATACGAGCTTGATTGACAGCGCTTAGACCGTCTTCCTGGCTCTGACTGGGTGTATTGCTGCAAATGGCAGTTGGATCATAGGGAGGAAGCAGAGAAGCTGGATTTTTTTCTCATTTTATATGTCTCATATTGCATACTGTCATGACATTGTGACAGTTTTAACAAATATGTCAAAAATAAAATTTAAAAAGTTGCCTACTGCAGCTTTAATTTCTATTCTATATTTGTAATTAGTGCCAATTCCATTACTACAGCAGCAATAGCCATTTGTTTTCCTAAAGGATCTTTATCCTTAATCAAACTTTGAAATTCCATCAAAGCTTGCCAACCTGCATCCATCGAGCATAATGAATGCATGCAATGATGATGGCTAAAACCTAACTTTATCTGCTGAATGTCTAGCTCTTTCTCAGTTTGTCGCAGCCTGAATCAACCGCAGATGTGTCAACATATAGTAATAAATATAGTTCAAATGTAAGCAGATCCCTACATACCTGCGCTTCCTCTGCTCTCATTTTTTAAACACTTTATAGAAACTAAAATATATTGTCTTCCTTCATTAATTGCATCCACACCAAAAAGTGTTGGTGGGAGGGCAACTTGGCTGCACTTTATATTGTCAAGTTGGAAATCCTCTGTTTAATAAAACCACCCTGTATCTCTATCAAGTCATCAAATTCATTTCATGCTATATTCAATTAACAAGCAATCTTCCTGGGAGTGTGCTTAGATAAATGTATCCTGGATGTTTGGATCTTATTTCTCGAGTTCTGAAAGGGTTATAATTCACCTCCCATGTTACCTTGCTGTAGGTGTTTTCACACTGAAGGTCCCTAAGGAAACAAGAGGGGAGCACTTTGGAGGGCTTCAAATGCTCACTAGTCTCCTTGCACCAAAAGGCTCCCGATCAGCAAAACCTCTGGTGGAAGATTTGAGTGCTGGTGAGTCCCAGAATTATTCTATGGGTTTGCTGTGTTTAAGAAGTCACTTTGAATTTAGGTAAATGTTGCAACATTTGACTGTTGAGGTTCTGAACTACTTGATCTCTGGAAACAGGCAGTGAAACCACAGGAGATGGTGAGGAGGAGGATGAAGAAGAGTTTGACTGGCAGCTGGAGCAGGAAGTTTACACAGATCAATCTGAAGAGGAGCTGGGAGCCATGCAGAAATATGGCTTCGCTAATCAAAGGTCTGGAGTGTTTGCGCGATTGCAGGTTGGTTTCGTGGAGAAACATTGCCAAATTTTAAATTTGGAGGTTTTATACAAATATATTTCTGTGATGCTGAATATCTTGAAGGAGGAACTCAGTGACGTGATTGATGTCAAGAACCCAGAGGAAACATTGGCATCCGAGAGACGTCGAGCTCGGCTGGAGGCAGAGGCATTGGCTTTCTCTTCTGACCATTATTTGTGAGTAAATATTATTAATCCCCAACCTTGTTTTCTCTGTTGTTTGGGACTAACATCTCCGTCTTTTCAGAGCTGACTTGTTTGAAGATGATGAGATAAATCGCTTGCTGAAGTTTACACCATGGTGGTCTAACCTGAGTCCTTCTGCGGAGCAGAAAGAGGAATCTGGTGAGTTTACTTATTTTATCTTATGTAGAGTTAGGGCTAACGTTAGACCTACTTTATTAAAAGTAAATAAGAAAAAATGTTTTAATATTAAAAGATGTTGGCAAGAAATATAAAAATATTACTGGGCAATTATGTTGTAAAAGTTTGCCAGTGAAATGCTATTTAAACACACAACTATAGTCTGAAAACCAGCAAATAAAAAAGTGCAATTAAAATAAATATCAATTATTTGCACTTCTGTTAAATCCAGATTCATTCAGCTGCTGCTTAAGGCACACACACACATATTTAGAAAGTTAACATTTAGTGAGAATATCAATGCTGTTAAATTTGATTGATTGGTTTTAGCATAAATAAATACAAAGATTTTAAATTGTATAACATTTAAATTTAATATTTTAAAGATCTGGCAACTTTGCTTTGTGCAAAGAACAATTTTCATAGATTTTTTTTGTTACCATAGCTACAGTCTGATAATGTGAGTTTAATCTCTGAGTCTGAACTCTGTTTGCTCACACATATATCTCAGTAAAATACAATTATCACTGATTGCTTTTAGACTCGGCCAATTAAACAAGACTCCCTCTCCCAGATTCTATTAAATCTATGGTGAAACGCAGTAAATGGTTCTGATGTTCTTAGCAACAGGGGTCCGTAAATCAAATTCTGCTCATGGTCCTCATACGACATTGGACTGTCCCTGCCTGACTAGCTAGACCTGCTGCACTGCACATCTCTCTTCTGGATACAGAGACACAAACAAGGAGATTTAATTTATGTTGCACTAGTAGAGACCAAACTGTTCCATTTTGTGTCTATAGAGTTTTGTGTTAAATTTGGCAGTTAAAATGTTAGCAAACAGAGAACATTTGTTTTGGTAGTCATGGCATTACAGGCCAAATTTCTCTGTATTGAAATTACACTGTGCGTAGCAACTAAGTCTGACTGGAGCAACATTTGATATGGCGCAGTTTGAAGCATTGTACAGCACTGCAAAAAACAAAACATACACACAAAAAACCCCAGCATTCTGTGTGACTGTGAGGAGAGCACGACAGCTCCTCCATGGGGTGAACCATTGCCCACTAAAGCACTGTCTGACCGGGAACACATGAATAAACATTTATCAAGCTGCACCGCAGACACAGAGCCACATACGCACTGGGCAGCGTATGTGAGGTGTCAAAGTACATGCCACACATAATTCTTTGTTCACAAATGTGTATCTTCACTGCACGGCATGCACAAGGCACACCCCTGAAAGTGCAATCATAGGTATAGGTTATATTTGCGATTTGCACAAGCAGATCAAATGAGGTGGCTTTTAAACTTGACTCATACCTTACTGAAGCATTCTCCAAAGAAACATGTTTTCTCACAGGGGCTAAATATAAATGTAGGTGAAGCTTCTCTAAAAGAACGCCTTCCAAATTGTCCAGTTTGAGTGAGAAATGGGGCGTTAACCTGCGACTGCAGCCAAGATGCAGAGGCGCCAATGGTGTGATTTCTACACACAGGCAGCTTCATGCCATGTTCAGTGCATCAACTATAAACCCGCCTTTGCGGAATGATTCTGCTCTGCTGTCCGGGGTTACTGGTGTATTAAAAGAAAACTGTTTTAAACAATAAAAAAAATCAAGAAGGTTTTAGCCTGGTGGGCCTTCACTGGGCTTCTAGTACACCAGGGGAAACCCTGGTTATAGCGTCTAATACCTGCTGAAAGGAAGGAGCTTTGATAATACTCCATTATTGGATGCAGAGCCCAAGTTTGCTTTGTGCAGGATTTTGCAAGCAGTTCAAGCTTCACCTAAAAGTATATTTTGCTTTTATATCCCCAAATGCCCCTTGCAGATTTTAGTCATGCAGTTGTACAACTAAAAGAAGTGAATGGATTGAACTTATAAGGTGCTTTTCCAATCATTTTTGACCATTCAAAGCGCTTTATACTGGAGTCACATTCACCCATTCGCATTCCCAAAGGCACACATATTTATCCACCAATATGCAGATCGGCAGGCAAGTTGGGGTTAAGTGCCTTGCCCCGAGGGCACATTGACATGTGACGGGAGAAAGACGACTACTCTACCCACAGAGCCACAGTTGCCTGTGGGTGTTTTCACCATTTTTCTGTTGCCAGGACTACCACTTGAAATCTTCCCTAGACACACTTGAAACAGTCCATATGCAGAGCTGTAAACAGAAACCATATAGCTGGCTATTGTATGTGCCAGACACCGTCATGGTTGTCTAACAACACATTAATACTCAGAAGGACACTTGAGCTTTTTTCCCCCTGCTGTCCTCCTCTGGGAGAGTGAGACATCAGTTCATTTGTTAGTGAGCTGCACTCTTTGTTAAAGTGCCTCAGGGCTCTTTAGCAGAAAAGACACTTACCATTATCAGGGATTGAACTTGGACCTTCTCTAATCGCTTCATCTCTGCTCTGCCTCTCGGCCAGTTTAAACACCAGCATTCACGGTGCAGCGAGTGGCGAGTTGGAGCGCAGCTCGTCTTTGCCCACCATCTTCATTCTGCTGTTAATTCAGCTTCTCGTTTTGCAGTCACTTCCCGTTCTTATCCAATCTGTTTAATTTCTGTGGTGCCAATAGCTACAGGCCAGTGTAGCATTTTCACCACACTAAGGTGATAGCTGCCAGGGTGCTTAATTGTGCCATCCGGGTCTCATAATGGCCTGCTAATTCCTGCACATCCTCTGTTGAAGCTGGCATGGTGTTCACTGCTACAGTAGAAGTGCAGAACTCCAATGTAATCAGATTAAGAGCAGATTTAGATTAAACATATTGCGCAATTTTGCAGGAGGAATTTGCCAGTTGGTCATCTTTATTTTAGTATTTTTTTAAAAAGTATTTTATTGGTTCTTGTGGCATCCATTTGATAGCGAGTCGGCAGAAAAGTGGGCTGTGACAAAGGTCCACGGCCAGGACTCAAACCCTCGAGTCAAGGATCAAGTCCTCCGTGTGTGGGTGGCACGCTCCACCTCTGTGCCACACCAGCGGACTGGTCGTTTTTTTTTTTTTTTTAAAAAGTCTTTTTTGGCCTTTAATTGACAGTGGTCAGACCAGAAAGCAGAATGTGAGAGTGGGGGAAACAAAGATAATCTGGCCGGGACTTGAACCAGTGACGGTTGAGTACTAAAGCTATAGTCTCAGTATGTGGATCTCTCTCTCTACCCTGGTTCCACTGCCACACTCTTTTCTTTCTTTTTCTTTTTGACTGGTTGACTTTCAGGCCTTTTTTTCCCCCTCGTCGTCGTCTTCTTCTTGCTCTGCTTTCTGAGACAGAGCATCTCAGTCTAGAGCGCAGTTGTAGATAAATGGGCCAAATTAAACTTAATGGCTTGATTGACAGCTTGAATAGCATTAGTCTTGGCTGAGTCTGAAAAATGGCATCAGTCAGAAGGTTTAAGTGGCTCGCCATCAAATCGTAAATGTTGTGCTTATGATTTTAACAGTTAGCCAATTGATGTTTCAATTGAAGAGTTAAAAGTCTTGTGTGTGAGTTTTATTTTTTTCTCCACAACCTCCTTTCTTACCGTCTGCTGAATCTGATATATATGTCACCTGACAAATGGTTGTGGACATGGGTGTTAATCAGTGACTTGTGGTCAGGAGTGGCAGGTGAGGCAGAGCTGAAAGGTTTACTTCAAACTACGAGACAGAAGGGTAGCCGCTCTTTTCAAACAAAGTGGTATACAAGAAAAGACAGGCTTTGTGGATGTTCTGTTGGAACCTCCTTTTCTGCTTTCTTTGCCATCTTTTCTCAACTTGTTTCGAGGATAGACTTGGTTTTGGATGAACTGATATTTTTGTGCAGAATGAGCAGTACGTGGACTTTATTTATAAGTAAAGGTAAGATGACAATCAATTTTTTTTAGTTTTTGATGAAAAGTGCGTTTTGCAGAGAATATGTGTAAAAAAATGCTGAAAAGAAACATTGCCTGCATACCGCTGCTAGATTAGCTTATAGCAACGGTAGCTATAATCTACCAAGCAATCACTTATTAATTATTGCAAGATAAACTTTAAGTCTAAAAACAAGCTACTACAATGGACTGAATGTGCTTTACTCTGAACGGTCGCTATCTGACCCCTTTGAACTAATCAACATGAAACTGTGTCCAGACACAAAAGAAATGTTGGTGTGTTGTGGATTCCAACCCTGACCAGCTTCGATGGAGCAGGTGGGTGTGGCGGCGTGGCGAAGTGACCTGTAACGCCGTTGCCATACGTTTGGCTCTGAATTCCACAGTTTTGGGCCGAGCTGCTCCAAACTCACTAGGATCCATCCTTACACACCCACCGACAGGAATCCATCACAAAATTTTGTGGGCGTGGCCTAATTTATCTATAGCGCCCCCTACAACACTTTAAATGATCAGGCCCAAGCCATGCTTTAACCTAGAATTACCAAACTTGGTACACGTGTATCTTGTCAGGACGTACAATATAGTCTCTTGGACCCATGGTCTAAACCCAACAGGAAATCGGCCATTTTGGATCAAAGACGTCATTTTCTCTTTCTTATAGACGTCATATCTGATCGAACTCCTCCTACAGTTTTTCAGATACAGACTTCAAAATCACTCTGCACACACTTGAGGGATCAAAGGTCAAAAGTTATCAAAGGATTTCTCTTACATCAAAGCATGTGGGCGTGGCTAAGTGTGAAACTTTGACTATTCGCCATTAAACATCAAGGTTGAATAACTTCCAAATGCAACATCACAGCTGCGTCAGACTTCTTATGTCTCTCTACAGACCAGTGCTGATGACATTCACATGGTCACTTGATGACATCACCTTAGCCCCGCCAACTTTCGACAGGAAGTCACCTGGTTTTTGCTGCTGGATATCTTTCTTTTATTCTATGATTCATGCGGGTTTAATCCTGTGCCATCAGACATGAAATGACATAATAATGAATTCTGTAAACGTTGGTTGCTGGCTGAACCGTCTGGGCCTGGCCAAATGGTGAATATCAGTCCCTTGCCATATTCATACGATTGTCTTTAAATCACACATTGATCATCCGACTGGCGCCGAACTCAATATTTATGACTTTTGTTCACCTTTAAAGAGCCCAACAGCATTTAAATGTAATTTGACTCCACTGCGCCCCCTGGTGTCTCTACGTGCTGTTTGGAGTCGTGAGAACGTCAGGCACCGTCTTGTGAACCAGAGCCTTCTTTTGGTTCCCCATGCCTTCCAGGTAGCAGTCAAGTACTGTGCTCTCACTACTCCTTTCCTCTCTTTACACTTCAGGCTTCAGAAGTCGCATTTTTGGGGGAAATTTATTTAATAAAATTTAACATCAAGAACAGACATGTTATCTTGAAATGCAATTTAAAATAAAAATAGAATAGAGGCAACAACAGGCTGAATAATTGTACGGTATGCTATTGTTACATGACAAACAACGAACTGAGAACGTGCCTGGTATGTTAACATAACATATTAAGAGTTATTCAGATAACTATAGCATAAATAACATGCTAACAAGTTTACCAAACCATCCGTGTCACTCCAAATCACTAAATCTTCATCTTCGGTGTTGCTTGTAAACAACTCCACTAACTCCAGAGGTAGAAGATGCGGCGCTTCTACCACACACATTATCAACATAGGCCTAGAGCGCCCTCTTGCGGTTTAGTGTGAAAATAACATGTGATATGATATAATAATGTGGTAATAATTTCACACATAAGTCGCTCCGGAGTATAAGTTGCACCCCCGGCCAAACTATGAAAAGAACTGCGATTTATAGTCCGGAAAATATGGTATGCTGAAATTTGTGCTGCTGAAGTGCATTCAACCTGTGTCAACTAACTCTTCCAGTAACTTCTTTTTTTTTTCTTTTGCATCTTGAGCCCAACTCAGTGCATGTGTGCAGCAAATGTTCTTCTCCGTGTGGGCTTTTATGTCCACTTGGCTGTGCTCTCCCCTTTGCGGCTGCACCGACAAGAGACTCAGGTAACGTCTGCAGAGAATTGACGTAATGCAGCAGGAATCTCCTTTGCAGCAGAGCTAAGTTCCCAGTGCAGCCAGAGAGATATTGAGTGTGTGTTTGTCTGTTTGCTTTAGCCAGCACAGTATACACATCAGAGATCGTGAGCAGGGACTCTTCATCCTCATGCAGAGCAAGGAATTGCTTTCAGCTGTTTCCTATGGAGCTGGGAGGGGAATAAAGAGCAGGTCACGCTGGGAGCTCGCTGCCGCTGCAGACATCCAAGCGTGCCTTTCAGCGCTAAGCGAAACGCTGAAAGGCTTCAATCCCATTTTAGATTGCTAAAATGGGATTGAAGTTTGTTTGTATCGCTCCATTAGGCTTGGTGCAGATCCCCATTAACCAGAGGTTTGTTTCAAAAAGAACTGGTTAATTAATTTTCAGAAGTCTTCAAAAACACTGTCACATGCAGAACCGCTGTATTTTTCTCTAGGCTGAGCTATCAGACATATGGATATTGCACATTTTACTCATTCTAATTCAATTTTCTTGCACTGCAGCCACAAACTCAGTCAACAGCTGCGGCAGACAGACTTTACTGTAGGGTGCTGGTTTGTGTAAATTTGTCAGGTTTTTATTAATCTGACGTAACGAGGCGAAGAAAAAGGCACACTGTTTAGACCCATAAACTGTTAATGTGTGAAAATAGTTTTCACCTCTACTTGTTTTTCTAACCCCACTGCAAAAAGGCGTCACAAAAACATTATAAAACATATGCGGCGATGTAAGAAATTTGAGTGCATTTCCTCCTGTCTAACCTGTTGTTGTCTGATGCTTTGTGTTGGAGCAAAACCTTTCCGAGATCTGTTGGATGTGTAGAATGTTCACATTTGGACCTGTCTAAATACACTGCGGCTTTAGACAGTGTATTTTGACTGTCTAAATACAGTCTAAATACTGCATTTAGACTGTATTTAAATACAGTATTTAAATTCTGCTTAGCGGCGCTAAGCATTGACTTGTCTGCTGTACTTCTCGATAAGGAGGTGGAGGATAATCTTCATAGTGAGTCAGTTTTGGTTCTCTTTCTCTTGAAAGACTCATGGAGTCAAGTCGTCCTTGAAAGCTAAATCAGTACCTGCCAGCGCTATTAGCTTGATTATGAGTTTCGTTGAGGTCATTTCATTGAGGTATCCACTGAAACCTTCAATCCTTCCATTTACATGAACTGACCCATTTAGCATGCTTACATGCACTTATGTATGAATAGAAATATTACATCTTCAAATTGATTTGACTTGCAAGTGTGAATTTACTGTCAACATTTTATCTAATTCATACAGATTAAAATTATACCTACTAGGTCAGGGCAATAAATCATTAACGGTATATAGTGCATATTTTTTATTGATAAATACATCCGTTAGAATTTTCAATAACTTCACTGAACTCTGATCGAGAACTGCACAGTATTCTGGTGAGATGTAGGCTTTAACTGCTCAATGTCTCACAGCCAGCAACCACTAACTCACTCTTTAGTGACCTAGCAACAACCTGTTGAGTAAATGGCACAGCAGCACCATCTGCTTTTGTCATCGTGCTTCACAACTACTTCAAAATAAAAAACGACAACGTGGAGTGAAAACTGTGGATAAAACAAGAAGGGTCATGTCACCATTTTGGCCGTATTTCGGTTGCTTGAGCTAAGAAGCTAATCTATATGTATTGATATCGACTGTTATTGAATGCTTGTATTCTGATACATTTTTCAGCCATCTCATACAGGCCTAACACCCACAGACTTAATAATATGCTTAAGGTGTCAGACCAGACATAACGGGAGAGATGGTCTAGACGTTATGCTCATGTGTGAATACACTCAAACAAACTCTGGTACAGTTCACCTCTAACTTCGATCTAGACCAACTAAAGTTCTGCACATCTTTCTTAACTTTGCAAGTTACCATTGCTTGGCATTATAATTAAAATGAGGCATTCAGTATTGCTAATACTATGTGTACTGATTGCACTGAAATTGTACTTGATTCGATGCCTTCTGCTTAGTGATGTTGCTGGTAGCATGTTGTGGTGTAAGACATGCAGAATGTCTCATCCCATTCAGTATTTGCCAATGTAGTTCAAAAATTTAAAATATCACATTGAGTTTTATGAGCTGGTCTTGACATTCCAAATGGAGTCACAGTTGTAGTAGCAGTACAAATGCAGCAAGCAGGACTTCCGAAGTTTGTTTTTCATTTCTGCCCACTGGGAGTAATGATCGTCACCCACATGGCTTTACTTACAAACTGTTGTAAAGCACGTTACAAGTTGTAATGCACAACTACTACAAATTGTAGTTGTACATTTTACATTTTTCACATGTAAAATGTAAAAAAGAAAACACAATGTAAAAGAAACCGCACCAAATGGAAAAAAAAACTCTTCTTTTGGTCTGGACCAAACAAGTCGACCAAAGGACTTTCTTGTTGTGAATACACACTCAAATGAGGCCTGAACAATATCAGAAAATTATGTCACTATTACTAAATAGTGACAAAATAGCATTTCCATAAATATAAATTGTCACTATTAACAAATACTGTGACCACCACATCAGTTGGGGTGAATCCACATTTTCCTCCCCCCTGTCTCTCTTGTGTGCTTCCACAACTCTTTGAACAACAAGGTTCTGTAGCAATGACCTTTTGTAGCTTCCCCTCCTTGTGGAGAGTTTCAATGACTGTTTTCTGAACATCTGTTCAGCATTGGCAGTCTTCCCCAGGATTGTGTCCGATTGACTCAAATATTGTGTTCAGCTGCGACAGACTGGGTACCTGCCAGGATGTACCCTGCCTCTCACCCGGAACGTTAGCTGGAGATTGGCACCAGCACCCGTCATGACCCCACTAGGGAGAAGGGTGTTAGAAAATGGATGGATCCATGAGTCAAATATTAGCTGCATTTACATTGACTTTAAAATTACACTAATTGGAATTATAAAAGTAAATTTCCTTAATGGACACATGCCAATTGTGAAAAACCTATGTTTTTCAATAAGACCTTTTTGTGCTAGGATGAGGTGGTTTATCTACTGCATTAAAATTAATTTGTTTTGCAAAACGGCAATGAAAACACTTTTTTTCACATCACGAGGCCTGATCAGCAATCAGATGTTACTACTGGCAGAAAAGACGAAGAAAACGACAGGAGGATGATGGCATGCCATGTTTTTTAATGACATCCCATGAACAAACTTTTTCACTTTTTCTTAATGCACTGCAATTGTGATTTTAAAAAAAAAATCTTTTTTTTTTTTTTTTTTTTTTACGTTATCAAAATATTAGCAAAGTTTTGTGCACATTTGTTTTGGAAACAGCTTGAGAGACCAATTAGAGGCTCAGGAAACAGTTGCAAGTATTTCAAGTTACATCACAATATTATTTTCTGAGACATTGATTCCTGAGTTTTTATCTGTTAGCCATAATCATCAAAATGACCAGAAATAAAGACTTGAAATATTTCACTCTACTGCAGGGGTGTCAAACTCAATTTCACCAAGGGCCACTTCAGCATATTGGCCACCCTCAACGGGCCACATTGATGGTATAAATCAGGAGTGCCCAAGTGCAGTCCTCCAGACTGCAACTTTTAGATGCATCCCTGCTAAAACACATCCCAGACTACAGGCTGACTTCCCTCATTAGCAGCAACTCAGTTCTGAAGAGGCCTAGTGATGAGTCAATGATCCAGGAACGCATCTAAAGTTGCAGAGTGGGAGGTCTGGAAAACTAGACTTGGGCACCCCGAGCATAAATGTATGAAAATACAATGTTAAAAATAAATTAAACAACACCTCATATTGTCAAATAACTCATTTTATGTATTCAAGTTTTAAATATTACATTTGAGTTTACATGGATGTAAAGTTACTGCTCAGTTTAAAAATTACAATACTTAAATCAGTGTTTAAAGGTAAGCAAGCAAATAATAAAAACAAGATTTGATATTAACTCTCAACTTCATTCACAAAACGTTTTTGTTATTACACAATCAACATGTATTTTCACATAAGAACAAAACAATTAGGTGATGTTGCCTGTCCTCTTCACCCTGACACCAACTCACACACATCCTCATTCATCGGTCCTGTTCTGTAAATAAACACAAGCAAAATCAATAAACTATATGCATATTCTAGTATACTTAGTCTTGGTTTTTACATTAATTCTATTTTAATTCAGTTAGTTCGTGCTTACCGATGTTTTATGACCGGGTGTCTGGCACCGTTTTCCCTTGGTCAGTTCGTCCATGTCTGGTTTTAGTTCTTGTGCTGTGGGAATCCGCAAAACGGCGTGCAGGTTTTCGTCAGTAATGCGCGATCTGTGTTTGGTCTTGTTTAAATTCATTATTGAAAACATCTGTTCGCACAGATAGGTGCTTCCAAACATGGACAAAACACGAGCTGCATGGAGTCGAAGCTGTGGCATCAAATCAGGGGGCAGTAGATGGTAAAGGTCCTCGATTGAAACATCACGGAACTTCGCTCTCAGGTCTCTGTGGCTTTGAAGCTCAATAGCTCCATCTGAAGGCGGTGGGGCGCACTGCAGACATCGGTGGTGAAAGGATTGGTAAAGGTGTCAAAATCAGAGTGCTGCGATTTAAAGTCAGAAAAGCGCCGATCAAACTCGTTTATTAACAGTTAGTTTGGTAGTTAACCGAGCACATGAAAAAGCACCGGGAGGCCGAGATGATCTGACAAGCAGGAAGTGAATGAGGTTGTTTTGTACCACCTGGCGTTTCCATAGATCGAGTTTACGCTGGAAAACTGTGATCATGTCGGACATCTGGGTGATTATTTGTTTACGTCCTTGTAGTTTCTGATTTAGCTGAGCAAGATGCTGGGTGACGTCACATAACATTGTAAAGTCACAGCCATTTCGGGTCGGACAGTTCAGACGAGGGTTTTCCTTTGTTCTTCTTGAAGGCTAAATTTGGTGAACTTAGCTCCGTGTTTGGTTTCAAAATGCCGACGTATATTGTTTTCTTTCACGACGGACACGGTCCCAGAACACAAAAGACATACTGGTTTTTCACCTTGAAGTACAAACGGGTATTCGTTTTCCCATCGTTCATGAAACAGTCTTCCTTGTAAATCGATTTTTCTTTTCTTAGACATTTTGATGTTAGCTTGTCGATGTCTCAGTTTTATTCGCTGGGAAAATTAATAATGAGCTTGAGGTGACTGCTGCACTCTAGTGGAGAGAAGCCGTAATGTTGGCTGGTAACAATCGGAATGCATTATGGGATATGTAGTTTGTATTCAATTCGTGCTCAAAACCTATTTAAGTCAATCATGGGCCTATAAAACGGTGGAGGTGGGGGGAGGGCCACATAAAATGACGTGGCGGGCCACATGTGGCCCGCGGGCCTTGAGTTTGACACATGTGCTCTACTGTATGACAATATAACTTTCAGTTTCAGAGTGACAAAAATACACACAACATTTGACATTTGTTGATATTAATTTTTTCTCAACTGAAAACCAAATTTACAATTTATTTGCTGAGAAAAATTTGTGTTTCTGCAGCTTGAACACATTTTTAAACCACATTTTACGTTACATTTCACTGTGACTTGGCTGACCCCGCCCCCTCCCATCCCCAAAAATTCTCTTGAAAGAAATTTTCCTGTTTATTGTCCCCCCTAAAAATGAAATGGGATTTCTTCCCAGCAGAGACCCCTAGAGATTTGATGTTGTGCCTGCAGCAAAAGGGTGTTCTACAAAATACTGAACAAGACTTAGTAAAATGGTCCACCAACACTTTTCAGAATTAGATTTTGGGAGACATTTTCTTTCCACATTACAATTATCCCCTTTTTTGTTTTGATTTGTTGCATAAAAATTCTGAAGTACATAAAAAGTTAAGGTTATAAGGATTGTGAGAAAGTCCAAGGTTGTGAATACACTGAAACACATTATTTTCTGATTTGGAACAGTAAAGCAGAGCTAAAACTTACTTTCATACCTAGTGATGTGTGCACAGCATTTAGAGTCAATTTTATGTTTATATCCCTTTTTTTCTGAAGCCATCTGTTTTAGTGATGAAGAGAAAGAGCAGCTGAGAAAATTCACAAACCGCTCCTTCCTGCTGGACAAGACATCTCGATGCCAAGCATGGCTCAGCCTTCTTGACATCCTGCTGGCGTACTCCTATGAAGTGCGTTGTGCAGAGGGGGAACACAATGTAAGTGTGAAGGCAACTCCTGGTGAGCAGCATCCATCCATTCATTATCTTACATTTTATCCTTAGTGGGGTGGCGAGGGATGCTGGTGCCTATATCCAGTGATGTCAGTAACACGTTACTGACATCGGACCACTTTTTTCAGTGGTCTAGTAATCTAATGTGTTGCTGTTTCAAATCCAGTAGTCAGACTGCAGTCACTTATCGAAATCAATTTATGTTACTATTTTCTTTTGTAATTAAATTTTACTTCTCCGCGCCTTGGGGAGAATCTATGCGACAGTATCAACAGCGACAGAAACATAAAAAATGGAGGGAAGAAGGAGATGTATTTTGTTGCTGGAAAAACAGGAACTATTTTGAGTTTCGCTCGGCAAGTCCGATTATTATAAGCGGCTTTGGGGTTGTTGTTTTTTTTTCTTTTAAGTCGCTTGTAGATTTAAAGGGGAGGAGGGTTCCAAAATCCTATTTATAGTTTTCCAGACAATAGAAACACACAAAAACACTCACAAATTGCTAAAGTTTTTTCGTACTATTAAACAACCTCTCTTTCAGTTCAACCATATTAGTGGAAATACATTGTTGATGTAATCATTATAAAATCACTTGCTATTAAGTTTTGGCAAAGATCAATGTCATTTTCACAGGTGGCAGAGCATTGTTGTTAGCAGCTGCCTAAAGTAACTAAAATAGTTACTTTTAATGTAAATTGGTTACTTTCCAAATCAAGTAATCAGTAATCTAACTAAGTTACTTTTTCAAGGAGTAATCAGAAATCTGATTAAAGTTACTTATCCAAAATAACTATGTCATCACTGCTTATATCAAGAGGTCAACAGGAAGGAGAGTCACCCATTACAGGGCAACACAATTACAGACAGGACAAACAATCATGCACACTCACACCTATGGAGAATTTAGAGAGACCAATTTACCTAACAGTCATGTTTTGGATTTTGGGATGAAGCCAGAGAGAACCCACGCATGCACAGGTAGAACATGCAGACTCCAGGAATCAAACCCAGGACCTTCTTGCTGCAAGGCAACAGTGCTACCAACTGTAGCAACAGTGCTAAGGTTCATTGGAATTGTTGTTGAGCAACAATTCCAATTAAAACCAGAAGTTTACATACACCAGATAAAGACACATACACCTGTCCGATGTGAAATCAGACCAAACTTCTCTTTTGGTCAGTTAGAATTACCTAAATAACAATTTCCATTCTTTCTGGAAGTTCTGAGATTACAAACGGATCCAAGAGTTGGCATAAAACAATCCTGTCTGTCGCCCCACTGGCATCAGTGGGGTGATTACTGCAGGCATGACCGGCTGGGGTCAAATCTCTGTCGTTATATAGCAGAAGAGAGCAATGGTTGATTTTTAAACTTTTGCTGAGATTATTAAGATCAGGGAATAAGATCAGCTTCACATGCAAGTATTGGCCAACCTCCCAAAATGAAGTAAGTCGGCACACTAAAAATTATAGATAAATTGGTTGGTTGATTAATTGGTGCACCACTAGGAGATTAATTTTCTTTCTGTTTGGGAAATTGTAAAATAGAGACAAACTGCATCAAAACTCCTCCTCTAAATGTTCCTCTTCTGCTTTTAAAGTGTCACAGAATTGTTCATTTCTCCCGGCAGGTAGAGTCACCATGGACTATTAGAAAACTCAGCGGTACTCTGTGCTGGCTGGAGGTGAGGCTACTTTTTTTTTAATACTAAACAATTATATTTAAGATGACTGCAAAAATAATTTTGAGTAAATGTTCCAGTTCATATGCATTTATATTCCCAAGCTTAATTTTAATGTTATTTATTTATTGGCATATAAATAACTATTGGAGCTTCGAGCTGCTGTATCTGGTTCTCATTTCAGCCATGAAAGAAAAAACAAAAGTCCAGCAGGCTGTCATAATTACAAGAAAAAGCCCTAATTTTGATATTCTAAGTCATAATTACGAAATGGAAAGTCACACAGTTTCTCTAAGATGCTCGATCTTATGGAAGTTCATATTTCATAATCATGACTTTGAATCTCATAATTATGATGTAGAAAATCAAAATTATAAATCAGAAAGTCAATTTCGACTTCCTATCTCAAAATTATGACTTTGAACTTATAGATTTAAATCTCATAATTACTTTGAAAGTTGAAATTATGACTTTCTATCTCAAAATTAGGACAAAATTAGGACTTTGAATTTCATAATTATGACTAAAGTTGTGTAGTAACTAGTTACATTTACTCAATTACAATTACGGGACAAACTTCTTTTGAAAACAATTAATTTCAGGAGTATTTTAGTATGCTGTACTTTTCACTTTTACTTCAGCAATTTTATTATGAAGTATCTTAAGAAAAACGTTGGAATTCGCTACACACTAAATGAAAAACAAATATATTTTAGCTAAATATTCACTAGATACAGACTCACACCTGCAGTTTTTGATGAAGTTTCATAAGTTTTTTTATTAAACAAAATCTAATTTGGAAAAATGTTCTTCAGCCTGATTTTGTTTTTGTTGCTTGTCCTTAAAATGCCTGAATTTCTACTTAAATGGTCTGTGTTTTTATATTATAGATAATTAATAATTTGATAAGTTACTCAGTACTTGGACAGTACTTTTTTCTACTCCTATTTGAGTAATTTTTTTGGATGGCTACTTTTTACTTTTACTTGAGTAAAAATATGTTGAAATAGTGCTTCTCTTACTTGAGTTAACTTTTTGCAACTCTGATTAAGACTTTATATTTCATAAATATGATTTTGAAAGTCAAAATTGGACTTTATCCCATAGTTATGACTTTGTGTCTCATAATTATAAGTTGGGCAGACACAATTATGACTTATTCTTGTAATTATAACTTTAAAATGTGTAGTTATGATTGATGATAACTTTTTAATGTGGTGCATTCAAATATGGATTGTAAATGGTAAAGATTAGCTGAAAAGGACTCCATCACTTTCGTGTTGCAGACAGTTTGAAATCTTGCGCCAATCAGTTTGTTTTTCTTCTGCCTTTACTGCTCCATCTGACCACGCTCACGGCCAATCAGTGAACAGGAGCTGAACTTGCGTCTCTCAAACAAGTCGGGCTGGCCCGACTGGCCGTACTCCAAAGCAGGGACTGAAAAAGCAGGGATCGGCCTTGAAAAAATGCCAGTGGGAGCACTCGCAAAGCAAACCGAGTAGAGTGGTCCGTGGATCATTAGAACCAATGGAAAAGGGGCAGTAGTTCCCCTCTAACAGATGCGATCTCAGAGTGCAAACCTTCAACAACAATATCCACTTTAGTAAAGATGTTATTTCTCAGAGTGTCCATCATAGCTTGAATCCTAGAATCTAGAGATCTAGCTGCATCATCTGAGTCCAGCATCTTGGATAGGATGGTGTTTCCTTTCTGATTGTCTTGATTTTTGTGAGTATTGTACATTCGTATGGCATAGGTTGAAATAGTGGGCATAAAAGAGTTTAGAACCACTTGAAAAGCAACTGCAGAGTACCTTTATTTATATCACTAAACCACTATAGTGATTTAGTGGTTTATAGTGATAAATAAAAAAGTCAGGTTTCCTCTGAACTAACAGTGGACATGTTCACTGTCCACTGCTGATCATCTTTACTTATATTGATACTTTTACTTATTTACTTGTTTATTTTATTACTATTGGAGCTTTGCAAAGAAATTTTGCTCAATATGCACATTTTAAATGTGCAGTTGAATGACAATAGTCCGTCTATGTCTATGACATGGCTCATCTTGTCATTAACACCAGGGAGGGGTGTCGGAGGCTGCCTCCCAGAGCTTATTTGAATATTTTAATGGGTGTTGGATAAGCTCATGTGATCAGGCGAGGGTTCCTGGAGGAGACTGTGTCTACAGATTGAGAGGTGGACTTTTTTTTTTTCATGTTGGTGGCGGCGGCATTGAGGGAGAGAATGGTCTTCGCCTGCCTGGCAGCCCCTTTGATGCTCATCAGGCAGTCGGCAGGGCAGCTGCCTCCATCAGTGTAGCATCTCCTCCATCCCCCGTCAGCTCTGTCTTCGCCTCCCTCCTTAATCTCAACAATAGCCAGCTCTGTCTTTGACTGGCAGCCCGTTTGCGAGTCACCATCACCGTTTTCTCACTCCCATATCTGTTTTTTACTTCTTACTTGGTGCCTCAGACTCTCCTTCATCTACACTGGTATACTTCATCTTTACTTGTCCTCATTTAACTGAGCTGGTGTTCCCGAGTCCCCTGGCGAGCAGCAGCAACAGACCTTATTTACACTTCTGCTAAACAAGCCCCTGGGAAGGGTACAATCCCCCATCCCCGACACATGTTCCGCAAGCTAGCAGTGCATCCTTTACAAGAGGAGAAGGGAGCGGGAAGCCTGGATAAATGACTGAGTTCTTTTAAGCAAAGACAGCATGCAATGATTAATGAGAGGCAGCGATTAAGAGACCAGGGTCACAGAAGTGTTTAAGAACTACAAGTCCCCTTTTTGGTTCACTCTATGAAAGAGTAGTTGTTAGGAGTAATTAGAGCTTCATCACCTTCATATTTAACCCGAGGAACTGGGGAATGTGAAAAGAAATCCGAGGGGCTAAATGTGTGGCAGAAAAAAGTTCCTGTCATTTTTATTTGTGTATTTTGATTAGATGTCTGCCTACAAAATCTAAATTTCTAGTCTCCAACATTTGGAAAGCTTTGACTTGCTGAATTGAATTTCTCACTGAAAGCTTTACTTTTAAGAAGATGTTTTAGGAAATATATATTTGTTTGTATTATTATTTTTAATACATGCAAAATGTGTTGTATGACTCCACTCCATGAGTTCACTCGGACCTTTCACTCAACTCTGAGATTTACAAATCTCAGAGTTGTAAATCTCTGACAACATTTCCAAATTTAACACGAACCATCACAGGAAGATTAAAAGCACAAAAAAGTCAATAAGTCCTTTGTAGTAACTGATAAAATAACTGATCTCTTTTGCTCTTTCACACACTAGATGAACCACAAACATGTCTGAATATATAGCCAATAGAATTACCTTTTTCGAAAGCCCCTATGATTTCAAGTTTAAACTGAAGTAAGAGGGGCTAACTTTATGTGGCCAAGTGCAGATGAATGAGCCAAATACACCCAACAATGGGTTTTATTTCCCGACTGTCCTCTGACTGAACTGCAATAATTTGGGTTTGATTTGGCATAAACAAAAGAAAGAAACTTGTGAAATGTGTTATTAAAACAATTAATTCAAATGGTTTTTTAAAAAAGTACCATCTCCTTAAATTTAGAATTTAGAAAAAAAAAAAAAAACATACAACTTTGCAAGAAACATTGCTTTAAACATGTATAACATTTTAGCACCTCAAAGAAATCAACAAACTCAACTCACTTCAAAACGGCCAACAGCCTGTCCAGAGTGAAGCAGATTCTCGCCCTGAACACTGGACAATTTATCTCTTTTCTGAGCAAAACAAATAAACAAAACAGTTAAAACAAACAATATACTGAGGTCACAACCTCAGAAGTTTATATTTTATATTAAACACTCACACTGTCACAGAGCCATGTACTATCCCTCAACGGTTACAACAGCCAGATCTCAGCCAGATTATTTGTATACTATCATTACAGATTATTCCGAGGTAAGCTTACCAATTTATGAAGTTCTTTTACTGTTATCTTTACAGCTTCAGATCGGGATCAACGGCTGTTCCGCAGATATGACGGCACATATATGCAAGCAGCTTAACGCTTAGAATTACTCCACAGTGCCACCTGCTGGACACTTTTAAACCCGGTTAGACAATCAAAGGGAATAATGATGACTTCACTTTGGACATTAAGATCTAACTTCATATTTAAGTCCTCTTCCCTCAGGATGCCAACTCTGATTCCAATTGTCAACTGAATTCTTAGTACATATCAACTTTAAGGTGGAATACATTTCACAAAGTAACATAAATATATGTTCTGTTTCCTGCAGACCTACAACTCCTCACGAGACGTCCTGGTGTCCTTTGGACGGAGGGTTTTGTGCTACCCCCTCTACAGACACTTTGCTTTAGTGGCCTCGTCAGTTTGTGACACGGCTAAGATTTTACAATCAGGTGAGTCACCAAAGAGCACCACACAACATAAATGTTTAAAAGGGACTAGTAATGCACCTGTTAACTTTAGAAAGCCAGTAGCAATCAGTTTCTATGTTTCCATCAGTGGTGGGCTGTCAGAGCCAACTCTGCTAGCCCTAGAAAATTGAAAAGAAAAAGTGTAAAATGTCTTATTCATATTTAATTGTATCTATAACTTCATTTTTTATTTTACAAACATGTTGTTTATTGGTATTATTGAATATTCACTTTCTTTTACTACTTAAAAATGTGCCTCTGGCAAGCTGCTCTGCCTCAGGAGTTGCTGTACAAATTCAGCTACCCTTTTGACAAAAAGCATGTAATGTATAAAGTGGCAAAGCAGAATAATAAAAGACATTGATAAGTTCCTGAAAAGTGCACTTCATTAGCAATTATAGTAAACCAAAAGTGTAAAAGTGTAGTGATCATTGATCACACTACTAATATATAAAATATGTAATGCTCATCTACTTAAAATACATTCTAAATATAGTTTAAATGTAATTCAATCACAAAAATAGTATACTCAAAATATACTATTCAAGTATGTTTATGTTACATAAAAAGCCGTATACAAAGTATAACTTTAGTTGGTCCAAAAAGCATGTGATAGTACACTTAATACACTTTAAATTGTTCTTTTCTACAACTTAATTACTATTAAAATATAATTAGCACAAAATTTGCTGTTCTAAAATGACACACTTCAAGTTAACTAATCCTAAGCAAACTTAAAGTATACTCATGATTAGTTTGACAAATCTAAAATATTATATACCTAGTATATTTATTTTCACCTGGGCTTTTACAGCCCATGGAGGGAAACATGGATTAGCTGAAAGTGGACTGTTGACTTTGATATCTTTAATCTTTAAGGAAGATGCCCCTGTAGGTAGACTGTGAAGAGTCGACAATGTAAACACACTTGGTACATGCAAAGGCTGAGATTATCCTGCTGGTGACAATTCTAACACTGGTAAATGACAGCAAATTAGGCCTTTTAAGCCCCTGATTAGCATTTCATCAACTCACCGAGTAGGAAGATTAGTATTCAGGACTGTGAGAGAAAAGACAGTTTGTCACTCTTTCCCCACACTGTCTTTCTCTTATGTTCGAACATCTACTTCCATTTTCAACCCAATATATTTTTTCAGTTTACAAAATCTAGTAATCAAGCCCAGCTTTTGGTAGGAGTTACTGCTTTGTTCTGGGTTCCTCGTAAAGTCTGGAAATTGAATAAAAGGAACACGTATGCAAAAATATTTTTTGAATTTATTAATTTCCACTGTTAAATAGTTGCAACTGTTGGTGCAAATAAAAGTCTAGCTTTTGGATCCATCCATCGACCCGCTGATCTGTCCATCCATAAACCAGCCAGGCAAAGAACAAACAAGCAAGCTTACATTTCAGTCAACATAGAAATGTGTAAGAACCCTGTTTACTCATGTTTCTTGCAGTACTCCTTCATAGTTCAAACATTATGCTCAAATGAGTAATGTGGCTCTCCCCTAATAAACTGTAACAGAACACTGCATCCTCATTAATTTGTCATAGTGAGGGAAACTAATGCACAGTCCAGTTTTAAGCCACTCCGTTCACAAGGCTGCTTAAACAATCACTCATAGGTATTAGCAAAACAAACCTTTCAGGAGTGGTAGACAGGTTAGGGCTGCAGAGGAAATGCTATCCAGCAGTAAATATTTAAGCAGCCCTGAGGCATGATGTTAAGTATTCCCAAATAGGCCCTCCACCTGCATCAGAAGTGTAACTCAAGAGCCATCAGAAATGCAGAGAGGAGCAGGGAGCATAGGGGACACTGGAGTTAGGAGGTATGGAGGCCAGCATCAGGATAATGTCATTCTTTTACCAACATGACAGGGAAACTAATTGTTACCTGCAGCAGGATCCAGTCGACAGACGTCTTTGTTCATGTATCCAGATATTTTACAGAAGATGCTGTAGTCTCCTGAATGTTGAGAAGGCTGGGAAAGCTGAGGCATCTGATCAAAGAGAAGATAAACAACTCTGACCTACTTGTATAATAGTAATTGAAAAGTCAAAATGTTCAGGGTAGTGATTTTCTTTTATTGGTTTTCACCAATAGTCCCGTCACAGATTAAATGCTCCTGGCATGGTGGAAGCTGTCTCTCAGACCTTCCAAGCATTTATTATTACTGGAAAAAAGCTGACAAACGCAGAACACTTTCTGCAGGTTTGTTTGGTTTACAAAACCTGCTGCTGCTCTTAGTGCCAGTAAAAAGTTTCACCACTTGGAATGTTTTTGTAGCTTTTTTTTTTTTTCTTTTTTGTAAACTCTGTTGATCATGACGGATTTGTAAAAACAATAAAAAGAGTTAAAACATCCAAGGGAGTGGACTTTCTATACTCTTTAGGAATTGAACATTGGCAAAATAGTGTAAAATAACTTTTTTATTGGTATTAATTTGAAATAACATTTCATCACTGACGCTCTTACAAAGAAAAATGAAGGTTTCATGTTCCCTGATCCAATGACCTTTGACTTCAAAATCTCAACAAACTGTGGAGGCCACAAACTGAATCTGCCCTGCCCAAAGTGAGATAAGCTTTAAAACATCACTTTTCTCTAATACTTAAGAGTACTGTGGAAATTTTGCTCCAGTATGAGACTCTATCAACAGCACATCTCTTATTCATGCACTCCTCAAGCCTGGAAGCCTGGCCATTGTCTTTCTACACAATTCTGATCAATTGTCATCACCATTCAGTTCTCCATCTGGGTTTTGAGTCATAGAGCTGGATTTCTCAGGATGAATTTCTGGCCAATCAGAAAACATGACCTGGGCTGAAGGAAGGAAACATCTAAAATATGCAGAGCAGTGTGCATTGAGGACCAGGTTTGGGAAACATTGTGTTAGGCTTTTGGTTGCTGGAGAGGAGTACTCAAGAAAACTTGTTAGCAGCAGCAGAACACTTGAGACTTGTGTAGAGGTTCACCTACGGGCAGACAGAAGCACCAAAACATCCTGCCAAAGATAGAATGGTTGGGTTGTGTTAGAGTGGCTCAGTCAACTTAAAGTGCTAGACAAATGTTTTTCAATTCTGCGAATAAAAATAGGCAAATAAGCTTGTAAAGCTGCAAAGCTGGTAGAGAGATTTAGCTTACCTGAACTTTACTAATTAAAAAAAAAAAAAAAAAAAAAAAAAGTTTGATTGCTTCTATTTAACTAGAATCAAAGTGTAACCTTTGCTCTAGTTTTCCACTAGCTGAGAGAATGATAGTCTTCCTGTCGAGAAAAAAAAAGGCCAAGTCTTGCAAGCATATGTGCTTTTGCCTCATATGATCCAAATTCTTCTTAGGGCACAGCTCCCCATGTATAACCCCATGTTTTAAATGAGAACCAAATGTTAGTTTAAGCTTTTCCTCACTTTTCGTGTGCTGTTTATTTGGATTGGTCTGGAATGCCAGTAGACGATGCCAGCCAGCTCAGTGGAGGTTGAGAAAAGCTGATTCTCTGACCCTCATGGAGTTGATGGCTACACCATTAAGCTTTTTAAATGGTTGATTGGAAGGGAGGCTGGAGCAGTTCGTTTTGGTGGATAATTGTGGGAATTACATACGTCAGAATGTTAGGAGCAGATTTTTTGTTGTTCTACAAACCCGAGGTGGAAACCCAGACCATTTCAAATCACACATGCAGTGGGGCAGGTAAATTTTGCTCTTAGAACAAATGGCTTTTGTAGTTTCTATACATTTTAATGCAAAATCTTTTGTTATATTCACTTTTTAAATTTTAGTTCATTTTCTTCAGTTAAAAAGTTATGCATGAAATAACCTGTAAAAGTCTTCTGTTTTATAACTACTTATTAAAGGGGACATGTTATGCAAAATTAATAATTTACATGTTTTGTACGTCCATTCGGGTCTCTACTGCTTCTGAAAACAACCCTAGCACTTAAAAAAACTACCCTTATTCTTTCCCATTTTAACAGAATAGTAAAAGATTATTAAGGCTTCTGAAAATGGCATACAATGACAATATTTTTTGGTGTCTAAAAAATGAGCCATTTCAAAAGCCTTCTTTATGTAATGTCACAAAACAAAATCCAGTTCACAAATCAGACATGTACAAGTTCAATGCACTTGACTTATAACAAAGATGAACTCGTGTCACCTGTTGTGGATCTGTCTTCTGACTGTGATTATAAGTCAACAGCAGCCCAACCACGTCATAAGTCCTGGTTTTGCGTTGCTAACCTTGAAAAATGATGGCCTAATTTGGTGTGCACAGCTTGCAGAACTGTACAGAGTGTCTACATTATATTGTTGACCTAATGATCAATTTTGTAAACAGCTGAACCACTAATTGTTAAATGTCATCTATGAAGCAACGTGTAACATTTACAACACTTTCCTGCAAGTTTTTTCCACAGATTTACTAAGTCCATGTCGAAATATGTCATGAGCCAAAATATTACTTATCATATCCAAATTGGCATCCACTCATCTCATTGCCTTCCTGTGTTCCAAATGCTTACATGACCTAGGTGTGTAGAGGCAGATGAGCGAATACTTTTTAGTGTATTTTATTTTCCTCTAGAACTAACATCCACATTGACCTTTCATCTGTCTGGGAATCAAATGTCAGGATGGAGCAGCTGTTAGAGGCTACTCTTGTACCTGAGCACAATGCAGTAGGACAATGAGCTGAATTAGAGCTGCATACCATGTTGAATTATAGTTGACATCGCAGTGTAATTGTATGGAAATCAATATTGTCATCAAAGGCTTGGATGCAATATTTGGTATAATCCTATATGTCAAGTGTCTTCCATTCAAGTGTCTGTCCAGCTGGATGTATTTTAACATGGCTTTATGCCAACTCCTGAGCTGTGGGGTGAGGATATTTTGTAATTATAAAGTATGAAAGTCATGTGAGTTAATTGGATCGTATCTCCCGACAGCATGAAAATTAAATATCTTCCTGAACTTAATCAAAACTGAATCTTTAGAAATGTGCGTAGAGCTGAGTGTTTGAAAAACCTAAGAAAATAAAAAATTCCCAGAGGTGTTCTATTGGGTTGAAGTCAGGACTCTATTCGGGTCAGCCAAGTTCACCCACACCAGACTCTGCCCTCCATGTCTTTATGGACCTCCTGAAAAACATCTCCATACCATAATCCCCCCTCCACCAAACTTTACACTTGGCACAATGCAGTCAGAAAAGTACAGTTGTCCTGGCAACAACCAAACCTAGACTCGTCTATCAAATGGAGAAGCCATTCCAAAGGATGTGCTTCGACTGCTCTAGAGTTCAGAGGCCATGTGCTTTACACCACTGCATCTGATGCTTTACATCACATGATGATGATGATGAAGCACCCCTGATCCTGGCTTGGATCAGGGGTGGGCAATCCTGGTCCTCGAGGGCCAGTGTCCTGCAACTCTTAGATATCTCCCTGGTCCAACACACGTGAATCCATTAGCTGATTCACCTCCTAAGTGCTGTCAAGTTCTATAGAGTCCTGCTAATGACCTTATTATTTGACTCAGGTGTGTTGAAGTAGAGATGCATCAAAAAGTTGCAGTAGACCAGCCCTCAGGGCCTGGTGTTGCCCACTACTGGCTTGGATGCAGCTGATCCAGGCCATGGAATGGAAACCCATTCCATAAAGCTCTCTGCACACTGTTCTTGAGCTAATATGAGGCCCACATAAAGTTTGGAGGTCTGTTGTGATCGATAGGCCTATCACGATGACAAATTTTGCTGAACGATTAATTGTCTCAAAAATTATTGCGATAAACGATAATATTGTTTCAAGACCTTTTCACACTGATTTAATAGAAAATATGCAATAATGCATGCGATTTTCTGCCAAAGATAGAAATACTTTATTTTCAAAAGAACACTTAATGCTGGAACAAAATGAACAAAACATCCAAAAACAAAAATAAAATGGATTTTCAGTCTCCATTAACAAAAAATGCACTTGAATAAAATCTAAACAACATGAAGCCAAAGTGGAAATAACTGCTGCATTCAACCAAAAGAGTGCAGATAATGAAGTCTGCCCTTCAGTAATTATTAGATTTAAATAGAGAAGATGGACACATTGACTACCTGATGCAATAGTTCACACTACATGTTGGACCGATCATCATGGTACATTGTCGTTGCTGCTCCGATCTGAATCAGGGGTTTTCCCTGACTGGGAGCATTAACGCAGCCTGTTGAATGTGACAGGTAACCAATTAGAACACGCGGATTCCCCTCCGTGCTTTCTGAGGGAAAATTACAGAGGGGAATCCCAAACAGCTGACACGGCGCTACGGAGATGATATGTGGAAACAACATTAATGTTAATTCAACATTTCATGCAAAGAAAATGGAAGTAACAAGAGGAGAAGTTGGAGCGAAATAACTACGGCAGTTGATAAACCCAGTAACTTTTCAGCTGTTCTTCGTTAACGTGGCATAAATAGGTTATAATGGTTTCCATTCAGTCAGGACATTACGTTGACGCTAGCCACATGCATTGCAGGCAGAATGTAGTAAAGCATTGCTTAATGCCTGGTTTTACAATTAGTTAACTGGACTTGTAGCCATTATTTTGTGCCCATTGTTGGACACCACACGGCACGATCAAATCCGATCAAACCGTTATACCTAGGATTTCTGTGGGCTAATGTGTGGTCTCAGGTTTTGAAAATGGGCCGACAATCGGCCGACAGCTCTAAGATTTTGTAGTGTGCACTAAGCAATACAGTAAGGAAATGAGGAAGGAAGGGTCAGTGGAGAGCACCAGAGTTGAGCCTTTTTTTCATTCAGAGTCATCAACAGAAAGAGAAAAAGGCCGGAAGAAACGATAAAGCCGATAATTAAAATGAGGTCGATAGTTTTAATTTATCGTGCGATTAATTGATTTAATTTGACGGTAATCCGACGGAAGGGAAGGAGAGAGGGGAGTGGGAAAGGCATGCAGCAAAAGAACCGTGGATGGGATCGTGACTCAGGACAGGTGGGTGCCCCCAATATCCACTGCATCACGCGGCGCCTGACATTCTGTGCATGTAGTGTCTTTCTCTCCAATTTACCCAATTATCTTTTGACTCCTCACATTTTACTAGTGCCGTGCATAAGTTTTCAAAGCCTTAGTTCTTTTCCATGTTTTGCCAAGCTACAATACAATTTTTAATATGTTTTCTGGAGATGTTGGCATCAGGGCCACTGGCCCAGGCCTCTATGGCAGTGTTTCTCAATTCCAGGCCTCACGCCCCCTCTGCCCTGCATGATTTAGGAGTTTCCCTTCTGCCACACACCTGGATTGAATCGGTGGGTGATTAACAGGCTTCTGCAGTACTTGATGTCATAACTGCTGATGTCATTGATACCATTGGAACTGAACATTCTATTGTAGCCTGGCCTGTCACGAGACCAAATTTTCCTGAGCGATTAATTGTCTCAAAAGTTATTGTGATAAACGATAATATTGTTTGAAGACCTTTTTACACTGATTTAATATAAATGATGTAATAATGCATGCCAAAGATAGATACACTTTATTTTCAAAAGAACGCTTAACACTGGAACTGATAAAACCAAAAACAAAAATAAAATGGATTCTCAGTCTCGATCAACAAAAAATATACTAAACAACATAAAGCCAAAGTGGAAATAAATACTGCATTCAACCAAAAGAGTGCAGATCATGAAGTCTATACACTATATCGCCCGGTAAACCCGGTAACTTTTCAGCTGTTCTTCGTTAACGTGACATAAATAGGTTATAATAATTTTCATTCAGTCAGGAATGACGCTAGCCACATGCATTGCAGGTAGATTGTAGTAAAGCATTGATTAATGCCTGTTTTTACAATTAGTTAACTGCACTTGTAGCCATTATTTTACGTCCATCGTTGGACACCATGTAACAGTCATTATACTGCTTGGTTCCTAGAAATGAGTAGGTATCACCACAAGGGGGCGACTATTTCCTTTTTCCTTAGTTGTACTATTGTGCAGAGTGAGAACTTGTTGGAGAGGAGATGATTGGTGATGATGAGGTGCGGAGCGGTAAACTACCGTTACTTTTGTCATGTATGAGGCTATAATCTTAGTACCGTGGAGATCTGGCTTTGAATGGACGAAGCGAAATAAAGTGAAAGTGTGGAATACTTCAACAGTGTGTCCTGCTGTTTGGGGTTAGAGTGGCTAACCGCCATTGCTAACTCCTTCTCCAACCTCTCACCGCACCGTCACAACCACACAGCACAATAGAACCCGATCGAACCGTTATACATAGGATTTCTGTCGGCTTATGTGTGGTTTTGAAAAAGGGCCGACAGCTCTAAGATTGTGATATGTGGAAACAACATTAATGTTTGATCAACATTTTGTGCAAAGAAAATGGAAGTAACGAGGAAGAGTTGGAGCGAAATAACTGCCGCAGTTGATAAACCCGGTAACTTTTCAGCTGTTCTTCGTTAACGTGACATAAATAGGTTATAATGATTTTCACTCAGTCAGGAATGACGCCAGACACATGCATTGCAGGTCGATTGTAATAAAGCATTGATTAATGCCTGGTTTTACAATTAGTTATCTGGAGTTGGAGCCATTATTTTGCGCCCATTGTTGGACACCATATAGTCATTATACTGCTTGGTTCCTAGAGATGAGTAGGTATCACCACAAGGGGGTACGATCAAACCGTTATACCTAGGATTTCTGTGGGTTAATGTGTGGTCTCAGGTTTTGAAAATGGGCCGACAGCTCTAAGATCGTGTAGTGTGCTGGGACTTGCACTAAGGAAATGAGGAAGGAAGGGTCAGTGGAAGCACCGGAATTGAGCCTTTTTTCATTCAAAGTCATCAACAGAAAGAAAAAAAGGCCGGAAGAAACGATAAAGCCAATAATTGAAATGAAGTCGACTTATTATTTATCGCGACAGGCCTAGTGATCGACTCTGCAGAAAGTTGTTGGCCTCTTTGCACAATGCGCTTCAGCATCTGCTAACCCTGCTCCATCAGTTTATGTTGCTTAGTTGGCCTCAATACGAGCCTATTTTACAGAATGTTTTATAGGGATTCACAATATATCAGCACTAACATCAGCATTGGCCAGTTGTAGTTGTTTTATAGGGATGCACAATATATCAGCACTCGTATTGGCATTAGACAATTTTAGTCATGTTTTATAGGGATACATAATAGATCTGCACTAATATCAATAACTTTAATATTTCTTTTAGGGATTCACAATATTTCTACACTACACTAACATCTGTCATGGAAAAAAACTATTTCCAAGCACTGTTCAGGTAAAAATCACTCAATCAGGTTTATTCATATATTGTGCACAATTCAGAGAGCTCATAAACAATTAATAATTAAGCCAGTCTGGATGCAAAGCTCTCCAAGCTCACCAAGCTCTGCCAGGCACAGACAACATGTAAGTTTTATATAATGATAAGGAATAAAAAAGAAGGGGCAAAACGGTCTGGTTCTGATGCAGCTGTGGAAAACAACTTTCCAACCTCGTACATGTAACCCAAATAGTTCTTTTGGTGATAGTTCACAAACATTTCATATGACATGACTAGCAGATATTACTTTATTGTAATTTTTACCATGACACATCAACTTATACATTGGTATAGGCCTTCTTCATCTGGAGGCCAACGGTGTCAAAGACGAGAATTTGCACATATTCTGGTAATTTTTAACTTATTGATATTGATCCAATAAATAAAAATGGGGCCCATCCTTGGGCGTGCTGTGGTGGTAAAGTACAACCCATATATGGATAACCCTTGCCTATGTCTTCCCCCCTCTCGTTACTCACTTTCCTGTCAGTCTACTCTCAAATGCAAGAAGCAATAAAGCCTTTGAAAAGAAGCAAATAAAGCCTTTTTAAACAACAACAACAAAACAACGACAGTATTTATTTCCATCTTGTGGCTGTTTCTGGAGTGACAGTGATGCATTGCATTATTGTGAGGAGTTAAACTGAAGCAGAGAACTCAGTACTGATTGTTTTCTTTCAAGGTGTAGAAAGGATTGGGAAATATATACAAGTGCAATATTGGTAAATATCACAAATATCGGCCACAGCTGCAATGAAAATGTTGGATTTTGATATTGGGCCAAATTTTTATATCAGTGCAATCCTTACAACTCATTGCACAGCAAACACCAGCATTATGTAGCCTCAATAATAAAGTTACACACTCTAGATAGAACCAGCATTAAATAGAATGCAAAAGGAATCTGAAATAGGTTTCTGGTGTCAAGGTTGTTAAACACACACTCAGGTTCTTTGTCTTCTATGTATCGAATGAGTCCCTTTTTACCCAGGAACTCTTCTTGAAACATATGGATCAAATTACCCTGCAGCATGCTAGGATTTCCCTCTCATCTCATACCTTGGCTTTTATGTATGGAACAAAGACTGTGAGCCTTAAAATGGATGCTGCATCTGCCAGCAGCCACAGCGCATTCTCATCCTCTGCACAGACTTCAAATAACACTGTTTTTCCATTTGCCTGCCACGCTGTGTTCCCGTGCCAAGGGAAAGCCTGTGTCCTCAAATGCCTGCTGAATATTCACAAAGTCTTCAGAGAGAACGACCCAGCCTACATACTGAACGACTTGTACATCACAGATTACTGCATCTGGATCCAGAGGGTCAGGTAAGTTCATCCAGGCACACAAATCCGTGCTCAGCTTCATACACCACCATCTTGAGGGAATTACCTTTAGAGCCCTGGGAAGTGCCACTCAGCTCTTGTAGAACATTAGTAATTTAGATGAGAGGTCCAGCCGAATGATTTGTCTCAGTAAGGACAGTTCAAGAGTGCAAATAGTTCAGTCGTTTATTTCTCTCTCCTTTTCTAGCAAAAGTAGCAAAACTGAGTCATAAAATAGCTATCATCATACATTTTCTTAGACTCAATAAGGTTAATTTATGTAGACAACACTAAGCATGGTCTCAAAATGACAATATTATCGTTTATCGCAACAGTTTCTGGGACAGTTAATTGGCCAGCAAAATTTGTTATTGTGATAGGCCTAATCAGGAGGTCCTGAAACACTTAGATTAAATACAGACCCGTTCAATAAATTAGAAAATTTTTGAAAAAATTATGAGCTTCCACAATAAATTGACTTGGAGGGAAAGATACAATTGCACACCATGCATTTTCATATGGCATCATTTTCCATCCACTTTACAGTTCTGTGCTAATGTATGTTCAGGTTTGGGGTTGTAATGTGACAAAAAAGTCCAGGATATGCAAGTCATTGTAGCTCTTAACATCGAGAATCTGTACTTTGTTCTTCAGATGATACAGGTTTTTTGCTTTCTCATCCTCCTAGTTCATATCTGAAAATTACGCACACACTTTAAATGTGAGCCTGCAAGCACATTTCTCAGTAATGAACTCTGTTTTAATCTTGGCCAAAGTTCAGCTGAGTGATGTGCTCATCTGGAAAAAAGCCCAATTGAAAAATGTGTGCCTGATGTTGTAGGCTCGGTGCCCAGACACACAACAGGTCCACGGGGATTTAGTGCAACCCCACCACCGCTCCACCTATGCCAAGACTTCCAATTCCAAATCTGAAGTTCTGCTCTGAGAACAGTTCAAATGCAAGAAATCAGATCCAGGGTTTAAGTTTGATGGCTTGCGTTTATGTCCTCAATTGAAGAGTCATCTGGACTGTAGGATATTATTATTAGGAATTAATATTACTTAAAGCTTTGAACCACCCAGTAAAAGAAATCTGCCTGAGAATTCCTTGCATATACATGAGCTGAAGACAATTTTTTTATGTGTAGAAAGGTTGCATATACACATAAGTAAAAGATGAAACAAGTAAGTATTCTCCCCATTTAAATTCAATTAAAAAATTATTTTATCTCAAAGAAAAACTTAATGTTGTTGTAACTCGTATCATCCAAGTATGTTCAGAATGGTTAGACCTCTGGCTACAATCAAATAGCTTTCCATCATCAGTGTGTGAATGTGTGTCTGAATGGGAATGAAAGATGAAAAGTATCTTTTAATGTCTATGTAAGTTTGATGTCATTTCATTTAAAAAGGTCTCTGACAGAAGACTGTTGCTGTATCAGTTTTATGATATGCTAATAGCTGAATTCCGGTCAGCAGAGTATTGATATTGGACAGCAAGTATGTTATGGAAAGGTCCAGAACTTTAACGCATTTATTTTTATTAATTAATTACGTAGGTGTGGAGTTGGTTCAGTGTTCCATGCAATGTTGCCCAGTCGCGTCAACAACACAGTCCTACAAAATCCACAGCCTTAAGGAACTCTGGGCAAATCTCATCCACCCCCATTGCCTTGCTGCTCTTGACCCAGCTTAGCGACCTCATTCCCAGAGATTGTAGGGCTCGACCCAGAGTCCCCAGGCTCTGCTTCCTCAATGGAAGGCATGTTGGGCAGTATTCTTCCCACCAGCCACAATGTCCCAAGTTGAGGTCAGCAGCACGCCATCCCCACTATAAACAGTGTTGGGGCTGTCCTTTCCTAAGATGCTGGATGGTGAGAATCGCCTCATAGCCAGGCGGTAGTGTCATGGAAAAAAAGTATTTCCAAGCACTGTTCAGGTAAAATCACTCAATCAGGTTTATTCATGAATTGCGCACAACTCAGAGAGCTCATGGGACAATCAATAATCAAGCCAGTCTGGTTGCAAGGCTCGCAAAGCTCTGCCAGGCAGAGACAACATGCGAGTTTTATACAATGATAAGGAATGAAAACAAGGGGCAAGACGGTCTGGTCCTGACGCAGCTGTGGAAAACAACCTTCAAACCTCGTACATGTAACCCAAATAGTTCTTTTGGTGAGAGTTCACAAATATTTCATATGACATGACTAGCAGATGTGACCTTATTGTAATTTTTACCATGACAGTAGTCTTTCTCCATGGCCTCTCTGAACTCCTTCCACGCTCAAGTTTTTGCCTCAGCAACCACCCAAGCTGCATGCCATTTGGACTGCCGGTACTGATCAGCTGCTTCTGACTTGACATGCACTGACAATCTTGCGGCCACAGCTCTGATAAGCTGCCTCGACAATGGAGGCACGGAAAATAGTTCCACTCAGACTCAGTGTCCACCACCTTCCCCAAAACGTGTTCAGAGTCTTCCGGAGGTGGGAGTTAAAGCGCTGTCTCATGGGAGACTCTGCCAGACATTCCCAGCAGACCCTCATAATACGTTTGGGCTTGCCAGGTCTGATCAGCATCTTCCTCCACCACAGTATCCAACTCACCATCAGGTAGTGGTTAGTGAACAGCTCCGCACCTCTCTTCACTGGAGTGTCCAAGGCATACAGCTGCAAATTCAGTGAGACAATAAAATCGATCATCGAACTGCGGCATAGGGTGTTCTGGTCCCAAGAGCACATATGGACACCCTTGGGCTTGAACATGGTGTTTATTATAGACAGTCCATGATCAGCACAGAAGTCCAACAACAGAACACCACTCAGGTTGAGATCAGAGGGGCCATTCCTCTCAACCACACCCCTCCAGGTCTATCTGTCATTTCCCATGTGAGCGTTGAAGTCCCCCAGCAGAACAAGGGAGTCCCCAGGAGGGGCACTCTCCAGTACCCACTTCAAGGACTCCAAAAAGGGTAATCCAATCTGTTGTTTGTGCTTAATCTCAAACGGTCAGAACCAGTCCCCCCACTTGTAGGCAGAGGGAATTTACCCTCTCGTTCACCGGGGTGAACCCCAATGCACCTTCACCAAGATGGGGGGTAACAAGTATGCCTACTCCTGCCTGGCACCTCTCACCATGGGCAACTCTGGATTGGAAGACTATCCAACCCCTCTCAAGGAGAACCAGAGTCATGCGTTGAGGTGAGGTCAACTATTTCTAGCCAGAACCTCTCAGCCCACTAGTGAGCTCTAGTGGGCTCCTTCCCCACTAGAGAGATGACACTCCACGTCCCGAGAAATAGCTTCTCTAGCTGAGAATCGGATCGCCAAGGTTGGCTCCAGAGTGAGTGAAGAAAGACTGTTTCCAAAGGTCATCTTCATTATAAGGGATCTTCTGGCTGACCTTTATCTGGAGCCTCACCTAGGACCTGTCTGCCGTGGGTGACCCTACCAGGAGCATGAAGCCCCTGACAAGCATAGCTCCTAAGATCGCTGGGACACTCAAACTCCTTTACTGCGATAAGGTGGAAGTCCATGGAAGGACCCATCTGGCCCTTGCATGGGTGCATAATTTCTTATCCACAATGTTCAAAATTGTGAAAAAAATAAAGTAAAAAGGAAAAAAAAACAGCTGTATGAACCCAAATGGCAGCTCTGAACCCAAAACTCATTAGAACCCACCCCAACATTAAAAATTCTAAAAGCACACAACACTGCAGGTGCCCGTCGTAAATCCCTCATAGGAGCCATGGACTCCATGACAAAACTGTAGTCGCATGACATATAGATGAAATGTCATACCGCGCAAAATAAAAAATGTAAGTTGCTAATTAACTTGACGTGTTGCCTAGATAGTTAGCAAACCTTATCTAACATGAAGTAATTTCACATCGTAGCTGCTTGTATATTAGCTTACTAGATGTTTATAACTTATAAAAAGAGCGAAACATTAAAATTAGATATGAGCTAACTATTTTTAAAATGTAAATCATAACGTTGATACCTACCCAATACCATAGCTGTTTATCTGCCGTAGTGAATCTTTGTTTACTAGACTGCGCATTCATGCTAGTTTTCTCTGTGCCGGAGGTTCTGCGGAGGGAGGGCTGCATGACGCAGCAGAGAGCAAGAGGCCGGGCCATGTAAGAGCTTGTTCAAATTTTCAGGTTAAGTAAGTCCACAGTTTTGAAAAAGTTACATACGGCAGCTTTAAAGTTGTTCTGCTGCTTAGATAGTTCTGTGATCAGTTGGGACATGGAAGCAAGATCCCCGCATTTACTTTTGTTAAGTGGTTCCATGTTGGAGAACGCCACAGCCATTGATGCTATTTTGCGAGCTAGGCTATTCGTTCTCCTGGTTAAATTAGAAAGCTTTTGTTGTTTAGGATTATCACTGGCCATTATACTGTCACAACAGTTCAGGAACAGCGCTTCTGTCGGTCCAGTGCTTACTGACAGAAGCAGATAAAAAATAAGTTAAAGATTAGTTTACTTTTTATCTCATAAAAACACTTAATTTCGGCTGATATAAGAATCTAAATCTTCTCCACACAAACACTGGTATTGAATTTCTGAGAGATTTTTTTCACTCAACCTCTGAGCTTGATTTATTTATATCTTGAAATCATTCATCAACATTCATTTAACAACCTCATAATGATTCTGCCATAAGACCATGCCTCCTTTTTCTCTCTCTTTTTTCTCTCTTTTTGACACACACGGAGCTGCTGTACGAGTCCCTGGACCTGCTTAAGCTCTGTCAGCTCACACGAAAAGTCAATCAGTCTCTTATCTGCTGAGGGGCACCGACCGGAGCACCGCTGCTCCTCCTCATTGCACGCTTAATGTCAGCTTGACGGGGTGATTCCAGCTATGCTCTACATTGATTATTAAATGGATTAGCTCTTTCTGTGGCAGCCCCAAGCGCAGAGTCTATTGTTACATCTCTCTTTGATAGAGATACGTTTTTTTATTATCAGCCCTTACAGGCCGTCACATTGGGGAAAAGACATCCAGACTACAGAGCTTCTGTCATCTTCGGCTGAAGTGAATTCTAGCGCAGTTCAAAAGCATATGTGAACACCAAGCCGATCAGAAATTGCTCCAAAATGCAATGGTGAAAGAAGTACGTAAACAATGTACTTGAGTAAAAGTGCAAATAAACAAACAAAATGTACTCGAGTAAAAGTAAAAGTACTACATTAACATTCTTACTTGAGTAAAGCTAATTAAATACTGTCTTTTTAAAGTACTTAAAGTATTAAAAGTGAAAGTATTTGCTGAATGTTTTACCTAATAGCTAATACAATATCATTAAGTATACCTGTTGCATTTAATACTTGAATTTTAATATTTAATATCTCTAATGTGCCATTTTAATGAACAATGCTGCAGATAAAGCATGCATTTTTGTGTTTACTCTCTGACAGTTTAGATTTAGATTTGTGATTCTATGCATCAGAATTTCACGGATGCCTGTAGCTGTCCTTAACTACTGTCATTTTCAATACATTAGGATATTTATGAAAAATGTATGCATTTCAGTAACTCAGTTCAAAAGTTAAACACATCATTCAGATGAATTCCCTCCAAACTGTTTTAAAGCTTTTTGTTACTGATGATGATTTGATGCTAATGAAACATAACATTTCTGATTAGATTACAGACCAATAAAAAGACCTTCATGTAGAAATGTGGGTCTAATGAAAAATAAGTTTAAGTTGTTTTCAAAATTTGCCAAACTATGGAGGGATTTTTCTGCCATAATTTGAGAGCATACATTCTCAGTCAGAAAGCAGGATTTTATGTCTTTTGTTCTGAAAACTTTCAAAACTTTTGCTTAAATTTTCAGTCTGAAAGCATATTTCATGTCTGTCTTTTCAAAACTTGTAATGCTTGTACTGAAAACTTCTGCTCTCTTTCCAATATTCACTGTTCTTTCTCAAACGTTTCTCCTCGCTCTCAAAACTTGCCTCTGCTTGGACCAAATCGCTTGGAAACATTTTCTGTTAGTGCTTGGAACAAAAGAGCACCGTCGCCTGGCAACCTCTTAGCCAATAGAATGAAAGTGATACACTGGGTGAGTTTGTTTCCTTATAGTGGGTGTCCCAGTGCTCCCTCCTTGCCCACCTCTATTCCCCCCATCGCAGTCAGAAATTGAAGTAGCACAGGTTGTCACGGCAACTGGCGAGGATTGATCTATAGTGGTACTCAGCTTTACATATGTGATTTATTTGCAATGTGGACACCCGAGTGAAATGAGTCTGCACTGCTATGAAAGTTTGATGTTGAACCGATGACTGTCAAACTGGCTGCAGTGCTGAAGAAGCAGGAGAAGCTAATAGCAGCTAATAGCCACTTAGCTGTAGTGCGCTGTCCCCATAAAACTCTCCAACAACATGAAATATATTGCTAAAAGTGCGTACACAGTACATGTTCTATTATATGTCCATAGTTGGTGTTTGTACGCAGCTGTCATGACAATTTCTATGGCAGTTAGTCCCATAGCACTTCTGGTTTTGTTTATGTCGACTTAAATAAACTAGAAGCTTAGCGCTAACTCTTTTCTTGCTGTGTTCATATTTCACACAATATACATGCATTACACCACACAGAATAGGCTAAATTTATTATTGTTTTGAAGAAAAAATCACTAGAGGAATTGAAAAATCAATAAATATAGCGACAAAGTGAATAAATTGACATTAGGATTCTTTCATCCTAATGACACCCCCATCCCTCCGCTCATCCCCTCACTCTGCCATGTCTCTTGGCTTCGCCACATTTGCTAGAAGGAAGAAGAAAGTTCCCCTCGGTGTCTTCTTCAGATGTTTTCCTGTCATTTCCTTCAGTGGATCTTGGTTCGTTGATGGATCATGTTGGCTGTTGGCATTGTTTCCTGCATCGCAACATATTCCCCTGAGTGAGATCAATCCTCACCTGTGCTTCGTGGCAAAATGAGACGTAATGGATTCCTGGCCATATGACGCCTCTATCCTGTCATTGCTTGTCGCCTACAAAGCAGAAGTGATCATCTTCGCATGATGGATATGCGATTAATGGGTGTATGCTCACTGCAGGGGCAGCTTGATTTATCTAATCTCCCAACCATCCCATGGGCACTTCTCCTTCTGAAGTTCCACCGACTGCCAGGATGTCTCTCAGATTTACTGCCTTCCAAAAACTTCAACATGATTTAAGACCACAGCGTATGGGATCTTCCTTATCCTTACACAGTGAGTGAGAGCAGCGTTTGACTGTGTGACCTTCTAGCAAGTTATGCTGCACACCAACCCTGATTTTTGCTGTTCAGTTTGACTTCTTTTTTTGTAGCTCCAGACCTGAGTTTCCCTTCAGACTTCCTCCTGATGAGCTTGTTTGATCATACTGCTACATCCAAAAAGGGCAAAACATATTTGAGGACAGCGAGGCAAGAATGAGGGTTCAAAAATTAAAACTCTCTTTTCTTTTGATTCAGCTGCTTTGATTTTCTGTGAAGAGAAAAAAAAAGAGAGAGAGAGAGAGTTAAATACCCTCAGTCCACCTTGTCCCAAAAAAGAGGAAAAAACAAAACCTCAAAAGTATTAACAGATTGATTGGACCTGGTGAGCCAATCAAAAAGAACAAAATGGTACAGCAGGGGACCAACCCGATACAGGGCCGTCAAAGCCCCTACTAGTACTGGACTAAAGCAAAAATAATCTACTGCAAAGAAAGATCAAAAAACAGAACTGCCAGGCCAAAATCACAATGAAAAAGCAAACAAACAAAGGCTAATAGACCGCCTGGTAGGCTGGAGACGTCAGCTACAACATACAGCTACTGGAAACGTGCACGCACTCGTCGGGACACATCCCCAGTGGTGGTAGTGGAAGGGTGGGTCTCCCACACACGTCGACACTCAACCTATTTATAGGCGGACCAACAGCACCAGAAATTAATGTGGTAATCAAATTAATTACCAAAAATAAGAGATTATTCAGAATCTTTGTTTTTTACAAAATATTAAGAAAAAACAGAAAGTCAGACTATAAACAAAACTATCTAGAAAAATAGACAAAAAAAATTAGAATGTGCCCGAAGCACATAACACATACTTACATCAGCATTATCTCAAGACTCCAAATTCACCAAGTGCCTCTTCAGTTCATTAGTTACAGGATGAGATTTTAAAGGCCAAAGGTCCCCTTGCAGAGATTCTGCACAACAAACAGGACAGTAGAGTAGAATAGAATATACTTTATTGATCAATATACTTTATTGATATTGCTGGGGATTTGCTATTCCATCAAAGGTGTCAAGTATTACTAATGCAAATATAAGCGACAAAATGTATATTTTATCTCCGGAAAAAATTAAGAGACTACTACACTGAACCCCATTGAAAACCTTGTGAGAAAATTAGATGTAAGTTACTCAGAGTTGGGCATTGTAAGTCTGATGGCCACAGGCAGAAATGATTTCCTGTGGTGCATTTAGGTAAAAATGGCTGAAGGTGTTCCTGTATCTGGCCAGCACCTCATGAAGTGGATGAGACTTGTGTAAGACGGCCTGCATCTTTGACAGGATCCAACTCTCTGACACTCCTATCAGAATGTCTAGCTCCTCTCCAACAGTCTCGTTGGCCTTGTGGATCAGTCTGTTCAGTCTGTTGGTGTCCTCCACCTTCAGCCTGCTGCCCCAGCATACCACAGATCAGAGCAGTATGAACACAGTTTGAAACCAGACTTTTATATAGTTCCAACGTATTGTGAGAAATTCAGAGGAATGGCCAGAACTCCAGTAACATATTGTGAGAAACCTTTGAAAGAAAACCCAAAACGTTTGACCTGAGTCATTCAGTTCAAAGTTAATGAAACCAAATACAGTAGAAATTTCTGTAAACTTTTGATCTAGAAGACATTAATAAAAGTTTTAACTTTGGACTGTGACATAGAAAAAGGTGTATGAGTATTTTTATTTTTTCTTATTGTTACTTGTATGTAAATGTATGGTTTTGACTATAAATGGTTCTGGTAAAATTATCACTACTTTTCTATGAAGTCAAGCTTTTAGTTAATGCTTGTAATATGATAAAATAGCTAAAATACTCAGTGGGGTGCGAATATTTTTAGTATATTTCTTGTAAAACCCGAACAATACAGATGTTGTATTTGGGGCTTATCCTGCCAAGAAATTAAATCCTCCTTCGAAGAGTGGGATCTGGCCCAGGCGTCATACATAGCGTGACATCAAGATCTTTGTTAAAAATGAGCAGCTGTGGGCTGCATCACTCAGCTGTCAAATGGTCATCCTGGATGCTTTAAAATAAAGGAGATAAAGGAGCTGCTCTATCTCAGCAGTGATGGAGATCCTGATGGGTCCCGCTGGGAAGAACAAAGACACAAATGCCACTAATCCAACGGGGATAAGTAGTGCAGATTTCCTCTCAGCATGGGACCACTCCAGATTTTGTCTTGAATACACATGCTCATTTTAAATAGACAACTGTGCCTGCATAATTTGTTCCTCTCATGTTTGGAGAGCACTTCAGTTAATACAACTGATTATGTGTGTTGTTTTTTTCTTGTCATTACAGTTTCACAGGCTGATGTTTTGAGGTGGAGTCCTACAAAACTAGGAATCTCTATGATTTCTGAAGCATAGAGAAATCACAGGCTTGAAACTGAAAAGAGCCAAATATTTACAATGTTTGAATTAAATATCAGTATAATACAAAAATGAAGTGTTTCTTAATCAGAAAAAAATGGATGGGAATGATGAACATTATTTCAGCTAATGCATACAAATACAACAACACAGTATTTGTTGTGTTATGGTATTTACTGTCTGAAAATGCAAAGTTATATATATATATATATATATTTCCTCTGTGTGCTCCGGTGAGCTAAGCACTGACATTTCTGTCGTGTCTTTGTGCAACAACAATAAAATAAGTCTTAAGTCTTGTTTAACTGAAATTAATGTGCTAAATTCAATTCAAATTATTTAATCTCTTGGGAGACTACAACTCTCAAGCACCAATTTAGATTTGATGTTATAATTTACTAATTCTATTATGCCCCTAGATATTATACTTTTAATTTGTTCCTGTATGCTTCTTGTTTGAAATAAAGAAGGAACGTGAGGAGAGGGAAATGGAACTGCTCCATAAACAGTCATCACCCTCTTCAAAATAAAGCGTGAATGTAAACATCTATCTACTTGTAGAATTCTTAACAGTATATAAAACCTCAACACAGATGTTGAGCTTTATTCAACAGAAACTTTACAGAACAGGAAATAAGATCTTAGTGAACAAAGTTAGCAAACGCGATAAAGTGCCAATTAGAAAGATTAGCTACCAGTGGATTAGAGGAAATGTGCCCACCACACAAAATGTTCAAAGGAATCCAATCGCTAGTGAATGACACATCAACTCTGAGCAGTCCTCTGGGTTATTTTCCTGGAGTTATTTTCTTTCCAGTGGAATCCGCAGATTTTCTTTAGAGTAATCCGGTTTTAAGCCAGTTTTCCATCATTAATTTTAATTAATGAGAGTTGTAGTGCGACACTACAACCCTGTAGTGTCGCACTTTGAGCTCACCTCACAGCAAATAAATGGTTATTTACATGCAGTACCTCATGGACCAATTAGGAGGCACCCGCGGACCTCTACTGGTCCGGGGACCACAGTTTGAGAGACTGTTTTAGGAGAAGAGTAGGCACCATCGTGTTGGTAAGTTGAACAGTAGCATTGTTAAAAGTACTTAAATCAGAGGTGCCAGTGCTGATTTTGGTTTAGAAAACAAAATTGTTTTGTCCACTCATAAAGCATGTATTCTGAAAGAGAAGTTTGAATCTTTCAGTGTGAGATTATGCCACTGCAACAAATAGTGAATTCATTTAAACCTTTAAATTTGGCTGGTACAGAATGAGCTTAAGGTAAATTTGGCTGTCATTAAACGATAGGAACAGTTGTGTCACTTGAGAAGTTTGCTGTTTACTCTGCTGACTCATACCAGAAACAGCTGGTGTATTATTGTTGTTTGGTAAACCAGACATGATGTATAAACATTTCCTTCCCTGCAGTTAGTTTAGTTCTAAACAGGGCTAGATGGCATGCTTTTTTCCCCCTTTAGTTCTTTTGTACGACAGGAAAACATCGTGTGGAAACCTAGTCTCCTCCAAGATCTTCATGGTGGCATTACATTATCACACACATAGGATTTCTGTCTGATGCCCCTCTATCCATCCATCAATCTCTGTCTGGTTTCTATCATCCCTTTGCCGTCTGCCTATCCACCCATCATAGGGGCAGGATGATAGTCCAGTCCCTATGATGGACTATCATCCCTATTATCCATTCACTCATCCATTCATCTATCCATTCAACCATTGATCTATCTATCCATCCCTGTTGTATGTGAATATATAACAAAGAAATCTTCTCACATTTGCTTGTGAAAGAAAGTGGGTAGATCAAACAGCGTCTAGTTTACGTTACTGATATTTGAAAAACATGTCAAGCTTTAAAATTATTTTGAACAAGAATGATTCCCAAAGTCAAATCCGTTATCCTTCCATATAACACCACCTCAGACTGGCATCATCCTCTGATTGATCCCTGTCTCATTGTCTCAAAGCTACAGTAAAGCCTTTTTTAGGCTGCTGTGAGACCAAACTCGAACAATGTCTTATTGGATAAAGTCATCTGCGGTTCTTATATCTGCAATACTTATCGGCGTTTGGGGGGGGGGATTCCGGTGTTTAGTCACATTGAATAATTGCATCTCCTAGATGTCAGCCTTTATCTCCACCTCCCTCCCCACTTCCTTGAGCTAGTGAATGAAGCCTCCACAAGACTCTCCAAGGGATTCCAGTGCTTCTGTTACCCAGATTTCTACATCTGAGGACAAGCTTTATCTGACATGTTTTTCAAGTCCATGGGCTCAGTGAATGAGCCACTCTGCGCAAACATGAGCTGGATGAGAGAAACCCAAGACTCTAATTTAACTTGGCCTCACAGACACAGGCGGCGCGCATACGCAGAGACGCTCTCTGCCCGTTCTCACCAAATACTTTGGCAAATGGAGGCATATTTGTTTCAGCAGAAGTTTTCCAACCTTGGCGGAATAAAAAAAAAGTCTCCCTTCCACAGTTTAATGAAGGCAAGCCACAACAGCAGTGTGGTAATGACCGGATTGTGTACAACATTATCCCTCCCTCCCTCCGGACGGAGCCTTTGTATCCACCACAAACAGAGCTTCTCCTACCACAGAGTGGTAGGAGAAGCGAAAACAAGAGCCCCCCTTCTCCATTGCTATCTCAATAATGACTTCCCACGGAGGGAAAGAGAATACAGGGCCATGACTGAAGTGGCTCTACTGCAGGAGGCCCCTCTGGCCCAGCGTCACTGCAGGATGCTCCCACAAAGGCTTCTTAGTGCCAGGTACCTAAACAGAAATTCTTTTGGCTCCCTCACTCGTCTTCCTCATCAGCAAAGGTTACCGTTGTATATCAGTGGACCCTCCCACTCCAATTTGGCTCTTTGAAAACACAATCCTACACGACAGGTGTTTAAGATTCTCGGATGCAGGGATTTTCTCCGTCTCCAGAGAATGGAGGGATTTTTGTTTACACATATTGTGAATCAGTTCTTCATTCAGCTAAGGAACTGGAGGTGAAGTGTTTTTCTGTCCTACTGTTGGCATTCCTGGTGTTTTTATCAGTTGATATCAAGGTTGTGTAGAAAATTTCAGATATGGTGGGCAGTAAAGTTGCAAATAAATTGTACTGGATTTCTATTGTTTCTATTATTATTATTATTATTATTATTATTATTATTTCTATTGTTCTCTTATCCATCCACCTGTTTGTCTACATGACATCCATCCATGGAAGAATTGACAAATAGAGCTGACAGAATTGACAGCTCTATTTGTCAAAATAGAGCTGACATTCTTCCATTCTTCCATCCCTCAAATTTCTTTTCTGTTTTTTTTTTTTTTTTTGTATATTTTGCACTGAATCCTGATTGTTGAAGAAATACTTGTCTCTTCCAAAGGACAATTATAATTTGAATTTTAAAAAACTGAAATTTTGACATGAAAAGGAAGAGGGAAACCTGATTTTTGGGCATCAGTTTGAAATGAGATTTTAATGCATGTCAGACTGGTTCAGAGTAAACAGAAAGCAGCAGTGTATGATGTTTGACTGACTACGAAGGTTAAATTGAAAATTTACAAATATATGTAATGAATGAAGTAACATTAAAAGAACATAAGTGTTCCATTTTTGTACTAAGAGTAGGGCTGCATAATATGACAAAATCTTCTCATGGTGATAATATTAGTAAATATTATGGCAACAAAACCCTTACCTCTCTCTCACCTGTTCTTCCATCACTCTGTGACCTTTAGTATTTTGGACAGTGTCATTTTGGTGAATATCTGCTACTGTGAAACTAAACAACTTGCTAACAGTTTCATTTGCATGGGGGTGCTGTGGTGGAGGCCTTTGTCCTCGTGGCAGTGGTCGCAGGCTCGATTCCCGGCCTGGTGACATTTGCCTCATGTCTTCCCCGTCTCTCATTACCCTGTTTCCTGTCAAACTACTTTCAAATAAAGGCCAGTAGAGCCAACAAAACCTTTAAAGAAAAAAATTTACATTAGCATGGAAAATGCAAGTTCAAAACACTTGGAATATATTTTCCAACAATTATTGTATTCTAATCAGTGCTTTCCAATATGAGGACATTTCAGACTTTTTGTGTGATGTTTGACGAATGTTACTGTGTGAATTCTGTGAGCTGTTCAGATTTCATGTGCACTGTCACAGTTGAGATTTAATTTTTGTGTGAACTAATTTCCCACAATTCTCATGACAAATTCCCCACAATCCGAATGGATTCCAGATAGTTTGATGAGCTAGTTGGGTGCCTGGCTCCATTTCTTCTCCAGTAGGTTAGCCATCACACACCTGTTAGTGCAGCACAGAGGGGCAGTCATGCTGCACATTCTTGTAATTAGTTGCTCCAGCTGTCAACATTATTACCTTGGTGTTACATACAAAAGTGTTCGATGTCAACACTTTTTCTTGTTAGTTTGTTGCGTATGCAGTCATAAAAATGTATCTCTGCGCAGACCTGACCAGCAGACATCTGCTACAAGTCTGCTTCGATGACTGCTGAGGCCTGAAATCTTACGCATATCATATGCATATACAGCAATAGAAATTGGAATGGCTCAAATACTCTTCTAGAAGTCTGTCATGAGCTTCTACACATCCAAATTGTCTTCAGATTTTTCTGACACATTTTCTGCAAAGTGTTAGTGTGTGCAAGAACAAAGAGTGTTCCAGCCCACAGCTCCCCATTGCCTGTTTGTGTTCTTCTCTTCTCTCACAATTCAAAATGGAGTGTGTGTGCAATAGGCACAGAGGTAGAGTAAGATCTGCTTACACAGCCCCTCATTGGGTCTTAAATGAATGTGCAGCCTCTACAAACTCCATTCACCAGAACAGGGCTCTCATTAGGACTACATCAAAATGAGGAGCCACCCCGGTGCTCAACAGTGGTTTAATTTGGCCAGAGAGGGCAAGAGGGGCAGAGAGTGTGTGCATATGAATGACAGAAGAGTGACCCCTCCACACACACACACACACACACCCACATACACACACTCCAGCTCTGCTCTTGCACACTTTCTCCAATCTTGAATGGACACATCCTGAATAGTGGTGATCCACAGAGGTTCCCATTCAGTAATCACCCTGGCAATGGGGGCGGCACACATGTGCGAACCACACCAAGGGACAAATTGCAATCACTTTACGTTTTGGCAGCTCAGTGGACTTTCCCAGCATAGATAATGTGCAGGCGAGGTCCTCCACACAAAGGTAATGCCTTTACAAAAAGAGGGCCTATGCAGGAGGACAGTCGTCAGCAGCACAACGTCTAACACCTGAGCAGTCTGCTACGTCGTTCACGGCGACACCACTGTAAACTCAAAGTGACAAGACTGCTGTTTAATGTACTACCTAATGATGGCATTCTTCTAATCCTAATCTCTGGGGAAGCAGGGCTGAAGCCTGGAGTCACTGGTGGTCTGGACTTTTATTATCTGGACTGCAGTCAGATTGGACTTTACTGCAGTCTTTTCAGCTGGCTTCCAGCTTTCATTCCGCAGGATCTATTCAGACTATCATGGCTTGTTTCGATCATGGTTGGTTGGCCTTTTTCTATCTACCACCCATTACACACTCAGGAGAGCCAGTGATAGGTCTTTCACAAGGTTTTCACACACTCACAACCATAAGCTTCTATGTGTTTTGTTGGTATTCTGTGTGATAAATGACCCCAGGTATGTCTTGGTCTGACAATCCAAGATGCAGACTTAGGGAATCATTTACGAGACCCCATTAACTTTAATGTGTTGCAGTTGCTGATTACATTATTGGACCCAATCTTCCATCGGATAGAAAACTGTTTTGTATTTGATCTGAAAAATACATCAATCAGCTGTGTGATGTAGACACATGCTGAGGATGGCACACAACATTTCTCCTTGTATTTACAGAACCAGTTGTATTGTCAGATGAAGAGGAAATCTCCCACACATGTATCTCATGCATGTGCATCCAGTGAGTTCTAAGCCACATCTCCTCTGTTCCTCAATCTCAGCTGCATTCTCAGAAAGCTCACACTGCAACAAGCTCTTCTTTGATTGATGAGGGTTTATTCATACCAGCTCTGCATAGTCTGCTGTAATCGGTCTCCAGTTCATTTGCCTAAAACGTCTGGTTCCTTTGTGGATTCGATTTTGCTCTGTCACAAAAAATACAAATAAAATACATCAACACTTGTGATTGTAGCATGAAAAAATGTTGAAACAGTCCAAGTTGTGTGAATACTGTCTCAAACACCAAACTTTGAAATATGGGAATTGTATTTTATAAAATATGAAGTGATTCCATCAGCCTCCATAACTCCAGTCTGATTGGTTCCGTCTCTTTCTGTTCTCAGCGCCAAACGTCTGCTTTAATCTCCCCGTACTCAGAGGTACATGTGTGTATGTGTTTTTCAGAGCAGGATGAGTTGAGGGGGCAGGGTTGATCTGCCTCTCTGTGTAATCCCTTGCAGTCTCTTATCACCTCTCGCCGAGAAAGCAGCGGTTTGGGGAACAAAAGGTCCCAAGCCTCCTTGTATCAGCAGAGCTCATCTTCTTATATTATTAAACATTCGTATTTCCATATTTTATTGAGCTTCCACCGCCTCCGCAAATCACAGGCTACTTAGCATTCATACAAGAATGGGATTTGCTTAATGAGTATTAGATTTGTAGATGGTTATCCTGTGGCTATGTCTTTAGCCGGTCGATAAGTCAGCCGCCGTGCCTCTTTCCAAGTGAGGCGGCAGTACCGATCAGTTTGTAGTTTGATGTCTCTTTCTCTTCTCTATCTGAATCATCAATGCAGAAACTCTCCTTTTAAAACTTTTTCTGTCTTTTTCTTGGCAATCTCAGTTCCAAGAAGATGTTGGAGTTGGCCAGCATGCTGCAACACACCCCTCTTCAGAAGAAAGATTTGGAGCTGGAGCTTGATGAACTTGAGAGTGCGGCAAGGATGGTGGTGGAGGAAGAAGAACAAGCTTCTACAGAGAGCAGCAGCAGTGATTCATCCAGCGAGAGCGAAGAGTCTGAAGCTGAAGAACAGGGCTGCTCTGACTCCAAGCAGGGAGGAGGAGGAGAAACATGTAAAGACAGCCCCTCGCAGCCCAACTCCTCCCTCTCCTCTCCCATCCCCCACTTATCCTCCAGTGCGCTCTCCCCATCGGTAAACAGGAAAGCGGGTGCTGTGAGTTCAGACTCACAGGGCTGCAGGCAGCTGATCCAGGAGGTGGGGAGACAGATGGCGGAGGAGCTGAGGATCTCTGCAGATTCCTGCTCCTTTGGAGCAGGAGAGACATTCGCCGATGAGTGACGCTGCAGCGGAGGCAGAGGAACCATCTGGGAGCAGCAGCAGCTGTAGTAGTGGGACTGTTAGAGGAGAGTCCCTCCTGCTAATCATTCAGACGCACCAAGGCTTCATTAGCTAGATACAAAACCATATGCAGCTTCACATCTTCATGAAATAGTTATTTTTGTTAAATTCTTTCATATTTTATTGCTATGCATACTTGATTTAATGCAGTAAAAATGTAATGTTGTAACTTAACATACTTCAAACTTTATATATTTCAAACAAGAAATTCATAATGACTTACATTTGATGTGTGTTTGTAAAGCTTTGTCCTGCCAATAACAAATGTATCCAATCTAGAACTTCATCAGCTAATAAAGAAACTTTAGAATTTGAATTTTCTATCAAGTTTTGTTATAGTTTAGATTTCATACAATAATTCATATTAGAGGGTTATATTTCACTGTGAAAGTATTTAGCATAGTTGTCATTTCATTCATAAGTCATCTGAAATAAATCCTTATTGTGTACGCATTGCCTGACTTAATTTGGCTAGAAGTGGAGATGCACTAATCAGAACTTTGTGGCTGATTTTAAATCACCAGTCACTGGTTGTTGTAAAGGTTTGTTTGACCAAAGACAATTTTTGCTGAAAACATCAAAACAAATCAACTTTGTAATTAATGAGCGGACACTGACCAGAAAGAGAGTCAGAACCGGTGGCTTCCAAGCCTTCATCTGGACCAGCGGCCCCCCCTCTTCTGTTTTCAGTCACGATGTTTCTGTTTGACCAGTGAATAGCAGTGCTCTCTCTTTTTTCTTTTTTTTTTTTTTAACTTTTCTGTTGATTAGGAGTTAAGGAGACAATGGATCGTGGCAATCCAGAGAGCTCACCCATCAACTGATGTCTGGAACATGATTATGACCCTATGTGCATTTGGTGTTGGAGGAAAACGATGCTCTCAGAGAGAAAATCCGCCAGCGATGGGAACAGTGGGAACCTTTCACTGAGGCAGCAACTCGGCACATCAGATTCTTCACAAAGTGAGACTGTTTTAGTACGTGTCTGTTACAAAATATGAAATTATTTTAAACACCTCTTACTCGAGTTTTTGCAAAAGCAAAATAAAGTGTTTATTATAGATTATATAAATTATGTTTAACACAACACCAAAGGCAGCAGCGCCATTTATTATGACACAAGAACTGTTTTACTTTAACATTTAGTTTCCTGATAAATGGATGTTTAATATTTATTATATTTTTGTCGGTCAAGATGTGAGGAGGTATGTGCTACAGTGGGCTACGTGCAGAGTTGACTGAAACGGTTAAAAGAAGTAATTGTGATGAACTGATTATTTAAATAATTGTCAGCTAATTTAGTAATTAATCATGACTGGGTACGGACTCATAAACAAAAACTATGCGCTGAAAGAACACACTCAAAGTAGTAATCTATTAAAATATGTAAAAAAAAAGAAAAAATATTTTTACTCAAAACTCAAGAGGAGATTTTATTAAAACAATTCATAGCCCTGTGCATATGACAATGAAATTACATATATGTGTAAAACTTGTATTTGCTTCTTTGTGATTGTAAATGTGTTTGTAGTATTTATATTAAAATGGATCTAATTCCTTTAAAGGTTTTCCTGTCTCTTGCTGACAGGATGATCATGTCTTTTATTGGGCCAGAGTTTATGCTTTGTATACAGAAAACACCAACTTTCTGTAAAAATGTAATTAAAATTAATAGAATGAAAGGGTCATTTTGCTCAGTATCTGCGGCTAGGACTGGAGGGACTGCTGGAAGATTCAACTGGGAGTAGTGCGCCGTCTGAAATGACAGGTGCTGTGCAGAGGCATCCCTGTAATTCCATTAGTTTTGAATCCCTCTGCACCATCTCTGTATGGTACCAAATATTTGTTAGAGAACAAAATGTACAATTTGTATTATAAAAGTACAAATGCAAGTTATTTTTATGTTTACAGGGTTGATAATATTTATGTGATTATTAATAATATCAAAAATGTAATCATAATATACATTTATTGAAATAATTCAACTTAAAATATTTACTTTAAATATTTCTCAGATATACAGCTAAAGCTATGACTGAAGTGGCAAAGACTCTGTCTGCACTAAACAGGGGAGCGGAGCACCCCGGGGGATTGATTCATCTGGCGCGAACGGAGAAGCGCCGCTGACACAGCTCAATATCATTGGCCGTGGCTAACAGGCGAGAGAAAACAAACATGGAAGCACATGTCAGGCAGATAGATGAGAGCTGCGAGCGAGGCATTTGTCTGAGAGATAAGAGCACCCGGGGTTGAAGGCAGCTGCCAGATAGGGTAACGGACGGCCCGCAGAGACACACTGACCAGCTCAAGCATGGATGTTTCTGTCTTACCTTCTATATTTCCTCATTTTTAAAGAAAACCTAAAGAGCCTAATGAACAGAAATGCTTTGAAGAGTTGAAACTGGCTGAGGGAGTAGCTAAATTTCCATTACAAATGTACGCAAAACTGTTGATGATCCGCAAATGTTGAAAATACTAGAATTTCACAATAGTGTTGTTTCTATTAAACAAACACAATTGAAAAAGTTTGTTCACACTGTAAGTTATTAAAAAACATGCAGCACCATCATCCACCCACGACATAGCGGTTTTGTAATTTCAATGTGTACAATTGGAATGAATGGAAACACTGCAATTTAACAAAAACTCAAGTTATTCAATAAAACAGTTTTTGCTCTAGGTTGGATTTTTATCCATCCATCCATCCATTTTCTGTTCACCCTTGTCCCTTATGGGGTCGGGAGGTGCTGGTGCCTATCTCCAGCTGTGTTCCGGGTGAGAGGCAGAATACACCCTGGACAGGTCGCCCGTCTGTCGCGGGATGGTTTTTCAGCCACATGGAAATAGATGTATTTTGCTAAGCTGCAATGGAAACACTTTTTATTTTTAATCTATTATTTAATGGAAACATTGCAATTGTGAAATTGTGTTTTCGACATTAGCGGAACATAGACAAAGATTTACGCACATTTGTAATGGAAATGCAGCTACCGTATTTTCCGGACTATAAGTCGCAGGGTTTTTTTCATATTTTGGCCGGGAGTGCGACTTATATTCATGAGCAACTTATGTGTGAAATTATTAACACATTATTATATCCCATGTTATTTTCACACTAATCCGCAAGAGGGCGCTCTAGGCCTGTGTTGATAATGTGTTTGGTAGAAGCTACCTCTGGAGTTAGCGGAGTTGTTTACAAGCGACACCGAGGATGAAGATTTCACTGCGTTTAGTGATCTGGAGTGACACAGATGTTTGGTAAACTTGTTAGCATGTTATTTATGCTATAGTTATCTGAATAACTCTTAATATGTTATGTTAACATACCAGGCACGTTCTCAGTTCGTTGTTTGTCATGTAACATTAGCATACCGTACAATTATTCAGCCTGTTGTTGCCTCTATTCTATTTTTACTTTAAATTGCCTTTCAAGATGGCATGTCTGTTCTTGGTGTTGGATTTTATCAAATAAATTTCCCTCAAAATTGCGACTTATACTCCGGTGTGACTTATATATGTATTTTCCTGCTTTATCATGCATTTTATGGCTGGTGCGACTTATACTGCAGAGCGACTTATAGTCCGGAAAATACGTTATGTTCTACAGCATCGTTTCCTTCCTTTGGCTTTTTTGCAGGAGGAATGCCGGAGTCAACCCAGCAGTGATGAAGATTCCTTGTTTCTGCTGCATGGGTTACAGAGATGGATGCCGTAGTTAAGTGCCACCCAAGAAGACGCAGCCTGCAGTCAACACCTCCTCTGGCATCCTCGCGGTGACTGAGATGAGATGAGTTACGTTGTCAATGTAGGCTCATTTAAAACCGCCTTTTGTTCCCAGGACATGTCCTGGGATTCCGCACTCCCACCGGAGGTGGCTCGCTCTCCCTGCTGGGGTTTCACATTGATTAAGTGACAGGAGTGTCTGTCGTCGTTTTTTATTTTCCGAGTAGCTTCCAAATTCCTCTGCTGTCAGTGTGGGACCCTGACTCGTTGTCTGTGGCCAGTTTCACAGAATCAGAGAGTTCCTTTTGCAATTAATTTCCTTTACCGACAGACATTTATAAAGAGGTTATAGGCTCTGGTTTAATGAGCGGCGTTGACAGATTATACAAGACAATTGACTCGAATTTGATTAATCAACCTGTTGCCAGTGTAGTAAGTGTCCCCTATTGACCCTGGAGGGTCTAGGAAACTGTTTAAGACTGATCTGGGTCATTTTTTTTTAACAAGCCAATTTAATTCAGCAGATGTTTAACAGTAATAAATGGAAGTCTATTAAGGCTTGAGCTCTAGACAGGATGAGACATTGACACCATTTTTATACACATTTTGTGTGTCTGTAGGCTAAAAGAAACAGAACAGAGCAATACTCCCCAAGCACATTTCAAGTTGTTGAAAAAACTAAAAAATAACATTTAAACAACCAGTTCACACTTTAGAATCCCTCAAGGTTGTGCCTTGAAAGGATTTTTTGTGCTTCCACAACTTCATTTAAGAATAGTACATGTTTGGCCCTGCAGCACAGGAATTTGATATTGATCACTTTCAGGTGATAAATTCACAGAAAATGTATCCATTCTTAAAATGGAAATTGTAAATACAACCCAAAGTTTATTTTTTTGTCAGCTTGTTTTTTATGTTTTTTATTCAGTTGAATTTTTTTAAAAAAAGACCACAATCCTCCAGCATCTTTCCTAGAAGAGTGGATTTAGGTGCTTCTGTTTGTTCCACTTGTCAAAATACTGCAGGTCCATTCAAAGACAGAGTGACTTAGATTTGTTTCTTGTTGAAAGAACAATTTTAACCCCTTTTGTTCTGATCAAACGGCCTATCTGCAGTGGTCATTGGGTACACCCTGGACAGGTCGGCAGTCCATCACAGGCTAACACAAATACATACAACCATACAAACTAAGCTACACAAAGAAAAATTTAGAGAGATCAGTCAACCAACGTCATGTTTTTGGACTTGGGAATGAAAAACTGTCCCCCAAAAAACATTCCAACCAACAAATTTAGCCCATGTGGCAAAAAGTTTGGACACAACCACTTTAAAGTAAATGTGACTGAGACTCTCTTTTTTTACAAGGCAGTATTATGTAGTATTGTCCAGGCACATGGTGTCATTTTATAGCAACATGAAGTGAGTATTGCCCCTTTTCCACTGACTCTGACTTCCACTATTGGTAGTTTTTAACTACTCAGTATGTTTAATTATGATTCCTCTGATGTTCAGATTATCCTGAAAATGAATAAAGCTGTACTACTTCTAATCTGACTGATTGTCAGATTAGAAGGTCAGATCAAACCTTCCATGTTGTCACATATTGGCCACTAAGACTTGATTGGGGGCTTGAAACTTTATAGTCATAATCTTCAAATAACAACAAAATAAAATCCAGTAATGCTTACAAGGTGTGGAGACATTTTCTCTCTTCCCTACTTTGAAGATTCTCCAAGAAGATAGCTAAACTGAGTGGATAGAATGATGTTGCACAAAATAGAAATGAACAAACATGACTTGTATTTTGGGTTCTTGTTAATAGCAACCCCAACACTAATGTAAAAATGTTTGGTTTGCTGAATAATTAGTTAATTTTTGGAACGCCGTCATTGGAATTCTACTATATGAAGTGTCAATGAAATATATATATAAAATAACATAGCGATAGTTTAACTCTGTCTCTAAAGTACAGAGGCTTTTTGGGAGGCTTGTATTAGGAACTCTTTGCCATACAAACTTCAGTATGCACAATAATGTGTAGAGTGGGTATAAAAAAAGAGACTTTGTTCATTGAGAGTAAAATGGCATCTATACCTGTAAAATACGGAATGGTCCTGTATTTGGGTGTTAAATGTTACGAGATACGAGACGCCATTTGTTCCGTATTTCTATAACTTTCCGATAGACATTTCTATCACACACATATCAACACTATCAATGACCAAAATAAAACACATGAAATATTAAGGTCAGCTAAATTGTTGTGGCAGGCCATAAACTAGATCCCTCCTGAAAGCTACGGACTTGTGCTGTTGTCACAGTTGCCTAGAGACGGACACTATGCTGCTAAGGCCACTAATATATATGGAAGGTGACATCAATCTTCGTTGACATCACATGGTCAAAAAATGTAAACATGTTGAATTTGCTAAACTTCACAATGCCCATTTCACTATCACCATTTTTAAGTATGGTGGAGGATTTGTAATGCTGTGGGATGAATCTTTTCTAAAGAATAATGGAAACTTGTCCATGAGAAACCAGATGACTAAACAAATGTTTTTGGACTTAAGCAGAAGAAATATCAGCCAGTAACCAGTAAAATATCAGCAAATGTGGATTTTCATAAAGCGCTAAGCTGCTTATTTGGTCAAATCCAGCTACAACACTTAGACAACTTATTTAGCTGGTTAATCACACAAAAATTCCTTAAAAACTAATCCACTGCTAATTGCTGGGTTTCAGGCATGTGACCCAGATGACGCGCAAATTTCAGATGGAGGTCCGGAAGTGGATTTCTCCGGTTCAAATCAAAGCAAAATGGATCACAAATGAGTAGCTAATGCCCTAAATAGGCTGAAACAAACGAGGTATCTCGACAAAACATGCATATATTTAAGATATGGTCCATATTAAATCAGTACAAAAGACTTCTCTTATAATCTTGAGGATTTACCAGGTATGAAAGCGATCCACATAACTAACTATCTGGAACAGCAGCGTTCATACGACGAGCCAGAAGAAAGTTTTCAAAAACCTGGAGAATACAATCATTTAGTTTGAAGTTAGGTCAAGCATTTAGGATCAAAAGAAGCATTAAATGGCTGTCAATTGTTTCTGCCAGTTGAGTAGTGAGTTATGCTATTTTAAGTAATTAACCTATGATAACGATGCGATCGCTAACAAGGAACTAACCATGTTATTTCTATGAGCTTGGATAACCTGGCAAATAATTAATTTAGCTTCTGTAAACCCAAATTCATACTGGAGTTGTACATTAATGTTGAGTCGTAGGACGCTGGAGTCAGATCCAATGTAGGTCAACTATTTGCTGCGATCTACAGAAACCCTACGTTCGTGTCTGGACACGGATATAGTTTGTGTCCAGACATAAACCGTGTGGGGGGAATAGTCACAGCTCACCGTGACTGTATGGCTGGTTAGGTTATATTTAATTTATTTAGCTTTTTTTAGCATTAAAGTTCCACTGAATAAACATTACATTTTCTGTCTGTGACTTGGCACTGACTTAACATTAGCACCATGGGGACTACCAACCTAGGGAGTAAACATAATATATTTTACCTTACACATGAATGAATGTTCTTCTAAGTACATCCAATACAATATCTGAAAACACAATTTAAATGATGCGATCGTTACCTGTTAGAAAGTGGGCGCTGCAAACTCTAGCATTGTTAGTTTCCACTCCTGTTTTTAGCTCTAGATTGTTGATCCACTTTTTTCTTTTTTTTTTCGGTACATTAATTTTTTTGTTAATGAACTACTTTGATGTGATCTACAGATCTTCGAAAAATAAGATTTATCTTTCTCTCTACTGGAACAACCGTACAGGACACAGACTTTAGACATTTTGATTCTGGATCAACAGAAGTAAACGAGCTGCATTTACTTCCTTCCCTCCACCTGCATTGGGTGACATCGGTGCCAAGTCATCTGAAACCCAGCAATAAGGTTGAGAATGTCTCTGCAGATAAGTTTGATAAACGATGGATCAAGGACCGATCAAGGACCGATCAAGGACAGATTGTTAACCGTCTTTATTTCACAAATGACCCATAACACCAGAATATGTGTTTGTGACCTTCCTCATCTTGCTGTGAATAGAAATTTTACAGGCTTGTCACCATGCAATAATGGATCCTCCCTCTTGTTTTTGTTTAAATTGGGAAAGGTAGCTCCAAGGACAGTGCCTCCATAGACACCCTCCAGTATGCCATCGGCACGCTGCACTCAGCCTCTGCTTGATTGTAATAGAAAACTCAATCTCCTGGCCATTCCTGAGAGGCAAAGTGATTCTGGTGCTTGAAAAGATTAATAGCCCTCTAGAAGAAATGAATCAGGTGCTCTTCAGAGCCTGGCTCCTCAATGGGCATGCAAATAGAAATCCCCTTTGTGTTCCATCTCTGTTGCCTTGGCTGATTTGCTGCTGCATGGTGCGACGCAGCTCTTGTCTTTTGTGGCCTCCGTTCTGGTGTCATGTTGCTCCAGGTTTGGGTGGCTCAGATTCTTGCAACAAGTGAAGTAGGTGGCGGCATCCATCAGCTCAGCCTTTGGGCTTTGTTGTTGGGAATTCTTGAGGTGAGTGGCATACGATAATGTGGGAGAGCGTGGGACTGACGGTGTTGAGAGGGAGGGATTATCTAAATGGACTATTTTCATGCCCTTAATCACAAAAGAAACAGTGAAAGGCTCCCTCTTTGGCAGTGTGTGGGAGTATTTGCTCACGTGTATGGCTGAGTGTTGACAGTGGTGGCATCCACTAACGTCGTCAGCACTAAAGTCTGCTTGATTCCCTGTAATTGGTGTGAGCAATGGCCATTAAATCACTCCCTAGCTCTCAGTGGACTTGAGATGTACGGCATCTTAATGATACAAATTGCCTTCCCCACGCTGCTTGAGCTGCAGTAGAATGTGCAGGATCACTAGGAGCTTGTTAAGTGGGCTGTGGTTGTAGAGATATTGTTCGAGTGTTAAAGCGTAAGAACGGTTTCTGGAAGAGTAGCCCAGAGGGTCTAAAGTCTAAAGTCTGAGTTAAGGCCAACTTTATTGATTTTTAGGGGGATTTTATAGACCAACATAAAGTAAGGCATTACTGTGAATAATTGTTGATGTTAGTAAGAGAGCATTTGACATGTAAAAAAGCCAAGTGGCCAACAGAAGTTATGCAATGCATCATAGATGGATAGACAAATAAGAAACCTGTCAGCCTCGGCTAATCAGTGAAGCAGTCAGGAAGGCTCTGGAGGAGCTGCAGAGAGCCACATCTGTGAGGGTAGAATTTGTTAGCAGAACAGCCATAAATCCTGCTTTTATGAAGGACAGCAAAAACAAGACCTTGGTTAATAAAACAAAGTAACAAGAATCCCTGTTTAGAGTTCCATACCAGCTATGTTGGGGATATAAACTGGATATGGGGGGTTCTTTCCTTAAAACAGTGACAGGGAAGCTGGTCACATAACTGAGGGAAATTTGGCGCGAGCTAAATCCAACAGTACTTGAGAAAAACTCATAATTGTACTTTTTCACTAGAATCTGTCAATGTGGCTTGACTTGGCTCGACTCTGGCCTTTAGAGTTGGTTTTCTTTTTCAATTGAGTAACAGCTCTAGTGGGTTGCATCGTCATTTACTTGGGCAGCCACAGAGTCTAAAATGTGGTCATGGAAGCTCTGTTGCCAACATTCTGATTGGTCTGTGGCTTTCTGTCAGACTCGGTTGCTGTTGTGAGTTTTTACAAATTATGTAACAGAGTTAAACTTGTGATGCAACCAGTGGCTCTATCTCCTAGCTGGTCAGTGACTGACAGTCTGCAGGTGTTGCATTTTCAGCTTGAGTCCACATGCTTATGTTATGTGCTTCTGGCACATTACAATTATTTTTGACTATTGTTTTTTTCAATAAACTGTAGTTAAATTATTTTCTTTGTCTCTTTAAAATATATTGTGGTTTGGATAATTTCATATATTTTGTAATTAATATTTGAATGCTTTAAGCTGTGGCAGCTGTCCACCACAGCTTAAAACAAGAGATCTTAGCAGGAGTTTTTTCCTTCCACTTGCTCCACCACCACTGCAATGTGTCCTGCCGAAATGTGTGCATGTAACCAGAGGCTGTAAGCCACAGCTGCTTTCTCCAGCCTGCCATTCGGTAGTTTTCAGTAACCTTTGTTTGTTTGTCTTTTCATTGTGATTTTGGCGCAGTAGGACCAGTTGTCCTGTTTTCACTTCTTTCTGTTGCAGTCGGTTCTTTTTTTGACTTTTTTTGCTTTAATCCAGTACTAGCAGGGGTTTCGACAGAGTTAGGCCTTGCTGTGCCTTTTTTGTGCTTTTTAACCGAAGGAAAATACAAAATACTTGAAAATGTCAGTTTCTGGGTGTGCAAGCTAGTAGAGAAATACACAATCAGAGAGGCTGAAAATGAATGTGTGCCCTGAGTATTCCTTACGACATCCTTGTGCTCCACTTTGTCTGGGTCTCTCACAAAAAATCCTAATAGACATTTGTGGTTGTAATCTGAAGGCATAAATACTTTAAACTACATCGTCCTCTTCTTAGTGCATAACAGTATCCCTCTTTCCCCCTTTTGCATGGCAGCTTGTCATCACTTCACATTCTACAACAGTACATTTTTAATGAGCATGATCCATGTTATGCTGTCATGTGTTGTGATGCATCTTTTGTCTTCAAAAGTTGTTTCTTATTTGAGCCAGTCCATCCTCTGCCGTATGTTTCGGTACTTTCGCACAAAGCTCCAGTCCTATGTCTCTCCTCAACTAGGAGAGCTGTCAGACATGATTAATATTTCACTGAGAAACTGTGCTGGAGGGAACATCCAAGTGCTAAGGGAGCTGCCAACAACAAACCAACACTGTAGCTTCCTTTAGTTCTCCCTCTTCTCTGGAGTTCCCTCTTTGCAGACCTGCATTTATAGCCAGAGTGGAAAACTACACCGGGTCAGAAGTATATAGACAAAGATCCGTTGCAGAAGCTTAGGGTATTTTCACACCTGATAATCTAGTAGGCTCGGTTTGATTGAGGTAAAAAATTACAACATTTGATTTATTTTCACTTGGGGTGGTTCACTTTCCCACTGCACTGTGTTATATGTACCAAACCATTTGAAGAACCTGTTCAACAAAGAGGGCACTGAGCGCAACTTCCTTCGTCGCAAAAAGTAAACAAAAATAGAGTAGCTTCAGGTTTTAGCAGTCGTATGATGACTCTTTTGTCTTTAGAAAACGACCACAAGCTATTTCTCCTTCTCATACTAGACTCTCATGTTTATTTTGAGAACATGAGAGTTTTATATCTACCCAGATTTTCCTGTGCTATGTTTCACTTCCAGCTTTTAGAGCAGTTCACTTTGATCGAACCGAGACCTAGTGTTTTAAGGCAGACAAGAGTTTACTTTTTTGTTGTACATCAGAGTTTGATTGTACATTCACACAATCAAACCTGTCTAGAAACAGGACTTTCTAGACAAACAAACTACAGTTTGGTTAAAGCAAACTAAACAGGGCTGGTGTGAATGCAGACTTACTGACGTACATACTCTGGTATGTACGTCAGAATTACTCTATCTGGTTTTCATAATGAGAAACTCTATCTGGGACTCAGGTGTTCAAGGGCTCCTGGTCAAGAAATAATTCCAGACATCAGAATAAGAACTTTTTAAAGTTGGCTTGCAACCGCTTGCAAGGATATAGAGAAAATAATCTTCTGGGTGAATATCAATAAAGATTTGTCATTTATCCCCAGGAATACTGTGTGAAATGAAAATCAAATTATCAATCGCACTGTAAAAAAAAAGTGCAGCAGAGTACACAGTTACTAGAGTAGCAAACCCTTCATTTAGATTGTTCATACAATCTATTTCTTTCTACAGAGTTTTAATGTGGGAGTACCTTCATGAGCCAATGTGGGAGACTGTGACCCAATGGGAAGAATAGTCATTGTATAATCTGAAATTTGAGGTAGCAATTCTAGCTTCCTACCACATGTCGCTGTGCCACATTGCTGCGCCCCTGAGCACTTAAGCCTTAGTTTCCTACCGATCAGTCTATTGATGTATGAGTATGTATGTGAGCACTTTATTTCCCTTTTTTCCTTGCTATTCATTCTCACAAAGAAGACAAACATGTACGCTGCCCAACCCAAACCATCTATGGCTTTTTGCCTGTCCTCTTTCCTTTCAGAATGCCTCCCCTGTTCTCTCCAGTCATAAACCCACAAAACTAAAATCCACATTCTTCTTAATCCAGTGCTTCTCAATTCCAGTCCTGAAGCCCCCTGCTCTGCATGTTTTAGATGTGCCTTTATTCCAGAACAGCTGATTCAAATGATTGCATGACTGCAATCGTGCAGTCATGCATGACTGCAATCATTTGAATCAGTACTGCAGAAGGTTGTTAATCACTTACAGATTCAATCCAGGTGTGTGGCAGAAGGGAAACACCTAAAACATGCAGGGCTGGGGGGTGTGATGACTCGAATTGAGAAACACTTTCTTAATCTGATGTCCTGGAAAGTGTGTCTCCTGTATGTGTGTCTCTAACACCTCTCATCCGTATCAGGAAACACCCTGCCTCCTCCCCCTGAAAGCAAACACCCATGTGTCACTTCACCAACCCTGTCAGCACATCGCAGATCAACTGCTCAACATGATTCAATTGCAGCTCTTTGGCACACTGAGGTGGAGATTACATCTACATGTTACAGTGCTATGCCTCCCAGCAAGCGTCAGCAGAGAGAATCCTGGGGATGTGCGAGGGGTGAGGGGAGATGTGAGGGGAAATCACTTTAAAGAGAAGGAGCAGAGGAAACTCACAGCATGACTTCAAAGAAAGGTGGCTGTCTGAAATTCCCACAGATGCTTTCTTTAAATGTGTTCATCACAGAACCAACCCGAAACCATCCACAAAGTATGTTAACATCGTCAGAAAGGGCCCGCAAACCTGACGAAATTTTTCGTCAGGTTTGCGGGCCCAGAAAGTGGCAGCCGGGTTCCTGCATCTGCTTCACACGAGTGTCAGAATCACTGAATCGTCTTGACATCAGAACAACTAAATATGCATGTCGTATGTTAATGCAATGACAAAGCTGAGAAGGGTGTCAGATCAGATAAGAAACCATCATTTGGACAGCGTTATCTGCAGGCCGACAGAACTGGGTGACTCAGCACACGAGAACACAGGAGAAGAGTCAGAAAGCACATTTCTACTTGGATCCACTTCCTTGTACACAAGGATGCTGGTGACTTTTGAACCTTTGAAAAGTGGCTGCTTGTTGTTCCTTTTCTGACCTTCAGCTGGTTCTTACAGCGCAGGATGATAATGGAGAGCGAGCACTCACTGAGTGTGGACTTTGATCGCTTTGAAACTGCTGAAGAATTAATCAAGCAGAAGCTGAAGACATTGCGTGGGTTTCTCAGTTATCTGACTAATCGAGCATAAGCTTGGCTAAGAAAGATTGTTGCCACAGTTTGTTGAAAAGGGCAGAGGAATGCTATTAAATGTGTTTAAGGTCACCCACATATCTTGCCCATGCTTTTCCACAGTCTTACAAAAGGAAAGAGAAAATAGGCACAATTAGTGTTGCTTCTTCAAATTGTACAATTTTTTTCTCATTGCTTCTACAAGATCTTTTAGACCTTTGAACACCACAGCTCAGGCGGTAAAATCTGTTCACAGTTAGATTACTTTTACTGACAGCTTCTTTGCCATGGCTTTCTGGTCAAACTGTGTGAAGGAGACATGTTGATGAGTGACTAGTAGAGTAAATGGAAGTATTGCGTAATCTGGAATTGTATCCCCTTAGTATGATAGTCCCACTACCATGTTTTACACTGGGGATGTTGAATTCAGTGTGTGTGTGATTTTAGCTTTCCACCCCATGTAGAATTTTATTGCACAATATGTTACATGACCATCTCCACTTGCCGATTCAAAATTTGCCACCTTGCTCCCCATAACTTGTGCCAACAGGATTTCATGGCTTTCTTTCAGCAAGAACTTTGTTCTTGCTATTTTTCCATAAAGTCCAGATTTTTAAGTGCATAACTAGACTTGTTTGTTTTAAAAAATTTACTTGCAAATTTGATGAGCCACAGGTTGCGGTTCTTTTTTTTGGGGGGGCTGGGGGGCTTGTTTTTGAGTTTAAAGTTACTTATTTGGGCTTGGAAATAAGCAGAGACAATTAATAAGCCTCAGAATTTGTCTGACATTAAGGTAGTTTTTTCAGACTGTCCCTGTCCATCATTTCCCGAAGTATCCGTCCCGCTTTGTCTTTGTTAATGTCAAGTTAATATATTTGCTGTGAGCGACGTCAAGCTTCACATTGCCCTCCAGAAAACTGCAAACATCGAGGCTAATATGAACAGCGCAATAATGTGAAAACAGCCACAAATGAACGTGTCTGTAAAGTTGCACAGCTAAACAGCATTATAACCATTAATATTAAGATAAGTGACACATCTGTGTAGCCATTCGAGTGGTGGATCTGCAGGAGCATTGCTGTGCACTGGGCTCTGACAGCAAATGCAGAGCCGTAACACAGAACCTGGAGGTTAGGGGTTGGGAAGGAGGCTCTAAAATCCTATTTAGAGTTTTCCAGACAATAATAGACATTAAAGGACTGCACAAAAACACACAGAAATTACTAAAACTTCTAAAGTTTTTTGTTTTTTTTTGTACTGTTGTAACACATTAAACAACAGTACAATGTTGTTTAATGTGTTACAACAGTATAACTTATAACAGTATAAGTGTCTCCACTTCTAAGGTTTAATGGTTCAACCTTATAAGTAGAGACACATAGCTGATGTTACCATTATAAAATAACTTGCAATTAAGTATTTGCAAAGCTCAATGTAATTTTCGCAGGTGGCAGAGCGTTGTTGTTGTTAGCAGCTGCTGAAAGTAACAAAACTAAAGTTACTTTTAATGTAACTTAGTTACTTTCCAAATCAAGTAATCAGTAATCTGACTAAGATACTTCGTAAACTGATTAAAATTTACTTTTTTAAAGTAACTATGCCATCACTGAGGATAATGTAGATTTTCGCCACTGTTTTAGAGTTATTGTCTGGATGTAATTTCAGCAATGTCAGCAAAGGAATTGAACAGAGTTGTTCAGTCTGTGTTAGCCATGCGTCCAAATCAATCTATCAATCAATCAAGTTTATTTGTTTAGCACATTTCAGCAACAAAGCAGTTCAAAGTACTTTACATCATAAAAACACACACAAAAAATACATTTATAGAACACAGTCAACAATTGTCAAGTGCCATCGTTACACAACAAAATGTTTCATTATATTGTTTGAAAAGCAACTCTAAACAGGTGCACTGAAAAAATGAGAATTGATGATGAACAAAATGAAATAATACCACAAGATATTCATGTTTCTGTTATTGACACAAATAAAGTACAATTTACTTAACATAAAAATAAAAAGACCACTCATTTTTCTGACTGTGCAGTTAAATCAGACCAAACTTCTCGCTTTCAGTCAGTTAGAATTACTGAAATTATTTCTATTTGCTCAAACTAAAAAGCTGACACTAAACATACATGAACAGGTGTGACTCTCGTTAGCACAAACATCAGTCAGAGGTTTGTGGAAGGAAGCCAAAGCGGTTTGACCCAAGCCATGCAATCTAAAAGACGGTTATCCGGTTATGATAAGGACCAAAGCGCTGCACAGTTACGCAGCTCACCTTTATGCAGCTACTTAAATATGTGGGACTGTCTACACACCTCCATCACCTTAAAAATAAACCTGTTTGGAGTTCATTTCCTGATCCTACCATGTTTTATTTTTATTTTTTTGTGAGAATGAAATTACCCCATAGATGCATTTCATTCGCTTTGGCGCACAGAACACTGCGTTACATCTTTATGAGACAAAAACTGAGGAAATGTATTTTTTACATTCTAGTGAAGTTTTCACAGCCTTTTATTTTTGCTTTCTTCATTTTGCATGCGTCTTAGGTTATTGTCTAAGATTGCTTCTTAACACAAGTGAAAGAATTGTAGTTAGGTTTAAAATGTATGTTTCTCTGCGAGCAGCTCTAATGTGTGCTAATCTTTGAAGCATGGAAATCAATAAGGCGCCTGCCCACACACACAACCTACCTTGGGAGAATTGAGCTTTTGCACATCTGTAACATGTTAGGATCACTTGTGGATTCAAAAGTGTGTCAACAGACCACGTGCAATCACACTCACACTCACACACACCCCTCTCCTAACCCTGGGGTTTTACGTTGGGGCACACTGCCTGTTCTATTATGAATCTTATCAGGAGACAACATGACCTTCTGCAAGAGCATACAAATACGAGATAATATGTCCCTTTCCCCTGTGGAGATGACTACAAACACTCATTTGTTTTAGTTGGTGCCACAGTAAGACAACCTTTTCTCAAATGAGAAGTGAGCTATAGCCAACCACCACAGCCATGAAACCACCAAAATCACAGGAGCACAGCCACTTGTGCAAATAATGATGAATGAAGAGCAAATCCTTTTGTCAACACACTTATTCTAACTGCTTTGATGGCATTCAGAGAATGCTGCACCCTCCTCAGTGGATGACAGACAGCTTAAGCCGGGCACAACCAGAGGCAGGTGGAAACAGCTGGTCTGGTTTTACCCTGTCCATAGGTGAAACTCCCAACCTGGAGAGAGCACAAGTGTGTGAGAGCTCACGTGTCATTTGCTCTGGTGGACTGTGCCTTTCCCTCCCCACTCCTACTTACATCCAGCCCTGCCTGTGCCCTATCAATCAAAACTGTTTATTTAATATGTGGAGAGCTTGATGTATGACTGAAAAGCGAGGCAGCCAGTGTGGAGAGGTCTTTCTCTAATCTCCTACTGTTTCAGAGTTATACTGACAGTTCAGTTGGGAGACCTTTGCACTCATTCAGCGCTATACCACTTCATGGCACTGATTTGTCTGAGGTCTAAATGATTGTCTTAAAATACTTTTGTTAGATTATAATTCACTGTATGGCTAAGCACTTAAAAACATTAAAGACCTTGTTGTTGTGTCAACCTTCTAGTCCACTCAGGTCTTCAGATTCTAGACTACTCTGCATTCCCAGAATCAAAACCAAACATGGAGAAGCAGCTTTTAGTTTTTATGCTCCACAAATCTGGTTCAAACTTCCAGAAAACTGCAAAACATTTGAAACACTGAGTTTCTTTAAATCAAAGCTAAAACCCCACCTGTTTACAGTTCCATTTGATTAATAACTGGAACATTGATCAACATATTTGATGTATGGTATGTTTAATGACAACACCAGTGTCGGTGCTGTCAGACAAATTATAGACAAGCTATAATTTCTTTAAAAGGTATTTTATGCCATTTTGAACAAATTTATTTTGGGAGGATTTTACACGAAGTTACTCATAATTAAAAAGAGGATGACAAATGAAACACAACTGAGCAACTTGGCTTATTTAATATTTTGTTTAAATTATTTTCTCTTCTCTTTGAGGTCTCCTGGTCCTATGTTGCCATGGAAGCGTGCCCATGAGCAGTGCTGACAAGGATCTGGTGTTTTCAATCAACCTCACTGTGTTTCAGAGGGAACGGAGATGTTTTTGGATTTTGTTTTAGTTTTGAAGTTGTTAGATGTAATTATGTAAATATTTTTCTAGGAATATAGTTTGATACAAATGTTTTTTTCTATCTGAAAAGGTAAATGTTGACTCCACCCCTTAATTAGTCCTGGTAGGAGCCAATGGTTTAAAAGCCAGGTGATTTAGCTCAGAGGGAGAATCTCCCTCCTGTTTGAATGCATGTCATGCTGTAAGTTGGAATAAAATTTTTGAAATACTGCATAAAGAAAAACAAATTTAGAGCTCTACAATTTCTGGATCCTGTTTGATTTTTTTCATCCCAAACCAACAGGCCTGATAAAATTAAAGTCCAAAAGTTTTCTCTGCAGGCAAACCATGTCTGTGTTTCTGTGACTTCAAAATGGAGGTCCTATTGAACAGTTCTTCTGTTGGAGCGAGTCAGTAGTCTCGCAGCAGTTTTGGGGAACCCAAAGATGACCCATACCCTTTCCTATTAAATTCCCTTTTTGACAACATTGATAAATGTTTTGAGTTGTTCTTCAGATGAAAAAACAGATATTTACCATATTTTTAAAATGTTGTTCCAATGAAGAAGCTTAACCAAAAATAACTGATTTCTGAGGTTATGTTTCTGCAAGAGTCCTAAATCATTTAGTTTCTGTTTAATGTAAGAAATGGCATTGTCAAGTGCAGAAATCATATGTTTCAGTTTTGTCTGGATTAAGCTGCAAAAAGCTGTCCTGAACTACTGTTTAATGTTTATTAATCAGATAATCAAAGAGATGATCATCCAAAAAGATGACAAGAAACATCAACAAAGTGCTGAATTATCTAAAGGATAATATAATAAAAACAAAATAGGTTCTAGAACAGAACCATGAGGAACTCCACAACTGACTGTAATGAGCCCAGTATGGTGTATCCTGACTATATATAGACTTTGAATAGTGACTCTATTTGACAATCCCAAGAGTGTGAAACTGACTTTGTTTTGGTATCAAATTAACCTTTGAACTAAAGCTACATTCAGTCACGTGATGCTCTAGTCTACACAAATGTGACACCACTTTGGAATTTTCCACCTGTGTGAACACCCTGGAAACACAGCAGAACCATGTCAGTCATTGTTTTGTTTTGTTTATCATTACATTTTTTTGTTCACAGAAAACTTGCAGCTAAATGAAACCTAGTAGCTTAGAAAGACATTGAAACCTCAACATTTTCTGCTGGGTTTAAAATAGATCCGTTTACAAGTCAGGCATTTTGGCCTCCATTGAGCCTGAGTTGAACGATTTTAATCTTCGCATGGATGAAACCAAACATGACCTAAACTCCTACTCATGTGGACCTTTAGACACAAAGGTTTAACAAGATTGCACATTACTTAAACATATCTTACAATCAATTTACACTTGTTTGTAAAGCCTTGAATTCCTGTTTGTAAAAAAGATTTTACATCTGGAAACATTCTCCACGCTATCTGCTCAACAAGGAATATTTCATGTGCTCAAACTGTGCTTTGTGCTGATAACATGCCATCCCTGTAGTGTGTGTCCTGATTTCATCACACTGTGGTGATTACATCTGAGCTACATGAGCCTCTGCGTTTAACGCTTACTCCTGGGGCAAAGAAAATACAGGCACTGTGGAGTGTTTCATATGTTTCAGCTGCATGAATGAGCACAACACACATCAGTCTTCCTGCATCCATTTCCACCAAGCAAGTGCTCTCTTCAGTTGACAAGGGCAAGCTGCAATTCTCCTACATGACAGAGCAGTGAATCTTACACAGCTGCTTGACTCTTAACGGTGTGTTTCTTCGCAAGACAGACCTCGTCCCGGTGTTATGACTGCAACGTGTTCATGCTGTTTGGGCCATTAAAACAGCTGCACACTTATCTGCCTCTTTGACCTCCCAGGAGATGAGATTTAAGCATCTCTGTTATATGGAGCATTGTGTAAATAGTTTATGATGGCCCTTATTAAATCAGTAGCAGCAGTCTGGGACCATGGGAATGCCAAGTTTTCTTGTGGAAAGTGGAGAAGTGAGTCCTCTCCATATGATGGTGTTAATTTACTTGAAAGCCAGCAATACTAACAGTTTTAAACATAGACATAGTAAAGAGCAGATGCCTCATGGAGCATTCTTGCCTAATGTTGCTGACGAGTGTAGGGCCGACATCTTGTAGCGGTCAACCGCTCCCCTCAGCGTTATGTTTGGCAGGCACAATAAAGTGTCAGCGTGTTTCATTAATCATAATTTGCTAAATGCTAAACAGATTCTCACATTTTTTTTTACTGGAGACCTTATTCAAACAGCTATCAGCTACATGTACAAGGACATTTTTTTGTAAGTTTTTTTAGTTGGATTAATGGTTCAGCATATTTAAATACTCTTAGTGGGGAAAAGAGAATAAAATAGGAATAGAATATGCTGATTTTATGATGAGAATTTTACATCATAATCCATCCATCCATTTTCTGTACACCTTTGTCCCTAGTGCGGTCAGGAGAGCTGCTGCTTTGATATGAACTGCATTAAACCCTCAGATCTTCTGCTTGAGGAAACTCCAAAGGTCCTCAATAGGGTCAGAGGTCAGAGGAGGATGGTGACCACACCATGAGTTTCTCCCCTTTTATGCCCATAGCAGCCAATGACACAGTGGTATTCCTTGCAGCATGAAGATGATTTTGCTACTGAAGGTGCAGCTCTTCTTCTTGAACCATAAAAGAAAGTGATCAGTCAGAAAGTTCATATACTTTGCTGAGGTCATTTTCACACCTTCAGGGACTCTAAAGGGACTGACCAGCTCTCTCTCTCTCTCCCCATGATTTCGGTCCAAAAAATGACTCCACCACCTCCTTGCTGACATCACAGCTATGTTGGGACGTGGTGGCTGTCCACCACCAATCCACTACTGTGTCCATCTGGACCAACCAGGGTTGCACAGCAGGCCTCAGTGAACAAGTCTGTTTGAAAATGAATCTTCATGTAGGGCTGGGCCCACTGGGATCATTTCTGCTTGTGAGCTGGTCAGGGGCCCAATAGTAGGTTCATGCACTGCAAGCCTCTGGAGGATCCTCCATCTTGAGGTTCCAGAGGCACCAGCAGCTTCAAATAACTGTTTGCTGCTTTGTAAAGGCATTTTAACAGCTGCTCTCTTAATCCCATGAATTTGTCTAACAGAAACCTTCCTCATTATGCCTTTATCTGTACAAAAATCAAAAGCTATTTCAATCTCTGTTCTGAATCAGACACAAATCTCTTCACAGTACCATAACATTTCAGTTTTTGTTAAATATCTAATGTTTTCATATCTTGTCTATAACTGAGCTCACCAGACAAACTAATCAACCCAGCTCGCTGAAATTTAGTTATTCAAAGAGCCCAGACAGACAATACCATCTATAAATTTAATAGCACAACAAAAAAATTATCTTTATGACACTTTAATCCAATTTGCATAATAATTTGGAACACGGTGTAATAATTTAAGAAAAAATAAGAAATAAGAAACAATCACATAAAAAGATTATAATCACATATGCAAGTCACTGATTTACAGAAAGGACAGACCATCAGAGATTCCACATTCTGGACTTAGACCTGGCTGAGCTTTGTGAAATATCGGTTAGTGTCTGGTTTATAGATAAACCTGTACATAAGGTTTTCAAAGTCCTTTCCCCCTGGGTGGTGAATGTTACATAATATTAAAATAATATGTCTGTAATATATATTGTATAATTTTATTTCTAAGGTAGGCTTTTGTGTCAAATAATCTAAATCATTGTGAGGAAATAATGAAAACTTTTTTCATTATTTCAGCATGAACTGCAAAGAATCCCAGCTCATGCCTTGAAGACCAGCAAGTGGCTCGCAGGACCAGATTTCCTACTGATACAAAACACTGAACAAACTGAAACCTCTTTCAAACTAGTCAACCTTGAATCCAACCCAGAAATTCATCCTATGGTGACATGTTGTGGAGCAGAACTCACAATCTCTTTCATGGATCCAAGTCATTTCGAATAATTTTCATCAAGGAAGTCACTGTTGAGGGCCATATCCAGGCTGGTTTGCATAGTCAGATTGTATTAGAAGAATCAATAAGCAAAAGTCAAGGTTGGCATATGTACAAGAATCTTCGCCCAGATAATTTTCTAATTGAAAATCATGTCATTTTGAGCAGCCTTCAACACAAGCTCTATGCTAAATTACTTGCATGTATTAGAGATCAGAAGGAGATCCTTAAACATAGCCATTAGTGGAAACTATCACTCTATATTGATGGGTGATAGTAGGAGGCTGTCTCTCACAAGCCAATCTCCAAAATGATGAAGCAAACTCATATATTATACCATGCATCATCATCTGACAGCCCTCCTGGTTTGTCACTATCACCAGTGCTAACAGCATCAGGGTTGTCTATTTACAGAGGTTGCTGTGAGATCAGTTGGCCTTTGGATGATCAATGGAAGACGATGCTTCAGCTCTGTTATATATCACTGAGAGTTAGTTGAGATGGAGTTCGGAAGAACAAAAGATGGCAGATCTACTAATAGATCGTAGCACAATCTCCCTTCCATTCACTTATGTTATAATCAATGTTTTTGGACCTTCACCACAACTTCTCGGCGAACATGGAGAGACTATATAAACAGTAAAAGTTGGGCTGTCATCTTCAGCTGTTTAAATGCCAGGACATGATGAGGTGATGGGATCTATGGTGTCCTCAAGCCTCATCAATGCCTTTCAAAGATTAATTTTCATTCGTGGACTGGTGGAGCTAACTTCATAGGAGTATGCAAGAAGCTTGGCATCACTCCAACACATTGCAACAATCAAAAAATCCATGACTTCTTAGATGAAAATGAGTGCACATGGATTTTTAATCTACCTCATGCCTCATATAAGGGAGGAAGTTTTGAGCGCATGATTGGCATCACAAAGTGCATATTAGATTCCATGTTATGTATCCCAACTCAGCATCTCATCCACAAAGTGCTAGTTACCTTTCTATCTGAGGCGGCTGCCATTGTGAACTCTCGACCTTCTGATCCTGACTGTCTCTTTCTTCTCACAGCTGCTTACCTCCTTACTAAGAAAACAGGTGATTCCTCCATGCCTCCTAGAGACTATGAGAGTGGAGATCTTTACAGACGTCAATGGAGGCAGGTGCAACATCTTTTAAAGTATTGGCATCACTGGAGGAGCCAATACTTTCCCACCTTACAGGAAGAGCTGTACGATCCTCACTTATTCCTACCCATCTTTGTTCTGATCACTTGACTTTTAAACAAGATTTCTTTTGAAAAAATGTTTTTGTTGTTGCATTACTGTTTGTTTTTTTCATAAGTCAATGAGCATGAAGAACAGGTGAAACTGAAGGGGATGCCATGCAGCAAAAGGAAACAGAACCCCAGATAGCTGCATTAATGACTGTAGACTTCTCAGATGGTGCACATGCTCTACTAAGCTGCCTTTCTGAATATTGTTTCTGACGTGACTGTTTTACTGGTCCTGAATGCATGCCATTTTCTGTTGTCACTACCTGCTGGTTCAGGAAGAGTGCATACTGCAAGTCAATGACTCAATGCAGTCTGCAGGAGTTTCTTAGAAAGACACATTTTTAAACTATTTTGAATAATTAACTGCTTACTGGATTGTTTGATAACTAGGATTGATTGGAATATATGTTTGATTGAATTGAAACGATTTCTGTAGTGCTCAAGATTATATTTGCTGTGAATGAGTGGACAATCTCAGAAACAAACTCTTAAAGCAAGAAAGCAAGCATGTAGAAGCGTGTAGTGACAGAGAGCAAACAATTCCTTATATATATTTAGACAGACAGAGGGAGAGCGATATGGAGAAAGACAGGGGAGTGGTGGAGTGAGCTTTCTACCACCCACTCAAGATACACAAAATTTAACTTCTGGGTCAAGATAAAATACAGTGCAGTCCTACGCAAAGCACTGACTGGACATGCATAAAAATAATATAGAACTTGATCAATGTTCTTCATCTGGTGCTTGTGAAACCCCCACACCCTGTCCTGAGCACATGCCCAGGACCACATTGGGCAACTGCCTGCAACCCTGGTCCTCGAGAGCCGGTGTCCTGCAACTCTTGGATGTCTCCCTGGTGCAGCACACTTGAATCCAACAGCTGAATCACCTCCTAAGTGCAGTCAAGTTCTCTAGATTCCTACTAATGACCTCATTATTTGACTCAGGTGTGTTCAAGTAGAGATACATCTAAAAGTTGCAGGAGACCGGCCCTCCAGGCCTGGAGTTGCCCACCCACTATACTACACTATACTTGGACCACTATGTATAATTTTGACCTTACATGCAAAACATTTGCTTGGTTATAATGTTTTGAAATCCATCTTGTATCATCATTCTACTCTGAAAATGCATCAGTAAAAGACCCAAACTAAAGTTCTGGGTCTAAAGTTCAAACTCTACATTGATTTGTCTTGCTGCCTGCTTCATTACTGGAAGTAGCTGTATTTACATGGCTGCTTAGATCCAAGTGCAAAGTGTTAGAAGCAACCTCTTAATTAAATCAAATGCATTGTTGCACTCTTGTCTAAATGTTCCCACAACAGACAGAAAAGAGCAAACTGTCACCCAACGCAAAGGAAATTAGGTGCATTAACAAGTCAATGAGAAATTCATGTGTGTATAATTTCACAGTCTGACCTCTGTTAATGATGCCCCTCAAAACCCCATAGGTGGTGTTTCTCAAATAATCTCCAGGGGGGATCCCGTGCATCGCTGGAGCTGCGCGTCCTCCTCTTGACATACGGAGGAGGAGAACGAAAGAAAACACATTCTATTAAAACGTGAAAACAAACGAAGAACATTGTCTATAAAAACTCAGCAGGTGTTTTCTTCATATTATTATTTTTTATCAGCTTTGTCTTCTTCCCCTTTGACTCATCAAAACAGAAATTGTGTGACGGCAAATTTCTGTGAAGCATGATTTCATTTGAGAGTGCTCATCTGTGAATGCATGTTATTTTTTATTCCTCTCAGCAGAAGTGAGAGAAAGCTCTGAGCGCGTGAGAGAGAGGAAGAGTGGGTGAGGGGTGGAAGGGCTTAACCCATTCACAGGCTGGCTCTCTTCTCCTGTGGAGAGAAACAAGAGAGAGAAAGCGCATGCCCAGGGTCCTCCATTCACAATTGCTTAAATTCACTCTTGCGCTTTTGCTGTGACAGATCGCTCTTGAGATCCGCCTCCAGCCCATACTCAAGTTTTGGACTTGAGAATATTGGAAATGTGTATCTGCCGGACCAGGGGCCTGAGGTCTGTGTGTTGTGAAGGGTTTTTTGAATGTTATTTTTTCTTTTTGTTAATATTGTATTTTACACACTGCATAAAAATGGCAAATGTACTTTGTTGCATTGTCAATAAACGAATCTTTTAAAACAAAATGTATATTTTTTCTGTAGCCCTCATCCTCTTCTGTAGGACAATATTTATTTAGTTAAGCTTTTAATGGTCTAATAACATTGGCACAATATTTATATTATTACCTATTTGGTAGATTTGGGAAATAGCTACATTTTTATTGAATATTTTGGATAATTATACTTTTCTGCATGCTTGCTCATGACAAAACAGGTTATAATTTGTATGCTAATGCTATTCAGAAAGAAAAAAACTTAAACAAAAAACTAAAGGTTTTGAATGACTGGTAAAATGTTCTGGTTCCAGTTTGAGCCTCTCAAATTGTAGTTTTTAAGCTAGAGCAGATTAATGACTGTCAAGGTTGTGAAAAATTGGGTGGACTAGCCCTTTAGCCATTTACTGACTCAGAAGCTTCAGAAGTCAGTTTCGTTTAAAAAACAAAGTAAGAGTATAAGGCTTTCTCTGTGAAGGCATCATGGTCAAATTAATTGCATAGCGCTTTGGACGACTTTACAAAATCGTGTCTCCAAACAGTGTGCAGGGCAGAGAGAACTTCCGGGTCAGAACCCTCGTCAAAAATTGTGAAACCATGGATTATTTCCGGAGTGCAATGGTGTAGGACTGATATCTGATCTGTGCCCATCCCTTTCTGTTTGCTGCAACAAGATCCTTCTCGGTCAATCAGTGAACAGAAAGAGAAGTGCTCTGTTTTAGAGTAGTTGGTCTGTAGATTTGGTAATGGCAAAGGAGGAAGTAAACGTAGCCATTTAGTCCTTGTTGACCACTCAAGCTAGTCGAGTTAATCAAATGTAATCCAGTCACTTTAAATCTATTAGGTATTTATGCAAATGAATACAGTTCCTAGTTGATTTCATCAGTTGTCCTGGCATCATTATGCAGCACTCCATACTGGTTTTGATGGAAAAGCAAAACAACAAAAAAAAAACTCTGTTTTACAGTTGGTTTTTGCTGCTTGCATGAACTGGAAAAATTGGGGTGAATGGAGTCTCAGAAGTAAAGAAAAATACCAAAAATAATAAAAACAACCTCCTGCCTTTTTACTTGGATTTAGCTGTTTTAATCCTTTAAAATGTCACCTGTTTTTATGACTCTCACCTTCTCAACCATTAATGTTAGAAATATGAAATCAAGAGTAAGAGCCCAGAGTGTTTAATTCTTTTTAACTTCTGTACAGTCAGATGTTTTTTTATGACAAGAATGTGCACTTCTGTTTTTAAAATCCTACATCTGGTGGCAGGACATGTGGCCAGAACCATCCATATGGAGCTGCTCAAACAAAAAAAGAAAATGATGACATGGCCATTTTAATAAACAACCTTCATGTCTTGGTGAAGGGGGGCACTTTTAGCAAATCTGACTTTTAAGAGATTAAATATTTATGGCTTTAACGACAAACACGACATGTATGACTTTTAGAGGAGCTGCAGCCCCACGTGCTAGGAAAAAAAACATTGATAATTGGGGGTCTGGGGAGAGAGATTTTGACTGAATTTTAACTGAAAAGACAGGAAAAGAACCAGAGAGGATATTAAGGTAGGCAAGACACTGCTTTTATTACAGAGAATCAGAATTTTAAATTAGTGGACTGTTTTAGGACTTTTCCAATCTCCTTGTTCTGTCCTGCACGCTTCACTTCCTTCAGGTGTGACGACCGGGAGAAACTCAACCGCTCCCTGCTGGAGGACCAGGTTCTGATCGGCCAGTACCGGGAGCGGTACCGTGAGTGGCAGACCCTCCAAGCCTAAGTACGAAACACAAGCACAGTGGTGGAATATGGTGTGGGTCCTCGACCCAGACTTTGTTCCGACAAGCAGGGAAAAATAAAACGACCAAAGAACAGAGACGCATGATGAGGCTGCAGAGATATATCACCTTTAAAACCAAGAGGGCATGGATTCTAATAAAGAAATAAGAAAAGTAAAAACCAAATGAGCAATTCAGCAGAGATAAAGAGTAAGGGGGTGATTTTAAGAAGTGCAGAAAAGGAAAAATACTATCAAACAGAAGAAATGAAAACAGTGGTCAAAACATTTTATAGTGAATTATATACAGAAAAAACAGTCAACAAAGAAAATGTAAAAGAAACTTTGGAATTCCTTTAAAAAAGTATCAATGAAACTAGTTTTTTAGAGCAGGATTTTACCCTTTTAGAGCTCTATCAGTTACTGGAGAGTTTTTAAAGAGGAAAATCTCCAGGCTCAGACAGACTCCCTCTAGAATTTTGTTTAGCATTTTTGGATATTTTATCACATGGTTTACTTGTTTTTACTGATTTTAGTAAACTAGACAGACTCCAAGATAGATTTAAAACAGGTATAGTTACACTTTTATATAAAGACAAAGATAAGAAAGATCTTAAAAACTGGTGACCTATCACTCTTAAACTCGTTTACTAAAAAGTAAACAGTGCCGTGTGTTGTGGGATCTAAACCTTGTACTGATCGAAGACACCATCTGTTTTAAGAGAGACAGAAACATTCGGCTGATAGTCCTAATGTAGATTTTGAGAAAGCTTTCGATCGGGTCTCTCATCAGCACCTCTTCCAGGTACTACAAAACATGGGTTTTCCTGGGAGGTTCGTAGCGTGGGTGGGACGGCTGTACCCAGACATCACCAGCAGCTTTCTGATTCACAGTTGTTTCTGACAAAAGCAGTGACAGTGAACTGCGATGTCCGTTATCTGCTCTTCTGTATGTGACCTGCATGGAGGTGGTTGTGCAGATCTTGATAAGAGACCCACAGATTTTAGGTGTAACTATACCAGGGAGTGGAGGGCAGGTAGCAAAATGTCTTTGGGTTAGGGTTAGGGATGCACAATTCTCATTTGAGAGACCTGAAATAAAGCATATTGATTACAGGACTAATGGCCCACCATCTGTCAATACAGCAATCTACCAAATTGACAGAGCCTCCTTTTAATTTGGATGCAGCTGTTTGCGTCATGCGGATCCAAACTGCTGGATTCACTCACAGAAACCAAACACATTGGTCTCAGTCAAGCTGAAAGCTTTCCAGAGAGTCTGTGACTTATAATCCCTGAGATCTGGTGTTTCAGCCCACGTGTGGGAAATAACACAGGCTGTGGTTTAAACATGAGGAGCAAAACGCATTCACGCAGCTGCAATGCAAGAAAAAGACAGACTCACTCTTAAACAGACTCTTAAATGTCACTTTGCTTGGTTCCTCTGTGTGTACATGAATATGTATTTATTTGGATAATAGATATCATTCATTATTATTATTTCAGCTTCAGTTTCAACTTCTTTCTTCTTGGTAAATTATTGGTTTCTAAAATAGTGCTTTATTTCGTTTCCTTTTTTTTAATGTTGTAAATTCACCAACATGAAGCTAATCTGAATCTTTGATTTAACCTCAGTTGTCCTGGCTATTTTGTGACTTTTCTTGAGTAAATTAGTTTTTATTTCATAATTTTCACTCTTTACTGACCTTTATGTTAACAGGTAATCATAAATATTATAGAAACTTTATTTTTTTGTGTCTTAACTCTCATTACATTTTTTTTATGCCTGGAGATTTAAAAAAAAAAAAAAAAAAATTTAACCATTAGTCAATCAAAGAAAGAAAAAGCAAAACAGTTCAGATTATTAGCAGCATTTTCATAAAGTAATTATCAATAGTACTGTCATGGAAAAGATTACAATAAAGTCACATCTGCTAGTCATGTCATAAAATGTTTGTGAACTATCACCAAAAGAACTATTTGGGTTACATGTACAAGGTTGGAAGGTTGTTTTCCACAGCTGCATCAGAACCAGACCGTCTTGCCCCTTGTTTTTTTCCTTATCATTGTATGAAAACTTACATGTTGTCTCTGCCTGGCAGAGCTTGGTGAGCCTTGCATCCAGACTGGTTTGATAATTGATTGTCTTCTGAGCTCTCTGCTCTCTGTATTGTGAACAATGCATGAATAAACCTGATTCAGTGATTTTACCTGAACAGTGCTTGGAAATAGTTTTTTTCCACGGCAGTACTTTTAACCAGTCTTACATCTTTATAAAGACTTTCTCCATGTTTGGACAGCAAATAAGAATATTTGAGGAAGACTGGTTTGCAGTTTTATGTCACATCACTGCATTAGCTGGAGTGACAGGTTCCACTGATTACATACTTACACATGTGAATGGACAGGAATAGGCCAAAAGGTGCTGCATAAAACCTGACCCTCACCAATCAGATTTTGATTAAGTAGCAGCCTCAGGATGCTGAAACCATGAGCAGACTGGTGTGTCGTTTTGCCTTGGCCTGACAAAGCCGCTGTGCTGTGGAGTACAATCTGTCATTTTCAACAACTGAAGTCTTTAGCCCCAGCGCTTAGCCCTGCAGAGACTGCTGCTGGCTCACCTTAAGGGTAATCAATTAAGAGCCTTCATGAAGTCAATGTAGCTTGCATTTGGAGAAATGCTGGCAGTGATGAACAGATCACATGTTTTGATTTCTGCGACTTGTCCAACACAATTGAGCAGTCACTGTGATGTTGGCAGCTGTGAAACTGACTGGATTATTGACCACTTTACCTCTGGAGAGTGCAGTCAACTCCACAGGAAACTGGACATTCACAGCTTTTCATCGCCATGTCCATCTCAAACCCAGTGTACATTGCAAGAAAAATCACATTTTCTGCAATTTTCACTAGCAGTCAGCAGGTAGACAATAGGGAATGGGAATCCTTGATCTAATATTTTGCAGCAGGTTGTTTGGCCAGCACTATCAGGACAAAAACTAATTATGATTTTCTCCCTGTTAATATAAAGCATTAATAAAGATAAATACATTTTAAAATACAGTTACTGATGCAGTTTAGTGATATAAACCACACTTCTTTATGAGACTGCTGCTCTAAAGAAGAACATTACAAATGGGATTGCTTTTCAAGAGCAGCATTTGTGTTTGACAGGCTTTAATTACTGACACAGTCTTGCAGTTACCTAAAAAAAGATGTCGAATATTTCTTGTTGTCACTTTGATCGTTATCACAATAGTAAGTCCACATCACCCACCTTGTATCTTGTATTCATGTACAGCTTCTCTGTGTAAGAGAATGTCTGAGATTCACCTTCAAGCATGACAGCAACCCTAAATATACAGCCAGAGCTACAAGGGAATGGTTGAGATCAATGTGTATTCATATGCTATGATGTCTGAGTCAAAATTATGACTTAAATCTGCTTGACAACATGTGGCAAGTCTTAAAGATTGCTATTAAAGACACTGTCAATAAAGTTCAAGCCCTGTTGCTAAGAATAATAAGCAGATCAAACTTTAAAATTCAGTAATTAATACAACAGCAATCTAAAATCAAAGATTGTATGATGTGTCATAATTTTCAGGTCAACATTTAAGCCAGTCAGTTGTCGGCTCACAGATGGAGCACCAGGAGGTTCCTGTCACTGTGTGGAAATGCTGGTGCAGAGTGACTGAGACGCCTGGTTGTAAAAACTGCAGCCACCTTACTCTCATGAGATTGTGGCTGTCTGCAGCTGCATGATGTCAGCATGAATAGTGATCCAAAATCAAGCCAAGTGCTTTGGCTGACCGGGAATCGGATAGATACAAGTTTGGATGTGGTTTCATGAACCTATAATGCTTTTTGTGACCGACTCATTTACCCATAATTCTCCAAGAGTAAAAGGCAAGAATTATTGGCCAAATAGAAGAAGCACAAATCAAGTCTGCAGTAAAACCTCAAAGGGCCAGTATTATATTTTTCCAGGCACATTATGCCATTTTATAGCACAATCAAGTAACCCTACTGCCTCCAGTTGTTATAAAAATGCTGTATATATCAAATAAGATTGAAAAGAAACTTGACTTCATAATTTAATGCCTTGAAATTGGGCACATGCCTCTTTAAAATATCATACTCTTTATGAAACTCCATTTTTATCGCCATTTTCCTGAGAAGTAGCTTCTGTAATGAGGTCACAGATGTGCAGGTTCACTGGGTGTTTGCTAATTGCTGTTATCTTTCACTCATATTTTTATATTAGCAAGATTTTCTTCTTTTCAGAGAAGGTTCCTACTTTAATCTTCTCAACGTGTTGCAAGGTAAATAAATCAAATTTTTCTTAAGAGTGCCATTTTATACCACTTTAGATAAGTATGTTACCTTCTGTTTTCAAAATGCTTCATATATTATATGACAAAAGAAATTTTAATTTGTAATTTAATGCCTTAAAATTGGGCTTCTATCTTTTTATTGGCTCAGGCAGCCTTTATTTCAGAGTTGTTAGATAGTAAGTAATGAAAGAGAGGGAAGGCGTTCGGCAAAGGCCATCAGGCCGGGACTTGAATCTGTGATGTCAGTGTTGAGGACTATGGCCTCCGTACATCAGCTGTGTTTTACCACTGTGCCACCAGAGCACCCCAAGATCCTCTGTGTCTTTAAGAAACTCCTGCTTTTTCTGAAACTCCACCTCAAAGAAGTCATCATAACATTACTTCTCTGTAGAGCTTTGGAACTGACGTCACTGCGTGTGACGTTTACGTCGCTTGGTGCCATCTTGTACATACCAAAACAAACTTTTTCCGGTGTTTTCATTGTGTTACTGACCACAGTGAAGTTGTTTTCAAATTGGATATTGGATATCCACGCTCCGCAGAGTGAGGGGCATTTAGCTCAAGGTTGATCCGATTTATGAACGCTAAGTCCGGTCAGTTGTTCTCTACCGCTACCTCCTCAAGCACTCGGAGGTTCACTGGGGAACCGTCCATTTCTGAACCAAACACTCCTGTAAATAAATGCCTTATGACCAACTGGTGCAAAAAAGTGGTAATTCATGCTATTATACGAAGCACACTATCCTCTATTAAAATTTTAAGTGAAAACTGGGAACCTGTCAAGGGTGTACCCCACCTCTCGCCCGGAACGATAGCTGGAGATAGGACCAGCACCTCCTGACCCCACAAAGGACAAGGGTGTAAGAAAATGGGTGGATAAATAATTTTAATATTCAATAATTTGATTTCTTCAGTAGCTTCCAAATCGTGTGCCCCATTAAGTCAAAATCAGTGTGAAATTGTTCTACTAGACTGTATAGATGAAGCACACTCATCTTTACTACATTTTGACCCCTTTTTTGTTTAACTAATTTTATATTTAAAAATATATATATAAAAATAATGTTCATATTACCTATGTTCGTATTACCTCAGATGATCATCACATTTATCATGTGATGATCATAACAAATGATCAATTCCATAAATTTCTAGGACAGGATCTATTTCGTTAGATGTTCACTTCCTACCAAAAATATGTTAAATACAACAAATATTTACTTAAAGTGTAATCTATTTCATAACATTTACCTTTATAGTTTACTCTGAACTGTTTAATTACACATTAAATGTTTAAAGATGGACTCTTTCATCTGGCTTCATTAAATGTTTACTGCAAAATGTCTGATTATATAATTGTTTACTTTAATCACATAAAATGTTTATATAAAAACATGCTTTAAATATCAAATTTTTACTTGAAATGTGATTCATTTTAAGTAAATGAATCAGGTGATGCCCTGTTTACATGCGACTTGAAGTGCTTGAATCAAACATTTCATGAATGTTTACCACATTAAATTATGAAATGAGAGAAAACAGCCACTTCCAACTGTTCACATATGTCAACACAAATGGTTCCTGTTCCTCTTCAGAGAGTGCAGCCTGGCTCAGCTTCTCTCCTGGGGTTTCCTTCTCAGTCTCTCCAACTTTTATGGCCTCTGCTACTGTGTTTTCATTATTTACCTCTCCTGGGGTAAATAATAAATCTCTGTAACTTGTTGATCCACTATGGTCGTGCTGTATCACCTCTTTAACTGATGCATGTTGGACCGATGTTGTGGCTTTTACCTCGCAGTGACACATATTTAGCACTGGAACCCAGTCTGGATTGAGCTAATCCATTTCATATGTCGGTTTGCCTTGAAGAGGAGATATCAGAACACACATCAGCATTAATATTGTAAATTTCATAAGACTAATAAAATAATTTACTTCACAATAATGTCCACTGACAAAACTCAGACTATGCTACATAAAAAATACAAGCCCGACCTAAACAAGGTTGACCCACTTAAATGAACTCAACATAACTGAACTGAACCGAACCCAGACAAAATCATAGCAAAACATTATGACACAATACCAACAAAGCAAACTTAGACACTCACCAGAATAGAAATGTTTGGAGCAAACTTTTAGGTATCTTGGGATGCTTGAGAATGTGCTATCAGGACGTCTCACCGCTGATACCCAGATATTCGTCTCCTCTTCGTTTGCTCCGATAGCTCAGCTCCAATAGCTTAGCTCCCTCGTGTTGTTTACAGGCACAAAAACCTGTTTCTTGAGTTTCACTAAATGGACTTTAGCGAAACTAAAGTCCATTTTCCATCTTTTTACCGTTTCGGTCGAGTGATCGGACATTACACCCAATAACGCAGCAAGTTTGTACCATTGCTAAATTATTTTAAGTAACTTCAAAAATTCAAAAGATCTGTCAGGCAGTCATTTTCTCGGTTATGTTTATGGCCATACAAGATGGCGCTCATATCCCTATGCCTAGAGCAGTGACATCACATTCCAAAGCTCTAATAACCCTTTAACAACTTTTTTTACCAGTGTTTCAGTGAGAAGAAGTAATTTCTAGAAAGAACTCAGCAGATGCACAGTTCTACCAGGTGTTTGCTAATTGCTGCTAGCTACTCTGAAGAAGTGTGCGAGGGATGCTCTGTGAGGCAGAAGCTTGGAAACTGCAGCTCCAAGGAGGAGCTTCATGCTCGAAGGTAGGTCCACCCCAGGCACTGCACCACTGAATGGTTGCCACAGAGATTAAAGGATTTCTCAAACATGCATAAAAGAATCAAAGTATGTTTTTGATAAGGGAATAATATAACATGATGTAAAACTCAAAGAAATAAATTGGGCATATTACTGGGGCTTAAAAGACTGCATCCATTGTAACGCTTCCGTTACACATGTACCAGCTTTCATGTGCAAACTGTTAAAACTGAGGTAGTGACATTGTCAGATTTTTAATCAACAAGCTAGTAATTGACAAGCAAGACGTGACTGTTTTGGTCTTTATGATGTTTATGTTATGTTTAAAAGTTAAAGCGTGAGATTGGGTTGTGCGTTTATACACTGCACTTTTTCAGTTTGCAGGCCTTTTGTTCTGAGGCTCTTTGTGGAGTCTGCCTCAGCTTCATAGAAACTCGCTGCTGTTTATTGAGTTAAAGGAGCTGCTTCTTTGCACACACACACACACTGATACACACACACATATACAGCACATGCACAAAGGATTAAGCTCTGCCAGCATTTTGTGGGATAACCTACCTTCCTGAAGGTTTGCTAAAGCACCCCTCCCATCTTCTCCTCCTCTCACCCTTTCTTATCAGTAAGGAGTATGTGGTTTCCTGTCAGCTTCTGGTAGCAGTGAATGGCCTCTCCAAACAGGAACACGCATGAAAACATTCCAACGCTGAAGGAAACTATGTCCTCAAATGTCCCCCGTTTCTTCCTCATCTGCCTACTTATCTCCCCAACAGTGTCCCTCCAGGCATGTCCACATGTCTCACACTGCTCCTCCTAGAGTTTCACCATGGCAAGACAGGGCACAGCAATGAATGAACATGGAGATAAGGAAGGCTGTTGGTCTGCCTGAAGAGCAGGTTGGAGATGAGAAGTAATGGTGTAAAGCAGAGTATGTGTCTATGACTCTAAGCCAGGGATGTTCCAGTAGACTGTTTGATTTGGGACCAAAATTGAAACATTTCTTACATTTTCAGCTGGTGCAGTTCACTTTCATAACACAAAATATTTCTCCCACTAGGGTTAGAATCATATTTGTTTTGGTTGAAGTAGGCAGAGCTCCACCAGGGTTGCTAGGTGAGGGACAGTGTTCGCCAATTGTGATGTCAATATTGAAGGGAATTTGAAATGGTATGTTTGTATTTCTAACCTGATAGAATGTGGAAAAGTCCAAGGCAAACACAGTATATGCGTTCACAAGGCAATGATTTTCTTGGAGAGAAGTTAAAAACTACCATCATCAGAGTGTCTGTTCTCCAGAGCAGAAGTGGAAACGCTTTCCTTCAGTGTGCTTGTTACCCTACTATTCTTTAAGTTGTTGGAGAGCTTGTTTGAACTGTACGAGGTTGTATGGAGATCCAAGTCAGAAGTGGCCGTTCAAAGCGAGCATGGCGGCAAAAAGCCATTTGAGGATCTGTTAGGAGAGTCGATTTGTTTAATGTCACATGAGACTGCTCTCTGAAACCAGACAGCAGGTGTGGATAAAAACGGAACACGGACAGAAAAACAGCGAGCTAATATTATGAAGGCAACAATTCCCAAAGCAGATAGAGGCGGCATCCCGTGGATGCTTTCTGGCGGTTGAAAGAGGGAGACCATGTAGATATACATGGAAACACAGCGGACTCTTGATGCTGTCACAATAATGCCAACTGCATCAAAGTCACCAAACACTTGGTTTCATGACAGCATACATGCTCCAATATAAGGCTTTAAACCAGGTCAATCTGCTGGTTTCTCTCCTGGCATGGAAGGTTAGGCCAAGAATGTGTCAGGAGGTTCTGTGAAAGGTGTTTAATAACAACTTGCTTTCTTTCAAAGAGTGCCAAATAGATAAAGGTAGAGCAAAATGTCTTCACTAGTCTTCTGCATTTTTTTCTAATTTTCTACTCATTCAACTTATCTCCTTAGTTGGATTTCGGGAAGCTGAGGGAATAGGGACCAGGCTGAGATGTGGAAAAAAAAAGATTTTTCCTCTATTTTTCCCAGGTTCGACAGCTTTTTCCAGACTGTGACATGCCACAGCATCTTTCCGAGCTCCCACATAAATGATTCAGCAGCATATTGAAATTACACAGCGTGCTCCTCTGTTTAAATTGCAGAGCTGCTCACTGCTCAAGTACTTGAGAAAAGAGGGCCTTTAGAAAATGGAACAGACTTTGCTTTATTAAATGTAATTGCCAGATTGTTTGCTGCTTGAGCAAAAGTGATGATGTCCTTGTGCAGATTTTTTGTTTCTTGCTGTGGTTAGCCTATGAAAACCTATAAGAATACAGTTGACTAAAACTAACTTTTCAGATCTGGCCATGTAAAATTCTGTGCAGAGATTTGGGGAAAAAAAGATTTGAAAAACGGCCAGAAGCAGACTGGTCAGGAATACACCATGTAAGCTTATAAAAGTTTAATTCTAGAGAATATTTTTTTGTTTGTTTTGTTTTGGGTTTTTTGGGGGGGTTTTTGCTGTTTTTAAAGTTTTCTTCTTGCTATCAGATCTCCAATAACTGAACTTGGTACAATTTAATTTATTTCCCTTAAATTTATGGTGATAAGTTTCAGTGTGGAAACACTTTTTTTCTCATCACATGAACATTAACTGGAGGTTGATACTGGAGCAAATTATGAAGAAAACAACAGGAAGTAGAAGGAGGATCGTGGCACAACATGTCTTTTAAAGACTTGTGGCATCTCTCATTTAATGGAAACACCACAATTGTAAAATTATATTTTTAGTATAATATTGACAAAGTTTTGCACAATATTTGTAATGACAAAGTCGTGTAACCAAAATTGAGTCATCTTGTTTGTAGGGAGTCGTCCACCTTCGAATCTCAACACCAGATTAAACTATTTCACGCAAAGCTTTCTGCAATGTCTTGTGTGATTGGTCAAATTTTGTGGCAATGTCTTATGCAGTAATGTTGATATTTTTTAGTTTTTGCATTCGCAGCGACATGAACACATTTGAGTAGAGTATATCAAATGCAGTAAAGAATAACTTACATTTGTGAAATTCTTCACTAAATGCCTACAAAGTTTGTCAAATAACTACAAAGCCTTGAATGGAAATTGCACAGATATTGTCCACATAGGAGACTGTCTGCAAGAAGGTGTGGTTCACTCTTTGCAATAGTTTAATTAAACTGAATGCCATGAGTGAATGGTGTGTGTGAATATAAACACCCTGCAACCATTTGGCGTTAAATGTTCAGCTCCAAGTGAGGTAGACGTTAGGCTCAACTGTTCGACATGCACTCTCCAAATCACGACTTTAGGAGGAAGAAGAAAGCAATTGTTGAAAGAAAGCCATAAGATGTCCCATTTCCAGTTTGCCATAACTCATATTGTGGACACATGCAAAGAAGTACATGCAAAACACTATGTGTGGGTGAAAAAACAACCTTGATCACGCTAATTCGCATGGTAAAATACAGTAGTGGCAACATTCGTGCTAAGGGAATGGCTTTTTTTTTTTTTATATCAGGGTCAGAGTAGTGGGAAGACCAAAAGAGCTAAATACAGAGCAAACCTGGATGAAAGTCTCAGTTCTTGGGTTGTTGTGACTTTTTTCCTTCCTGCTTGGCCAGGCTTGGTGTGTGCCTGGGGTTCTCCTACTGGCTTCTGCTTCATACCTGAGAGTCATCTCATCAATTCACCCACTCAAGACACAATACTCGTTCATCACTACATAATCAGCGGATGTAGTAATCCTCTTCTCCTGCTATCCATGTCTGTCATGTCATTGTCTTCTTAGGAACCAAATTGAGTGTTCCCTCGAGTCCTCTCTGAAGACTCCTCCATGGAAATCATGACTTCAGGCTATGACTGAGAGCCAATTGGTTACTGAATGATATTTTTATTGCTCTATTTTGGTAAAAACCAGGCCCTTGATCTATGCTTTGCTTTGAAGGATGGGGTCTGGACTGTCAGCTATTTAGAAACAATTTCTTCCTGGAGCTTGAAGTTTTAAACTTTACTCGAAAGCTCATGTTTGGCCATAACATACACTCATCAGTTGTTTATTAAGTACACCTGTCCAACTGCTAATTATCGCAAATGCCAGATGGGCTGTTCTGAGTATTTCAGAAACTGCTGATCTACTGAGATTTTGATGCACAATTATCTCTGGAGACTACAGAGAATGGTGAGAAAAAAAAGAAAATATCCAGTGCAAATGCCTTGTTGATGCTAGAGGTCAGAGGAGAATGGTCAGGCTGGTTTGAGCTGATAGAACAACCAAGGTATGCAGAAGAGGATCTCTGAATGCACAACACATCGAACCTTGAGGCAGACGGGCTACAGCAACAGAAGACCACACCAGGTGCCACTCCTGTCAGCTAAGAACAGGGAACTGAGGCTACAACTCACACAGGCTCACCAAAATTGGACAATAGAAGATTGGAAAAACGTTGCTTGTTTTGATGCGTCTTGATTTCTGCTGTGACATTTAGATGGTTGGGTCAGAATTTGGCATCAATAACATGAAAGCATGGCTCCATCCTGCCTTGTATCTATGGTTCAGGCAGATGGTGGTTAAATGGTGTGGGGGATATTTTCCTGGCACACTTTGGGCCCATTAGTACTAATTGAACACAACAATGAGCTCACTGACCTTGAATGACCTCCACAGCCACCAGATCTCAATCCAATAGAAAACCATTGGGATGTGGTGGAATGTGAAATTCAAATCATAAATGTGCAGCTGACAAATCTGGAGCAACTGTATGATGCTGTCATGACAATATGGACTAGACTGTCTGAAGAATGTTTCCAGTACTTTATTGAAACTGTGGATAAAGGTCCTTCTGAAGACAAAAGAGGTCCAGCCCGGTGTACCTAATAAAGTGGCCGGTGAGTGTACGTAATGTGCAAGTTCTACACTATGAAGCTTGTCGAAAATTGTCTGCGCTGTAAACAACCACCTTCTAATACAAAGAGAGAAGCGCCAAGCCAAATGAGGTGACTCTCAATGTCAATTCAAAATTTTTAAGTGTGGTCAACACGGACTGAATGGCTTTGTTCACTTCCTCTCTGCCAAACTACAGGCAGACTACAATTCTAAAACAGTGCAGAAAATCAATGTCATTGTTGACAACTTGTCTTTCTGTTCGCTGATTGGACCTGTATACATTCTAATAGAGGTTTCCAAGTAAATCGGTGGAAGCCTAGAATCTGGTTTCACTGAGCTGTGAAACCAGATTAAAGTTGAATGGAACTGCATAGGAAAGCAATGGCATAGCTAACTTTGAACTGACTTGTTTCTGAAACATGCTATACAAATAAACTTGACATAACCTGACCAAGAGTCATTCTCTGAGACCACCTCATTATACACGCTTGCCAGTCTGGGAATATCCTCCTGCGGCATCCTGAGAACATCAGCATTCCCTGGGCCAAGCAAACATTAATATCCAAGTAAGTCTACCTAAATAATACCTAAGTAATTAAAAATATATCTACCCACTACCAAATACATCAAACACACACCTTCACTCACCATCACACTCACCTTTTCTTTCTCAAACTCTCCTTCACTTCTCAGCACCTCCTAAGAAACTACTGCCAGGAAACCATGGAGTAATAATAAGATCCAATATGTTATTTCCTAATCAAGCATGAAATATTCCGTGATGTGTGAATGTATCCACGTGTAGATCTAAAAGTTTCAACAAACCAGAGGCTTCAAAAAGCTTGAGACTGAGGAAAAGGTTTCATCCACCCAAAGCCACAGTGAATGGTCCAGATCAAATCATGTCCAGAATCCCATTGAAATTGAGTGATTTTACAAAAAAGACTGGGTACGTTTCAACCCACAGGGGCCGCATGCATAAAAGAGTGCGCAGTTTTCACACCAAAACTTGGCATATGGACAAATTTAGAAAAGTACGGCGCACAAAATATCAGAACGTATAAAGCCGTGCGCACGCCGCTGCGCACCTTTCCTTTGTAAATCCCAATTTGTGGGAAATAGAGCAGCTGCTCGTCCACCCTGTTGCCACCCATAAATATTTATGTAAATTAGTATAAATACCGGAAGTCTCCCACCACGTGAAGCAATAACCATGGTAACATCCTTGTTTGTAGCAGAGTAAGTGTTTGAACAGTAGCGCGTTCAGCTGGGATTTAAAGACAGACAGCGTGTCAGAAAGTAATTTGAGTGGGGAAGTGGACATTTATTCTAAACAGTAGAATTATGTGTATAAGTTGTACATTTACAGAACAGAGATGCTTCCTGTCCATAAAGCAACATTTACAAAGCAGGCCTGGCTGACTACAGGATGACTGCAGTTACATCGGCACCGTTAACGCACTGCTCCTTCTGTAAGTTTTACTCAGAGCTCCCGGATGATCAGTCAGGACAATCTAAACATTAATAACCATCAACATTTCCCCAATAGATCAATGTGGTCTCTGAACACACGCGACCTCTGAATCCTTTCATTGGCGATATTCTCCATCAGAGAGCTAAAGAGCTTCACAATTTCGCGGCTCACCTTTGCGCAGCTACTTATATACATGTGATTGTATACATACCTTAATCACCTTAAAAATAATCAAACCTGACCTGTTTGGAATCACTCTATTGATCCAACCTTGGTTTTTTTTTCTTTTTTTTTGTGAGAATGAAATTACCCCATAGATGCATTCCATGCGCATTGACGCACAGATCAATGCGTTACATCTTTATGAGGCAAAAACTGAAGAAAAGTAGTATTTAGAGTCCATTGAGGATTTCACATCCTTTTATTTTTTATTTTTTATTTTGTAGGCGTGTTATGTTATTGTCTGAGGATAAATGCGGCTTAGTTTCATCGTTTGCATTTAAACAATAAAAAAAACAAAAAACAATTATGAAAATAACATTGGCTTTGATGCTTCTTGGTCTAAAAAAATGAATGTCGTCAAATTTCAGTGCATTTAGGTGAGTTTTGACTCTTTGTAGTTTGAAATTGTTCACAAAAAAAATTGCGTGGCTGCAGCGCATTTTCACGCCAGGGAAAAACTGTGCCTATATTTACGCAAACTTTGACGCAAAGTTCATTTTTATACATGCCGACTTAAAGCACCGCTGAGGCCCCAGAAGATTCCTGGTTTGACTGTTGGAGGGAAGTGGAACTTTGTAAACATAAAATATAGTGTGTGTGTATATATTCAAAATACAGTGAAGTGTATTAGATATTTACAAAAATATATAAAGATAAATACTTGAAATGTTCAATACTATTTCCTTACCCAAGGCAACAGTTCATAGTTCAACTCCTTGACAGAAGTAAGAGGGATGGTGGAAAGAGATCCAATTCAGTTAAGTCCAGAGAAAGAACGAGAATATGGATGTGGTTGTAGGCTTGAGCACCTTTTACCACACTGGAAGGAGTCGAGGGGATGTGACAGTTCTCTTGGTCCGATGAATGGTTTGCTCGCCAGTTTGTTCAGCTTGGCAACAGGCAGGATCAGAGTCAGCATCAGGAACAAGATCAAGAACAGGAATATGGCCTGTACAAAAATAGACCAGACAATAAAACAGAATTTTGATCGCACTGATAAAATTTAAATTATTCTATTAATAATCCATACATGTATATGTTTTTTTTTCTTTTTATTATGGTACATAAGTTTATATTATAATTAAACTCCTGTGAGTTTTCAATATTCATTAATATTAAATCTCTTAATATTCCATTTTAGCACACATAAAATAGTATTTCACCACAGTACTTTCCATTTAAATGCTTCAGTGTGACATAACATATTCAAATAAAGTTAGCACTGACTACTAGTCATGTGATAATGAAATTACATGAGAACAAAGACACTGAATGGTGTTAGTTCTCATTTGGTTCATTTTGTGCTTAAAAGAAATTAACCCTATATTGCCATTTTTATCACATTTAATACATGAGTTTCTGTGGCCTCTTTTTGTCCACCATAATCAAGGTGGACAAAATACTTACCTAAACAACCTATCGTATATATTTTGAGACGTGTATTCTGCAATCTATTGAATTATCATTGCACTGTGGGCAGAAAAACAGTTTTTATTTCTCTTTTTAAAATGTCTACTCACATGAGATTAGTCACACACGTTTTTCAGGAATGTCTTTGCCAATTTTAGATAACTTACAGTAGGAAATAATATTTACATTGCTATTTAATTTTTTAAATTAATACTTTATGTTTTGAGATAATGCACAATTACTTAGAAATGTATTTGTTATATTACATTTAAATCATGTTGAAATGTGTGTATCATACCTGGTACTTCAGGTATTTAAGATGGTTTAATGGTAAACCATCTTAAATGGTTTAAGATAAACCATCAGGTAATGTTCAGTCATTACCTGACTGAGCAGGCAATGTTCAGTCAGGTAATGTAATAAAAAGTAATGTAATATTTTTATAACGTAACAGGGTTACAGAAATGAGGACTTTTTAAATAAATCTTTAAATTAATAAAATGAATAAAAATAATGTTTTAAGAAAATGTATTTTTCAACAACAAAAATAAAATGATAAAGGAAAAAATATATATTATCAACAGAAATGGGAAAAATTACCTTGGTCACAATTGACTTAGGAGATTTTTATACAAATGACTTCCACTCTTATCAGATTTTGTTTTATGAAGCAGTGTACAATTTCACTTCATAGCTATAAAACACTTTGTATCGAAATGTAAAATCTTGATTAAAATACATTGAAGTTGACAAAATGCAAAAAAAATAAATCAAGGCTATCAAAAGCAAAGCACTGGTCCAACCATTCACCCATTCAGCTGGGTGGTTAACTAAAGGAGAACGGTAACCACAAGTTTTTGGGTCGATGTAAAGACTTTGTTTTGTTTTTTTGTGTCTTTTGCGCTGGGAAGAGAGAAGTGTTTGCCGACTAGTTGAAAAGCTCCTTTGCCCCCCCTTCTGCCTTTGACTCTACTGTTCAAACATCTGCATCTGGTCCAAACTGGGGTGAGATAAGAACTGAGCCAATGGTTAGAAGTGTTGCCACTCCAAGTTTTGGTACTTATTTGTAGAAATGTAGAGATGGCAACCAGTGTGTACACATTCCAGCTCAGATCAGGAAACACATCATACCAATTCTGCTCTACCCTCTAAATGTCTTCATCCTGCACTGTAATGTCGGCAGGAAATATTAGATAACCACAAAATGAGGCTACAGAGCTGTTCAGTTCTACAGATACACTAAAATTCCCAACGAATTCACTCACCCCTCCAAATAATTGAGTTTTAGTATTTCAATCACATCAATTGGCACAAATGTATAATATTTAGCACTTGTGAAAGAATGGGCTTCTAGATCAGTGAATTCTTGACAATTGAATTCAATAATGCTGGACCTCCAAGCTTTGTGTCCATGTCAAATGTGCACATAATTTTGCCAACACGCTGTTAATGTTGAAAAAACACAATTTCACAATTGCATTAAGTAAGAAACTCAACTAAAATCACACATGAATAAGTTAGTTCACACTTTAAGTAATTAAAAAAAGCATGCTGCACCAGTCATCCTCCAACTACGTCCTGTCATCGTCTTTGTAATTTTAGCCACTGGCAACATCCATAGTTGATTAGATGACTCATGCGATGCAAAAGTGTTTCCACTGCAATTTTACAAAATAAACCAATTTCAATACAACCCAAAAAACCTCCCCATCCTACTGAAAGAATGTATTGAAAAATGCATGTTTTGTCAAAATCAATTAATTTCCATTAAGCAAATTTATTTTTGTATTTCCAATTTACGTAATTTTAAGGTAAATGAAAAAGCAACTAATATTCAATAATGTTGAAAAAACACAATTTTGCATTCGCGTTGTTTCCATTACAGAAGAAATGCAATTAAAATCCCACATTAATAAGTTTGTTCACACAATAAGTCATTCAAAAAAACATGCAGCACCATGATCTTCCAACCACTTCCTGTCATCTTCTTGTTCGTGGTTTGTTTTTTATTGGCTGCTTTTCCGTTTATCTTAAAATTACAAAGATGTTTACAATGTAAACGAATCTAATATAATATTATACACATACAGGTATTGATGTATGCATTGACTTACAATGCAATAATACTGATGTTTGATTGGTGCTTAGACTGCAGCAGAGGCCCACCTTGCACCTCCCAGGATTTTAGAGAAATGTTACATTGTACGCGCCCATAAGTGGTATCACCTCAATCGTCATTGGGCAGACTCTTCTGTAACAACTCTTTGTAAGAACTGGAGTTCAGGTCCGCCTTGCACTTCAAACAAAGCCTCTGCTCAAGATGAGCGACACAGTCAGATTGAGGGGTGCTGAATTTGAGATAAACCAACAACCTAACAGTGACTAGCAGCTTCTCAAGGGAATTCAGTTTTGCAGTTTTCCCCCACCAGCATCAATAGGAATTCAGTCGTCCTTTTTTCCATGACAAAAAAAAGTCTTTAAAGTTCTTTCAGAGCAGACCACAAGCACCTTGTTTTATTGTGTTGCTGGAGCTTCACACCTCTTATAAATAATAAATGAGGACTAACTGTTTGCCTTGTAAAATTGTTTCCAAGTAATGTAAGCCCCATGCTCAGAGGCTGTAGTCAGTGAGGGAGCAATGTATCTGCACTTCTTTCACCTTTGGACCAGCTGCTCTCAATAAATGTTTCTAAATGTCTCTTTTACTACACACCTCTTTTCCCCTTTGCACCTTTGATTTAAACAATCTGCTCAGATTAGTTGTTCTTTCTTGAAAAAAAAAAAATATATATGCAGCTTCAAGAGCTTTTCCAGTGAAGTGAAACAAATGAACTCCATCTTGTAATTATTGTTAGCCTGGTTAAAAACTAGCCTTTTGCTCTACCATATTTGCTTCTTACAAATGATCTGGGCTTTTGACTATTGAGAAACGATTGCTTCCTGGAGGTGTGGAGTCTGTTGAAATTTAAGATTTTACCTAATGCTAACATTTGGCCATGGCTTATGTAATGCACCAGTTCGACGCTATGTAGCTTGCAGGAAAATACTGCTGCCACTGCCAAGGTGAACAAGATGGCTGTTAATGTTAGTTAAATTTTTGGAAGAGTGACCAACACGGACTGAAATACCTTGTTAATTTTCTCTGCTCCCATTGCTAAAACTACAGGCAGACTAGAGTTCTAAAACAGTGACCTGGTTGAAATTCTACCAGAGGAATTCAAGTGAATGGGAAAAAACCTAGACTATGCCGTGAAGCAAGATTATTATCAAGCAGAATTGCGCAGGAAGGTAATGGTCAGGCTAAATTACTAAGGCTTCCAAGTTTTTAAAAAAAACTAACAAAAAATGAGCTTTGGAACTCATTTCTTCAGAACAGAAATAGTGAGGTGAACCTTATGTTGTTTCGACTGAATTAAAGTCATCAGTAAACTCAATTAAAGCAGCATGCAATGAGGTGAGCAAAAGGCGAATCTCTGGTCGGAGAGCAAATGAAAAGTGGGATGAGAGGGGTTACATTCACACCGAACAGGGGGAAATCAAGAGATTCACAGAGGAAACCTAGGGTCGTGGAGAGTAGCTAATGAGCCTAGATGATTCACTCTCCGTCTCCCCCCGCTGGGAGCAAAGTCCTATGCAGAGTGGAGGAGCGAGAAAGGTGTGTTTCGGCCAACACATTCCATGACACAGCCTGTCAGAGGCCAG